>CM029122.1:9624574-10224574 GCA_016859345.1 Istiophorus platypterus | reverse complement strand
TGTGTGATTAGACGGCTGTACGCCGCTACATATTCATACCTCCGCTGACAAACACAATTTAGCATATTTTATTAGTAATCGGCGACGCCACTCCGGTCCACATATGACACATTTAGATATTTGACTAACGCAGGTTGATTGAAAAGAGGAAAAAAAAAAACCCGAGGATGCTAGCGGGGGGCTAGCGCTAGCCTCGCTTGCTAGCGCTCGGCTTTGTGTTGATGCACACTGGAGCTTTTGAAAGGGGTTTGCATATTCATTTTTTTTTTTTCGGCGAGCCGGGCAGTGGCTGCGCTCCTTTTTTTTGTCCCCTTTTCAAACGCTGATTTATCGTTGGATTTTATTTGTTTTTAGGGGGGACGTGGGTGGGTGGGTCGGGCGGCGGTGGTGGTGGTGGAGGTTCGGTTGGTGGGTGTCGGGTCTGGTGCGTTTAGGGGGAAAAATTAAAAAACGTAGCGAACCTGTGTGTTTTTTTTTATTATTAAACACACAGGACTCGGCCCCGACGTGATTTTTTGTTTTTGTGCCTCAGCCTTTTGTTGTGTACTCGGCGCGGCGGAGCTCCGGGAGCCTGTTGTGTTATTCATGCGGGCCTGCGCGAACCGGAGTGCGGACTTCAGCATATTCCATCAGCCGGGGGGACGAGGAGCTCGGTGCCCGGAGCCCGGTGCTCGGTGCTCGGAGCTCGTCGTCGGCGCGACGCTTCGCGACGATAAAGACTTTTATAGATTTAAAAAAAAATTAAAGAAAGAGAGAAAAAGGGGGAAAAAATGCGGCATCTTCTATTCAAATTCGTAGCGGTCGTCTTCCGAGTGGCCGCCCGGCAGCTTTCTCCAACTTGGTCCGGTGGTTTAGACGCTAACTTTACGTTTCGCGTCTGATTATTTTTTATTTTTAACTCAAATAAAATTCAGACGGGTTTTTTTTTTTTTTTTTTTGGTGGTTAGCTGCCGGAGATGATTATAAATAAAACCAAACCAACTAAACAGTGTTTGGTTGAAGTTGTTCCTCTTCTGTGTTTATGTGGTCAACGCCACAGTTTTGGTAGAAGCGGGGCCGATCACTTTTGTTATACTTGCATCGGTAGCGGTCCCGGTGTTAAATCTGCTTAATGAGAACACCGAGCCCGTTTCACACCTTCACGTCGCTCCTGTGCGAATCGGTTTTTTGGGGAGACTCAGAAACTCGTACCTGTCAAGGCTTCGTCGTGGCACAGGAGTTTTGACCCAGTCGGTGAATTGCTGAATACAAAGATTGTACCTGTGTTACCCCCCCCCCACACACACACACACCCTCCCCTCCCAAAATACCCCCCCTCGGGCACAGGGAGGGGTAGAGAGGCCCACTTCCGGAAAGCCAGAATAATAACAGGCAGAGCATTTTTACTATTCACTCTGCCGGTTTCATGGCTGGGCAAGACACAGCTTGATGGCACTCTTTCTTTCTTTTCTTTTCTTTCTTTTTTTTCTTTTAAATATAGTTGAGTTTGTCATTTAGTTTGTTTCAACCAAATCAGTCTAAAGTGTGCCGTAGTGCCACAACAAATGATGGGTTTTATTATCCCTGATCCAGTTCAAGTTGCTTTTACGCAGATGTCAACTGAAAAGGTGTTGTTGCGGCCGGAGACCCCATGTGGCGGATGAGATTTGACCTTTTTTTTTTTGGGTGGGGAAAGACAAAATAGACATTTACAATTGGCGCTGACCATGTTGTCTCTTGTTGTATTCTTTGCTGTACGAAGGTTATGCTGTTCTTAGTCTGCAGGCAAAACACTGTGGAAGTCATAACTATCTTTTGTGAGTCGCAAATGAATATTGAATGGAGCTATAGTGTCTTGTGTTTATTTTAATAACGAAATTCGGCTTTATGTCCCAGGCCCTGCTGTTGGTTTAGACTGTATTCTTTGTGATGTAAATACACTAAATTCATACCCGCTTGCATTGTTATGAGGAGAATCATCGGCTAACTTTGCCCATAGTAATGATAGTATCACGTTACAGGCAATTATGTGATGCATCTCAAGACAGTCATGATAGTAAATGATATCCTTTATCTTAAGCTAAGCTAAGGAAAGTTTAAGAATTTATTATTAATTAGTACTCATTTAATGTTGTGAATAACATTTTTTACTTTCTTTCATTTTTTGGATTTTCGTGAAATTAGATTCACTGTCTGGAAATTGGCTCACTTTAATTAAAAAAAAAAAATTGGCTTATGAAACTGGTCTACCTAAAGAATAGATGAGAAATGATTCTGTCATCCCCACACTTAGGGTACTTTTCTCATTTAATCAGTTTTACAGTTCCACCCTCATTCAAACCTTGTAGTTCCATCATGAATATTCATTGATGTAAACACAGTTGTTATGAATAATGCATCATTTGCAGTAATAAATTCAGGACATGCCATCTCAAAGTACTGAGAAGGCCTCCATGAAGGCTCTAGCAACACAAGCCTTTGCACTGAGGAGGAAGAAAATTGTAACTAGTAAGAACTGTATGGTATGCTCTAAACAAATAACTGTTTGTGTCTGGTTATCTTAAGTATAGTGAGTCATTGCTGACTAAACAATACAAAGCAAGAATGCTTTATTTCAAGTACAATAAGATGAAACAGACATTGGCTTAAAGATTGTCCTTTATCATTAAAACAAAACATCTTTAGGACAGATAACAGCATGCTCAACTGTCAGGCTATATGAGGCTCTGTAAGTTAAGCACTAAGAAGACATGTGTAAAAACCTTTTTTGCAAAATATGTACAGGTACAAGTAAGGATCTGTGATTATGTACCATGTAGGTCCAGGAATTTAATTTACAAAAAGGGAGCTTTTATGAAAAGTAGACAGAAAGTACCTTATGATTGGTGGATGACCCACAAGTTGTTGCGTTTACCAGGCAACAATTGCCATGTTGTCCCTGATGACTCTCATGTGTCTGCCATTATGAAGAGCATCAGTAAACATTTGTCAGAATTTCATGAGAGGTTTTTTTAAGATACAGAAAGAGTAGAAAAATGTTAAAACACAGTTCAAGTTAAGGAAAAAAGAGGCCCTTTTAAAGAGAAATTCAGTCTAGTTAAAAATATTCTTTTGCATTTGCAATAATATTAGTGTTTACACAGATGAGGGAAAAGTGGCAGAGTGTAACAGTAAGCTGTGAGGAACCTGGGTCAAATATTTTTAAAATAAAGTGCCATATTTTGCTATTACAATTACACATGAATAAACAGTTGTTAATGCTAATATCTGCAGCCTAGGTGGTGGATTTACATGTGAATTCAAGCTTTCTGCACTGACAAACTGTAGCAGTGAATCATGACTGAACTCTGCATGTGCTGATTGGGAGTAGCAGAATATTCCTACTTGCCACCCCCTTAAAAACTGCACTTTAATTTAGTTGGATTGAATTTTCCACCTAGCCTGTAGACAGTTGGCTAATGACCACCCAAGAGATACCACAGTATCTTACACTGGTGTTAGCCCCATTACTGTTCCATCAGATTAAACTCTTTCCTGCGTTTTGTTCATTTGTGTTGCAGTTTTTACTCTCCATTATCAGACTGTGTTGACCTAGTACACTGACAAATATTAAAGGTTGCTTTAAATTGTTGGGTTGTTCATGTTGATCTGCGTTAAACCAGCAAGCTTTAGGCAGTTTGGTTATTAAGGCTACAAATTGAAAAATTGCCTGTCCTGACCATACATCTGTTCTAAAATTTGCTTAGTGCTCAAATGTGGTGAAGTGTTGCCTGGATGTATTCTGTGTTTAAGATGAAGAATATAGGTATCATGGCAGAATGTTGATGTGCTAATTAAGTTTTTGCTCAGTCTCTCGTTGAATCTGTACGCTCACATTAACGGCTCTGCAGTATTCAGTCAGCCTTCCCATATTACAGTGCTAATGAGATACCTATTTAAAATTCCCTTCACAGGATATTTGTATAATGCATTGTTCCACAGCAGGGTTTTGCAAATCATTCAACCAAGTAACTGTACATGTGTTGAAGTGCACTGCTGATAACGGCTTTTCCATTCAGATCTCCATTGTTTTCTCATTTGGTTGCATGATGTGATTGTTGAAAAGGTCATTAAGACCGTCTAATTTCTCCACCTGTCAGGCACGCTTTGTTGGGATGACCCCTCAGATATTTTACACTAGTGTGACAACTGTACATACTCTGTGGTAGCCACCTTGGTAAACAGTAGGCTGGAGGTAAACTAAACACAACCCAAAACACACAGTGGGGAGTGGTATAGAATATAATCTAGTGTTTATTTATTGTTTGCATCAGTTTGCATCACCGAACAAAGTTCTGAAGTTGCTAGTGATTTGAAACATGAAATTATGATTTGGTTAAAAAAAAGATTGCAACCATATCTGCTTTTATCTAATTAATTGTAAAGCTGAAAAAAAACCTAATGGACTAGTTGTTTGAAAGAAGATTAAAAAAAAAAAAAAACAATTCCTTTAATTATTGATTAGAGGTTTAAGTCATTGTTTTCTAGAAAAAATGCCAAACATTCATGGTTCCAGACTTTTAATGTAAAGATTTTCTTTTTTTGTGACTTAAATCAAATTAAACTTAATACCATTGTATTTTTGATTCTTGGTTGAGTAAAACCAGAGGCTTAATGACATCATCTATAGCTTTAGGAAATTTGGGAACGGCATTTATTGAAAAAAATTATTTTCACCCTTTTTCTAGATCAAACACGACATTCATATGAACACAGTAGAAAAGGATTAAGTAGTGTCAATTTCAGGGATACTTGAACTCAATTGAAAGGGCTTTTGGGGTATATCAGACGAGAAACAAAACCCTTCAGGAACCACTGGTTTAGGGTCTCTGGTTATTGGTCATAAAAGCACACTGTTGAGTACAAACAGCCGCCAACGCCGCTTTGTGATCGAAGACTTGCCCCTCATGTCCTCGCACTGCTGATAAAGGTCTGTTTGATTTTCAGTATGAACTGTGTTAACGCCACCGTGCCCTCTTGGCATTGTTTGATTTGGTCAACTAGTATGTAAATGTCTTTAGTCCGGCAGTGGGATAAGTGAAGAAGTTGATTAGAGCTTCAGCCAGAAGCAGTTGTTGTGGATTTAGCTGGTAAGCCCCTTCCTCTGTAGACCACAATACAGCCATGCATTCCAGCCTAGTCATTCTGATTCACTGGACACCTGTGCAGCACCATAGCAGGGTTGTGTCCCCACTGTATTAACTCTGCGACCATGCTAGAAATGAATTTTAAAGGGCTCCAAGATGAAATACTGAAGGAATGTAAAGCTAATCTAAATATGCTAATCCTCAAACACTTCATAAACATAGACAGCAACAGCCCGCCACCCACTCTCTGTAGTCGCTCACTGTGGAATGCTTTAGCCACAGGGGGTCTAGCAGTAATGACAGGCTTGTGGTGGATTAATGTGGAGTTATTTATTTCCGATTGAGCGAGTCCCCCTCCCACTCATAATACCCCCCCACACCTTTTTTTTTTTTAGCAGTTGGGCTGGGTCTCCATGAATCTTGGAGAATCTCCAAACGAGCAGTCTCAGACGTTCTATTAATGCAGTGTGCCTTGCTAACACGCCCGGACCACCGCCGACAGGCCTCACAGTGCATTCTGGGATATCTGCAGCCCGTTACCTGCTCTTAGCTAATTACTTTTTAGCCGTGCACCCGCACAATAATTGGTCTTGTGCTGCTGCCTACCCTCCCTCTGCTGCGCCAAGTGCTAGTTTGAGCACTTTTTTTTCCCCTTTCTGTGTCGTCCTTATTCCCCTGTTTTTTTATCGTCCTCCAAAAGCCATCCAATTAATATGCTAATGAGCTGATAAATATTTATAGGGTTTAAATTATGCAGAAAGCTTTCAGAGCCCGGTGTGAAATGCGTCGCTCGCAGGACTTCAAAGCCTTGCATTGCTAACGAGGCAGGGGCAGATTTGCATATGGCTTTAATCAGCTGAATACTGATTATGCTTCATTATAGAGTTGGAGATGGTGTGTGTGTGTGTGTGTGTGCATGTGTGTGTGTGTGTGTGTGTGTGTGTGTGTGTGTGTGTGTGTGTGTGTGTGTGTGTGTGTGTGTGTGTGTTTGGGGGGGGTGCCAGCTGCACTTGTCGTTTGTTTCATTCCAGCAAGAGAGGGAGAGGGTGAACTTTTTCAGAAGTACAGACAATCTTGGCACACGAGAGAAAGAGAGAGCGAGAGAGACAGGGAGAGGGAGTGCAAAGTAGCACAGTAAAGAGAGAGGGGCAGAGCTATAAGAAAAGAAAAGAGAGTACAGAGTGAGGGAAGGAGAGCTGTTTGCCTAAACCCTGTTGGCTTTCACAGTGTGCGTATCCCAGTGTTGTTCAGTGAACCGTGCGGCGGACAGTGCCACTGTGTCTGTGTGTAGCTCTGGTTTGTATTGAACTCTGCTTGCTGCTGACCAGTGGAGAGTGAAGAGAGGGAGGAGTGGGAGGGAGGGACGGTGCCGGACGCCCTGTTGGTGGGTTTGCCCGGCAGAGGCAATTTTCCTTGATAGGTTCGGCAACCATGCTGGAAAACACAGGTGGAGCAAGAGTGGGTGAGTTTTTGATGAGACTGTGATGGAGCTCAGCTAGTGTTTGTTGTGTGAAACAGGAAAGTCTGACTTGGCACAGTTTGCATTACAGTGTCAATCATAAGAGTTTATTGCATTGATTTTACATTACAGTGATCAGGTTAATTATTCTCCTATTAGTCATGATTATACACGCAGTTGCTTTTTTGGTGATTAAACTTGCATGGCAGTGTTGTTTGCTGCTTTGAATGGTCATTGTCATTAAAGTGTTACTTTGGAGTATCGTGCAATTATGGGATATATTCAGGTGAATAAAGTGAGAGCACTCCTCAATTCATTAAGATGGGGCTGTGTTATGTTTTTACTAGCGGTTGATGTGAGTGTGTTTCACTATCTTTCTCTGTCTGGCTCTTCCAGATGCTAAAGTGAATAATCAGTCAGAAACTACTAAATGTGCAATGGAAAGTGGTGACGGGAACACCGGTGAGTTACCTCAAGCTTTTTTGTTTGTTTTGTTTTCTTTTTTTTTCCGCCGCCTTCTTTTTTTTCCTCTGCTGGGCTGAAACCAGGATGTGCTGAGTTTTACCTACTCACTCAACAGGTTTCAAATTGCAAAAATGAACATTTTTGCAACTAAAATCTTGGGGGGGTCACCACTATCCATCTTTTATATTATTTTGTCATGACGGGGATAAAAAGTGGTGGCAGCTTTCCAGAATCCTTGAGAGCAGTTCTCTTTGTGTTTACCTCACAGACCAGTTTCCCTCACTTGTGCCTATTGAATATCACAGTAATTTGTCTCTGTGATTCTGTGCAACAAATTATTGAACTCGGCGTGAACATTGTAGATTCCCTGCTCAGCTTTATATTTCTGTTGTGCAATGATGAATTAAGTAAATATTACTTATGATTCTAGTTTTTGTTTAATTCCATAGTGCTAATATTCAATTTCTTGATGATTCACTAGCCTGCATGAACAAATTAATGCAGCGGTTTTCTAACTTTTTTTTATCACCTATACCAATGTTGTCACTTTTAAAGATATTTGTTTTAACCAGTTCTCCTTGCTCCTGAAAACTGTTTGTTTTTCTGAAGTGTACTTCTTATCGGACTTCTAGCATTGTGTTTCTCATTTTTGTGTTAATCCAATAATGGCGTAAATGAACTCCTCTGACAGCACGTTTCATGAACTGTATTTCTGTCCTCAGGAATCCAAACCAATGGATTGGACTTTCAGAGGCAAACAGTGCCAACCACAAGTGCAATCACGAATGCACATGCACAAGCTCTCCTCCAACAGGTAACACATGATGCACATCATCACACGCCCAACCTTAAATCCCTTTTTGTTTTCCTGTTTTTGTAAAAGGAGCGGATGTCTTTATTTTTAAAATTTATTTATTTATTTTGGTGTAGCAACAGTTTAATTGTAGTTTCACAATGAAATAAACAAATGAAGTTTGAACAGAGGTGTGCTCATCTGCACTCAGACATGCACAAGCAGAAAGAGTTCATTTAAATGAGCCAGGCTCTCCTGGTGTCGCCTGGCAACGAGGCAGATTAATCAACCCTGTATGCTAATTAGCTGCTCTGCGGTTGCTCGGAAACAGATGGCCGAGAGTATGCAAATCTATGCAGAATTTACATGCACTGCATAACAGTTATTTTAATTAGCATCTCAACTCTCCCCTCCCTTCACTTGTCTCTGATGGCTGCAGCACATTTGAAATACCCACTTTCTCACTTCCTTTTTAATTTAAAATCCTCCCCCTGCTCAAAGACTAAAAGCTCATTCTCAGAAAGCTCAGATATAGAGATTTAATCTTTCCTTGTATTTTTAGATATATTCTTATTTTATTTAGCCTGACTGAATTAAATTCTCTTTCAAATTGCTTTTAATTAAAACATTATGGAACTTTTTGTCATTTTTATGATAACAGCTATGACATGAAATTATGAGACTTGACCAGGCGTACCTGAAATTGTCAGCAATGCTCAGTTATGCCTGTAGGAAGATCTTCTCTAAGCCGCCCCCCCCCTTTTGCTTCACCTCCACTAGTCTAAGTCGGAAGACTCGAGTGCTCTTCCGACCTCCGTCCAGCAGAGCGTATTGCCTCAAACCCAGCTAATGTTGGCCGGGGGACAGATTGCTGGAGTAAGTGGCCCGTTGCCTCGCTATCTTGAGTTAAAACATAGCCGTAGCCATGCATCTAGGGTGACACCTGAAAACGATCAAACATGGCGGATAGGTTGCCCTGATTCCGTGGCTAAGGCTGGTGTCCTCTTTGCCTGTCTGTCTGTTCATGGTTGTGTTTGTTAGGCTATGTCAACATCCCTCCATACCAGCAAATGGAGGGACGTGTTTGGACATAGTCTGTGTGTCTGTACACTCATAGTCCAGCCAACCACACGACACATTTCATACCCATCTTCTCCCCGTGGCCACACTGTGGTTGAGAAGACCAGACGAGTTGAACGCAGCTGCTATTGTATTATGCAGGAGTGGATGGTCACTGTGCATGTGGATCTGAGTTTTAACATGACATCAACATGCTCATTTGCACTTGTGCCTGGCTCAGCTGCATGAGTCTTCTCTCCATTCGCCTGTATGGGCTCATATTAGTGTTGCCACGATATCCAAAGTTTCAATACTACATAAATACCTTTTATGAAAAGTTCAAATCAATAGTTAAATTTGCATAAACTGTCAATAATTTGCCCTGATTGTTGTGAATCCATGTCAACATTGTCTGTAAAGTTGTGTAAATATAGGAATAATTAAAAAAAAAAAAACAAAACAGAAATTGGAGTCAGCAGGGCTGAGGTCCAGTTTACAACACTAAACTGGAGCAGGCATTTAAACAGCTGTTGGCAGAAGCATCATCTGCAGTCATGCAATCCACCTGTTGTTGATATAACTGGAGCCATGAGGGAATACATTAAGTGTTTAACTTATGGTCTTTAATGAAGACCGATACCTAGCCAACATGTTAAGAACAGTGTGTAACATATGCTACAAGTCTTTTATGTGACACACCTGTTTTCATGATATCCTGCTATCGTTGTAATTATGCTAGATGTTAAATTTTCCGTGGGGATCAAAACCAAAACTCAAATATTGTGACAACACTAACTCATCTAGTCGGTACATTTCAGACTTGAAAACTGATTTTGTCTAAACAATGCTTAAAGTCTTTGTTTTTCTGTTTCCCCTTCTCTTGCTATGTAACCTCCCATGTCTACTATGTTTCCTCTGTCTGTCTGTCTGTCTGTCTCTGTGTTGATGCCTCTTCAGTTGACCCTGACCCCAGCGCAGCAGCAGCTGTTGATCCAGCAGGCCCAAGCTCAGCTCCTGGCTGCAGCCGTGCAGCATTCAGCCAGCCAGCAGAACAGCACCACTGGGGCGAGCATCTCAGCCTCCGCAGCCACACCCATTACCCAGCTGCCCCTGTCACAGCCCATCCAGATCACCCAAGTAAGACACAATCATCTGTACAACTACTAATCCTTAAAATATATTTTCACAAAATCTCCTGAAGCCCCTAAAAGACTTTGAATGAAGCTCACTGCAAAATTTGAAAGTTTAGTTTTGGTAGAATGACATCCACAGATTGTGAGTATTTCACCAGCAACATAGGACTTATATTTAATTTCGCTAAACATAAAAACAGTATGCATGTCTCTAGTTGTGATATACTCTGCTCCAATGGTGCCACAACAAACAGGGGTCATGTGAGTTCATGGTTCCAGTGCTGAGGAGATGCTGTTTAGGCTAGTGTGCGTGATGGTGGTGACGAGTTTTATTTTTCCTCCAGCAGCTACAGCAGCAGAATCTAAGTCTGCCTCAGTTTGTTCTGGTTCAGCCTGGCCACCCGATCGCCACACCACTGCAGCCCGCTCAGTTCATCATCTCACAAACACCGCAGGCCCAGCAGGGTAAGCAAAACACAAGCAGGGTTTGATTTGCATGCAGAATGAAGAAGGGAGTTATATTCCAAGTATTAGACGTGAGTGAATTCACCTTTTATTCTTCCCTCCCCTCCGCTGTTGGTCTTTCACTCTGTAGGCATATTGCAAGCCCAGGGTCTTCTAACTCAACTACCTCAAAGCCAAGCTAACCTCCTGCCGACTCAACCAAGCATCACCCTTGCAACTCAGGTTGGTGATGATGCAAGCACCTCTTTTTAACTTTGAAAAAATGTGTTTCATTTATTCTGGCAGTGGTTACATTTCCCCATCTGTAATCCAGGTGTTGGAATAAAATCACAACACAAAGCCGATGTTTATAGATTTGCTTGATTCATTTCCTCCCAAGTTTTTTTCCTGATTTTACTTTTCCTCCCCTTTGCAGACTCCTCTTAAACTCAATCATCATATTGTATATTTTGCTGTTCTCTGCAGCCTGCAACTCCGACCCGCACAACAGCAGCCACACCTATTCAGTCCCTGCCCCACAGTCAGACACCACCTAAACGGTTGGATACCCCAACTCTGGAGGAGCCTAGTGATCTGGAGGAGCTGGAGCAGTTTGCCAAGACCTTCAAACAGAGACGTATCAAACTGGGCTTCACGCAGGTGTGTGTGGGCCTGAATAGATTTATGATCCTCAAGAGTTCAGTGATTTCTAATTCCATGAATTTTTCTTTTGCAAATAAACATCTGTGGATATTCTCATGCTCAAATTCTTAGTATATATTGAATACATACATTAGAAAACTCAAAGGTATGTCTTCACTGTGGGTAAAAATAATTGTGATGCTGGTGCCTACATTATTCATAATTTTCTGTCTCTGTCTCCAGGGGGATGTTGGCCTGGCCATGGGGAAGCTGTATGGAAACGACTTCAGCCAAACCACCATCTCTCGCTTTGAGGCCTTGAATCTGAGCTTTAAGAATATGTGCAAACTCAAGCCATTGCTGGAGAAGTGGCTAAATGATGCAGGTTTGTCCCTGAACCCACCCAAAAGAATGATATAGAAACAATTAGGATTGGGGGATAATGTTTTGGTCACTCGCATGTATGTATCCTGTGGGGTTTTTTTTGTATTTGGTTTGTTTGTTTGTTCGTTTGATTTCCCCTCACATTTGGCTGGTGGATTGGGGAGAAGGACATTTTGTGTATCTCTTCAGTACCTTGTCTTTACCTCTCTCCCTTTCCTTTGTGTCGGTGCTGTTTGTGCAGAGAACCTGACATCTGACCAGGCCCTGTCCAGCCCAAGTGCCCTGGGCTCTCCAGGCATGGGCATAGAGGGGATCAACCGCAGACGGAAGAAGAGGACCAGTATCGAGACCAACATCCGAGTGGCCTTAGAAAAGAGCTTTCTGGAGGTGAGAAAGTCCTATTTCTTAAGTTAGCAATACTGATACAAGCTAATTCCAATTTAGTAAAAATGGGGGGGTTACCATTTGTTGTTTATTGTGTAAGCTAAAACAGAAGCAACATATTTAGAAATATTTTATAATATTTTGACAAAGTAGAATTGTTTGAAATATACAGAATCTAAGGATTGACAGCGGAGAAGTGGACTGTTTGGTTGCCTGGGTTTCTCTGGAGACTTTTCTGTTCATCCATGAAAACTGGTCACTAATTTTGAAATTCTGAGCATTTTTCAAATTAAAGTATTATTATAGTATTTAGTATGTAAAATTATCACGTTATAAATAGGATGTCGACTTAGTGAATTATTTAGTCTCCGTAGGGCTGACAGGGAATCCCTGGCTTCTTTGCCCTCTTCAAGCAGAACCAAAAACCTACCTCTGAAGAGATCACCATGATCGCTGACCAGCTCAACATGGAGAAGGAGGTGATTCGGGTCTGGTTCTGCAATCGCCGTCAGAAAGAGAAGAGGATTAACCCCCCCAGCAGTGGCAACAGCGGAGGAGGCAGCACCCCCATCAAAACCATCTTTACCCCCAGCAGCCCTTTGGTAAGGGTGGAAAAACTCACATGTAATGTTTCTTCCAGGATTATTGTGCAGAGGTAGAGAAAATTTTGTGCATTTGTAGCTGTAATAATGCCATAAAACACAGTAGCTCATTGAGTCCTTCCTCTTATTCTGTTGCCCAGGTGGCCAGCACAGCAAGCCTTGTTAGCAGTCCAACTATTAACACACCCACCACTCTGACTGTAAACCCAGTGATGCCTCTCACCAGCACCAGCGTCTCCAGTTTGTCTTTCACAGGTGTGTGTATTTGCCTTTTATCAAAGTGCATTTCTCACAGAAAATTGATAGAATCTAGGATTAATTTTTTTAATCTCTTTTATTTTCGCCCCATTCTCCCCCAAAGGCACGACAGTTGGAGCCACAAACACCGCATCGGTCATTTCCACTGCACCCATGGTTACCACAGCAACAAGCTCCCCATCTTTAAGCCCATCACCAACGACCATTCAGTCCACAACCGCAGAGAGCAAGGTTGGCACTCAGGCACAAACCGTCGTCACCCAGGCCCCGACATCAATAGCCACCACTTTAGGAACGGGTCAGGTGATGGTGGCGGCTCCCGGGCTGTCTGCGGCACTGCAGGGTGCTGCCCAGTTACCCAACAGTGCGAGCTTTGCTGCTATGGCTGCTGCTGCAGGGCTGAACCCAGGGCTGATGGCCTCCTCCCAGTTCACTCCAGGGTTAGCACTGGCCATGTTCAAACTGGTCCTCTAGTTATCACGTCTTTCGATCTCTCGGTTGCTCAGATGTCTTCTCTATTGATCTGTATGATCTTCGCCTGTGTCTGTGTGTCTAGGGGGGCCCTGCTCAGTCTGACTCCTGGTGGCCTTGGCAATGCACTGGGTCCTGCCCTCATGAGTAACAGCACCCTGGCCACCATTCAAGGTGAGTACTAATGTCAAGACAATGCATTAAATACCTAAAAGGCAAAGATTTTTTAGTTTGAGATGAAACATTAACCCAGTGACATAGGTAGTCACATGGTACAGAGCTGGGGTTCCCAAACTTTTTTGAACTGGGGCCTGTTTTTATATTGAGATTTCATTTGGGGAGTTTTTCTTTTGAGTGAGAGAGAGAAGAGAGAGAGAGCTATCATGAAAGAGAGAGTAAGCAAGTATTACAAAACTGAAATTAATCAGCAACAACAGTTCCTCAAACAGATTTAATCTACTCTTGAATGCTTAACGGTGGTAATAACAGACCGAACAGACTGGATACTTCTCATATTGATGAGAATCCGTTTATGGTTATTTGGTGTGTGGTAGGAAGTGGTGAGGAAGACAAGCACCAACTGCCCTGATGGTATTTTACAGTACATGAATAAACAAAAATAGTTAAACACTCTTGAAAATGTACGGAGAAAATGTTTTTTAAAAAAGGAAGAAAAGAACCCATTGCTGCAAAAATTTAATGAGGACACAAAACATATGCATGTTGACAGTAAGATAATTCAGGCCACGCCCATGAAGTTAATCCTGCTAGAGAAAATTAGAAAAATTAATCCTTCTGGGCAATACTGATGGCAAGATGATGATAAAGAAAATCTTGCAAAAAAGTAAGTTCTACAATGAGAATAACTGTATTTTTTATTTGTGGATTTCTATTTGTCTGTTTGTTTTTAATGAGTTATTTCTCACATCAACTATTTTTTTAAATGTATTTTTTTGACTCATAAGGCAGTACTGCTCTGCACCGTTGACCATCTCATCGTCTTAACGCTGCACCACTTAATGCACCACCTACTTCTTCTCTTCCATATTCCCTGCAGCTCTTGCCTCGAGCGGCACAATCCCCATCACTTCTTTGGACGGCGGTAACCTGCTGTTCGCCAACACCTCCGCCGGCAACACGCCCAATCTGGTGACCACGCCACTCTTTCTGAACCCCCAGAACCTGTCGTTGCTCACCAGCAACCCCGTCAGCCTGGTGTCGGCCGGGGCAGGGGGGCTGCAGGTCACTGCTGATACTCATCATCAAGCCACGGCTGCCGTGCCTGTGCAAGCCTCGACCATTACCACTGCCTCCAAGGCCCAGTGAAGCCAGTCGGGCTGCATCCTGAGTTAAAGCCCTATTTCTTATGTCGTGCACTACTCTTATCACACCATGTAGGGAATAGGGAGGTCGTTTGATATAGGATCTGTGTTTCACTAACTACCCCACATTCTATCCATTGTATCTATCATTATTTAATCCCTTTTGCTGCCACCAAAAAGAATAGAACCTCCAATGAGATTGAGGTTAACTTTTTTTTCTTTTTTTTTTTCTTTTTTTTTTTGGATTACTTTTCCTTTTCTGATTCTTGGATGTTTTTTCCACAAACAGTAGCCAAATGGACACTGTTATTGGCCTGCCGCTCCTCATGAACCTTGACAAGTGTCCAGGAAGAAAATATTCTCGGCACCATCAAGATGTTCACATTTTGTACATATATATAATATATATACATGAAATATATATATATGTATGTCCTCCTATTTCCAGGTTCGAATTTTCTCTGAAATACTTCTAACCAAAAAGTTTAGGATTTTGCTCTTGTAACATTCAAACTAAACTGATATACTACTAATTTCACAATATTCATCATCACTAATGGGGATTTGTGTGTCACCCCATCTTTAATGATCTCTTTTGGGTTTTTGGACAGGCCTTGATGTAAATCATATCAAAGTTAATATTCCAGAGACTTTTTTTCCTTTTTTATCTTTACTGTCTGTATTTTTTGACATTTTCAGAACTTTGTAAGTCTGATATTAAGTTAAGTTTTAACTATCACTTTTTAATCGTGGTTATAAGGCTTTAAAAACAAGTAATAAGTGGCCGATATAAAGGTTATCATTGCTTTAAGGGTCAGGGGGACCAGATGTGTCTCTCTGAGTCTCTCTTTCTGGAAACACTGAGTTTTTACGTCGTGCTGCGGCGGCGAAGTATCCGCCGAACTTTTGTAAAACGACGGTCTAGGTGTGGATCATAGACACTGATAGAAAACGACTGAAGACCTTATGTTGAGAGCTTTAAAAAGAGCTGCAGACATGCAGTCCTGTGTCCAATTAAGTTGTGATTTGTTCGCGGATGGTGATCCGTTGGAAAACTGTACATTACATTTGGATTCAGAGGTAGAAGGTAGAAGTCTGCATGTGTTTTCTACAGCTCAGGCAGGTGCTGAGAGTTCAGTAACTGCGTAAGGCTCTGCGGCCGACTGGTTTGCTTTGAGGAGGACTAGTCTGGGGGCATGGTCGTCATACTAAACGTATGGTGGCGTTGGCTAGATGAGGTTATTGTATTGTGTTTTTGTTTTCTTTTTCTTTTTTTTTTATAGTAGTACCGTTGTATCTACTTGTGCACAGTATCTGTACCAAAAAACTGGATTGATGAGCTGCAGTCTGCCTTTTTTGGGAGGAATGAAATTCTGTCTTTTTTTTTTTCCTTTTCTCTTTTTGTCTGCAGTCCCTTGACTGGCTTACGTACTTTAAGATATACCAAAAATATTTGTTAAAATAATTGCTGTGTGTATTCGGTGTAGCTTAGTCTAGTCAATATATTTATGAGTACAGAATCTCTCTTCATTGTCAACAGATATTAGAAATGCAATATTTTGATGATCATTTTCCAAAGATTACCTTTTTTTAAAAAATTATTTTTATCATTAATTTTTAATTTTTTTTAATTTTTTTTTTTTTTGACCAAGTGTCTCATAGCTCAACTTTTAATTGGCAGCACAACTGACCAAAAAGAGATGGACTGGTGGGTTGGGTCATGAGAAAGTAGTTTCCTTTTACTCTTTTTGAATTGATTTTTATCACCGGGGCCCTGCCCCTAACATCTGATTCTGGTTTCTTTGAGCCATTTGATGGCACATTTTTCCTTTTTGGAAATATTTTGGCCATTTTGGTAGCAGTTTATGGACTTTTCTGAAGCATAATAGAAAGGTTCTGTTGTTTGGTTTTGTACTAATATTCAGCCATAAAACAACAGCTTGAACCAAAGTGGTTTTTCCTCAGTAGTTGATGTGCCTGTCCAAGCACACGAGTTGCCGTTCATGATCTCTGCTCTCCACACCGCTAAAGCAAAATATTTTTTCTTCCTCTATCACTTGGTCAATACCTGATAATTCCTGATTCGGTGATGCTGGATAAGGATCACAGAAACTTAGCTTTAACAACCTGCTGCTGAAGCTCCTGATGGAGTTGCGCTGTTGAGAGGTCTGCATGCTTTCCTATAGCTTTATGACTACATCCTATGAAGAAAAAAAATCAGGTTTTGTGGTTTGGACCCTCCCATCTGGAGGGCTCACCTATGTTAATGAATAGATCTGATCAGAAGATGATGTACTACACCTTCTCTCAACACCACTATTTTTGAACCAGCATGTTAGGAAACAATATGCTGCTCCCTAAATCCGTCTGTGGGCTAGTTTAAAACCTGCCAAATTATTTTACCCAACACAGCGTCGGGCTAAGTACTCTTATGTGCTACACATTCAACTAAACCCCAAACAAAAGTAGCATTGTCCTGCTGCTTCCAAATCACAAATATTTACCAGAGTGATTATTAGATCACAGAGACTGTAAGCAGAAAAATTTGTCCATGTTATCTTCTCTGTACTTCTTTTCTGTTGTTGATTTTATTTTGACTGAATATACCTCAGCAGCACTTAAAAATAAGGTTCACCTTTAGTCACTTCTGTGTATAGAACAGTGTAGAATGTATAAGTACTGTCTGGCTTTACCATTCAGAGTTTATACTGATGAACCACACATAGGAACCATACATAAAAGACAACCTACTACTGCTATTTTCTAGAACTACTATTTATGGGGTATTTCCAGGTTTAAATATTATTTTGAGATCCTTCTTGCCAAAGTAAAAGCCTTTCTCCTTGCAGCTCGACGGGTGTCGTGCTGCTCACGTTGCTGGTTTCCCTGTCTCTGAGGCCACGACGGGCCTAAAGGACTCAGTCCTGTTCCAGTGCTGTTTATAGTTACTAAAGAGTTGAAAGTGTGCTAGCAAGATGAACCAGTTGCCATCGGCACCATAGGATGTTACTGAAATATTTATCTGAGGAAAGACTTAAGAATTAGAGAAACGATCTTTTCTTAATTCTATACATATAAATATATATATAAACACTTGTAAGATATTCATATTTTATATTTGAACTAGTATGTTATCAAGACTGAATGTAGTGTTTATCATGCTTACTCAAAAAAAAATCTCCCCTAAATCTTCCTTTTTATTATTGCAGAAGAGCAATTTTTAAAAAAAAAAACCAACAAAAAAAACAAAAACTGTCAAGACCAAAAAAAAATAAATAAATGAAGAGAAGAAATCTGAGGCCACGCCCTGGCGGAGCGTGAGTCACTGACATCTGTGTCTGTCGTGTATCGGCGAGGTCTTTTCAACGGGAGGGTCTTGTTCAGGCTCTCCTGACAGACAGGTCCTGTGGTTTGGTAGGAGACTCTGAAGCATCTGATCTTAATATTTTAATAGATTTTTTTTTTTTTTTTTTTTTTTTTTTTTTGAGTTGCGTCATTGTGGAATTGATTTGCTGTGCTGTCTTTAACAATCACTTGATTTATTTTTTTTTTTGTTTTGTTTTTTAATATTACTTTATGCCTTTAATTGTTTTGTATAGTGTGAGAGGGCAAGATCACTGGCTTTCTTAGTTTGACAAAGAGGATTAACATTATCATTTATGCCTTATTGTTATGTAGAAGACATGAGCATTGTAGCATTGTTGTTGTGTGTGTGAGTGAGAGCTTCACCGTTGAGCTCACCTGGTGCATTGTTTTCACTGAGACAGTGCGGTGTACTTCGGGCATTTCGGCGCGGAGGATGATTTTAGGTTGCTACCTATGCTTTGTAGGTGTGACTCAGACAGGTTGAGGATACCTGTGAGAAAAGCTTTACTGATAGTTCCAGCAGGTGGATGTGTTTGCGTGTATGTGTGTGTGAACGAGTGCGTCTTACAAAGAGAATAGTGAGGGCAGTCTGCAAACCATTATAGTGCATTTTCCCATCTTCCAGCAGGGGTTTGAGAGTGACTTTTTTTAATTATTATTATTATTGTTTTATTTTTTAAAGAAAGGTGAGACATGAGAGTACTTATTTTTGTTGTATGTCCGGAGGGGGGTTCTCTACTGATTAACTAGAGTCTTAAAGCAAGCCAGTTTTTGGTTTAAAATGGTAAAAACTACAGTTTGTCTTCTACTTATGAGCTTATCAGCTGACGACTGATGATCCTCTTGCCGCTGACTCGGCTTTAATGCTTCAGTTTCAGTGAGTGATTCTGAGATTTTTGAGATGCTCTTGTGGATCAGCCACGCAGCAAGTTTCCACATGTTGATCAACCACACTGGTTTGCTGGGTTGTTTTTTTTTTTTTTTTTTTTTTAACAAACGTTGACAAAGGAAGCGTGGAGCACCAGTAAGGCAAAAGGAGCTGTTGTATACCTCATTTCTAACTCAAGACTGAGTGAGACCTGCTTTAATCTACTTAAGAAATAAGAAAAATATTTTATAAAATCTCTCAAAAAAAGGATGAAAATACACAAACTGGTGTCAGTGGAGAAGCCCGGTCATACCTGTACTCGGTGAAGGGTTTTAGGAAAATGCCACCACAAGGGGGAGACATATTACATACCAGTTCTTATGAATGTCTGCTGTCTTTATTTCACAGTCTGGTGTTCTTATGCTGCACAATTATATTTCAGCATTGGATAGAAATTATTTGTTGTAGCTTGAGAAAAATGTTTCTTTTATCCTCAGTTATCATTTTAAAAGTTAATTTCTGTTATAAATAGACCACTTGATTGATGTTGTGTAGGTAGAGGTGCATTTTAACATCCCCTCCATGTTTGAGCATCTTTTTTGAGTTTGACAATCCTGTTTTTTATTCTTATTTTTATTATTGCTGTTGTTATTATTTTTGAAATTTTTATTTTCACTGACCAGGTACAGGTATGCACATGTCTTCCCACATGACGGTGCGCTGTCGCAGCCCGCTCTCACTTCCCTGTGGTACCAACATTAACCAAAGACTTCTAACTTGATTGTATATGAGCAACATCATCTTCCCGCCCATCCCCGCCTCACTGCTCAGCATCAAATCCCGACTGCACGCTCTTGACCGAGTCCTCAGTTCATCTGTTAAAGAAAAGAAAAAAAACTTTGCTTCTTATTGCATGCGAATGTGTATATCCGACCGGGAAAAACACTTTGGCATCCCGCCGGTGCAGCGGTTTTCCAGTGCCTGTGAGCGGGGATCGGAGGAGGGCTGAACGGAAGCTGAGCGGGCTTCTCTCTGACAGACACGAACCAATCTGGTGGTAGCTGGGTGATGTTTGTTAATACACACTGAGGGTTAAATCCTGTGCACATTGTACATGCTCAGGACTCTTGTATGTTTGTCTGTCTTGAGCGCTGTTGCTACGATGTTCCCTCTCGACTCTTTCTCTCAAGGACTGTGGTGAAAATGCTGTTCCTGCCTCTCACAGTGCGTCTGTCTCTTCCTCGTCACCTGTACACTGTAGTCCCAGGGCATTACCCTGTTGTCTCCAGGAATACACATCCTGCATTCGCCTAAACTCACTGCTGTGTCCCCTCCCTCCTCCTCCTCCTCCTCCTTTTCCTCTTCCTCTTCTTCCTTCTCCCCCTCCCTCTTCCGCTTTCTCCTTTGACACCTTCTCTTCAGTACAGACTCTGATCAGCTGTGATACTATGCATCATGGTCCTTCACTCTGCATGGACTGTGTCCCTCCGGCTCAGACCTCTGGCCAACGGGCTTCAGTGACACTTTGTTTAATGCTTTATTCTAGGTGAGGTTGTAGGGCCTCACGAGCGCTATCCCAAAGCAAAAAATCCAAATATTTTAACTTTTGACAAATGCAGATACCAAAGATATTTCTCTGTCCTGTCTCTCTCTCTCTCTCTGTCTCTCTCTCTCTCTCTCTCTCTCTCTCTCTCTCGCTGTCTCTCTCTAACTCTCTCCCTTCCACCCTGCAGCATGTGTATTAAGAGACAAACCCAGCACTGGCTTTAGTCCTAGCCTCAGTAAATCCAAAGCTTAGATGTATATTTTGGTATATTTCTGACAAAAACTTGCGTGAAAAAAAGCGTCTGTTTCTTGTTTGTTTGTTGTAATCTCTTTTTTCTGTCACAGCATGGAACTAATTGCAAAACTGTCTTACTCTTGGTAGGTTACAGATATAGTATTTTTGTATGTTTTTGGGTGTGTCATGTGTGTGATTATCAGTTCAAAGCCCAAGTGACCATGGCTTTCAACAAAACAGAAAAATAAGGAAAAAAAAAAAAACGCTAACCATGTACATATTAAGTCTGTGTATCTCAAGAAATGCATTCTGTAAAACATTTACTACTCACGTTGGAAGCTTGGGCTCATCTAAAGGAATGTGTCCCCGTTTTATTTCCCCTTCTTTTCTGATAAAAATTTTAACTTTCCAGGACTCTAATGTAAAGAGTTTTGGTTTCCAACATGGACTACAACACTGAGGGACACTGCTCCGATCTGACTACAAGACAAAAAAAAAAAAAAAAAAAAAAAGGAAAAAAAAAGGCCTCCAGTCATGGCGGCATAGAACTGAAAGATTGTGTAGGAGTTTTAAGTATGTGAATCAGGATACATAGTAGATTTTGATGCATTTGTCTGCTGTATTTTTGTTTGTTTTGTTTTTATACACATATAAAGATAATCTTTTACTGTAACTGTACAGTTCTCTTTTGTTGTAAACATCATTAAACCATTTTCCAAGTGTTTTGACATTTGCTTTTGTCTTTTCATTGGGGTTTACAGCAGGTGCTTGGGGTTCAGTGAGTGGCATTGTAGGTCAGTTAGACCATCACTTTGGTCCAGACGAATACGTCTCAGTATCAGTAGTATCAGTGTCCATGAAATTTTATACACATATTCATGTCCCTGCATTTAACAGATAACAAATGAAAAGTATACAGTAAAACAGGTGTAATAGTACAGAAAATGTTTTCATAGGTGAGGAATAAACACTCAGTAATATCCTTATAGCTGCTTAACAACTAGATTGTTATAAATGATTTATTAAATGGTTATATATCTTATAAATCCTAGTGAAATGTTATCAAAAATCATACCTTAGCATGTTAGGATTTAGCCCAAAGCAGAGACACTAGCATTGCTGTAGACCTGTTTTTTTATACAAAATGTGGAATATTTTGTAGATTACAGGAGTTTAAAGACTACTAAAGTATCAATTGTCATTTTCTGGATCCACAGAATATTTTGCTTTTCTTTTTTTTTTTCACTTGATATATGACTAATACATTGAATTGGTTGTCATAGCAGTTATCAAAACAGACGCCAATAAAGTTTCCATCTATTGACCAATGGACTTTTCAGCCGATCGTCTGAGCTGCAGTGAACAGCACCGTCTCTTTACCCAGGAGTGAGCATGCAGGACTTCACTGGTGAGACGAAGACGGAGTTGGAGTTGGAGTTGGAGTTGGGTGACTGGTCGTCAAAGATTCATAGGGATCTGAAATTCTCTCCTCAGATTGGGACTGTGGAGGAGGGGGTTTAGAACACTGATAAGACCATTGATCAGACAAGCATTTCTCTCTGCATGCTTTTTATCAACGCTGACCACAGATCAGTCTTTCCCTAGAAGAAAGTGTCCAACCAGGTTTAGATGCATTTTGTCTTGTTATCAGTTAAATTAGCATATGACATAAAACATTGGCTTTAGCATGAAATATGGTAGAATTAGCCACAGTTGCCTGAAATCTGCCACCTTGACGTCATGTGTTCGACACGGTCAAAATATAAAGAAACGTGTCGCTTAAAAATCTGCAATATTAATCCAGTCTGGATCACAAAGTGGGAAACAGCTAATAATTTCTTTTCCAGGATGCTTCCGATCGTTTATTGATCATCTTGAATTCTGAATGAATCCTTTAAACTGCACAGTTGGGATCCTGGTTTTTACAGAGTTTTCTAGAGGTGACCACAATGTGCTATTTCACTTGAAATAAGAACTTAAATAGGACTTAAATTTTGTTTCAGGAGGTGACACATTTTTGAGTTGGTCCACTGACATTTAATTGGAGATGGACCCTGTTCGCTCGCAGAATATTGGATTTTTGAATATTACATCCAAATAAGTCTCCCTCGTATGTCTCCATACACCAGTGAAACCAACCTCGGTGTTGTCATGACAACACGCCAGCTGGTCAATTATTCACTCTATATGAAACCGCCTCAGGATTTTTCTACAAATAATGTCAGTACATTCTGACTTTCTGCTGATCAGCTTGAGGGGAAACTAATTCAAATAACAAATTCTAATTGTAAAAGTAATAAAGCAATTTAGTATAAAAGTCCCCTTTTTGAGGGGTCACAGTAGAAAAAGCACAGGTGTAAATGATAAAATTATGATGGCTGACTTCCATCCAGCTGCTTATGGTTTTAGGACATTTATTTTTCTTAAAATAAATCTATTTTCGCACCAGAATCAGAGCTATGACCACATTAACAAATATACTAATAAAACATTATAACCATTATAACCAAAAGCTGTGATTATTTCATTGTTTCCTTTTAATTTGACCATATCCCAAAGATTTGAAAAGTTCATTTTATTTGAGCAGATATAGTTCTAGGGGAGTGCTTCCTGTGTAAGTGAGTACCTGAGATCTCTTCTTCTTCTTCTTCTTGCCACCCTTTTTCTAAAGAGACAATACAACATAATGATTGACAGTTTGGGCGTCTCAACGGGTGAGGAAGTGACATTTAAAAAAGTCTTTATCAACAGAAGAGGTGACTCACCTCTCTATTTGATGGGTAAAGCACCTCATATGGATCAGCATCCCTTGGTCCCTCAAGTTCCTCGAGAGGAAAAATGAAATAATAAATAAATCCAGCACCACACAGTCAAGCAGCAGAGTTAAACATCATCTGGTGTGTGTGTGTGTGTGTGTGTGTGTGTGTGGGTGGTGGTGGTGGTGGTGGTGGTGGGGGGTGTTTTCCTTACCTCGTAAATTCTGTCCAGATCTTCCTGTTTATTTGAGAATGCACAAAAAAATGAAATAAAATGATACTGAAGAACATATTCAAGCATATTCACATGCCATCACACACGTTTATACATTTATTGTCAGTAAATAAGCAGCCGCTGTCAGAAATGAAGATATTGAGGGGACTGTGTGGGCTGAAAAAGAAAAAAAAAAAAGCAGACTTACTGGCGCTTCAGTGGTCACAGCGGGTACTTTGGAAAACTACCGAGAAAGAAAGGAAAACAGATCTAACAAGCACCTTAAGAATGAACACGGTGAACAAAAGTTCTGCAACTCAAATCAGATTGAAATTGTTGTTTCCATCTTCTCAAACGTGGTGATTATTATGTTTGATGATGGTTTGATATTTATGTTTTGGAACTGTTGGGAAATTATAGAGAGATAGTTATTTTCAACGAAACTGAACAATCACTAATTCTCTTCAACGTGGGTCCGGTAGTCCTGAAGCCTTTTCTACCTGTACAACGACTCACCTTTTGTTTGAAGAAGAACGCAGTAACAATGATGCAGTAAGCAATCAGGAACCCGTCCAGGAAATAGCAGAGGACTATTTCACTAGGAAGACCCACTACAGAACAAACAAATGAGAAAAATATTCAACTGCAGGCAGATGTTAGGGCTAACTAAGTACATACATTCAAATACTATACATTTTTCTATTTTGTTCATAGTTTTCCTCAGCTACATACATTACTGGGGGAAATGTTCTTTCTATTCCTTGACTTTTCTCTAATTGATGTACATCCCTGTTGTGTTAGCTTGCACGTTCAGATTAAAAAAGGTAATATAAGACTTAATTCATCCCCAGCAGGGAAACTCATTTTACCTTAGCAAAAGAGGCAGCCTGGATGGTTAACAGAAAAATAACTAAAACTCTTAAAAAGGAAGTTTCATCTCTAAATTAAATAAATGAAATTTAAAAATAAAAAAAAAAACGAATAAATGCCACAAAACCAGGATGGTGAAACTGAAGCAGCTAAACTGAACATCTTTCATTTTGTTGTTCACACTTGTGATTTTCCGGCAGTGACATGCCAAAAGGTCTTCAGAGAAAAAGGCCGATTGAGGTAGTGCAGGAATTTGTTACAGAGATAAAGAAGCAGGATTCTACGTTATGTTCTGTAATATATATGTAGCCTATGGAGGAATAAGCTCTTGACGAAAGTAGCTCAAGACATTGACTCAAGTATAATATTGAGGTATATGTACTTAACATGAGTATTTACATTTTATGCTTCTTTAAGATTCGACCCCGCTACATGCAGACAGAAACATTGTAATTTGTTTTTACTCTTAATTAAAAAAAACTTACTGTACACAATTTACATGCAAAACGTGTTAATAAAATATGGTGCATTAGTTAATGCATAAAAACTGCTTATTGAGTATTAATAATTAATAATTGAATCATTTAAGTCTCCCAGACTCCCAGTGCTCAGTAGGTTATTTCAAATGCAAATGAAATTGTTTCAAGTATTTTCCTTCGTGTATGTTTTCATACATTCTAGGGACGAAACATTATTATTTTGAAGGGCATTTTAAAACAACATTTACAAAAATAAACAACACTATCCTTATTGCAGTAATTGATTTTTTTTGTAAGAAAACAAGATTTCTGACCTAAACTATATGATATATACAGTAATAAAACCTCATTAAAGATTCTTGAAGAGATAATTTTCTTTTTCTTACTTGATAAATGTTGCTGATAATACTTCAGTGCTTTGCCCTGTGCAAGATTTTGAACAGGTTCGTCACCTGGACTTAACAATTGTAATTGTAGGAATAATACTTTCACTACTGTCATTTAAGTAAATACCCTTCGTACTTCCTCCACCCCAGGTGGTGATTTGATTATTGAATATAATAAACATGTACAACATATTTAACATCAAACATTATCACTGATGTTCGGTAAATATCTTGCATATTCACTGATCTTAGAGTATGGGGAAATTTCACCATCAATGTTTTACCTTATTCCTCTATAATAAATTTTTAACTTCTGATACAATTTTCTGCTGATTTTTGTCAAATTGTGTTGTGTCTAATGAAGTAATAAATTTTACATTTAAACACAATATTGCTTGTATTATGTACCTTTTATGAACTATTTTTCTAGACTGGTATGCTAATGCTGGCCATGTAATGCTGGCAATAGCAAAAAACTCACATATAACACCTTTAAATCGTAAATAATATTCTTCACATGAGAAGTTATAATTGCTGACAAAAAAACCCAAACAATTCAAACGTCCCTATATTTGCCTATAACTAGCTACTTCATATTATGTCATTAAATGTATATAGACTACTAATAAATGCCTAAGGGGGGGGTGTAAAGTGTTCACCTTATTTATTTATTTTTTCATAATATTATTACTTTGACTTGTTGTATAGAAATGAATTTCAGTTATTCATTTTGGACTCGATAGGGAGAAACTATTAAAGTAGGTAATGCTCAGAGTATGTGTGACTGTGTGCGTGACTCTCTGTGTGTTAATCTGTCACATGATACTCAGGGTGTCCATTAAGCAACATGGGATGGAAAATAGTGAGACACATAGGAGAATTGAGTAAGACCGCTGCAGCAGGAAATGAGACCTTTGCAGCTCAGAACTCGTGTGTCTTCCTGTCAGTGCGACCGGCTGCTTTGAGGCTTTGACAACGCTCGTTTAGTCAACTGTGCGGTTGGAAAGAAAAAGGCCACATATTTAGAAAACAGTCAGCGGTAGTGATGCGCCGAGCCTGATGACCCCTCCTCATCACATCATCATCTATCTTCTTCTTCTTAAGTTGCCTCAGGATGTAATATTTCCTCCAGGCTTAGATTATTCTCAGCTAGTTGGATTTCTGTATAGTTACTGTTACTGGACTGGTATATTAAACTGAGGTCACGTTGGTTGCCATAGAAACTCTTGACCTATAAGTTTTATTTCATCCTTTTTTTTTTTTTCTTGCTTGTGCATGTAACTAGTTAACTTGTTTAAGTCGTTTCTGTTATTATAGCCTGGCCGTTTTAGCGGATATTTTCCACATTTCACCAAAATTCAATTCGGTAGACTTTGAAATAAAATTTTCTGGGTTTGAACAACGTCTGGCTGCAAAGCTTGCTCCTGGGAAGTTAAAGGAGTAGTTTGATGTTTTGGGAAATACACTCCATGTATGTGCATTCTTAAGGAGAGTCAGATGAGAGGTTTGAAAACTATCATTATGTGAAGCTACAACCAGCAGCTGGATAGGCTGTAAAGGCCCTATTCAAAGGTGAAAAAGAAAAAAATCAGTTAAGCAGCGCGGCAGTTTTTGTGCAGATTAAGCAGATGTGATATGAGTTGTTGATCAGCGACCTTCAGAGGTGCTGGTAGGTGGGTTTGATTTCCTTTGGAAAGATCAAGCCTAGCTGATTCCCCCTTTCCAGTCTTTGAAGCTAAGCTAAGCTAAACACCTGCTGGCCGTAGCTTCATATTTAAACAGACATGGGTGACTGATCTTCTCATCTCGCAGTTCCCAAAATGACAAACTATTAATTTAACCACTATACTCATATAACAGTAGGTTTTTTTTTAAATTTTGAATTCTAGCGGAGATCCTAAAGTTTACAGAGTTGTCAAAAAATCAGGCTGAATTTTGGGGGAAATGTGCACGAAACATCCAAGGATATTTTCATTTGATGAAACGGTGCAGCATCTAAAAAGAAGGGACCTTTATTTGTATATTTCACTCACATTAAGTTAACATTATAGTGAATGCTCTCTTCAGTGTTACAGCTCACACTGCACATATTTCCTTAATCAATAGTTAGTGACTGTTGCTGAGCAATGTCTCACGGTCATAACGAACATGTATTTTGACATTTATATGGAGCAAGACTGTGATCAATTGCTGTGTATTCCTGCTGTGAAGGTTTTGATGTTTTATCTTCTTACATCACAAGTCACTGCTGAAAATGAAAAGTGAAAATTCACCTTTAGTGTTCTCACACGCGGTACAGTGTCTGCAGGGAGATTATTTATTTATGCACACTCTCTTGTAAACCCTTCATCATGATGAATCTAACTGAAATACATGACAGGATTTGAAAAGTGGTTTTCATTGCTATGAAAATATTTTTTCACAAACTCTGTAACTATGAGATAAAAGAGAAAGTCTGCAAAACATCAAACGCTCACAAACGTCTGCTCATGGAAACTCACACTTCTTGAGATAAACCCAAAGGAAAGAAAGGGACTACATTACATGTGAATCATAGTCACATATAGATTTATTCATGAGGAGAGCATGAAGAAAAAAAAATTAATGAAATGCCTATCTATGTAAAAATGCAAGAGCAATAATCATTATGTTTATTTTGTGTATTGTATTTTAATCTAATTATTGTGCAATCACTGGACAGTGAGCTTAACAATAATTCTCTATCACTTTGCATCCTGTTTTCCATTTATAAGAAATTATTTCTTTTATCATTATGCTAATAAATGGAAAATGGAAATGCTCACTCATGTTTTTAATTTCCTTCCCTTGAAAAAAAAAGGTAACATGTCTACTTTTTCCACTTGATAATGCTATGCGCAGGAAATATCTCCTCCAATCTTGCCTATGACACTCTTGACATTTGCAATGCATAAACCAGAGGTAAACACAAATATACTCCTCTCTATAGACGTTATTTGATCAAAAAGTTAGTGAACAATTCATTTTTTCATTTAAAAGGGGTAAATGCAGCAATTTATCTGGACTGTTCAGGTATCTGATCAGAGGAGGCCTGTCTTATGGAAGATGACAAAGTTTTCCGATTCAGCACGTAAATACAAAACACATCTATTACTTAAATCATTCAGAATTGTTTTTTTACTGTCTTGTTCACAAACCCAACCAGGTGATACATCTTTTCTTCTTCATTTAAACATCTCAGGCCTATTTTCATATCCCAGTGAGGTCTTTTGGGAAGATGTAGATTTATCTCACTTACCTTTACAGGAAACAGGTACCAGAAGAACAAATGGCATAAAACTCACCGGCTTGTTTGTCCATGTCCTCTCCCACTCCTCTCTCTCTATCTATCTATCTATCTATCTATCAGTAAAAATGGATTTTTTTCCTCTTTCTTTCAAGCTTTCTCTGCTGGTTTGTTTCTAGTTTCGACAGTTACATTTTCCCCGCTCTCTGACTGGAGCAAGGAGATGACCTGACGTCCTATCAGTGGACTGAAGCTTGGCTGTGTGTACTTCAAAGCATCGTGCAGCCTTCAACACCCACTGAAAGTGTCTTTGACTGTGTCACGTTCAGCTGGTTTCCTCAAAACCTGACAAAATCTCTTCCTGTATACATTTTAGCATCATGGACAAGCTCCTCTGGCTCTGCCTTCTCTGCTGCTCTCATTTAGCATTCGGTATACAAACAGTGAGTAAAAGGCTCACAGCAAATTACAACATGCTATAATGTAGCTGAGCATTCAGAGCATTTAAGTGATTCTTCAAAAATTCATGAAACAAAAACAATTTTAAACAATAATCATCCTTTCGGAAATTCATTTTGTGTCTGTGACAATTGTAAGACAAATGATTAATTATTAATAAATGCTGTATAACACAGTGTTTATGTGAAACGTCATTCATTATTCATTATTTCAGCTATAGTAAGTTGTACAAACTGTAATCAAACTGTTTATGCACCAGTTTTAGAGACATGCAACGATGATACAAACTAATGTCCTTATATCTGCTTTGAGCTACATTGTTATTGTGTAAACAATGTATTTTTATACTGCTTATAAATTGTGCATTAAGTAGGTCGGGTTCAAATAAGATATCAGCTTTATAGTGCTAGATTTTTGAAGCTATAGGTGTACAGTCTTAAAATTGT
Organism: Istiophorus platypterus; assembly: GCA_016859345.1. Classification (NCBI taxonomy): domain Eukaryota; kingdom Metazoa; phylum Chordata; class Actinopteri; order Istiophoriformes; family Istiophoridae; genus Istiophorus; species Istiophorus platypterus. Next base: position 10,195,164 of record CM029122.1, on the reverse strand, counting down.
GAGCAATGTTTTGCAAAGGAATATATAAGTAATCTTGATTAAAGGGAATTTTGTTCTTTAATAACTGTGGATCTTTACAGATAAAGATACCAGCATCAGTGACATATCTAAAAATGTGGTAAAACACACCAAACTACATGTTATCAAACAAAGATTAAAAAACTGATATAGCTTAGGAGGCTGACAGTTAACATTTGACGTGGGAAATGTGAACAGTCCATCAGAATGCTGCAGAAGATTGATCTGACATTTGTAGCCTGTAACAGCCTGTTTAAGTAGTTGTATGTTCAAAAGGTCAAAAGGTAGGTTGGCCTCATGATACTTGTTAGCATGTAGCTGTGTAAAGAAAGGGGGTTACAAACATGAGCATCTCTCCAAGGAGCTTTGTCTGGCTCAAGTTGCATAATTACGCTGATCTGTGACACTCGAGGAAACTTTTGAACTAGCAGGCAGGTGACTGAGTCCGGGTTCAGTTGCACAAAGTGGAGACTTTATTTTGACACCAGTGTGTAAAAAGTTCAGGGACCTCTAGGGCCTGACCTCCGGACCTTTAATTAGACGTCTACATCCAAGCATCTGGACCCTACATGCAACAGATAGATAGATAAGCATTTTCATTTACATTCCTGTCTTATTTTATATACCCTGACATGCAAATGATTATATAATTGATATGTATAATCCTCATCTTCAAAATAACTACAAAATATGAATGTTAAATAAATTTTGTGGATTTAAAAGGTCCAGTATTAGCTTCTGAAAAGTAATGGAGCAGAAGTGCAAAGAGGTTTAAAATGAATATACTCAAGTAAAATACCTCAAAATAGAAACTGTATACAATACCTGCATTAATTTGATTTAGTGTCTTCCTGTCATCCAGAAACATTTTCATTTATTCTAGGGAGACGATGAGAATTAAATCTAAGTGACACTTTCCACGTCTATGTGGACGCAACTTCGCAATCTATTTGTAGGGGAAACGTTTCCTGGGTGGAACCGCTAAAAACTCACAGATGTCTGAAACATGACCAGAGGCCCCAAATACAAACTGATATTTATCTAAAGGATCACGGGTCCAAAAGGTCGGGAAGCATCGATTGGATGACACCAGGGGAAAAAAGGAAGAGGAGAGATAAAACTAGAAGCTATTGAGTCAGTTTCTTTTCCAATCCATAATCAAAATGTTAGTGTGCTATTGAAAGTGGAATAAAGTATTTAAATACATTTACTCAAATTACTGTACTTACGTTCAGGTTTTTAGGTACTGGTACTTTGATTTGGTATCCTTTTTCTGTTTCTTCATACTTCTCCTTCAAAACGTTTCATGAGGAAATTTTAACTCCACAACATTTATTTGATAAAAATTAGTCACTTAAAGTCAAGAAATAATATATAATGTATTGTTGTAGCTTATAATATAGTGGCTGGGGCCACAAATTAGCGGTGTATGAAGTCATTTGCATAATGACTAAAGTATGGTGCTGATTCTTTGTACTTTTACTTAATTCAAACTTAAATGCAGTACTTTTACTCGTAAAAGTTATTTCTGCTATACTTCTTTTACTTAGGTAAAAAAAAACCCTACTTCCTCCACCGTTGGTATTTTGTAGACTATTTTCATTGTTTTGTCCTTTTTGCGTTGCTGTTTTGATATTTTTTGTGTTTTGTTTTGTTTTTATTGTAAAAATCTGAACTAAAAACAAACAAACAAAAAAAAAAAAGTAGTGGCAGAGGTGCAGGAGATGCGCAAAGCGGCTTGAGAATGGAAATGCTCGGTTAAAATACAATCACCTCGAAACTTCACATAAGAAAATAGCTGTAAAGCTGTTTGTGTCGTATATTGTGCTTTATTAAATCCTGTTTTGTGACTTTTGTCCTCGGTGCACCGAAGATTAAATTCTTGAAGGGACGTAAACAGGAACCGCCGCCGGTCACATGACTTTCTAGGTGTTTCTTAACCCGCTCGTCACATGACCCTGATGTCAGTCTTCGCTCCGGCGGCGCCGATAAAGTCTCAAATCCGCAGCAAGTCCCGCACCACAAACTAGCTTATTATTATCTTAATAAAACGTCGGTGCCCAGAAGGGAAAATACAACGTTAGCGGGGCTCCGCCACCAAAGCGGCGCTTTATCGGCAAACCGGCTCCGTTTTTTTTGTTCCTTTCCTCGCCGGTTGTTGCGGCGCTAGCGTTAGCCGCCTAGCCAGCTAGCGCGACATCCCCCCGGACTGAGCTAACTGGCCGCGTCCCGCCGTCGCGACCCGGACCCCCTACCCCCCCCCTACCCCCGAGCCGGCGGTGAAGCAGCCGCGGAGAACCCGGAGAAACATGACGAAGGTCGGCGGGGTCCACCCGTGGAGCCTGGGGGTAACGTTACCGTTGATTTTAGGTGAGTGTTGGTCGTCCGCGGTTCGCCGAACCCGAAGGTCGCAGGTGACCCGTGTCGGTGGCCGGTGGGCGCGAAGCGTTTACGCCTGAATTCGGTTAACTCTGACTTTCAACCGGGATAAACCGCACAGAAAACGCAGGTTAGTTAGCGCGGTGATTGTTTCTCGTTAGGCCTGCACACGTAACGAAAGGTGACGGGATCCCCCCCCCTGTTTTTGTTTTTAACTGTGGCTGAATCAGTGTTTTAAGCCTTTTCGGAGGCACGTCCCTCCCCACGGTCAGCGTGGTTCCGCGTCCAGTCTGACTCCGAACCCGACACCGACCTGGAGGTTCTGCTCCTGAGCCGCAGGGTTCACATCATCTGAAACTGCGCTTTAAACTCTCCCCTATTACACCAACACCTTATTTCACAAGCTTAGGTTTAATCTCTTTTTTTTTTTTTTTGCTGAGTGTGGTCTGATGTGGTAAAAATAAAAACTGCTTTATTTTGATTTCAGAAATGAAATGAAGGCTTCACAAATCTGGAAACGTTCTTTAAAAGTCACTATCTTGTCTGGATTAATGTGGTTCGGATCTGTTGTTTAAATGTTGTGGTTTTTGATCTAGACCATTGCTTTTGATGTGGTCTAGGTACAAAGGGAAGAAATGGGCATTGAAAATTGTGTTTTCACAAATAACAGTGGTTTAAATAGACTTTTGAGACTTACTATTAATCTTTGTATACACATTTTATACATACACATATATATATATATATATATATATATATATATATATATATATATATATATATAAAAAATAAATAAATAATGTATTGGAAAAAGGAAGCTTTCTGAAACATTGGGAGTCCTGATATATTGTGATGGAAATAAGTACAAACAAACACTACATATTGCCATCTGCTGGTAAAAACAAAACATTGACAGGACTAAATAACACTATAATAATGAGCTTAGTAATAAAAAAGTAATTATTTTTTTCACAGTAACATGGTTATATTGTGGATCATGGTGTCGGTTTTGCCGTGATAGTGACCAAAAATCGGACTTTTCAGATACAGCTATATTTAGACTACATTCAGTTGAATCCTTGTCTAAACACCAGTGATTTCTGTTTACAAATTATTTGACTTGTAAAACCAGTTGGCTGTAACAGTGATGATTTAGGTGTGTCCCCTTAAAGGTGGGAATACTTATGCAGACATGTGGTTTGTAATATATTGAACTGAACATATTTTGCAGCTGCCACTCTACACCAGGGTTTTGCTACTGCTGCCCCACCCTCGACTGCCCCAACCACCGCTGCACCGCACAAAGACCCTGGCAGACCCGAAAGAGGAAACTATGTGGTCTTCAGCAGCAATGGTACAGTCTGTTTGCTGGCATCCATGGGCCTCCAACTCAACATCACCTTCAGCTCTTTGTCCCAGAATAAGGTACTTAAATATACTCAGCCGTTGTCCAAATACTTTCGGAGCTACAAATATAGCCACATTCGCAGGCTTTGAATTCTAAATTGTTTTGTCTCTTATTTACAGACTGTGCAGGAAGTTGTGAACCTTCAGCCCAATGTGACAAAGAGCTCTGGATCCTGTGAATCAGAGAACGCGTCCCTGCAGCTCACAACAGATGCAGGCAAAACCAACCTCACTTTTTCCTTCACTCTGGTAAGTTACTGCACCTGCTCTCATTGCTTTGTACAGCACAACCCTGTGTGTAAAAACCATAGGCTGTTTATCCCCTTGCCTATTTATCGGACAGTTTTATTTTTATCTTATACTCTCTGAAATGGCCACTAGATGGCAGCTAGAGTTTGAGGAAAACTGTCTGTTGACTGCCATGTTGCTGACTTTATTTTCCAGAATACCACATCCAGCAAGTACCATTTGAGTGAGGTTCTTTTGTCAGCAGCCTGGCCAGACATGAAAAGTGAGTGCACTTTACCTCCCAGTGTCCGTGCAAGCTACCTTGTATCAGATCGATAAGCATATGTCCATCATATGTGACCTTAATATAGTTTCCATTTTTTTTGTACTGTAATAAGGGATGTGAATGTCTAAACAGAAGAAAGCACCACACCTGTGACTTGCCAAAGAAATAGGAAGAATAATTTTAAATGAGCTCTAGGTCCTAAATAGATAAGGGAGGCCTCATATGCCTATTCTACCTTGTTTAACCCTGTGACTAACAGTGATGTGGTTTACAGATTAAAGGGCCTCTTTTTACAAGGAAGGCAAACAGTAAATGTGACACAGGAAAATATGGTAATGCTTTATTGTACAGGTCTCTTATTTCCTAATAATTGCTTGAAGATTTCCTGGTAGGAGCCATTTAGTTTGGTACTAATTACAGGTAAAGTAGAGATAAAGTTCCGAGACAGTTATTTTAGTTAGTTCATGTGCTTGTTTTGAGTTTATTATTGCCCTGCATATAAGTTTTTATGTAAGAAATTGTCCTATTTTAAACTAGCGAATATTTGCTACTGATTCATTTATTATGGGAAAATCTATTCTTTATGCTGAATTGTATTTTTGTTTGTAGACCATTTTAACCCGGGTCTCAAGGTTGTTCTAGCTTAAGATTTGAAAGTTATTAGAAGTGTACCAACTGATCACTCTCTATTTTTACCTGTAAATGGCACTTAATTATATGGTTCTTTTCAGGGATAATTTTAGGAGATTATTTGGAAATAAATTGAAATTCATTCTATGATATGATGTAATCTGAAACAGCTGGCCTGCAATAAATCCTCTTCTCATCAAATATTTGTTTTTTTGTCGTGTTAGAAAGGTGTTGATTCAAATGCATTATCCTGAAAAATGCTTTCGTATTTTGTCCTTGATGGGGGAGGGGTGCCAAGTGTTGCAGGTACATGGATTAAGTTGTCTCAGGTTAATCCGGTTTTATCATTGACATGAGACATATAGTACAAAGACAAGTATAAGTACAGTATATATGGAGATATATAATCACAACAAGGGATTGACTAAGACAATTTAATGTTATTTTTTCCCTTTGTGTTACAGGAGACTTTCTACTAACATAACATAACATATTATAGCTTGGACACTAGTTGATTTGTGACTCATTTAAGTAATTTAAACTATGCCTTTTAATGGCTCATTAGCTAAAGCGTTCTGCTGTTTTCTTTACATTTATTGGCCTTTAAGTGTAGTACTGCTGCTGCTGTAGTAACAGTTGCCATCAGTAGTGACATGCCTGATGCAGTGCACTTGGTAGAGGTGGCAGGGAATTCGGGTCTCTATTCAGGAAAACATTTTTGTACATTCAAGATCAGTCCTCAGCAATGAAGGACAAGGGGATAAGACATTTGAAAAGGCATCATTTAATTTCACTGTGTCTTTTAATAATTTTTTTCCTTTCACATGAGTCTGTCTTCACATTTAACACCAGACGCCCCTCTCCCCTCTTTTCACTCCCTGCTCTGCCCTCTGCTGCCATAGACGCCATCTCGGCCCATAACAACAGCCTGGACTACCTTCGGGGCACCCTTGGGTACTCGTACATGTGCCGAGAGGAGCAAACCCTGAATGTGGTCCAGAACCTGTCCATTAACACCTTCCAGGTGCAGGTGCAGCCCTTTGGTCTGACTGGGAATCAGTTTGGAGCGGGTAAGCACTAACAACATGAAGAGGAGCTGATTGTCTTATGGTCCTGTGACCAAAATGTGAGGAAATGAATCTACCGTTTTCGTGCTCTAATTTTTCCTTCCTCACATGTCTCACTCTCTCAGCGGAGGAATGCCAGTTGGATGAAGATGATATGTTGATCCCCATCATAGTTGGCGCAGCTTTAGCAGGTCTTGTCCTGATTGTGCTCTTGGCCTACCTCATCGGCAGGAAGAGGAGCCATGCTGGCTACCAAACCATCTAAGGTGGTTTGTCACTCTCATGCCCCCCCAGGGATAGAGCGAGATAACCCCCACCCCATGAAATTAACCACTGTTGTATAAGACTTAACACTCTACCGTGTGCCCCTCTGTCCCTCCATCTCTCTGTGTGCTGTTCCTTGCCCTTATCAATAACACTAGTCATTATCACTTTGTGAGGTTGCTATGCGCTTTCTGAACGGACTCACGCTTTCATAAAAAAGGGACTTTGTTTAGAGATTGTAGTGAGTTCTTACTGTGCTGTGTAAAGCAGGGGGTGTTGATCAGAAGGTCCATGACAGTCCTCATGTTGTATTGTACTATTTATGATTTCTGTGAAAGGAATTTTGAGGGATTTTGGGATTTGAGGGAATTACCACTGTAGCTTTTCTTATCTGTTTTTGGGAGGCCATTTTTAGTGGTCTCAAACTCAGTAAGGTTTGTTAATATGAAGGGAATATTTCAGGCTGCTTAACTGGATCTGCTTCAGACAGTGAAGATCTGACTTTTTAATTTACCGCAACTCTACATTTAGCCTAAGTATGCAGATTTTAGGGAACATGCTAAAAACATAGTAACCGACTCCTAAAAAGGATGTGTGAGGAGATTCCTTAGTAGTTGTGTTACATTTAGGAATTCATTTTGTCCACAGGGAAATGTCATGAAATGCTTGTATTTCCTTCTGATAGGTACTCAACACATTTTGTATGGAGACTGTAGGTGCAGCTGTCAGCTTTTGTAGGATTAGTGGCATTTTTAGCATTTTTCATTTCACTGAAAGGAGTAGATTGGAATTTGGTAAATAGGCTTATTTGCGTTCTTGCCAAGAATTGGCTGAGAAGATCAATATCACTCTTATATATGCTAAATATCAAGCTACAGCAAGGAGATTAGCTTAGCATAAAGACTGGGGGAAACAGCTAGCCTGGCTCCATTACACTGTTTGAAAAAAACAAAAGTGGTTTCTAAAGCCTCTAAAATTCACTAAAGATCACACTGTAGCTTGTCTGTACAAAAACAGAAGAGTAAAACTGAGTTGTTGTTGTTGATTCCAGCCAAGACTTGTGGCTGTGATGTCAGGGGGAGATTCTAGAAATTGAACGTGCCTGGCCAGGCTTAAAACCTCCTACAAAAACCACAGTTCATAATTTTTACCCTTTGTTTTTTGTACAGCTCAAACAAACTAGGTATAACAGGTTTAGTGGTGAACTTTTGAGTTGCTGGTTGGTGGATTTTGTTACATCTGGACAGAGTCAGGTTTGCTTTCTCCCCTTGCTTCCATTCTTTACGCTAAGCTAAACTGATAATCGATATTCACTCTACAGACCTGAAAATGGCCACGATGTTCTCATCTAACTCAGCACAAAGGCAAATAAGTGCATTACAGCCTCTATTTTGGATTCTGCTGTTACAAAATAGGCACACACCAGGATTTGCTAAAAAAATAAATACATTTTAAAAAAATCTATAAAAAGTACTGTTGGCTTACGGCCTGAAAAAGCTCAGGACATCACTGTACGAACGTATTAATTTTGCTTTATTAAAGTCCACTAGTTGTTTGTTTGTTTTTGTTTTTTTGATTTTTTTTTTTTTCTGGATTTTGGGCCACTTGGGATTTTGGTCGCTGAAGGGAAAGAAGTTGAACTAAAGTCCTGAGAAACAGCCCCATGAAATGATTAAAAAGGCCGAAATGCTCTGGTCAGTGTTCATCAGTGCCTTCCCTGTATCATGGATGGATGGGATTAAATTTAAGCCAATATTCATAGAGGTAATCACTCTCACTCACTGACACTGCGCGCTGCCATATACGGGACATTTACATTGTGTCTCACATAGCCTTCATGTACTGTTACCATTAATATGTGTTGTTTGATGTAATTGGAGGAAGTACAGTTATTTATGTTTTTTATGTTTTTCTTTTCTCCCACATCTAAATATCCATGTAGTGATTTAATAAGGTTTTAATGGATTTGTTTGAATTGTTTTCTAAAGGAGAGGTCAATAAAAGTGAACGAACAAGGCTCTTTGACTCTTGTTTTGCCTTCATATAGTTAAGCAGCTGTCAAACCTGTTTCTGATAAGTCTTGTTGTTTTGGACTCCTTAGGAGCGGGGGTACATTATTTCTGAATAATTGGGATATTAGGTTGTTGAAATGCAATATGCCATTTTAAATTTTTTTTTTTTTTTTTTTTGTATCAAAGACTAAATTACAAAATTGATGTGTAAAGTACCAGAACAAATTACAATTTTTTTTTCTTAGTCAACAGTATCTGCCATTAAACGCAGGGCCCAAAGATGATTGAACAACGTGACGTGTGATGGTTACAACAGTCTTGTGCAACACATTTTTACGAAATTATCTGAATAAAACCAAGAAACGACCAGAATTTAATTGGCATTTGTCTCACTAGTATCTTGGATTCATCACTGAAAATGCTTACTGGGTACAGGGCCCAGGGCCCAGGGCTCAGGCCCCCGGACCAGAGCCTCTGTGAGCATTTGCTATCAATCATATGCTGAAGAGAAGCAAAACAACTAAAGAGGTGCATAATGACTGTCAGGACATAAAGTCACCAGAAAGGGACATTATACTTTAAAGCCATTGTTCCATAATCTGTCCATGTCTGTATGCCATTTAAACCTGCCCCCTTGGGTTTGAGGTAGTTCTAGGTTTTAGAGAACAAAGGAATTAAAGTACCTGCCTCTTGAACAGGCCTCCAATTCTCTTTTTTTTTTAGTAAATGATTATCTGTTTCCAAATGGAGCAACAGAGTTTAACAAGCCTTTTGTCCAAGCACAGAAAGCTTGATTTTCTGCGTCTGAGACATTAAGTACCCAGTTCAGTCAATTGTTTTTTTTCCCCTCTTCGACAGTTCAAGGGAATTTCTAACATTCATACACAGCCACTGGTTTGGAGTCCACGAATAACCTGTTCGGACAATCATGTAAAGTTTCTATTGACAATAAAAAGTGAAACACCACGTTCTGTAAATGTGGAAAGAAACACACCAAGTTTCATCTAATACATTTAATTTTACTTTGTATTGTGAAAGGGATGATTAAAACATTTAATTTTTTTCTTCCTGTTTTTATTGAAGAGACAAATGAAATGGAGTTTAGACGGCATCAACTATTTTTCCCCACAATAACATAACTAATATTCTGTATTAGTCCTATGACAGATTTAAATACTTTAAACAAAGTTTCAGGCCTAAGAATCTTTAAGTGTCCATAGCAGCAAAAATCTTTAGAGGGCCTTCAGCAAAAGACAGGGTTCAAAAATCTTGACATCAGAGGCTTGAGCACATCCTTCAGATATCTGACCTACCGGGTTAATGTTTCATATATCTAAAGCGTTCAGTATGTCCATTTAGTAATAGTGGTGAATGGAGAGGAAGGGTGGATTCAAAACTTTATGGCTGTCGAGATTCTTCCTCCAGGATCCGTTGTCTGCATTTCTCTCTTAGTTTAACAATAGTTGCCATAGAGAGACTCCCAGGTTCTGTAAAGATTTTCTGTACAAAGATTTTCCATCAACAAATGGATAAGGATTGAAAATGCTTTCTCTACAGAAGTATGGAAATACAAGCGTGTTTACATGGACCCTTAAATTTCCCCCCTAAGAATCAAATAATTAGTAGTACTGCATGTGAACGCGTTAACTGGAATAGATCCTGGTTATATGGAACCTTTGTTTACTACCTTTTCTGATCAGTTTTTTGTAATATACATATTCTCCTCTGCAAAAGGTCACTCACTAAAATCAACTCAGAAATGTTTCCTACAGCAGATTTACCACCTTCTCTTCTGTTGTTTTTTCATTTAGGAGTGTTTGCCACCAATTTCCTAAGTTGAGAATCTTTCCCAGGGTGTTTATCTTGAAATACACTATGTTTACTAGTCTTGGGGAGATAAATTAAAGGTCAATCTTTTAAAGAAGGAACAACAGTAAACCGATAAAAATAAAAAGCACTTCAGAGCTGTCAATACCTATCGATTTATTGATTAGTCCATCAACAGAAAATTAATCTGTGACAAGCTGCGGTAATCGATTTACTATTTATTAATTTCTGAAGAAAATACCAGAAATGGGCAGATTCCAGCCTCCTCCTTTTCTCGGTCTGATATGATAGTAAAGTGAAAATATTCGGTTTGAAAAAAATACTTTGGACAAAATGAAATTTTTTAATTCAGGAGATCAGTCAAAAATAAAATAAACTGTTAACTGCAGCCCTAAAGCACTTATGGCAAGTCAATTTGTTTTACAAAGGTTTGTCGGTGGGAAGCTGGAGTTGGCGTTAGAACTGTGCTGAATTGTGAAGCTAGTAAATTTAAAAAAATCCATAATTTTAATAGGAGAAGTTAGTTGGATAGATTTGATTTGAAAGGAAAAAATGGCCCATGTAAAAACAGCCTGTGTTTTCCTGATTAATTTTCTAAATGTCCTTGCTCATCTCACCTGCATGAAGGTGTGGCAGTCCAGAGTGAAAGCTCCACAGGTGATCTGTTTGAAGCCCTCGCACACATCGGGCAAAGAGCGTGCTCTCAAGATCTCCGGCTGGTGGTGAATGATGAGTGTCAGAGCAACACGGAAGAGAACCTTGGAGCCCTCATAGAAAAGACAATCCCAGATCCGCAGAACTGTCTGCAAGTACCAACAACATGAGGATGTCGGTAAAACGTTGGGCATCAAAATCACAGTGAAATCCGCTTTTGTCTCTACCATTAAACCCCAGCTTTTCCTCACCTCGATTGGGAGTATGTCAATGTAGAGGCAGATGAACCAGCGTGACACAACCAGGGTCCATATGCCGGGATACTGGGCCATGAGCTGACCCACTGCAGGCGCTTTAGCATTCACCAGCTCCCCTAGAACCTCCTGGTCAGTCTTCAGCCCCAACATGGCTTGGCTGTAGTAGTCTACAATATCCCGATAGAAATTATTTTTCATCTAAGTGCGACAGTTACACTTCTTGGTCGCTTATTCAAACACATCTGTTAGATCAGATCAAAATGTTTCCAATTTTTTTTAAAACCTTAAATTCCTGTGAGAATGTTCCGTGTGGAGTGCCACAAGGCTCAAACCTGGGTCCGCTAGTATTAAGTCTTTTGCATTAAAACTAGGGATCATCAGGAACAAGCACTATTAATGTGTATTATCATGCATATGACACACAACTCTATGCAGTCAGTATTAGAGATATTTCAGCTACCTTAATTATATTAAAAATCTATTCCTGACATCAGTGAACCAACAGGCAAATAAATTTCGATCTTATCGGCTGCATATATTTTCCCTCTCTCTCTCTCTGTCTCTGATAAAGATAAGATCTTGTCTTTCTTCCCCTTATAAAAAGAAAAAAAATGACGACCTTTGTTGTAGGGAGGCTTAACTACTGGGCTGTATTGCCCTCAGGTCTGTCCCAGAAAGATAAACTTGTTGTAAAAGTTTGTGCTCATTCACATCTGTTCTGTTCAAGTTCAAACACATATCCCAACTCATTTCAATTAATCCAATAATTTTAGGGTAGATTTTAAGATTTCAAAAATAATTTAATACCTATACTGCTATACTGAACCTGCCCTCACAAACCTAATGCTGCCAAATTATGTCCCTGTGTGTTTGAGGAATAAAAAAAAACAAAAACCACAAACACTCAACCTGGGAGTATTCTTCCTAACAATGCATCCATTAGCCAGAAAGATTGCTCTTCATCCTTGGTGATGATGATGAGGTAGCCTGCGATGAAGTTCATGCCCTGGAATAAACAGAGACAGAGATATTGTGGTTGTGTGTAAACCATGTTGGATTCTATAGGACACTGAAATACACACTCAGCAAGAATGTCTGTCCAGGTTGTCAAAAGAGTTTTGATGACATACTTGAATAACAGCTACATGTATACCTGTCATTTTTAGAGCAACCCCACTTATTCGCGATATCTCTATTCAAACAAAGTGGGAGATCCGAGGTTGTATCTTGAGCTAAAAACCATGACTAAAGCACACCTCAAAATGTGACTGACTTTAATTAACTCACTTTGCTGTACAGGGAACAAACAGGGATTAGTGAACATAGCACAGAAAGTTATGTAAGCTACATTTGAGGAAATTGTCGCACATGTATATCAGTGAATACGGAAATAGCCGATCCTGTTTGTTAGGTAAACAGACATGTCGTTATGTCTGACAGTGTTTGCCTCACCTGACAGTAGCCCACTGCCTTATCATGGTGCCCATAGGCCAGCAGCACATTGTACAGAGCCCCTTGCAGGCTTGGCTCGGCTTTGTTCTGGAAAAGGATGTTGTCAGGAAAGGTCCTGTTCATATCTGCCAAAAAAATAAATAAAGAGAGACTTACATTTGCCATTTAATCTGGCTTTAAGTGTTGTCAGAAGTTGAGGTTTGCACTGTTTTTTGATGAAGGATTGTTGAAAGGGTGGAAGGACAGTTTTGTCTCACCTGTCTGAATTGTTTCCTTCAGCTTGGTGTCATGCTCCTTGGCCAGCAGGGAGTGGTAATAACCTGGGTTACTCTCCAGTTGTTCCTGGGCACCACTAGCTGCCATCCAGATCCTGGCCCGGTGTTCATTAGGCACACCTTTACGCACATACCGCTTCACTTCCAAAACAGATTTTAGAGCGGCATCACGCAACCAAAGGGCACCGGAGAGAACTGAAACAAAACACTGGTGTGTATGAATGTGTCCGTCTTGTACCTGTCAAATTCCTCCCTACACGAGGTTTGTCTTGCAGGAGCCTGGACCACCTCTCGGACCTTCTGTTGAGGACAGCCACATACTCAGTCATCATCTCCTTGTAGGATTCAAAGTCATGATGTCTCTCGAAGCCATAGGGGTCGATCCTGCAGGGGCAAACCCACACAGTCCAGCACCAAGCACAAAGGAATGCACAAAGCTGTGAAGCAAGAACTGACAGGAGGGGTCACTTTCATCCCCACCCTTCTTTTTCTTTTCTATTCCCAGATGACAGACATAACAACAGCCTCCACTGGGTAGGGTTTCTGCAGCGGGGAGATCAAATGCCCAAGATGGAGGACAATTAAGGTTCAGATTACTTTCAAGTATGATTAGGAGCAAAGTTCAAGATCAAAAATAACCCAGAAAAGTTCAGCTTTTTCCACAAAACAACATTAGGCTGCGATATTTCTGATAAGCCTGGTGGCAGCTTTCAAAGTTTGTGAGGTATTAAAAAAAAAACTTAAGTACAAATACAAAGTATTGATCAGAACAGAAAGTGATGTAAATAACTGGTAGCCAGGAAGGAGGCAACAAGAATATCAATCTAATAGCCATTTAAAAACTCAGTAAAAGAAAAGTGATGCATGCAGTCAGAGAGAACACCAAATCAGGATGAGGCTTACCTTCCACTGCCATTACTACAAGTCAGAGGTTGAGCAGCATTCCCTCTCATTTCCCTCTCCATTGTGCATCACGTGCTATGGGTCCAGTAGTCCACCAGGGCTATGAACAACCAACACCCTGGAGGTTATTTCCTTTTTATTACCCGGAGAAGAACTGGCTGCTGTCAAGGTAAGAGAGAAAAAAAAACGCAGAGGCGATCTGAGTTTCAAATATCTCACCTTGCAGCTCTCACCGAGGAGGAGGCGCCAGTTTGAGAAACACCCAGGTAACATCCGCGGGAACATGCTTTATTTGCATGCAAAACAACTTGAGGAAGAGACACGGTAATGCTCGTCCTCTTGCATATCACTGACTGTGACGATGAACAGTGACAGTACTGGTAGCAAGAGCGAGAGCACTGGTAATATTAGTATTAGTAGTATAAACAGCAGAAATTTCACCATTTTAATAAAATAAAATTTAAATGTTATATAAGATATAACATTTAAATTGCCCCACTGCAATCCCCTCCCACATAACACATTTTTAACTGACTTTTTTGTTAAGATGTATTTAATAGGGACATAACTGATACTTAACTGTTATGATCCGCTCTCCCAGCTCCCATCAGCATGTCACAACAGGCAGCTGTTTTCAGCTAAAAGCTCTGATGGACCCAAAGCATCCTACCTGCCCAGCCCCAGACACAGCCGGTGACCACAGTGGAGCATTTTTTGCAGCTACAGAGCCAGATGTGTCTCTAAGGAGTCGAAAAACAGTCGATTAAAGCAGAGATGTAAAGAGTGAATACACAACCTCAATTCATCAGGCGGCCAGAAACACGACTACATTTAAACGGTTGTGTTGCTCTGTATCAGCTTGATGAGGAAATAGTTCAAATAGTTCACCTTAAAGAGTGACATAACGAATGGCTAAAATAGAGCAGTGGTGTTCCATCCCTGACCTCTTAGCCACACCTGGCACTGACAGGTGGGGTCGGGCTCTGTTGCACCTGTAACCACAACCAACAAGAGGAACACCCGAACATCACTGCAGGAAGACGAGAGATTCCACCAGTAGAGGTCAGCAAAAAAAAGATTTTCAGAGGGTCACTCTTTAAAAGGGGGACAGATAATATATCAGTGTTGCATTACAGCTCATCCGAATGCCCCATAACTGAGGGTTAACATTTTTTTGCCTGAAAGCAGTCAAATCCGAAGATGCACTTATGTGTCATTGAAAATTGTAAACTCCTACTCGGGTTGTTAAATCCCCCAAATTCCCAGCGACAATACAGAGGACATTGGCCCAGCAGTAGCCTTCGCTCCTGGCGTTCTCTCAACCGACCCACTCTTTCTCCGTCCTTTCCCGTCATTCGGAACGCTACAGCATACTAAGAATTGGCGTTGAAATATTTGAAATAGAAAACCATGCCGAAGAGGGCTATTAAGAAGGCAAGATCTTTGACTAAGGATGGCACAACAAGCAGTTAGAGGTGGAACTTAAATTATTTCACAGTCGCTTGACCTGCTTCGAATAATTGGTGGAAGTAAAAAGAAAACAAAAAACAAAAACCAGCAATGTTAAAATTTATGACTGTACAATCAAGATGTATCAAAAATCTTGATCAGTTCATCGGCATGATTGGTCTGTTACAATGTGAAGTTGTAAACAAAGGGTAAATAACAACTCAACATACAAATCTAAGTAACTCATGATGGCTTTTTTTTTTCTTTTTTTCTGAAAAGCTCCATTATCAAAAGGACCATCTGGTATCGGACCAGAGCAGAGGTGTCTGAGAATTTGATCTGAATCCAGCCAAATGGAATCCAGTCATCATTTATTATTTACATGTGTCTTTCGTACTCTGACATGTCAAGATGTCTGCTGTGAAAATGGTAATACACAGGCTATTTAACCCAGTTGTATCGCAAACGCTATAATTCTGCCTAACAACATTGATTTACATATTTGATACAAAAAGTGTCGAGTATCTTAACAACAAAAGAGCTAAATACTTGTGTGATTATGGAAAAACTCATGCTTTATTCATCTTTCTTAAATGAACAGTATACTTAGGCTACTTACATGATTTATCAACAATATATTCTATTTATTTTTACTACCTTCAGTAACACTGAACAGATGGGCTTGAAATATAAATATTGAACAGACAGGTATTTATTCTTAAGGCTTACTTTGTTGTCCTGTTGTCACCCTCTTTAGTGTCCTGGCTTCTGAACAAAGGGCTTCAAACTGCCATAACATACAGATATGTGCCATGCAATCCGACAGGCATGTAATTTCTTAACTTTAAATTTCTCTTAACTGCTGCTGAATAGATTGCTCTGAAAGATCGACTGATAAAAAAAATAAAAAAACAAAAAAAAACAAAAACAAAATGCAAATCTCTTTCCTAAACCGTTAGTAAAGAAATTATCTTTTGAAAGTAAAATCATGGTACTGTGGTCAGGGCTGATTACATTTAGGATTCAAGAACCATTCCCAACTGCAATTATCAAAATGAATACCCCGAACCAATGTCAATTATGGAAATTAAAGCACTGCCTTTCCTTTAGTGAAAATTTATTTGTGAAACCAGCCCGAAGTGAAGTAAAATGTTAAACATGCTTTCAATGAGAAGCTCACAATTCCATGACTTGACAGATCCACCTAACACTTAAACCAACAGCATTTCATCCACAATATTGAGGCATCCCGTTAGAGATCGTAGCATTTCCTGTACATAAAAGAAATCATCTTTTGCATTTAGAAATTCAACATATTTATATTATTCTTCATATAGCTCTCTTTGTAAACTGTCCCAATAGATACAGTATGTACAGTAAAAACTGCAACAGTTCTGTTGGTGCTGGTGTAGCGAGCACTGTCCCGAAGTTAGAGTAAGACACGGGGACTTTGCACAGTCACTCAGAGCTTCATATAACAAAACAAAGCTGACTAGGAAGAATCTTAAAACACACTGCTCTCTCCTCTCCAGTCCATTTAGAGTACACGCAGCCAGTGAACCTCCTCTCAGTGCCGTGTCCATCCCCACTTACAGGACTGTGGCCTGACAAGTAGTGCTCCTCCTGGAGCGGAGCACGGGGGCGTCCAGGATGCTGAGAATCCAACAGGAGAGACTGAGGTGAATCTGGCAATGTCCTTGCGACGCCTCAGTCTCGCAAGGAAAAAAAAAATGCGGCCAGGTGTTCTCATAGTTTTTTTTACTCAGCTCCCTGAAAGGTGGTTTCCTGACAGTTTCAAGTGCTTCTGTTTTCTCTCTGAAGTCTACAATTTTCACTTTTTTTTTTGTACAAGTCTTAAAAAAAACTATGAAGTCACTGTAAAAGAAACAACGTTCTGGCTTTCCAGAGTTGTGTTTGGATTTAGAGAGTTTTACGTTTTGATCCTGTTACGATTGGTCGAGCGAATTCCACAAAATCATCTATAAGGACTGGCCATGCTCCTGAGAAAGAAACAGAGAGATATCATTAGTGCCACAGTGATGGAACAATTATTAATCTGAATGATATTTTCTCATCCATTTTGTGATTCCAAAACTCACCTTCCTCATCATAGTTTGACATATCGTCGGCAATCATGTTACCAAAGTCCAACAATAGGTTCCATGTGTCTTTTGGGATTGATCGTTTATGGTGTTCCTATAATGGACAAGTGCTGGTGAACACATTGGTACATGCAAGGTTTCACACATCTTGTTTTTAAATTTTGTCTTTCTCTATAACCAACTGGGCAAGCATGTGTGCTGGAGGTCCAGGAATAGAGCATGTTTTCATTCCAATCGAAAACAATCCGGTGTTACTAGCTGGTCCCGCTCTATAACTCAAGTAGGTGTAATGAAAACCAATTTACTCTAAGCCTTCTGTAGAACATGTCGCCCCTTATCCAACATTTTCTCTCTTAATAGCAAATCTGTCACCTCAGCTTTTATGTAAAGTAACCTGAGGCCAGGGATTGCTGTGGTCAGAAGAACTCAGTTAGTGGCCCGTCATGACTCAATGAATGTGACTATCAGGAAGACTGAATCTTTATATTGAAAGATTGAAACTGTATGTACTGTGAATGGCTGATTCCCAGCCAGTACTGGTGTCTACACCAATTCGACGCATTTTAATCTGTGCATCCATAGTTTCACTTTTTTGACTCACCAAAAGGAATCTGTTCCAAAGATCAAGGAACTTAAATCGTCCTGAGAGAACCAGGTTCCAGTAGGCTACGGCCATCTCCAAGTCTGCACACAGACACAGAGAACAATGCTTGTTTGAATCAGTATCATCAATGAGCAAGTTGTTGTTATTATTGTCATTCTGCTTACCTAGACCCTTCTGTCCAGGATTTTTGGCAAAGTTAAATGTGAACTGGTAGAAGTCCTTGAACTTTCCACTGTCTTTTAGCTCCTGCTCTAATCTTGGCAAAAGGGCCTTCAGTTTTTCCGGGCTGTCACACCTAGAGAAGGAGACCATTCAGGCAATAAACAAACTAAATGATCACACAGGGATGACCCAACCAGCTGCAACACGACTTTGTTGATACTGATGACAAATTGGCCTAAGTTAACTCTGACACATGAGCCTCAAAAGTCAAAATACCGCAGCTCGTCCATTGAGTCATTCCACGAGGACACAGAATACTCAAGCTGTGGTTGAGTGAGTCTATATATAGAGACAGCCTTCCCTCCCTGGAGCTACGCTGAGAGATCAACCATGCAAAGATACATAGGACACACGGTTTATGTCCCACTTTGTAGCATGTTACATGCGGTTGATGTAAACACTCACCCCAGCTCTGTCATTCCATCCAGAAACTCCTTCTTGGTGAACTCGCATTGCGTGGCAGCACGAAACTTCCAGGCAACAACCAGCACAGTGATGCTGGCTGGATCCAGTGAGAGGTCGTCACAGAACTGCTGGATCCCATCAATACCAATCTTATTCTCATCCTGGGGATCTATCAGGAAAAAAAATATAACACCTCACGCTTTTGGCAAACATAGAATCAATAACTTTTAAACAATACAGATCTGTTTTGAACAGCTCCATTCTAGTAAATACCTAATGTTACAGTGTAAAACTCACTCTTAAGTTATCCCACTTACCTTTATAGCGATTGTAGAGCTGCTCCAGCTTTTTCCGGTCTACTGAGGTTTTCATGGACTCCTTACAGTAAAGCTCTGGGTTCTGAAAGTAGTTATCGGTGGCAACTTCTAGTTTCCAGTCATTCTGCGTGAGGCAGTACACAGCTGTCTTCTCCCCAGCCTGTGTGAATGACATAAACTGCCGTACCTTGTCCCTCTGCGAAGACTTCAGCTTATGCTGTGTAAGTACAGGACAGGGGCTGTCAGACACTGGTGCGATCAGACCAGGGAGTAGAGACAACAACACACAAACACAAAGGGATACACAGACAAAAATACAAAACGAGAAACACACATCTACAAGCATTCAGGCAACAGTGAAAAGGACAGGAGAGACTGGGAGACACTCAGAAACGCAGGGTTAATCCGTCACACCGACAAACAAACACACGTTATAGGAGGTGAGCCAAGACGCTGCGGTGGCAATTATGTCCTGTCCAAAAGCAACATGGGCTTTTCTGAAGGGGGATGTTGTGGATTCTCAAAGCACAAGCTGTACCCCAGAGGGCCCCTCAGATAACTACAGTCATAGATGTAACATGAGTAGGCAAATGGGATGACCTAGAGGTGCAACAAGTCTGGAGTGTAACACAAGCACCCTGCCAGAAATACTCGGCAATAATAAAAAAAGGAAAAAGAAATAAAATGACACAATATTATCAGAATATTTTAACTGTGATATTATGAAGAGAATCTTTGATATGGAAATTTGAACTTTCACAATATACACATACATACATAATTTCAAGAAACCAGTTATGAATGCAAGCAGGAAGAGTCATTCAGTGTACAATTCACTGGGCTTGAGCCAGTCAAGTAAATTCAGATATTGTATCATTAAAGTGTAATGCAGCCATTTAAGAACAGGCTTTAAAGTCACTGATATCTAGTTTCCTAACACTATATGAATAGTCGATTGATCGATTTTGCGATTATACAGCTTAAACAGTGGGTTGATAAGTTGATTATCAGAAAATGAATCAGCAACTGTTTTGACAATTGGTAATCCTTTGTCATTTTTTTTTTCAAGTAAAAATGCTAAATATTTAGCGATTCCAGCTTCACAAAAGTGTGGATTTAATGTTTTTAACGGTTTTGTATTGCAGATACTTGAATATTTTTGTATTTTTGACTGTTGATCAGAAATAAACAAGACATTTGAAGATGTCACTTTGTGGCCATGAGAAAACATGACTGGCAATTTTCATTCAATTTGAA
Organism: Istiophorus platypterus; assembly: GCA_016859345.1. Taxonomy (NCBI): domain Eukaryota; kingdom Metazoa; phylum Chordata; class Actinopteri; order Istiophoriformes; family Istiophoridae; genus Istiophorus; species Istiophorus platypterus. Next base: position 10,175,149 of record CM029122.1, on the reverse strand, counting down.
TATTTGGACAAAAAAAAACTGATCTCTCTGTCAGGAAAGTAATTGTCAGATTAACTGAAAATAAAAATAATTGTTGCAGCCCTAGGTAAATAAATTGACAATCAATTTTCCATTTTAAGACTTTTTTTTTAGATATTTCTTTGGTGCAAAAAAAAAAAAATCATACGGTTTCAGCTGATTAAATATAAACAACTGCTTATTTTATTATGACATGACAGCAACATCAATACATTTGGATGTTTGTCTTTTTACTGTTGACTGAAGACATGGCCTCAAGCTCCAGGACCTGAGACAGAGTTAGGTGATGTGCATTTTTGACCGGTCTCTGACATTTTACAGTCCAAACGACTTAAGAAAACAAAGACAACAACAACAACAACAAAAACAAACAGCAGATGAACCGATGAAGGAAACGCTGATCTTTTATCCCGAATTATCCCCCAGCTGTGTCGAAAGAAACAAATCACCAAGCCATTACAGCAGCTGCTCTATCCGAGCGCTTGTACTTCGCTGAAGAGCAGCATTTCCTGAAACCGGAGCCTAAAACGGAGCGACTTCGACCGAGCTGCTAACGACTTCTCCGCCCGTTATCGACCTCTGTTAACGAGGAACCGCATGAAGTCGAAGGGCTGTGGCGACCGCGGCGCGGATTACTGCCTCGACCAGACGGGTAACGTTAGGTTAGCATCGTCCGCGCACCGCCCGGCTAGTAACTTCTGCTGGCTAGCGTTAGCTCGGTTAGCCGGAGTGTGTCACTTGACATTAACGGCGGAGATGACACCCGCAGAGATCAGACTTTGACAGCGCGGTGGCGTCCATCGCCGGGACCTCACGTAAACGACCCAATGTGTGTGTGTGTGTGTCCGCGTTTCGAGATCCGAACCCCAGAAACCCGAAGTTAACCGGACCGCCGAGGAGGGGGACGCGGAGCTAGCTTAGCTGCTCTCAAAATATCAACTGACCTTCCCCCGGTGAGCGGCGGCGAACCCGAGCGACTTGACCGCCGTGGGCTTTTCCGAAACGCGACACGGCGTGTGCCTCAACGACGAGGCACCGGTCGCGGGGGTGAGGCTCGGCGGCACCGGCGCCGATGCCCCGTGTCCGTGTTTATTTTGGTTACCTACCATTTTTACACCCGCTGTTTGACCAGTTTGGTAGCCCGACTGCCGCTCATCGTGCGCATGCGTGGAGGCGGTCGACCACCTATTATAGGTTCGAGCGGAGGGGCCGTTTCTGCGGCGGCCGCTCGCTCATCGTCCGTGTTTTAATAGCCGTAGAAGCGTTTTCGCATATAAGTGCAGGTGTTTATCAATGAGGGTAAATAGAAAACACTGGAAACATCCCCCCCTCCCGGGTGTAAAACGATATAATTCAGCAACACCGCAAACTTGCAGCCTCCGAGGTAAACATGAAGTTGGATCAACGCCTTTTTCTTGAAAGACTTTTAAATAGAAACTAAACAGTATAACCAAGAGGTTGTGTTTTCTTACATTAGTGTTGTGTTAGATTATATTAGTCTACCATGATGTTCCAAAATAAACTGGATACCCTCCAGATCTGTAAGTTCATGGCAGATAGACTAACACTTGAAAATACAGAAAAAGAATATTGATAACATGAGAGAAATGTCTGACTTTTTAAGTCTTGAATTCTATGATTGTAATTAGAACACACGGCCTCGACCACTTTAATGTAACACACACATATAGCAGACAAGATAACGTGTGTTTACGGGCCCGGCTGTTTTGACCGGGTGCACCTGCATTTAATAAATCATTCACAATGAGCCCTTTAATGAGGAGAGACTGCCAATTAAAAGGTGGTTAAATGCAGTATGAGTCTCGGGGGGGGGGGCATCAGAGGGAGGCAAATGTCAACTAAAGATCAATCCTTGAGAATGAGCATGCAACTAGTCCCTCCGCCCCCCCAAACATAACACAGTGCCATAGTAACACACATATTAACAGTTGACATTACATTGACTTCATTTGGCAGACAGCTTTGTCCACATCAACATACAGTGTGTTCATTCAAACTCCACAGGAACAGAAGGAAGGGCGTTTGTTTCATTTGATGCACAACTAAAACACGATATCAACTTACATGCTATAGGTCTGTAGATGGGCCTTACTTTATGACCTGATCACGAGGCCCTGCCTGGAAGTGGGTCAAAGTTTCCGATCTAGTTATAAGACCTTTATTCTTTCAGATTCATGCATATTTGTTGCGTATTCACGTGTTTAATCAAATTACCGAGCAGCAAATCAGGGCATGTAGAATTCTAGCACTGAAAAAGTACAAACATTACACAAAGAGTGGAAGGAACAGAAGGTTAATAGGGTCTCACCAGCTCGTTTTGCCCCCTGGAGGATTCGTCTGGCCGGCGGGCAAAAGTGTGTTTAGTACTACATTATAAGTTGTTAAAGTTTTATTGTGATTTTAGAAATATATTTGGTGTCCAGGGATATGTTGGTAGGTTTGCTGTATATAGTGTGTCAAAGTGAAAACTATTATCTTTTCTTTTTAAACCCTTAATAATTATCCTTACGTTGTAAACCTCATTATCAACAAACTTCAATAAACTTTGATAATAAGAATGTGAGACAAAGGGGTGAATAAATTTGGGTCCAGTTGATAAGTGCAGGCAGGTGTTCTCTCTTTCCAGCTCTAAAAATTGTTAGAAAAATAATGTGTTTCATTTGTTTTTGACTTTTGTGTAGTACTTGGTTAACAATATGGTATTTAAGTCCCCCTGTAATATGAGAGGGAAAAAAAGTGCTTATCATTACAGCAAAAATGAAATATGTTGACAGGAGACTCGGTTGAGTTTTATCTCATGTGAAAATGAATCCACCCTTCAGTAAGTTCAAGCAACACACAGAGAACTATTGCTGATACAGTATCTGTGGATGTCAGCCTTCCGTTTTCTTTCTTTTTTTTTTTATATGTGTGTGTTACAGTGAGGAAGGCTTGAATGGCAGCCGGAGTTGAGTAAACTCCCTTCGTGCTTGTACAATAACACTCACAGGATGCGGCATGTAAGTGATCGTTACAATGCTGTCCATGGAAAACTACTGTCATTCATACCAACTCATCCATGGATCTCTTTACACTGATTGTAAACAGCGGGCCGAAATATTGTCGTTGGTGAACCGGAACTGATGCGGAGATGCGTTTAGGATAAAAACACTTCAGTGCAACACAGAACAATAAATAGTTATATCACCAGCACTATAAAGCAGTTTAAACAAACTCTGAAAGTTATAACCTTCATGAAGAGAGGGTTTATTGCAGGGCTGTTGCATTAATTTAAGCTAGATGTACCTAATAAGCTGGCAACTGGTTACACTAGGTTACACCAGTGTAACCAGCTTACATTATAAAACCCATTCAAGCACTCTTGTCAGTTTTGATTGTGTGCTGGTAACAATTTCTGTTTGTGATTAGATGTCTAACCAAGCACGTTATCAGGTGCCATTTCTTGGTTCACATACAGCTGCTTACTTTCAAATTTTATTGTGATTAGAATTAATTAACAACTGCACTCACCAAGATAAAACCAAAAATACTAGAACACAGCATTAAAAGGTTGAAACACTGTATATAATATTTGGAAAGAGGGAGGTTGATTATAGCTTTACATAATTGGTGGAATGTGTCCGGGTATGATGGATGGTTTGACGGAAACTAGAGAAAATGGATGAAATGGAGGGAAGGGGCATGGACAGCTGTGTAGAGAAATATATCGATAGTATAATTTCTTATTCAGATATACAAAAAAGGCAACTTACAGGGAAAATGAAACTGATATACAAAGTGGTGCTCAGTTTATATTGATATTCACAACTGCCCCCAGTGTGTCAAAAACATCTATATTAAAAGACATAAATAGCTGCCAGAACATTCTTGATTGTTGATTTAATTACAGAACAACTTTGACAGACCTTTCAGTGTTAAACAGCCGAATGTCTGTCAGCCCAAATAGGGAAGGTTTTTTTCCTGATACTTATAGTTCTCTGTAAAAATTGGTCTGGTAAGTGAATTGCTTTAAATCATGGTGGTTTTGCAGATATAGTTAATGATGATGCAGTAGATGAAATAGATGCTAAGATACTACGGGGTCACACTTGCAAAAAAAAACAATCATGAAAAGGTAGCAGGCCATTGACAAAAAATGCAGAACAATAGGCAGGAGAAGTAAAAGGTAAATTCACCTGTCATCCGTGGACATCAGGTTTTCTTTGGGGAAGTGGTCATGGGGAACAGGTTCAAAAGGCATCACTTTGGGTGACTAATGGACCCGAGACAGAGTTAGGTGATGGCTCATTTATACACTGTACAGTTTTAAATGTGGAAGTTTAACCCTTTGACCCTTCGGACCATCTTGTATCTTGATGGATGTCAGTTCACGTGACGTCTGATTGTATCTCAGATGTCTCAACTTATCGCTTGTGACTGAATTTTGCCTCCCGCTGTCACGTAAAGTATGACTGCTGCCAAAAGGCAAAAAAAAACCCAAAACAGAACAAAAATACACTTTTGCACTCCGCCGCAGAGTCAAGATTACAGCCGGAATTTTAACAGTACGGGAGGCTTAGGTTCTGATCCCCCCCAGTGTTGTGCTTTTATACCATCTCTCAGTAATGTTTGACTCAGTGCCCAGTGCTCCTCAGTCATAGCTGTGTATGGCCTGCGAAGACAAAAGTGGTGACTTTTTGCTATTCGCAGGAACAGACTCATCATGACCGCATAGCTGGGTTGCTTCACACACACACTACAAGACTGACCCACCGGTCCTTCGGTGCAGGCAGGAGTCATTTGCAATTGAACACACGTAGTCATCCCTGACTTTACTTCTGACGTGGCTGAAGCTTTGAGAACCACATACGTCGTCGGCGCGTTCTGGGTGCAGCCAGAACTCACCTGCCGTCAGAGCTGTCTGGATGTGTCAGCGTTAGAGAGACAGGGTTGCAAAATTGCAGCCAACTGAAAACCACTCCCTTTCCAAACGCGTAGGCCAAACCCGCGGTCGCCCTCGTTTGATGTAGAAACCAGTGTTTGGTTTGTCTTCTCTGGGCTACTGTATAAACATGGCGATGCGACATGGGGCCTGCGTGGCAGAGGACCCGTGTCCTCTCTCTGGACTCGAAGGGCCCTGCTCTGAGCAGACAAAAACACGATTCCTAGTTTAAATTTTTAGATTAATTACACATCACTTGCATGAAATTGACATCCAACTTTTTTTTTTCCCCACCAATAGATTCCCCTGACTCCTGCACACACACATTTGTTTTTTCTTAACGAGGAGCAAAGGAGTAAGTGAAGCACCTTCGCACTCCTATGCAGCAGATGGCGGTACACGCCTCGCCGGAGCCGGTCGGTATCCACCGGCTCCCAAAGATGCAGGTTTGTGGGCATGAACCACTTTTGACTGCTCTGCTTTCGTCTTATCGATGCCGTCCAATCACACCGCTCTGAAGCGAGACACCGCCAAGATCAGATTGTGAGACGCGCCGCTGTAGCGAGGCTAACGGGGAGCGGATAGGACGGGCTAACAAACAAATTTTGCTAACTTGCGAAAAGTGCTCACCGGTAAGCCGCGTTTTGTCGACTTGTGGCTCGCAAACGAAAGCTCTTCAGGTCGAGTGTCCGCTTTTACTTTTACTGCGGTTAAAATAATAATAAAAAAAAAAAATAAATAAAACGTCTCGAAAGCGTGCTGGCATCAAACACGAAGCTAAAAACCGTGGCGAAATCGCAGCTAAATTCTGGTGGTGCTTGTCGATGACAGCTGTGGATTAGCTCGTCGGCTAGCTACCAGCTAGCGTGACGGCGATCGGCTAACAAAGCGCCGGTGGTCCAGGCTTTTTTTCAACCGTTATAGCGAGTTAGCCCGCCGCTAAAATAACCATCGCCGACTTAGCGAAAGTACTAGCGCTGTGCTTTAGACGACGGCTTTAATGTATCTCCCGACAGGCTGCTAACTTGAAAGTAAAGTCGCTAACACTAACGGGGTCATTAGCCGGGCTTTTGGTTTAATTCGAGGGTTCCTCGGTGATCGACGATCGATCGGTTAGATTATCGTCCGCCGTGCAACGGTGCGTTTACATGTCCGGAGCTTTTGACGTTTCCAACGATCCTTGTTCCGAAACTACACGAAAACGACCGTATAAAAGTCAACACCAGGGGAAAAAACAGTTCATCCAAAGTTGGTCGTCGAAACGTCGATATTTAAATCGTTGAATATCCAGGCTGGTTTGATTAAATAGTGGAATATTCGATTATCATTATTGTTGTTATTTTTAATCAGCGTTTGTGGATGCAGCTTCGGGACGGTGAGACCTCTGTTGCTATATTTATTGCTTAATGATAGGGAGGTGACAAGTATATGACAATAAGAGGTACACGACTGTCAATAAACCACAATTAACTAAACATAAAGTACTGGTAACGGGCATTTCAGGAGTCCTTGCAAAATACGTTGGCTCTGACTTTTAAATGTATATCAACACTCTCAGTAGGAACAGAGCACATCTTGTTTGTTTTTGATTGTTAAGCCGATATATTTGCTATCCCCCCCCCTGTGTTTCTTCTTTTCTTCGGTAGAAAACGATCACTTTTTATGCAGCTTCCCTAATTGGCCGACTGGCAAATCCCGGCGTTACTTAGTGTACAGCGGCAAAAGGGAGAAACCCGAGGGGAAAATAAACCCGAGAGACAAATACTCGATACCCGTAAAATATTTTGTACCTGGAATTAAGCACAGAATTGCAGAAAAGTACTTGGGCATTACTTAGTTTGTTTCCTGTTTGGAAGGGATTTAGACCTCCTCTTCCTCCATTCTCAAATGCCAACAACAACAGCCGTCGAAGAAACAGGACAGTGCACTCGTAAGTGCACAGAATCACCAAATTAAGTTAATTCACCCCCGCGACGTGCACAGAGATTTCGTAAACGTTGACCCATATTCAACTTTGTCAGAAAAATCTGCAGCACGGGACCAATAAACGCTCAATTTTTTTATGTGAATCCTTTCAAAACGTGCAGAGGCTAACTAGCTAGCTAACGCAAGTAGGCTGAATGCAACGCTAACTGCTAGCAGTGACAATTAGCTAGCCGCATTCAACAAAAGATTGTTCAGTGCTATCGTGGTGTGGTATAATATGAATGCCGTTACCGCTGCATGTCTCCTTAATATCTATAACCTTGCGATGCTTTCACTTTTGTCAGGTTAGTAGTTTGGCGCTGGTGTGATAAAGTTAGCATGTTTGCGTGACCTGTAGCAGAAGTTCGACGATGCTTCTCCTCCGGACGTGCTCGGTACCTGAAGTAGGCCTTGTGCACACTTAGCGTAGTAAAAGTTGTGATCATCGAGGGACGGTTTAATAGAGGTTTCTGTTTACACGGTGCATCCAGTAGCACGCCTCAGTGGTCCGCATGGGAGAGCCTGGTTTGAAATATACACACATACACGTCTGATTTGTCTTGTAAGGAGAAGCTAACGTGAGTGATGTAGCTTTGCACAGTGTGCTGGCAGCAAGCAGTTCAGATGGGCCTTAGTTCACAAACAAGTTTAGTTCAATTGCGTATAAAAAAACCACAAAATATATTTAAACTCATGAGGTGTTGTGTAAAAACGTAACGTTTTTGGTGAAGTTGTAAAGTAACCCCTTGTTTGTCATTATTTAACAAGTTTGCCCTTTTTCTGTCTTGAGGGGTCTGAAGATTGACAAACAGGAGAAAATTTTCTTTTTAGCCTGAAGCTCAACTCCTCCGGTCCTTTGGGATCATGGCTAAAGATGTAAGTAAATATATATTTGGTTTTTGTGTCACCTTGCAGGCGATGGGATGATGTTAAATGAGGGCATATCTATTACATTGTTATAACTTAAGACATCTCCCATCACCCCATGTTTGTTTTCCTCTCTTCTTTTTGTTAAACTGGACTCACGCCGAATTTTGGCTTGTAATATCTTTTCCTCCGCAGGCTGGTCTGATTGAAACAAATGGAGAACTGAAGGTTTTCATCGATCAGAATTTGAGCCCCAGCAAAGGTATAAATTACTAGTAGTTGTCCTCTATATAGTAAATGTACACAGTATTTTCTTTACGAAACACACAGCGTAGTTAGAATGTTTTTTCATGTGTAGGCCTATGTGCTGGTAGTTGGACGATAGGGGGCAATGGAGTTTCAATCAAGAGCTCTACTCATCACTGGTCTTCTCATTTTTTTTCCATTAGGCGTCCTGTCTTTGGTTACTGTCCAGCCTACAGCAGCACCTGTGGCCAAACAGCTACTACCCAAAACCCTAGGGCCATCCAATGTGAACGTTGCTGCACACATGCAACATGTACCACACATGGTGAGAGATGCTCCACAAAAGTCAGACTTTTGTGATTTCTCAACCACCTTTATATGAGAGTTTTTGAATCTGTCAATAGATAGAAAAAGTTTTGCTCTCTAAATTGTAAGTGACCTGCAGTTGGATTTGTGGATAGATGTACTTGCTGGGTTTCTCTGCTGTGTCTTACTGTTGTGTAAGCCCCCTCCATTATCATTGTGAGGTGACCGGGCAGAGGGTAGGTGCAGGCAGTTGATCCTAAGCTTATCAACTCTACAGTCAGCAGGATTACACCCATCATCTCATTATATACACGGAATGTATACATAACGGAAATCAGCTTAGATATCACCTTAGCGAAGGAATAGACCACCTATCTCTTAGATAACTCATTGCTATTAGGGCTGCAAATTTTAAGCAAATTGATCAGCAGCCATGTTCAAGACGGATAAGTGATTAGTCAGTAAAGATGTCCGTAATACTAAATGGGTTCCTCCTGATGTGAATGAGCCTTATTTGAATTTTCCACTTAAGCGTTACCTAATCCTCCCAGTGAAACTTGATGGAGAAAAGTTGGTGTTAGGTATCCCCTAATCATATCAAGATTTGAATACGCTGCACTTTGGAGAAAAACAAAGGTTATGTTTGCAGTTTACAAGATTTCTGCCAGTTCTGAGTGTTTGTTTATTTTCCCTTGTCCTCCTCTGTCCTTTGTAGGTGATTGGAACACCCCAGAGGCCCACGGTATCGAATACCATTTTGGTAAATAGTCCACACACACCAAGTTCCCAGTTCCTCACTCAGACTCAACCATCTGATGCCTCTCCTTGGTCATCAGGGTAAGTCTTCAAAAGTTCCCTAAGTTTGCGACATTTACTTGCTCTGTGGTGATTCAACGTTTTTAGCATGTGCCAAGTCTGATGTAATAATATATAAAGAAAGGAAATACATCCCTTTGAATATTAATCATTGTGTTTGTGTGGGGGATCTGTTCTGTCTGTAGAAAGCGTGGTAAGAAAGGGGAAAAGAATGGGAAGGGCTTGAGGCATTTCTCCATGAAAGTGTGTGAGAAGGTGCAAAAGAAAGGAGTAACCACCTACAACGAGGTGGCAGATGAACTGGTGGCAGAGTTCAGCTCTTCAGACAACCACATGTCACCCAATGACTCAGTGAGTGCTGCAGATGCATGACATTTTGTCAGAATGATGCACACCTTCATCATATACAAACTACCTTGAAAAAAGGTCTTTATATAGTTCTAGATTTTACAATTATTTTTAACAGTTTAGAAGTTTTGGTTAAAATTTTGAATCATGTGATTTCCCTCTCCCCCTTTTAGCATGTGTATGACCAGAAGAACATTCGGCGGCGTGTATATGATGCACTTAATGTACTCATGGCCATGAATATTATATCTAAAGAGAAAAAAGAAATCAAGTGGATTGGCCTGCCCACCAACTCAGCGCAGGAGTGCCAAAACCTAGAGGTAGAAACACACAGTGAAGACTGTTCTTGTATTAGTTTGTATTGGGGAAGTGTCTACTTTCTATAATCGTATGTTATCAGTCTTAATTATTTTTTTAAATTTGTTTTACATGAACTGTAGGTGGAAAGGCAAAGGCGGCTGGAGAGGATTAAGCAAAAACAATCACAGCTTCAGGAGCTCATACTGCAGGTGAGAATGAGTTAAATGCGTGTACCTGTATGTAGCCTGCGTAGCTAGGATGCCAATCCTGCTGGAGCTGCACTGGAGCTGGAGTGTATCACCTCAAATGTAGCTACATGTCAGTGCCACAGCCGCTATGGAGATACCATGTGAAGACCACGAGAACTGAGATTGGCATGCTTGGGCTGCTTGCGTGGTCCTCTACATTTTTCTGATGCTGGGAAAGATTCAGAAGAAAATAACATTGTGCAAGTTAAATAATGTCCCCTTCCTCCGTTCTCCTGATTGCAGGTTTGAGTGACTGAACATATGTGATAACTTAGGGTTAAGAGAAATGCACAACAAAGCTTGGTAATGTACACCTAACCTTTTAATGTTGTGGTGCTACGGCAATCAGCAGGAGAGATTTTACGCTGAACTACAGACCAGTAAGTTTGCTGGTCCACCCTAATAATGCTAGAGAATGAATTCAGCTAAAGTGTAGCTGAAGGTCGTAGCAGAAATGTTTTGTTTTTGAATTGTCAAATGTGGTGACAGTTAAGAACCAACACGCTATGTGGCTGTATCAAAAAGTTAATCTTTCTTTGATCTTGTTTTACAGCAAATAGCTTTTAAGAACCTGGTACAGAGGAACAGACAGACAGAGCAGCAGGCAAACAGACCTCCACCTCCTAACTCCATCATCCACCTCCCCTTTATTATCGTTAACACCAGCAAGAAAACGGTCATTGACTGCAGCATCTCCAATGACAAGTATGTCCTTCCTTTTCTGCACTTTTACTTAAATAAAAAGCTTCAAGTTTACCCTCAAGGCTTTAAATTAATAGGAAAAGAATGATGCAGTGCCCCCAGGATATGGTGCAGTAAGAATTATCACCTTGACTGTTTACATCTTCAGCCAGATTTGTGCTCACTAGCAATTCTACTATTCAAGGTAAATTATTTCTAGTGACATAGTTATTTCTAGTGTCTATTTTGGCTGGTAAAAATTTATTATTTGCAGGTTTAAGTTTCCAAGCCAAAATTGGTACCTAACTGGACCATTTCAATTAAGGCTAATGTAGGATCGAATTGTGTCCACTTTTTGATACAAGCAAAGTGTCAGGCAGGAATCTTTTTTTAATTTTAAAGGGTAAGCACAGATGGAACTTAAACAACTCATTTGCATGCAGTTAAAAGTCCTTTCCTGCTCCCAGCCCTTCAAACCCTGCTCTACTCATGCAAATAGACGTAAAGAAGAAAACATACTGTTAATTATCATTATGTGCTACTCACGGTACTGCAGTGCATGGCTCAAATGCAGCTCGGGTAGCAGTTACAACTATATGAAATGTTGCAATCTGAACCTTATCACCTTATATGCAACTATTAACCTTTGCCATTACAATTACTTTCCTTTGATTGTGGAAACTGAAACAGTAGTCAGGTCAGCATGGGTTAGAACCTGTCTAAACTGTCACCGCAATAAATGCATGCATTTACTGTACTGCTTCTCAAACCCACAGTAAGTCATGTGAACACTGTACTGCATTTTTAGTATTTAATATTCCATGAAATATAAGTTCCGACACTGTCTTTTACTCCTTAACCACTTAAACAACTTAAATGTTAGTCATTCACACTTTGTCTCCCCTTCTTCTTTCTCCTCTGCAGGTTTGAGTATTTGTTCAATTTTGACAGCATGTTTGAGATCCACGATGATATTGAAGTGTTGAAACGTATGGGCATGGCCTGCGGTTTGGAGGTGGGAAAGTGTTCTCAAGAGGATCTGAAGGTTGCCCGTAACCTGGTGCCCAAAGCTCTGGAGCCCTACGTTATAGGTCAGTGCCGCAAGCCCTAATCTACCTAGAGCTCATAATGATATAAGTTAGAACTAAATCCCTTTTTTAAAGCTACTGAAATGGTAAACTGAACAATTAGATGACAAAATTTACCTGCATCACATTAAAAGCCTTTCACTGGTGACCCACTGGAAAGCTGTTATGTAAAGCAACTGCAGGAAATGCAGCCATAGAGAGTGGCAGCATAATATCCAGAAATAGAAGAAATAGAAGTGTTTATCTCAGAGCTTTTTTTTCTTCTTCTTCTTCACTCAGCCTATCAGTTTTTAAATATGACAAAAAAATGAACAGCAAAAGAAGCAGCAGCACTTGTGATTAGAACCGGTTGGGTTGCTTATTGACACAATGGTTGCCAGTGAACAAGCTATTGGTGGATTTTTAGGCACTGACATGTCCCCGGTGGCGAGGGAGAATGTGTAGAGAAGATATAAAAGGATTTGTTCACTTCCAGCAGGTCGTGTATGTAGCAGTGGTGTGACTGCAGCAGATAGTGAATCATAAAAAAAACATATTTTTTAGGTTAATGTGTTTTCTCTTTTTCCAGAGATGGCAAAGGGTCCCATCAGTAATGTCTACATCACTGGAGGGTCCTCAGCTAATGGAGCCCGTTACCCTGCAAGCAGGTGAGAAGCCCTACCTGTGATTCCTCCGACAAATATGACAAAGCACATGCTGTTATACTCGTGCCCCATTAAGTTGTTTTCTAAGTGGACAATAAAATCCTCCTCCTCTCCTTGTAGTGATGGGTGCACCGACGGCACCATGGCCTCCAGCTCGAATGACTCTCACTACAGCGGGTCTCGTGTCGAGACTCCAGTGTCGTACACGGGGGATGATGATGAAGAGGACGAGTATGACGAGAACGACGACGAGGACTAAACCTGTCTATGCCTTGCCCCTCCAACAAGCACAGTCCTTCAAACCACCTTCACCGTGGGAATTTAGTCCCCCTTTGTGTGCTTCTTCAACCTTTTCCCCTGTTTCCCATGCCTGTATTTCTGTCTGGCTTTCTCAGGGGTGTAGATGAAAATTGAACAGAGGTGTAAACCACACCCACCTTTTTCTGCTCCTGAATCACATGCACCTGCACTACAGCTCTGGGGGAGGTGTTGTTCAAGGGAACTGTGGTCTGTGGCCCCGCCACCACGCTGAAGTCTTTGTATGTCTAATCCACTTCTCAATAAGCCATCCCACTAGAAAAAAAACCCTCTGTAAAAACCTACTGCTGTTGGAGAATGTATAATGTACTTGTTTGAATAGTTATTCCTATTATTTTTGCAATTACATATGGCAGACATGATGATGATCAAAATGTTGCAAAATGGCCAAAGTGTCTGCTTAATGTGTGTTAACGCAAAACCATGGATTCTGAACGGCCAAATACAGTTGGCATGGCATCTCAGGATGGGGCTCCATCAGATGTGTTTATACTTTTTTGTTTTGTGTTCCAGGCAATAATTTGAAATAGTTTCTTATTCTCCATTGTGTTGGGCCGGCTTCCTTCTGTTTTGTAGGCAGCTGCTTTCATGATCTTGTTTGCTAGTTTTTGTTTTTTGTATTTCTGGAGTTGAGGAGTTCTCCATCACCGCCCTTTTAATGCCTTGGTAGTGTTTACAAAATAATGGCACCAGCAAGGTAAGGACTTTCATAACCCAGGCTCCTGATAGGTAAATAAGCTTTGTTTGTTAATTATGTATATGAATCCTCCAACGATTGTAGCTTATAGTATCCTTTAGAGGCCAGTGGTAAAAGATAGACCTTCAAAAATTATTGATGTAACAATGTGTGGTTGTGTAGGTCTTGATGTGCTCCTTCAAAGATCTCCCTTTTAAAACTGAGCAACACATGTACTGACTCTTCCAAATACTTTTTCTGTAATCTAATATAAGTTTGCAAATTAAATATAGATTGTTTTAATAAGATTGTATCTATAATTTATGCAAGTTTGTTGCAGCAAAAAGTCGACCACCTAGTTTGTCAAGCCTGGAGCAGCCTTGCAAATTCCTCAAATTACAAGATGATCAAAAAGGCACACTTAATACCTCAAACTTTATATATATAAAAAAATCCATGGCAAAGATATGAGCTTGAAAGTCGTATTCCTCAGAAAATGTATCTGTTAAAATAGCTCAGTTTTTAAGTTGAAAAGGAAGAAGAAAAAGCCCTTGTGAAAGGTGGGTTTGGGGGAGGTGGCTGCTTGTCAGAGGAAAACCTCAGGGAAACTACACACTAGAAACTCGAGGATGGCTGCAAGGTGAGAACAACTAATTACATGCTCCTCTACTTACCAAGCTGTCGTCCTTATTTTAAGCTACCATAATTCAAGGTCTTATCTTCATTTGATATTAAATTATACGTAGATTCACAAGGGCAACCGCTTACGTTAACACTGGCCTCTATTTTTAATGTGGGCCCCGAATGTTTTTGACATGGAGAATCGGTGAGTGCCCTAATACAGCACATGCTACAGACACCGGTAAAAAAAGAAAAATACCCTGTCTGTAGCATGTGATCAAAATTTTTCCAGTGTTTGATCATGAAGCAGTAGAACATGTCGGTGCTTGTCATTCAAAATTTTTTTTTTTTTTTTTTACATTATAAATGACAGGTTCACATTTTTTTCCAATCTATCTTATAGGAGAATGAAGGTTGTTTACAGGTCTTGGGTGGTACTGCTGCATTATATTTAAAAAAAAAAAACTTGTGTATTAAACTTTTAATGGTGCTAGGGGGCGTTGTTCAAAAGCTGATAAATTGCCTCAAGTGATGTCAGTTGAGTCAGGGCCTCGCTGTTTAAGACTACAACGTTTAAAAGTGTGTGTTTGTGTTAGAGGGGTCGGGGGTGGGTGTCTGGTCGCACGGAGTCAGAAATGAGTTTACCAGCCGTGCTCCTCACCTCTTGAGGTCAGCAGCCCTAGGCTGCGTTAGCTGCTACAAGCATAGCAACCAAGTCTCTGACCACACCGTCAGCAGTCGAGTGGTATTGTGGGTAATGTAGGCACCAAGTTTTAGACCAGCATTGAATAAAAATAAAAATGATCATCTCTGGTTCTGCTGCACTGGTTTTAATCCTTTATAATCCTTTAAAATTACTCTTTTTAGGGCAGTAATTCAGTACCAAAAGGGTTAACTTGAGGCCCAATGACTTGCTTTGAATTTGCTCTCAGATGGGATTTTCTTTTTAGCCAGTATGAACAGGAGTAATGACTACAGAAACCGGTAATACTTTCAATATGCATCTTGGCCTGTCAGAGCTAAAGGGATTGGAAAAAAAAATCCAATCATTCCTTTTAATATTTCCTGCTCTACAGAGCATCTTCTTTTAATGTAGATTTAATAGAATTTATTATAGAAATATAAACATAATCTGTTATATCTTAATAGAACCCCCCCCCCATCATTCCAATGTAAATTGTGATTTTCTCTAGTTGTCCTCTAATCAAAAAAATGACCTCTTTTCCAAATCTTCTTGATTTGCTAGTTGGTTGACTGGCGACACTCCAGCTGCATATGTTGCCTGTCTTGTTCTCTTCCAGCAGGTGCTCACACACTTTGTCTGGGGCATTAGGGTGTTAGTGGATTACCAAAAGGTGTTGACTCAGGTGTGTGTTAGGGTGTGTGTGTGTGTGTGTGTGTGATTGAGTGAGTGAATGAAGGTGGTAGAGTGCACAGTGTGCTAGGATCTAATTGAGCCGCCAGTCTCGAGTCTCCATTTCTCTCTCATGCTCGCCCTCTGCCACTCTTCTGTGATCTGTTTCGCTTTTTCTCCCCCTCGCTTCATTCTCTCGCTGCCTCATCCCTGCACATTAGTTAGCGGCATTCATCCTCTGTTTTCTCCTGCAATGTCCCCTCTTTGCGTCGTCTAACGGTAACCAGCCCTCACCATGGATATCGGAGGACTGACCACAGTGGTAGCAAATTCTGCTTATATCAATGCCCGTGGAAGCATCGATGGCTCTAATCCTGCTGCAGCTCGGGATAAGAAGTTCCATTCTCGCCTCAAACTGCCCCATATCACTGTGTGTGAGGGCCTGAGGGAAACTCTGGATTTCCCCTTTGACTCAATCTGCGTGGAGCAACCTATTGGCAAGCGCCTCTTTAGGGAATTCTTGGATTCAAATAAAGAGTATCATGGGGCTTGCCGTTTGTGGAGAGACATCGAGGACTATGACCTGGCGGAGGATTCCGACAGGACAAAGAAGGCCTCAAAGATTGTCCAACGTTACATGGACCCGTCTGCCAAACACTACTGCCCGTTCCTGTCCGAGGAAATCATCGCTAAGGTGAAGGAAAACCAGGAGGCTGTGGGGGATGACTTGTTTGCTGCAGCATTGGCCACAACGTTGGACTATCTGCGGGAGGCCCCCTACACTTTCTTCATGGAGAGCATGTACCTGAAGAGGTTCCTGCAGTGGAAGTGGCTTGAGATGCAGCCCATGGATGAGGACTGGTTCCTAGACTTCCGTGTGCTGGGGAAAGGTGGGTTTGGGGAGGTGTCGGCCTGTCAGATGAAAGCCACGGGGAAACTCTATGCCTGTAAGAAACTCAACAAAAAAAGGCTGAAGAAGAGGAAAGGCTATGAGGTGAGAGAAAAAATGTCCCTCTTGCTCCTTTAGTCACCCTGATGTTGGTGTTTTGCAGTAGCCAGCGTAGCTTTATGCCCATCGGCCTTTAATTGAATTAGACACATAGTTTTAGATGAGGACTTGCATTTACATTAATCCTGTTTATATCAACTGTGTCCAAACATGTTTACAGTGAAGAATCAGTAAAGGACACAATGAACCACATGTTGCAGGTTTTGTCGTTTTTATTGTTTGAAATGCAATATTTCACAGTGTCTGACATATCAGTGCCTTTATTAATAACCCTGCAGTTAATATAAGTTATGTCAATATCAGTGATATATATATATTATATAATAGATATATTAAAAGCAGACATCTTGCTGTTGAATCATTTAGATTGTTACAATATGAAATTTGGCCCTTGTACCCAATAAGATACTGTGTTTCCGTGCGTGAGATTTAAGGGCAACACAAAGCTCTTTTATCTGATCTTTCAGTGATTTGATTAATACAGGTGTTGCTCTGGCTTCACGTTTCAGAGAAAGTGCCCAGCACTGAGCAGAGTGCAGTGGTGCTAATCATCTTTGTCCCTGCCTCTATCTCGCTTGGCTTTAGCCTGCAGTATTAAACACTGAGACAGGGATAGAGTGATTACTGGGAGCTTTAATGAAAAGCTCTTCTGAATGGAACTCCTTGGCACAATTATATCTTGCCCTTGATTTGTCTGAGGTCATTCTTTGAAATATACTTTATACTCTTTTCAAATCGGTCGGATATGAAAACCCATTGGAAGAGAAGTGTTTGCAGTTTTTTTTATTTATTTTTTGTTTTATTTTGTTAAAAGGCTCCCTCCTGCATTACTTTTCAAAACTGTCTTTGCTAACTTTCCCCTGTAGGGTGCGATGGTGGAGAAGAGGATTCTTGAGAAGGTCCACAGTCGCTTCATTGTGTCACTGGCGTACGCCTTCCAGACAAAAGAAGAACTTTGTCTGGTCATGACCATCATGAATGGAGGAGACCTCAAGTAACGTCACGTTCTGAAAAACTCTCATATAAGATCATTGATGGAACAGTGATAGCACTTGTTCATCATCCTCTTTCTATTATGCTGTTGCTTTATTGGCAGCCGTAATTTTTCAGAAAGAATTTATTTTTCTGACGCAACTTTTCTAAACCTCCGTTGCCAGCAGAGGGGTTGGGCAGTAGCCCATAGTGACTCATGTGTGACAAAAGTCAACTTTGGAACAAACTGGGAATATATTTAATAATCTGGCAAATTTGTCACAATTCATCTCTGAACGGTAGTTCAGTACTACAGCGTCATTAAATTGGGATGGAGTATATCTATTAATATGCATATTTGGTTGCTTTTAACTGCTGAACAGTTTGAATGCCTGTACATATGTGCAGGAAATACCTTGTGAATAAGTTACACTATCTTTAATGACATTCATGGGGGAGTCAGTTGTTGAAGGTACACAGGACTGCAGGCTTTATGCAAACATTTTTAACAAATATAAACAGAAATTCATTTTTGATGACAAGAATTATGCTGCGCTGTTCCTTATATATCACTATATTACTTAACCCTAATAAGAGTGTGATTTGTCCCTTTGTCCCTTACGTATCTGACGGAGCCAGAGCTTACCTGTTCTGTCTTTCCTGAAGGTACCACATCTACCTGGTGGATGAGAACAACCCGGGCTTTGAGGAGCCCAGAGCTTGTTTTTACATTGCTCAGATTATCCAGGGCTTGGAACACCTCCACCAGAAGAGAATTATCTACAGAGATCTCAAACCAGAAAATGTGCTTCTAGACAATGATGGTAATGATTTTATAGTCAAACCCAGGTAAATTTGTCATCATCCATGTGGAATTAATGGCTGATGGAGACATCTGTGTGTCGTTGAACAGGGAATGTGCGTATATCTGACCTGGGTCTCGCTGTGGAGCTAAAAGAAGGCAAAACGTTGACCAAAGGCTATGCTGGGACACCAGGTGGGTCTCATCTGTATCTACCAATCAACGAACAATCGGTGTCATATATCAAAGTGTAATCTCAATGTTAATTACTTGATCAGAACACAGACCCCCCTCTGTTGTTTCACTTTGTTTCTTGCAGGGTACATGTCTCCAGAGATGCTGAAAGGAGAAAAATATGACACCTCGGTTGACTACTTCACTCTGGGGGTCACATTGTTTGAGTTCTTGGCTGCTAAGAACCCATTCAGGAACAGGGGGGAGAAAGTTGGTTGCCTTTTTATTGAACCATGAAATTTATTTATACCTTGTGCACCAAAAAAAAATGTCTGACTCTGTGAGATAAACGAGAGGATGAGAGGTTATTCGTCTCCGCTTTAGGTCGAACGGGAGGAGATGAAAGAGCGTGTGCTGACGCGGGTGGTGGCCTATCCAGACAGCTTCAGTGAGAATGCAAAATCGCTCTGTGATGGGCTGATGGCCAAAGAGGTCGATCAGAGGATGGGTTTTAAGAATGGATGCTGTGATGCGATCAGAGCACATCCGTTTTTCAGTGACATCAATTGGAGAAAACTGAACGCAGGTATCATCTATATCCTCTACTTTCTTATTTTGCTCAGGGTTGTCCACCATTTCTGGAACGCCCTGTTCAAAATAAATCACTCAATTCAAATTTCTTCATACTCTGGCAATGTTTTCTTACCTCCAATGGTTCGATGTTATTTTTAAATTCCACACATTTCACCTCTTCAGGTATTCTACCGCCTCCTTTTGTCCCTGACCCTAAAGTGGTGTACGCTAAAAGTCTGGATGACGTCGGAGCCTTCTCTTCTGTGAAGGGTGTGACCTTGGAGGATCCTGATAAGACCTTCTTTGATGAGTTTTCCTCTGGCAACATCCCCATCCCTTGGCAAGAGGAGATGATCGATATGGGCATTTATGGGGAACTCAACATTTGGGGTCCTGAAGGCAGCATCCCCAACGACCTCCGCAGGGAGTCCATACTTGAGCAGCCAAAGTCGTCAACCTGCTGCACATCCTAGAGTCACTGAGACTCCTTGAAAACACATCAGTTATACAGTGTACAGACTCAAGTACTCAGGACAGACAAAAGTCTCTCTTGAACTTCCTGATCGCAGAATTTCAACAGTTTGCGACACTGAACTTTTGATTGTCGGGCACAGGAAACAGCAAGAACAGAGCCGAGGTGGATTTACAACCTGGAATGGACTTAACCATTGATTTAATACTGAAAAGTGAAACTTCTTGACATCATATCATCACTGGTCCCTATTGTCCCTCCCTTAAACTTTCTCTTAACTTTCACTTTCCTTGTCCCTCTGTCTTTCTCTTAATTTGTGCATGTGTAACATTATTATAATGCAAGTAGATTTAAAACGCATTTTCAAAAATCATATTTTTGGGCAGGGATATAGTTATGTGGTACCTTTGGTGCTAAGTGACAGTCACATGTTGAACACATAAGATCTTTATTTCCCTCTATTGCATATGTGCTCATGTAGAGTGTATACTATTTATGGAAAGTGCTTTTATTTTCTTAGTTTTTACTCATTTACAGCTATATTAAATGGATGTCCAAAAGCTAAGGCAAATGCAAAGTTTCAGGCTATTGGAAGACATTTTCTCAAATTTTTATTTCATGGTTATTAATCGACTTTTTGCACTAATAGCCAAAAGCAGAGAACCTTTGATAAAGGTTTATCTAGATTAGTTATCAAGAGACACATTTGAATATAGTAAACATGTTTACAGTAAATCAATTTATTTTTACAAACAAATTGTTGAACAAAAGTTGAATAAAATCAGAAATAAATGTATGAAAAAGTACTTGCAAATAAAATAGCTTATTGAAATGAAAATTATGAGTCAGGAACTTCATTTTTGATTTCTGCGTGACAGCAGAATTAAAGCACTGTCAAGGAATGTAATATCTCCCAAATCAAAAACAGATTTTCTGCTACATTGATTAAATCATTGGGAGTGAATTCCCTGTTTTCCTGAATGATAAATGTCCTCAATCTCAACACAAAACTTTGAACTTTTCAGAAAACTTCCCCTCCTGAAGCTCGTCTGTCACTCCTTCGCTGTGGCCTTGTAAATCCTCACCTCTTGCTGTGGGAGCTCGGCCAGCAGCGTGGTGTTAAAACTGCCCTCAAAGCACTCTGCGAACCTCAGGTCCGACTGGAACCGGATCTTGTTGGCCCACAGCAGCGTCGTTTGACTTCCCGGTCGGCAAAAGTGACGCATGGTTTCCAGCAGCTCCTCGAGGCAGCTGTGGGGATAGACTACATCAGCTGCGAGCACGTAGTCGTAGCGGTAGGACGGGTAGGGGAAATCTCGCTCTAGGTCCTGACCCCAGGTGAGGGCGGCCACCTGAGGGGTGTAGCGAGAGCGGCCCTTGGTGTTTCGCAGGAGGTTGAAGGTCAGATTAGACAAGATGTCTGGCAGGTCAGTAGCTGTCACCCAAGCCCCTGAAAAAGAGTTCAGAAAAACAAGGCAGCTAAAGTACAGGTGGGAAGACCCATAGACAGAAAACTCTGAAAAGACTAAACCAACTTTTTTGGTGAATCCGTTGGCCCGTTTTTTCTTACCTTGAGCCTTGTGGCTTACACGATGAGAGTACTGACATTTTTAATAGGGTTTAAGCGGATTTCTTTCGGGAACTGTATAACAGATTTAGGCGATTTAGGCACTGTTCTGTAATCGAGTGCCTTTTCAGAAGTCTTGAATCTTTTAGGCTACACAAAGAAAAGGAAAGCATAACAAGTGCGGCGTACTAAAAGGTTTGCTAGATGTGTGGACTCAAGTTATGAATTTGATGATATAACTTCCTTGACTATATCCTCAATAATGCATGGCCTCACTTGGACCCCGATGTCCTCGGCAGGGCCAGCTGCATATTTAGAGACAGAGTAGATGTGGAAGAAGTTCTAGTGAAATTAAAGTTGTAAATCAAGGATTTCCTCCAGCTGTCTGTTGATAGAGACAGATGAATAAAGAGAAAGAAATGAGGAAACATTTCTATAGAAATGCGATGGTTCCCTTTGGCTGAAAGGATGTTTTATTTGATTGGGATTTAACTGAAACTCATGTTTCCACTGGATGCATAATAGAGGGGCCAAAGGATGATAGTATAAGTCCAATCCATCTTCGCCAAGATATCTTACAAATTTCTTCACAGCTTCTGGCCTGTTTGCGGTGCCAGAAATTTCGGTGTGGGTGGACTGTCGTGTTCCTCAGACAATGAATCCCAGTGTTTACAGCAATTCCCTGATGTTTCCTTGGCTTCCACCACCAGAAAATGTTACTTTAGCACAAAAGATGAACAGATATGTGTGATATTCAGTTAATATTTATGCAGCACAGGGAACCTTCCCATTACATCTTTTCCTCTTGCACCCCAATCAAAGAGTATCATAATATGCCCAAAATAAGAAATACAAAATAACATCTTATTACTTTATTTATCAAATTGATATGCAATTAGCTATTATTGTTTTTTTTTTTTTTTAATGCAATGTCATTAGACCAAAAGGCTGTTATGCATCAGTGTCAAGACTTTTGAAATTCTTATGATCAATGTCATTGTTTCATACATACAGTACATTCTGCGTAAAGCGCATTAAAGTGGGCCTCACTGTCACAGCCTTACCGAGCAGACTTGCCACAACAGAGAGTAAGCCGGTCCCAGCTCCGATCTCCAGCACCGCTTTGTCCATCAGGTTCACTTGTTGCTGGTTATTATCCAAGAACTGGCACAAAGCTACCGCCTGCGGAACAAATTCTCATGGTCACATCAGCAACAACCGAGTCAGCGAATGTACAGTCACACACCGTCGTTGCAGGGCATACCCCAGGCCAGATCAGGGCACCGTAAGTGTCTATAGACTCGCGAATGTTGACCTCATGACCAGCAAAACAAAACGACTCCTTTCCCAGTGCGTAGTAAACACTCGGCTCCCAGATGTTTCTCCTGTCCAAAGCCTCTTCGGCCATCACTCTTTGGTCTGTGAATGCTGCAGAGCAGGGGGAGGTAGGTTACAGCTTTGCAGAGCTACCCTACAAAAATCTGAATCTCTCCTCTCCAATGCAGAAACGAGACTAGTGAGGGTTATTTTCTCTTTGGAACAGAACTGACATGACTGTTCAATCCGAATTTACCTTCATCTGTGGTTTCCTGCTTCACCTGTTGCTTGCCATCCTGGTCTTGGTCATTCACCTCCCTTTGGTGTCCAGGATTCCTCTGGTGGACCAGTTGGTGGGCTTTGGACAATCTCTCCATGAGCGCTAAATAGTGTTGAAAAGAAAGTTTCCAATTAACTCTTTGTTGTGACATCAGTGCCATCACCGTGCAGCTGCGATTCATACTTTTGATTGTAACGCAGTTTCGGTTCCTCAGACAGGCCTCAAATCAGCTTTTAGTCACAGTGTATATGTGTTTAGCCACATCAGCTTAATTAGCTCTGGTAATGGCTGTGAAAATCGGTTCGATTGGTCCACACCCTTAGTCCTGAAATATCTCAGTATATTACATGGGGGGCCATGACATTTCCTAGATATCATGTCCTTTACTGGGAAAATCTCATTAAATTTGTTTAACATACTGTGGTATAAAATTTGAGCTGATGCATGAAGCCAACACCAATGATTAAGATGTGAGATATAATGTCACAACATAGAAAAATGTGTATGTGTGATAAATTGTAAGCAAATATATTATTTTTAAAAGATGTAGTACGAGAAAGCCAGAACATAATGGTGTATGTCGGAGTAAAAAAAATGATTAAAAGAAAATGCAGCTTAATGGTGTCCGTGGGGAGTAGTCATGGCATGTAAACAAACATATCCTCAACATGTCATCAACATGCCTGGATATACTGGGGGTGCGAGCATATCCAAATATGGTGAAATATGCCTCGAAGATATTGGTGTAAAATTAGTAGAAAAACATCATCCTATAGGCTCAGTAGATTTTTGAAATATGCAGAAGGCGTGGAAACGGTATCACCGTGTGCAGCAGATCTTAGGCCCATAAAAGAAGGAACCATGCACTGTGTAGGGAGAGAGCTCCATGGAGACAATCCTGGGTTGCTCTCCGGTTTTTTTGTTGACAATAAACTCTACTGCATTGAATCCTGACCTCTCCTGGTGATTTTTTGAAAAACTCTAAAGATCTTTTTGAACAACAGAAAAGAATCGAGACTTGGACAGTGGTCCATGACTGGGGATCCAACCTAAATCAATACAAACTTCATACCACCCTCATTTAAAACTTTCATATGACAAAAAAAAAAAAAACAGATCAGTATTAGGGGAGGAAAACATCCTTTGGCCTTCACAATAAGAGCATCCCAGCTCTGGAGCATCCTTCCATTAAATATAGGAGACCAGACAGCCTCTCTATGTTTGTTATGTTGTTTCCCTTATAGTTTTTCTTTTTTCAGTTGCAATTTAATTTGATTTTATGTGGCCATGTTTTAGTAGCCTGCAGCTTTTGATTCTGTTCAAATGCTTCATGTTTATGCCGGCTCTTTCCTGTCATAATGTTTACATGTTGCCTGTTTTATTCTTATATTCTCCTTATTTTATCACTATTGTCCTTTTCTCTGGTGCCACCATGTGGTTGACATTTGTGGTTTGGAGTGAAATATCTTATCAAATTGAAACAGAATGGCTTGCCATGAAACTCGGTCCAGATGTAAATCTTTATATTAGGTTGTGTCATTGTAATAATTTTCATGATCCCCTGACCTTTAATCTTATGCCACAAAACATCTGCAAAACTAATGACTTTCCCACCAGCCTCGGCAGTCCAGATTGCTTGCTGCTAATTTGAAAAATGTTAGCTATAAATGATGAATTAAGTTAGTGAACATGGTAAAAGGTTATACCTCCTTGACATCCACATGTTAGAATTGTCAATGTGAGTTTCACAACACTAGCATTTGGATCTAGGCACAGCCTCAAAGAGCTGTTAGCTTTGCTTTAAACTCAGTCAATATTATTGCAAAGTACAACCATTTACATGCTGTATGTGAACTACACTTCACTCTCTAAAATTATTAGTTTATTTCAAGATTTGGTTCCTATTTCCTATAACTCTTAAAATTTGATATATAAACACATCAAACTGCATGATGCAAATATAAAACTTCTGCCCATGCAATATATTTGACAGTACAAATACTTTATGTGTTAAAAAAAATCAGTGTGTTGCATCAAAAGAGTATTTTCCTGCACTTTCATGTCAGCATGTCCAGAAACCAGGATTTTCATAAAAATTTGCCCCACTGCAGATTCTTTAGCTATGAGCTATGTTTATATTTAGAGTAGCTTTTCAATGATTTGTGTGGTTGTGACCTATTTTAAGTTCGGTAAAAGTTTGATTGGATTGAGAATGGGCTCGATCTAGTTTACTAGTCTCTTTCGTTGCCATTGCCGGTCTGGAGCCCTGGGACACAACTGGTTAAACCCCGAGGTCAACAAGCTACATTCAGGGATACTGACTCTGGGTTGCTTTTCATCTGAGATGCACATCACATTCAGTTGGACTTCCAAGCAAATATGAAAGATACTTTTTGATATGATCAAAAAATAATTACTGTCATCTGAAATCCGTGAAAGTCATAAACAGATTTTCTTCTTTTTTTCCTCCTCATTCACTGAAAGTCCCCCCCCCCAAAAAAAAGAAGTCTTCAAATATGCTCTTGCGAGTGTGTGAAACCTACCTGTCTGAATCAGTGGCTCTTTCTTTTCTCGTTGTGTGTGCACATCTCTGCGTTGTTCTTGTGTTTATAGAAGCAGCATCGTCTATGACACACCCCTGCATGAGGCAGTGGTCTCTGGGGTCGGTGGCAGACAAGCAGATTTGTAAAGTCAGATGGAGAGAGATGCCGTACTTAAGCCAGACCCCTCCCAGAACTTTGACATCAACCCTTGTTGTCAGTGTGTATATTCTGTATATTATATACGCCATTGTGGTTATGAAATATGATCCAGAATTTTGTTCACTCTGAGGATTTTTCACTTCTGTGACAAGCTTCTCCTTATTCCCTCTTGTCATCCTTAATGAACCAGACATCTGGCTTTGTGCAGGAGTTTCAGGGAGGGACATACAAACAACTGACAACAAAGTGTATTCACAGTGTACACTGTGCCAGTTTATTTGAATATTTATATTTATCCTAGGAGGGTTCCGGGGAGATCTGTCTATGGTTGTCATGGATGTGTGAGATGGATGTGTGCCACCTGGCATGCTCCGAGGAAAACGGTGTTACTTTCCAATGCGGTGAGCAGCAGAGTGAGGAAGCTGTTTACTCAGGCCTGAACCGGAGGCAACGCTTCCACCTTTAATACCTTTATCAAGCATTTATCCTTCCTCCTCTTCATCCCCCCTGACATGTGCCATCTCTTGCCCCGTGCATCACACCATCCCTCTCCTCCCCTCCATTGAAAGACAATAACAACAACAGACACAAAAACACAGAGGTGAATTGCAGTAGTTTTAAAATCCAGTAAGAAGCTGTGTCACCTTGAGAAAAGCCAAGGGAGATTCTCTATGTGAACCGGGAAACCATTTTAGGGATGAAAATGTTGGGTGATGACGGGGGCTATAATTCATTCACTTAAAAAGACAAGGCCCTACCTACTGACCTAACATGTTAACAATAATATAAACAATACTAAACAGGTACAACTTATTTAACCAGTTTCCCCCTGATTTAAAATATTTTTCAAACTATTCTAGGCATCTTAGATTCAGCAGAATTCTTTGGCCTGACTAGATGAATCAGGAATGTTGCAAACTCCTAATATTTGCATCTCTTCAAATGTTTTATTAATGACACATTGTTATTAATGATGCTGCTGATAAGTTTCACTGAGAGAATAACAGCATATGCCAAACCACTGCATCAAGAGAGAGGAGCACTGGAAACGGATGCAGAAAATCAAAATGGAGTTTCTAATAAGGCTGTTTTACATGACCAGATGACCACACAGCACAGACAAAGCTGCATCATTATGTTCCCAATACATGAAGATGAAACTACCTCTGTAAACATTGCCAAACAAATGAACAAATAAGTTCCATATGGTAATCATAAAGCACTTTAATTGCGACTTGATCCATGAGCACTGTTTAACTGCAAAAACAAAGCAGCATTCTTTGCAGAATGATTAGCTGTGATTTGCAGAAAAAAAAAGCTCAGACGTGTTTGGGCATTTAAAAAACATTAATAAGTTTTCTCCCTATTGGGTTGACCATTGGTTTTGCAAATATTTCCCAACAGTATAAAAATCAATTGGCAGGCTCTCAAACTTTCTTGAAAACGCTTTCTAATAGAGTTGTGTAATTGATTACAGTCTGGAAGTCTGGCCCAAAGTTATTAGATATTGTTAGGGAGTATCGCACATCAGATCCTTTTTAAAACCAGTCAATCAACCATTTAAACTATGCAACTTCTGAAAAAAAAAAAAAAATCTATACAGTCTTCAGGTTTCAGGCTTTTTAAAATTCAGAAAAATTTTATGAGTCCGCAAAAATGATTTTCAATCATTTGGGGGAATGAATGGAAGCTGGTAGTTGGCAGAAACATAGAGAAAAGTATTCTAAAAAATATCGAATCTTTTTTTAAAAGGTGTCCCGAAGTATTAAAAGCTGAAATAATATTATAATGCAACATTTGTACTTGCAAACTTGCTGGTGCAGTTCTTTGAATACATTATCATCTTTGTCATGAACTGCAGGTATTCCTTTATTAAATTTGGATATCTAACTACACATATTTGAGAAATTTCTTTAGGGCATCTCAGACAAGTTAAATCTGTTATTTGTCCATATGCTATTGTCATCTCCGCTGCCATGAAGAACACAGACGAATGAAGCAAACAGATTAGTGCTGGTATGTGTCTGTATTATAAAAGGCTGTGGTGCAAACATTGTTTAGATACCGTTCTTGTACCAGCGGCAGACTCCAAGCTTGTAATACAATTTTTACGACTGAGCATGGACACAGGGGTATTCATTGTACCAAATGCTTGTAAGCCAGGCTGTAGGGCTTTAGGTGAGAGGATTCACAGCCTCAGTGCACATAATAACATGCACACACACACACACACACACACACACACTCATACATACACACACAAACACATACAAACTCACAGATGCCAGCAAACAACTGCTTGTGCAGCATGAACCTAGAAAATTACCTGAACTGACAGATGGCAAATAGCAACAATGAGTCACTCTCATCCAAACAGCAACACTAAGTTGCAGTCGAGGTATTAGGGGATTTCCAGAGCATCAGGATCCCGGCACCGGGAGTCCACCGCTCTCGATTTCATTCATTAGTCACTTGTGATGAATGATGTCTTGCACAGACTGTAAAGTTACACCAATATCATTCCAGTTTTTTTTGTGTGTGTTTGTTTGTTTATGCATGTGCCCAGCTGGTGATGATGACTAACCAGATCTGATTATGCACAGAGTCTAAAAATATGATTTTGTAATGTACTCAGCAAAGCTGTTGGATGTACTGTATCTCTCCAGTAATAGATTTGAGATGCACATTCACCTGTGATCTCTTAAATCCAGCACGAGGCCCTTTTTCTGGTAGGGGAACACTGAAGAATCTGCAATGTTCAAATGAAAGAAATACGAATTGTATTTCCTCAAAAGAAAAAGGTTTATTTTGTACTGTATAATTTGAATAGTCCCATTAATCTGCGAGTTTGTGTGTGGTGGGGGTGGATGTATGTATATGTGGAACAGCTAGCATTTCAAATAGGGGGATAAAGAGCTGCCAGTCATCACCTTAGAGTTGGTAATCCTCACCTCCATGTCCAAAGGTCAGGAAAAGGTTGTGTAGGCCAGTGGAAAATGAGTCACAGCCCCATGTGAGTCCCGGTAGGTTTACAGTAGCTGAATGTGCAGCGTGAGTGTGTGAATACATCAGTTTATGGGTGCTAAGATCCTGTAATTTTACAGGGTAGATGGGGATTGGTATCCAATCAGTCTAGATGGCACAGTGACAGTAGAATAGACAGTGAACTGAACATGAGGTGGCCATGACAGCTTTTTGGCATCAGAACGGATCGCTCTATTGGACAGAGCGGCTGTTCCCTGATCCCGTGAGATAAACCAGGATGCCTGGACCCCCCATGGGTTGAGAGGGGTGAGCCCATCCAGGAGGGATGGGCTGGAGGTTTAGATGCACCTGTTAGACTGATGGTTGTAGCACCGCTCCCCGATAAACTCTTCTCATCAGCTAAACCTCAACATCACCTCCTGCTGAGAGGGACTGCAAAGCTTGAATTTACACATATCACATTTTCAGGTGTGTTATTATGTGTGTATGGTGTGTTATCGTGTATGGTGTGCTATAATATCTGTGCTAAACTGTGGTACTTTTGACATGCTAGCAGTGCACTAGATTTTTTTAAGCATATTTTAATCATATCATAAATATATTTCTTGTATATTACATATGTATTGGTAGTTATTCTCAAAGTGGAAGAGAAAGTATCCTGAATACATGAAAAGTACAATTGAAAGTACAGCATCTGTATAAAAAGATGTACGTACACATATTAAATGAAAACTCAACATTTTTTAAAAACAGTACAGTCAAGTTTGCTTGTGTTTTTCAAATGTTTTATGTAATCACACTAATTATATATCCTTAAAAATTTTAAGTACATTAATATCATATCAAAAAAACACCACTCTTCAAGTTTAAAAGATTTTTATTTGATATATTTTCAGTATGTGATGTGAAATGCAGAGTTGCATATGTTGAGGATACACTAAAACTGCAATAATAAGAATATAAGAGTTAAAATTATGAAAAATAAGGGAGAAAATTTAGAAGATAAAAAAAATCTAAACACACAATGTGTAATATGCATATTAAAGATGGACCAGTACAAGTTCAAGTGCTTGCAAGTGGTTCCTATACTTATACACTTATGCAATTTAGTTTACTATTAATAATCACAACAAGCTCAAGAATAAAATAAATCTTTTCTTTATTTACAGAATATTTGCTTGTTAATAAAAACAAAACCACCAAGGAGTATTCCATAAATTGTGCGATGGTCCTTTAGGTCATTGCATCTTGTCATTGCCCCCTTGTGCTTTTCAAGATGTGATTTTAAACTGAAAGAAAAAAGCATCAGACAAAGAAGGGACCAAGTGCTCACTGTCCAATCACTGATAAAGGTAGGAGCAGATAAATGCCTGAGGTTCCCAGCATGTGAAGTCATTGAACTTTCCATCTCCTGAAAGACAGAAAATTTGACCAGAAAGTCATTGGCAACAGTGTTCTATATTCATATCTGGAAAAACGTCAGAAGAAAAAGGAGTATCTTTGTTATATTTCTGATATTTTTGTTGTAATTGTATCTATAAATAGTGAAACAAAATTTTTTAAGACCTTGGACTGTTCTATTATAATATTTTTAGTGATTATCACTAAAGTATCTCTAAAATTTTATTGCTTCCCATGTGTTTTTTCTGGTATTTTTGGTTCCTTGTAGCTTTGTACTTTCCTAAATTGGCATAACGAGAAGACAGTTATGTAGATGAGTTTGTGCTTAAAAAAGGGACACTGGCCATGTTGGGTAAGGACAGTTTAAAAGGTGATTACCAAAAATGGATGCAAAAAAAAAAAAGGTGGCAAGCTGAACTGAACTTATCCAGAAGGATAAACAGTGAACCGGTTCATACCCAATGTCAGCAGCTCCACACAGTCCTCCTTATCTATTGTGTCATTGGGTTCCCCTGACAACCAGTCATCATAGCCCCAGTGGGATCCGTCCAACCAGATAAAGTTGCCAGTCTGACAGGAGGTTAGCGAGGTGCGATCAGATGGAGGAGTCATTAATGTGATTCATTCTCCAAATAAAAACACAATTAAGTAAACCACTCTCAATGTATTATTAGGGATGGGTAAATTATTATTTTCAATGGCAGATTTAATGACTACCCTGACTGAACATACACACCTCCAAATACCGGATTCCTCCAATCCAGGTGCGCGTATATGCCCCGTTTTGCTGCAGCATCATTTTCATCACTTCTCTGTGGATGTATTGGCTTGTGATGGAGGCCAGGTGGCCACTAGGGAATCTTTCCTGGCAGAAAACCTGCAAGCCAAAGGTGAGACAGTGACGGTAGGGATTACGCACATAATCAACATTGCGGTCCTAAAGACGTCTGGCTTTTAAAACATGTTACGGTGCATTTTTGAGATGTTGGAGAACACTGGAATACCTCAGCATCTGCAGCTCTCATTGGTCCCCTGAAGAACTCGTAACACTTCCCCTTATGTTCCACACCAAGACAAGTGCTCTGCCCTGTGGCAATGAGGGGAAGTTACAACATTTTCCGCCGTGCTGCTCATGAAAGGATAGGCTCACATTGTCACAGTCTATCCTCAAACAAAACTCAGCCGAACACTGAGATATTTTTGGTCACTGTAATCAGATCCCTTTGTGACAGGATTCCAATGCAAGCGATGGGAGCGAAACCCCATCACTTGTATTCTCATTCTGTGTAAAAATGCATCTGTTCAGCAGAATCTCGTAAGAGGCAGAAATCTAAGACAGACAAACTGAGTAGGTACCTTCCAAAGTTTCAATTTATTTGGCGCCAAATCGCCAAATTTTGTTACTCCGCCTACACTGCTGCTCAGCAAGGAAACATGGGTCAGGGAAACATTTAGAGAGAGAGAGCCTGGTACTAAAAAGACAGTTACTTTGGAAGATACCCAACTGATTTGGCAGACAATCATGCTGAAGCCTCATGTTTGCTCCAGCTGGATATTATCAGTCAGTTTACACATTAAAATACAGGAGTGCCAAACCTGAGGAGGGGGTGGGATATCATGATCAAAAGGACTCTTCTAGCATTTATTTTGCTTTGTCTGCTATGGGACCGAGGGGTTTGATATATATTGTGTTCTTCTTCTTTTTTAGATCATTTTTCTCTCTTTGTGAGTTCTTTTTGTTTTTTGCCTTTCTGTACTCAGAGGCATATCCTTTCTTGGCATTGATTTCTTGGGGTTCTTTTTTTTTGTGCGTGTACATGTTTTTTCATGCATGTTGGTCAATTTTTTTCCATGGAGCCCCGTCTCTCACACTGGAATCGTGTTAGGAAGGGATCACTTCATGGACAAAAAGGTTCTTTTCCAATACTTATCTCATGTGAGTGTTGTTTTAACAATTTAGAAATGTGAACCTATCTTTAAAGCGTAGCAAGTTAATGCTGCAGGTTAATGCTCGTTTTGTTGTAGTGGTAATATTCTGTCTACTGGGTTTTTACCTCCTTGGCTCATCAAAGCCCCTTTTTCTCTTTTAGGCGCCACACCAATCTCAGCACCTCCATCAAGAACAGCACCATCTTCCACTGCTGGCTCCTCAAAGAGATGTCTGTCAGAGAGGTGTTTTTCAGGCACCATCCCAATCCTGGCCCCCTCATTTCGGAAATAGTCCTCTAAATATGCAATATGCTGCTCTGTGGTGTCCAATGCAGGCCCTTCCTCCATGATAGCAGCATCTGGCATGACCTCTAAGTTGTGAAGTGGCTCATTCCTCATCTCTTGCTCAAGTTCCATGATTGGCTCTTCATCTAAAACATCCTCCCCCTTCCTCATAAGCCCCTCCTCCTCTGGCAGAGGTTCAATGACAGGATCTTGACTCTGAATTGCCATCCTCACCGTCTTTTCTTTTTCTGACAGGTCCCTATCACCCCCCTCCTCACCATTCATACTGTGGTCATCCAGTGGCTCCAACTCCATGATTGGCTCACTCGCCGTTTCATAGTTTCCCTCCATGTCAGTGCGCCTCTCTTCAACCTTTTGGCCTGTCTCAGTCTCTGCCTGTTTCTGCTCCATTTGAACATCTGGCTCTACCTTAACCTCTGGCTCTACTTTGAGCTCTGGCTCTGTCTCAGTTTCTGGCTTCACATTAACCTCTCCTTCAGCCATAAGGTCTAGATTCAGATTTACTTCTGGCTCTGGATCCACCTTAACTTGCGGCCTTGCTTTAACCTCTGGCTCTGCTTTTAGCTCCTGCAGCACCTTAACTTCAGGGTTTTCTTTGACCTCTTGGTCCTTCTCAATGTCTGGCTCGACTTTGAGCTCTGGATCCTTCTTAACCTCAGTCTTTACTTTACCGTCTTGCTCCACCTTGTCGATCGGCTTCACTTTAACCTGTAGTTCCACAGTACTCTGGCTCTGGCCCTGCTCCGTGTCCACTGGAGACAGTTTCTCCTGCTGCTCCTTGATGACCAGTCTGACCTGTGGTGCCGGCTCCTCCACCTCCACATGACCCTGAACAGGGACCAGGTCTCCCTGCACAGGGGTCTGGTCTTCTTTAGTCAAATCAGGATTTTGTACCACACCAGGTAGAAATGCGGGCACTGCCAAAGCAACTGCAAAGAATAAATAGGAAAAGTTCATTTTGAATTCAAGCAGATTCTCTTATATGCACCCATTGGCAGATGATGGGACTATGACTGTCTGGGCCTCTGGGCAGAGACATGTAAAAGGCCCCTGACTGCTCCTTTATAGGAGCCAGATTGACTTTCTGGCTTCTTAAGCCCTTAGGCCTCTGGGCCTGTGCCTGACAGGCCTGTTTAGTAATCTATCTATGCCTACACCCATCATGTCATAAGGCAGAAACAGCTAAGATCATGTCGGAACTGAGCTGACGTACAATAAAGCATGAATATAACACCTGACTGAATCTGTGTGAGGAATATAAGTGTTATCAATCCCTAAAATGATGCCATTTTCACTGGGGGAAAAAAAAAATCTGCTTTTTATTGTTTATTCCTTTTTCTATTCATTTAAACTGAACCAAAATTTCTTTGTGCTTACTTTAACTTTTGAAGACAACTTAAATGAACAAAGTATGATTTTCTTTTATTATACTTTTAGATTTTAGCAAAGAAGTTGGAAGTTTGACTTGAAAATTGATTTGGAGATAGTAAATGTGTAGTATATAGCATTTCAATTGTAAATCTTGATTTAATTGATCTTTACAAAAAACAGAAATGGCATTAAATGCTGAGATAAACAAGATTCTCTTTATGTTCATGACAAGGGTCATAGACAAAAGCACTGGCAGATATACCATAGATGTGGGATTGAAGTTTCTTTGTAAATAAAATCAAAATCTGCAGTGACTGGGGAGTGTTTAGGAAAAGAGAACCTGCACTCAAAATTTAACAGCAATTTTTCAAAACACGATGAAAAGAGAAGCAGAAAGAGGGAAACAGCTGAAATCTCTCACCTGCAATGCTAAGTTGGAGCAATAGCAGAGTCTTCATCTTGCTCTGTATAATAAAATCTGAATGATATTTCCTCGTATGAATGACTTATCCACACCTGTTCATGTGCCTTTATGTCTCTCTACTCACTGCGGTGGCTGTTTATCTGGGTTTCTTTATGGCATTCCTAATCTGTATGAATAGCAATAGTCCTGCCTCAATTTATTTCACCTCTCTTTCAGTAAATTATAAGGAAGGTTATTTCATTACCATAACTTATCGGAAGATAAGGTGACAGAAACATAGTGTCAGAGTATAATGTCTCCTCTTGGCATGAACTCAGCCATAAATAAAAGGGTATAAAGTTCACATTGTCAAGGCCTTTCCAAAGAAATAAACAACTTGGAAAGTGTCACCTGACGGAAAACCGCTCCTCTTGGAAAATGAGTACAGTAATGTACAGTAAATCTCAGTAGATGGTGTAAAGGTCAGGTAGTATGCTATTCTCATATGCATCTATTTCAGAGGCCAGACATATATAAAATAATTAAAGAAGAGTATATAGATGACGTTCATTGATTTTTTTTAATCTAAATTAAGTCAATAAAAAGGGTTGTTGGAGACAAAAAAAAATAAACACTGTCAACATTTTATCTTACCAAAAGACCATAAAATTGGACCAACTTTGCCATTGCAAACAACAAGATGAAGCCAAAAATGGTTTAGTTTTAAGATGAGTAAAAGAAAAAAAAGTTTATTACTGAAACAGCTTGCATGTAATTCTCAGCAAAAACTTCCACTCACTTGAATATAATAGATCTGTACTCTGACCTGTTGAATGCCAAAGAATAATTAATCATTACTTTCTATTACCATAAAAATTATTAGTTTGTCTCTCATGGATGCCACAAAATGCTTATGCAATTGAAAAGTGAAAAGGGCAGAATAAGCAAAAATGACAAAACTAGTATATGGCTGGTCTGCTCCTTATCTGTTTCCTTCTCTCCTACTCCCTGCACTCAAATACACATAAAAATGGTAGAGCCAAGTCCCCAAAAAAACTTTTCACATTGACATGTTTTTATCTGTTTCTGTTGTAGGACGAAGGAACAAGTATGGTAAAGTATGAATAGCAAAAAAAGTCAATAGATTTGTCACTAAAAAAAAAATCACTAAAAGGGTTGTTGTCCAGCAAATAGGATCAGTTTGGGTTCTCAAACCATGAGCATCAATATTAATTGGCTGAGCATGTGTTAAAACATTACTTCAGACTAACATGTCCAAACAGGAACTAGGGTTCAGTTTATCAGAATGAATATTTATTCAGTTCAGTCACCCAGTTTTGTGGATCCGTGGTCAAATCCCGATCCTCGCCTTTGACAACCTATTTTAAAAGAAGCCTTGATTTGCATGTGGCCCACTTCTCTGGCCTCGATTATCAAAGATATCCTCTCCCACAGCGAGACTGCTGCTCACCAAGATTAGTTTACACGAACAGACGATGAATGTAAAATACAGGAACTAGACAATTTATTTGACACGATTTTTTAGGTATTTATAGGTAAAGTATGTTTAATTAAACTTGTGGTTAATTAACCTCTGTTCTCAGGTAACATGAATGAGGTGCAGTATGTGACACTTTCACATAATGGGGCTACACTAGCACAGGTAGACAATTTGAGAGGCTAAATCTCCTTCCGATAAACCTCAAAAATTTCCATCATCCGTGATGTGACCTGGGGTCCCTGGGTGTCTCAGGCCTCTCCACCCTCACCCAGGGGACCCGGCCGAGCTTGATCAGGCCTAACATGCTTCCCAGCAGCAACCAGGCCACCGATCAGTCCTCCTGATCCAAAGCCACCTGGTGGCTTCCTCTGAGATTGGGTGGCCCCCTTTCCTTTGTCGCCCCCAAATGTCCTGAAAAGCCTCTGCAGCCCACCTCTCGGGGCCTCTGTCCTGGCGTTTCTCCACTAGTTCCTGCCATTTTGTGTTTGTCCTCCAATGGGCTTCTGCTATACGCTCTTCCCGGGGCATTGTGAATTCCGGCACAATCGGTTTTTTGTTACCTCAGACTTGATAATTACGTCTGGTCGGAGTGAGGGTTGCAAATGATGTGATTTGGAAACAGCAGCTGCTTGCATGAATCGACATGCAGTTACCAGCCAGAGGCTGTGTAGAGGAGGTCTGTCCCTGCTTTGATTTTTCCCTGTTTGTTAGAAAGCGTGTGTTCATTTTGCTCTATATTGTGGAAGTCTCACATTATATCTAACCTTTAAAGTTAGATCGCGAGATATTTTGAAATTCGGGTTAAATTACTTGTAAAAAAAAAAAAATCAACATTTCAGCCTTTATTCGATCCTTGAGTAGTTTGCACAAAGCAGTCGTTGAATTTTTGCACATAGAAGTTTCAAAATTATGTTTGAATTGGCAGGGCTGTCATCGAAGAATACCTCGTATAGAATTCAGTATCTCGGAGAGTTTGTTTGTCCGGCACGTTTGTCGGCACTGAGCTGTGTGCATGTGTGTTTCTCTTTGTGTTACAAGGCATCAGTTTGTCCTGCTCACAGCAGAGCAGCAGCTGAGATTTCTGGCTGTGAACAGGTGCTGCAGCTGAGACTTTGCGAGTCCGCATCTCACTCTTATTCTCCGTGTGCGTTTGTGCAACACGTGCCCGCACGTATGGCCCCTGTGAGGCTCCTTGTGTGTACATATGGCCACAGATGTAAGCATGTGTGCCCATTAACCAGGAGGAGTGACAATGTGCTTGTTGTAACGGGCGCCGGTGGCGAGAAACCCAATAGTCGAGGACGCAGTAGCTCGGCCAGCACCTGTTTAATCTCCGCGCCTCCTATTACACCGTCACTGGTGACATTTGGAGAAGTTACAACCCCGCTAACCATCTAACTGGGTTCCATCTTTTCACCTCCAATTCGGTGGAGGATGAAATGATTTTACAAAAGTGGTCGTTTCAGAAAAATATATGAATAAATGCAAACGCGGAAGGCAGTGCGTTAACAAGGAGGAGGCCTTTACGGTGAACGCTACTGCTGGAGATTTTATTTAACATTGTACAGGAGAATTTGGTAAAGAGCTGCAAAGTGCAACCTTCCATATTGTGCAGGTTTAAACTTTTTATAGACGCCTTGATTATTTACTACCAAGCAGGAATGAAACAAAGGATTCGTTTTCCTTCTATATCAGCATGGGCAATGGTTCTTTTAGGATCTTTGTAATTCATTTGGAAAACATAACATGGTGTCCGATAAAAAAAAAATACAACAAACAAAAAAACACCTTAAGAAGAAGGTCAATTTATGGCTCAGGATAAACGTGGAACTGTCCGGGTCTTAGGATGAATTTGTTATCTATCTATCTATCTATCTATCTATCTATCTATCTCTCTCTCTCTCTATCTCTATCTCTATCTCTATCTCTATCTCTATCTCTCTCTCTCTCTCTCTCTCTCTCTCTCTCTCTCTCTCTATCTATCTCTCTATCTATCTATCTATCTATATATATATATATATATATATATATATATATATATATATATATATATATATATATATATATATATATATATAT
Organism: Istiophorus platypterus; assembly: GCA_016859345.1. NCBI lineage: Eukaryota > Metazoa > Chordata > Actinopteri > Istiophoriformes > Istiophoridae > Istiophorus > Istiophorus platypterus. The sequence goes on along the minus strand of CM029122.1, from coordinate 10,137,868 downwards.
ATATAGATATATATATAGATATATATATATATATATATATATATATATATATATATATATATATATATATCTATATGTATACATATAGATATATAGATAGATATATAAATAAATAAATATTACTTCAGAGTCTCTCTCTCTCTCTCTAGACTTTATGTATATGCTGTATTTTTACTTTACTTTTGGACTTGGTGACAGTTTAGTGATGGTTGTTGTATTTCTCTTGTGTCGGTCTGATGCAGCGGTGGAACATCTGTCCGTCACCTAACGTAGATCCTGTCTTTATCTTTATTCTCCAGCTGCCCCCCCCCCCCCCCCCCCCTGCGCGCCCCCCGTCAGACCCGAGGGATAATTGCGCTTGCGCACGCACACTTGCGGGCGAAACTTGAACGAGCCGCGGAGAGTTTTCAGTCTCACCCGCAGAACTCAGGACGCATCGCGACTCCCGAGTCGGCGACCGAAGATGAACCAGGTGGAGATGCTGGCGCTGCCCCTGCTCATCGTCACCTTATTGCAGGGTGAGTCCTTTTCCTGGCTTTAAAAACTTGGTGACTCATTCAGAGGGATAAGTGTGTTTAGTTCAGTTTGTGATGGGTGCAGGCACAAGTGTTGAGAAGGAGCTTTTTACCTTCTGGTAAACTACATTATCAGAGTCTGGGATGTGTCTTTCACAGGCTACTTTTTCCACCATGGATTTTATTGTCTCAGATATTCTGAGGTTCTGAGATTCTACTTGGTTCAGTTAAGTCTAAAATCAATTTCAGAGAATATGGGAAAGTTTCTAAAAGTTTGCACGGAAGAAACAAAGAACTAATGTAAGGTCCAATGCATATAGTTAGGGACTGTACGAAAATTATTGGTGTGCGAGTGTGTGTGTGTGTGTGTGTGTGTGTGTGTGTGTGTGTGTGTATACCCTCCCTAAAAAAAAAACCCAGCTGCTTTACCATCAACACCAGAATTCTACAAATTGGTCCTGCTTGTTTAATTAATGCCTGATTCAAGGGGCTCGATGCCAAACATTCGCAGATATTCATGCTGTGTATCGGCACCAAGCGGTTTGCTGCCATGACTTCTGATGTTTCCCATGTGAAGCTAAGCGGTGGGATTTTGATTCACCGATGATCAGCTTGCGTGGCCGGTCTTGTGAGTAATCCCAGAAGCAGGGAGGAGGTGTGATCTGCGTCCGGGGATGAGATTGAGGAGGGAGTGGTCGTGGCCGGGCCTCGTGTTTACACTGGGGCCGCTCTGATGCCGTTTTGACCCCAGATCTTTAGGCTGATGAGACGCGTCACGTGGCCCAGCGGAGCAGCCTGAGGTCCCCTCCCTTTGAGCTTGATGATAGCCCCTGACTGACCCTGCTGTTAATTGGACTGAGATGAAAACGAGCAATTGCTATCTGTAAAATTGCATTTGAAGTTGCTGTGGGGATTTTAAAGGGCAGAGGCTGCTTTATGTCAATATTGCAGCTCTGACTTGTGTGTGTGTGAGTGTGTGTGTGTGTGTGTGTGTGCGTGTGTTTTGATCTTTCTTGAATCTACCCATGAGGACCTTGCAGATGGGAAAAGATTGAAATCTTCATCCTCTGTTTGGACAAAGTGAAGAGATGCGTTTGGAATGTCTTGGGCAAAATGCATTTTTTTTTTCATTAGTTTCCAGTGTCGACAATCTAAACATGTAAATTTGAAAACATGTTAGAAATTACTTTGAAATTAATTTAATCTAAAACATCAGTGACGTATATTATTGGCATTATAATACTCTATGTTCATGAGCTTTTTTTTGTTTGTTTTTTGTGCATTTTACCATATATTGTGTTTATGTTTACATATGTTTTCTGTTTACTTGGGTGAAGATCAGGTCATTGCAAGGATTGCAGTTCAGTGTTAAATTAGATTAGGCATCATACAAGGGCTTAAGGTTAAGGTTTCAATATTTGTAGATCCTCACAAGTGTGGTGTGTGTGTGTGTGTGTTGTGCCAGCTGAGAGGGGTAAGGTTACTGCCATAAAGCGCTGCTTTATATGAATAAGAAAAGCATCCTTTCCATGCATATGCACACACACACACATACTACCAAAGAAATATACATTAATAGTTCTCAAGTAAAAGCCCTTAAAGGATTCTCTATGTACAATTTAAAATTTCTTAACTATCATTCACCCCTGTTGACTTGAATGCTGATAAAAATGTGCAGTTATATCTTTCACAGGCAACAGCAGCTTGAACGAGTGTCAGCTGGATGGGATTAATGACAGATATAAGCTTTTGCAAGAGATAAACCGGCATAACATCAGCAGAAACTCAAATCTGCAGCCCTGCTCACTTCTCTGTTCCACCCGTGTGGTATCAAGCACGGCTGCTTCGTCAACCTATCACCCTCCTTTGAGTTTCCAAGCTTTGTAGCTTATCAAGCCGTGCTGTAGTAAGTCTGTGTACCGCTGTGGAAACTTTTACAGTCGCCTTTTGATACAATCTTTTTTTTTTTTTGGTGGAGCGTCCCTTTAGATGCATGTGCACACTGATTTTTTTATTTATTTTTTTTCTTGTGTGTGGTGTGAGTGCTGTGACTTCCTGAGGGGGTCTGCTCTGTGTTTGTGGGAGCGTATGTGATCGTCGATGGGACAGATCACTGAAAGAGGTTATCGGGTCGGGACAGAGCGGCTTGTCAGAGAGTCATCCATCACTCGCATTCCTACACACGGCCGTTCCTGGCACCACCAGGATGTAGCTACACACCCTATATCTCTCCGTGGGAGTGTGTGTAATGGCCTAGCATTGCCATATTTGTGAGGACCAAATTCAGTTGTAAACCCTCATCGTGAGGATATTTCTGCATCATTTTGGCCGGTCCTCACTATTTCAGAGGAATGTTTAAAGTCGAGACTTGGTTTTTAGGTTAAGGTTAGAATTCAGTATTGGATTGGGTTAGGGACTGGGGAATGCATTACATCAGTTAGGGTCCTCACAGGGAAAGAAAGACACACTTTTTGTGTGTTTGCATTCACATAGATAGTAGGCAGATATGTACATATTCTGTTATGGGAATTTATCTTGTACCTTGTGCCTTTTTTCTATATTGTGAGAACGTGTGTGCATGACTCAATCTCATGTGCTTCTTTATCCTGTTTACATATTGGATTGTGCTTCTGGTCTCTGAGTCCAAAAAGTCCCCGCAGGCCCTCAATCTGAACTATAGATATATGCAGCATGTGAATAGAGAGAGATATAAGCCTTTTTCATCAGGAATGTGACAAGAAAAGGACTTTAAGATTGTCACACTTGGTGGCCTGAGTGTAAATTTGGTTTGTAAGAGTTAATTGCTTCTCTTATCTCACCAGGTCCTGTCTGTCTGTCATTGACTGTAAGCAGCAGTAAACCCAATGTGGAGGTCCACGAGCACACAGGTGAGATAGTTTTTTCCACATTTATTCACCTTTCTGAACATAATATATCTCTTTGAATGTCTTAACTTTAATGTCTTATTGACTCATCAATATATTTTTCCAATTAATTCTGCCATCTAAATTGAAACGATAGGAATCAAAAACTACTTCTGATTAAAAAATTTGTGGGAAACCGATGACTATGTAAGAAAAGTTGAAATCCACAATATGCATAAGTGAATCTTAACATTACTAACAGATGGCACAGTTTTATATATTTTATATGTTTTGCACGTTTCCCCTAAACAAATCTTCAGATTTTAAAAACACTGACATAATTATGCCTTTACTTGGATCTTTCTTCTTTAATGTAAATACAAAATGATGGCATAAATTTTAAAAATATTTTCTTGGAAAATCAACTGATATAAATTGAAAGCAGCAGTCATCCAGATTCATGCTAAAACATGGGAAAATAAATACAAGTAATGAACAACAACAGCAGACACTGTGGTGAATCCTATCAACAGACCCAGCACTACTTAATGCTGATCAGGTTTCACAAGCAGATGGTTGTGACTAAAACAGCAATTTTAGCAAGGAAAAAAGAAAAAGATAAAAAGGAACTGGTCATAAAGCAAAAGGTCATTTTGCCGTTTTGTTTCCTGTCCTCTCAGATGCAGTGCTGGCCTGTGAGTTTAAGACACAGAGGGACCAGAACCCTCGAATCGAGTGGAAGAAGATAGGAAAGGTGGTGACGTTTGTGTACTATGATCACAAATTTACCGGTGAGTGACATTTTTACTGCATACATTCCCCTGATGAAGCTTAATTAAAAAAACTGATATTTTGCTGCCGTTCTCTCCGTCATCCTTTCATCCTCATTACTTTTGATTCACTCATTTTTTATTTTTTTTTACCAGTTAGTTATGCTTTGTCCACCCTCTGCCATCTCTCCACTACCTCCCACCTCAGGGCCTTACGCAGGACGGGCCAGGATAGAAGGAGCGACGCTGACGATACACTCCGTGACTCAGAAAGACTCAGGGGAGTACCGCTGTGAGGTGACTGCCAGTGAGGACCACGTCAGCCTGGGAGAGGCCACTGTAACCCTCAATGTGCTTGGTATGTTATTGTGTTTTGTAAATGTATACAAGGATAAAATGAGGATGCTTTCAAAAATCAAACCATGAGTAGATTTCATTTATCAGTTAACTTCATACTTAGTACAATAAACAGCACACGACACCATTTACCAACAACACTGCCATACAATGACCAAAAACTCACTGCCAAACACCAGATCAGTCATGACTACATGACTGATCCCTCATTAAAACAGTTTCCATTTGGGTTAGATATGATCCCAGTCATGATCCAGTCTCTGTGGGTCAGGAGTTCCCCATTTTGTTCCTAACTTGGCTGATTGCTGTCTCTAAGCCACTGACCACAAACAAATGTATTGCTTATCTATCTATCTATCTATCATCTATCTATCTATCTATCTATCTATCTATCTATCTATCTATCTATCTATCTATCTATGTTTTCGCTATCTAAAATTAAGCATACATCTACAGAATTAGAGAGGATTTAATCCATATTGCAAGTGCCTACTTTAAGATGCGATTCAATTCAGCAGTGAGAATATTTTTTCTACCTGGATTCTTTCTCAGTTATTTCTATTACTACAGTAGATATTATAAAATAATGTTGTAGATGTCCGCTTACGGTATTTTAAACATTAAAGCACTGCAGTACACACCAGTTTTAGCTTTTCAGTCTTTGCAGAGAAGGAATTAAATTATTCTAATTCTTATTCTTATTGCATCTCAGACATTGCTGAAGCCAGAGTGACTTGATGCAAGAGCAGATGAATGCATCAATTTGACATAATTTAGAGTCTGTGCTTGGAGACAATAAATAAATAATTAGACTACTCTTCATCCACCAACAACAAAATATATCAACAACACTCATAATAAAGGTGTTCAAGTATTTTTTTTTTTGGGGGGGGGGGTTGCCTTTCTAAAAAAACAAAATGGCAAATGAAGTAGTCTTGTATGTTCATATGTACTCACTTGTTTCCTCTCTGCCCCCTCAGTGCCTCCCCATGTCCCGTCCTGCGAGGTGCCGAGCTCTGTGTTTGTCGGCTCAGGCCTGGAGCTTCTGTGTAAGGACAAACTGAGCGTGCCTCCCGCCACCTACCGCTGGTACAAAGACAACAGGGCTCTGGCGAACACAGCAGACACTCCATATAGCATCGACACAAACAAGGGCACACTGGTGAGTGTTTAAATCCATCCTGTGCAACAGATAGACAGGCAAGGACACGCGCTTTTCAATACAGACAAACGTATACAACACGTAGACTTATGTGCTGACACATACGCTGTTGCTGTCTTCGCTCCCCCTCTCAACCATTCTTTTTGTCTGCTTGGAGCAGAAGTTTAAGAGCGTGTCCAAAACAGACACAGGGATGTACCGCTGCGAGTCCTCCAACAGTGTGGGGGCACCCAAGAGTTGTGTGGCCCAACACCTGAAAGTTACTGAATGTAAGTGGGTTTTGTAAAACTACTTGTAGGTGTTCACATGTCATGCTCCACTGACCAGACCCCGATGTAAAAAGTCTCTCTTCCCTCCATCTAGATCCTTTGAATATGACGGTTTTGATAACAGGTGCTTCAGGTTTTCTTATGTTCATCCTCCTCTGCTGCATCTGTGTGTGTATCTGCCGTCGCCGAGGCTGCTGCAAGAGTGAGTAGTGCACTGCTGTCAATTATTGTTGAATAATGTATATTTCTTTGGTAGTGTGTGTGTGTGTGTGTGTGTGTGTGTGGGTGTGTGTTTGACTCATATCTCAAGGTGTGTCTCTGTTCTTTCACCAAGTTGCAACTGCATGAGTAAGCACAGTTAGAACTGTTTGTGAGGATTACAGACACTTATTTAATGTTGCAATAAGGATCTTTCAGCTATTTATTTTTTGATAAAAGTCTCGGCTTATGCCTTTGACTCTATTGTAATCATCCATGCAAACATCTCAAATGAAAAACTACAGTTGGGTGAGAAGCACAGAGAAGGGCTGGAGAGAGTGTTTATTTAGAAGAATTAACCCTATTTATTATTGTATGCTGTATTAATAATTAACAAATTTGTTATTGTTACACATGCATACTGTTTAAGCAGCCTTTTCATGTTGTAGTTGTTTGTGTTAGAGCAAATTTTTACAATATATGTTTGGTAGTTTGATGAGTGCATTGTGTTTTGTAAGATGATCATATGTTTTGTATGGAAAGCCTTAATCTGTAACAACTGAGTTGCAGTAACAAGTATAATGTTTCCTCCTGCAATGTGGTGGACTAGAAGTTGAAAAAAGTACAAATTAGTAATACTCAACTGAAGTAAAAGTACTCCGCGGTTGACTTGTGTAATTGTATTGCTGCTTACATGCAATGAGGAAAATGTGCAACGTCTAGTAGGAGTGATGGTAGGAAACATTAACTCTGCTCTTTTCACTGACTTGTCCCTTTTGTTGTGTCTTTGAACAGAGGAAAAGAAAACAAAAAGGTGAGCGTCCCGCTTTCCAGTCTGACTCTTCCTCCTCTGGTGATGTGTTATCCACTGGTAATGAGCTCAGACTGATCTGCCACCCTTTGTCTTTCAGCACCAAGTACTACAACCCTCCTCCTCCTCCACCTCCTCCTCCTCCCACCCGCAACGTAAGTGATCAAAGGGGCTGTTATCGTGTCGGGTCTTGTTTTGCCACGAATTTGGAGTTGCCATTAAAATGCTGTTGATAAGTCGCTGATAACACTGGTCCCTGAAGAATTAAAGGTTCACTGTATGTCTCTCTGCTCTCTACAGCTCAAGAACTACAAACAAACCCAGTCCTTCATGATCTGAGGGTGGAACACTTTCAGTCCGGAGAAGAAAAAAAAAAAAAATCTCAAGTGTACACTTTACTGTTCAGCACACTGGAAACCTACTCAGCTGTTGCCCTCCTTTCCGACGTCTCCTCATTGCTGCCTTGGACGGATACAGAAGTCAGACATATCATCAAATACCAAAAAACCCCCCCAGAGTTAAGCAAGATTTCTGTAAAAACCTTGCTGCTTCCTAAACACTGGCATTTGTTTGTTAACGGTTTGGAAGAGGGTTCATATGTCCGAGTCTGCTAGACACTCACAGTACTGTAAAGATTCAACTCAGCTTTTTCAAATGCTGTAATATGATTGACTATCTTATTCTTTTTTTTTTCATATATACATATATTGTGTTTGGACATTTTTTTAAACCTCAGACTTTAGGGGCCAATTTCAGCAGGACAGTTTAAGTCTTGGCTCTCTTGTGCCACCTATAGTCAAATAACTATTATCCACACTGATAAAAGAAAATACTGTATATAGAATGTGTCACAAATGGCTGTATCCTTCTTATTGCCTTCAATTGATATTTACCCATAGAAATGTTGTTTTTTTTACGAGATAAATTCTTCTTTTTGTCGTTTTTTTATATATTTTTATATACCTGTGTGTTGATCCTATGTTATAATTGCTCTTTGTTAAATCTATGTATAAAGCAAAGATTAAACTGATGTCAGTTGTGTGTCAAAATGAACAGGTGTCTGGACACACTGAATGGTTCTTTGGAAGATTTTTTGACACTGAAATATTTGGTGAGTCTGTTTCTTGATCAATAAAGAAAGGAGAAAAAAAAAGCAAATTGGATGTAAAGCTGCACAGTTTACTGGTTTTATTGGAACACAGAGAGGAAAGAACATCTAAGGGGGAATCGAAATCAACAACCCTCCCCAGAAGAATACAATGTTTGGATATACAAAAGTAGTGGATGAAGTACTCAGAACTTTTACTTAAGGAAAAGTAGAAATACCACAGTCTAAGAAACTCTATTACAAGTAGTAGACCTGCATTTAAAATGGTACAAAAGTAGCAAAATGTACTGAAAGCATCAAAAGTAAAACGTACTAAATATGCAGAAACAAAACTCCTTTCAGAGTGTTATATTATCAATAACACTGTGTATCATTATTACCAAATATTGCTTATTAATATCGACCGAGTTGCTCAATGGGAAACCAACATTAGTTAAATCAATTATACCACTTGTTAGTTAACAGTAAAGCAATGAATCACATTTTATAAGCTCGGCATATGCAGGTGAAGTCTAAATCTGAAAAGCAACTCATAACATAAGCCGTGAAATAGAGGCAGTGCAGTGAAAAGTACTATGAGACTCGGGTCCTCCGCAGGGCGATTGTGATAAGTTTAATGACCCCTTAACTTCCAGCAATGTCATTAAGTCAAAATCCTAATTTGTTCCAAAATGGTTTGTGACAAATTTCAGCCTCAGCCATGCCTCCTGTGAATCACGAATGTAAACACACATAGCTTTGCAGAAATCAACCATTTGGCCTTTTCCAACATGGAGGAGAAAGAGGAGGAACTTCGAGGCAAAAAAAAACAAAACAAAAAAACCGGCCTATTTTTCCACAATTTTCTGCCTCTTTTTCCTCCATGTTGGAAAGGGCCAAACAATTTTTATGTACCAAAAAAAAAAATGGTGTTTAATAAAGAGAATGTACTGTACAAACAAGGTAATAAATGTGTGGCTTATTACTGCACACTGACAAACAAGTCAGAGTGGAGCAGTAATATCCTGCTTTTACTGTCTTCACAGCTGCTGTGAAGGTGCTGGGGGGGGGGGGTTCGGTTGCAGGGGAGGAGAGATTTTATTAGGTGATGATGCCAAACATAATCAAATCTTTCTTTTTTTCCGCTCTTTTATTGTCTCTGGGCGTCTGTGGAAGCCCGGTTTGCCAGCAAATCCAACGAATAAGGAAACCTTAATTCCCTTGTTTCAAAATTAATAATCTTTTCTATTCTGTTTAATCTTTTTACAAAGCGTTTTTTTTTTTTTTTTTTTTTTTTTGACATGCACAACATCGGATGCCCTCGACCCGAGAACGTTTTTCTTTCGACCACTAGATGGCAACACAGCACTAACTGAATGTGTACATACCAGCACAGGCTATAGGCCGACAGTCACACTATGCCAGCCTTTATCCATTATTTGTCTGTGAACAGTGGCACCATTGTTATCCTTCCTTTGTCCTCCTCCTTATTTTGGTACCCATAAATTAAAAGTCCTTAAAAGCACTGATTTCTAGCAGGTTCACTTCCATGTGTTTTTACAGAGGATGCGTTTTCAGTGCCCGTCCTCATGAATTAAAGATTTGACCTGTGTCGATAACCATACTTTTTGGATGTGTTTGCATCTGGCTTGTGCATAAGATAATCAGGGGCCAGGAATGGACATGTCCTCTTGCACATGGTCGTAACCTTCTCCAATGGTCACTCTAAGTGGATCCTATGTATCTGCTGATATTGCCGTTTATTGGCTCAGACTTTTCTGATAACTTGCTCAAGCTGTAATGACTGAGACGCCATCTGAGCTCTAAAACGTGCAAATGCGATCACGCACTCTGTCACTTATTTGGAAAAACTGTATCGTGAATGGGAACTGCAGTGGTTATAGCAAACTTACGATGCATGTTGAATTTGTAGGATGTCAGAATCATTCACTCAGTCACTCACTGTTCAGTTAGTTCTGTGTTGTTAAAATGAAACAAAACATGCAAAAATCAAAAAATATAGGGCAATTATCGGGGCACTTCCTTCGGCTGACGTGAATTTTGCAGAGATCTTTTTGGTGGTGGTTAACCCTCAGATGGTAACTCTGTTTTACACATATTTTGTCCAATGTTTAGGGTATAGTGATTCTCATTATGCACCTGGACAACACTACAAAACGGCCAAAAACACCTGTGTCACCCTGCGGAGTGACCCCCTCCATAGACTGTAAAACACAATGATATTGATTCAATTTTAATGGAGATCCTACCCGAAAAAATTGCAGCCATATTGTGAAACTCACACCTACTCTGTTTGCTTTGTACTCTGATAAACAAGCTATAGCTGAGGTTACCATTTCCTGTGGTGGTTTTTATTTTGTTAGCTAACAATCAAAGCAATGAATTATTAATACTGATTGGTTAAAACAAAAGCAGCTTTCTAAGTTGGAGCTTATACAGACTATAACACAAATGGCTGTGTGCTGCACAGCCATGGTCTAACACACACAAATATTTTGCCTGATCAGACTTGTTCACAGGACAGCGTGGTTTTGCAATTGCAGAACTTCACTGGCACTTTCCTGTTTGTTCACCTCAGGATAATTTACAACTTCATTATTTTTAGTACGTGGAATTTGGTCATTTCCAGAGAAGCCTTGCCCAAAACTTGACACAGTTCTTCTGTGGAATTAATCTGTCTCAGTGTCTTCTGTCTCCTCGTGTAATGATGTTGAGGTCAGGGCTCTATGGGGGCCACACCATCTGTTGAGGGACTCCTTGTTCTTCTTATTGATGAAGATTGTTATTCATGAGGGGACCATTTAAAAAACTTTTGCAAAACAATGTTTTGAATTTTTTAAGTTGACACTAAATATTCTTTATTTGCAAAATCAAAGTAACAGTTGGTGTCAGATAATGGCGTAGAATACTTGGAATAACAAGTACAGCAGTACAGTACTTGAGTAAATGCAATTAGATACTTTCCACCACTGACTGTAATCACGAACAGTCCCTTGTGTAAAAACCTGTTGCCTTCTTTAGTAATTTGTTCATGAGGCAATCTTGGAGCTCGTTTTTATAGGACTGTAGTGACGGTACAGTAAACAGGGAGCAGTTTCGGACAGAGCGTGGGAGATTTTCCTCAGTAAATATAAACACGTCAGTAGAAACAAAACGTCACGCAGGCAAGTCGGCCAACTGGAGATCCTGGTTGTATTTCACCGCAGTTATATGAGCATACAGATGTACAGAGGTCCACAGAGAGACCTTTAGTCACTGCTCTTTACTGCTGTGGTCGGCTGCTGCGGTCAAGTCAAAGAAAGGGGATGTCTGTGACTGGAAGTACCCAAAGGAGAACCAAGACAACACACACGCACACACACAAGCGCACCCACAAACACACACACATATACAGAAAACCTCTAACATCCAGATCTGGTGGTTTGTTAATGGTCCTGCCTGAAATGGCCATTTTATGTGGTTTCCTCTGAACATCTTAGCAGGCCTTCTTTATGGATGCCCGCCGTGGATTACAGCTCCGGGGGGCCGTTGCATCACATTTTGTAAATGTGCATGTATCTGTCAGATTGCGACAGAGGAGGGAGAGAGAGTGTGAAAATAAGTGAGAGAGAGAAAGAGAGAGAGCGAGAGAGAGAGCGGTTGAGCGCGAGTGGGCGGCGGCTGTCACGCGAAATCTGTGTCAGTACCACTGTTTTTTTAGACGTCAAATCAAGCCTCGAGCCAGGTTTCCACCACGACATCAACTTTCTGCGCTGCCTGACATCAAAAAATCTTCTGCAGCGGAACCTTACCCTCGGTAGACCCGATGGGTTGAGGCATTTCCTGAAAACCTCCACAGGCGCTACTCATTTATGAACAGGTGGCACCACGCTCACAACACATTACACACCACCTTCAAGTATTAAGTGGCTTTTTTTTCTTTCATTTTTTACATTTTTAACAACATTTTTCCCCACGCCTCCCGCCCCCAAAAAAGTATTTGTTTCTGCCAGTTTTTATTTTTTGAGTTTGGTTTCTTTGTTTCTGTTAATATTCTTGCATCGCCCCATTGTCTCCCAGTTTGTTGCACTTGTACAGCTCCCATAGACCTCCACATTAGCAGCTCTTGGGGTTATGCAAAGCTTACATCATACAAACATTGATGTACTTATGCCTCAGGGAACTTGTTGTGGCAAAGGGAGCAAGAGGAAGACCACTGACACAGGGATTTACCACAGGAAACTCTCTCTTCCCGCTGCAGCAGTAAGAAATAGCAACATTTAAACATTTAAACCCCACCAGACGACATCCCCTACAGTTTCATTAAATCTTCATACGGAAGCACACACAGAGTCCTGCTGTGTGTGCTTGTGTTTGTGTTTGTGTTTGTGTTTGTGTTTGTGCGTGAGGGTGAGAGGGGGAGCAGGAGGAAAGTTTGCTCTCTGTTTTCTCTCTTCAGTCTGAATTGTGCTCTTATTTAGTATTATTCACTGACAAGGCTGTTATGTGTGAATACAACAGAAACAGAGGGTGGAAATGGTTTCACCACTACACCTACACACACGTGCACACACACACACGCAAACACACACACACACACACACAGCATCCAATCCTCCTGCACAAGAAACCCGTCAGAACTACTAGGAATCTCATAGCAGCACTGTGCTTATTTGAGCTCACATATGAACAGTGTGGGAAGAGTGTTAAAAAAGATGAAATGCTTTGTGTATGTGTGTTTGTGTGTGTGTGATCCACAACCATTAGAGGATATCTGTGTAATGTTGACACATTAAAATTTCTTGTTTTATCTGAGTAACAGTGAAAGACCCCCCCCTCACCCCCCAAAAAATAACAACAGCTTTCTAAAACGATGACTGAGGAAAATGGGTAAAAATGATTCAACTGAGTGAGAGGGAAAGGTTTTGAGACAGAGAATAGTAATTTACTGCATCTGGGCTTCATCAGCTCAGCTGATCTGTTGGTCTGAGGATTTGTTACCCATTGCAGTGGTCAGTTTTTCTGTTCCAGCAGCATTTCAGTACATTGTCTAATAAATAAACAGACCACATGCAGCTGATGAACTAGTGCTATTAAATTTTTACAAGGTGGGCAGGATGCCGTCACTTTATGGTGAGTGAGAAAATGAATATACTGTGCGATCGTGTGAAATGCTGTCTGTTTTATATCCTCATTTGGTAACACTTCACTTACAGTACACCCCCCCTTTAGCATTTATCTGCAGTACATAAACATTAAATAAAATATTTATAACACATTGTAATGCATTTGTAAGTAGATCTAAATTTTTAAAAATGTAAAAACCTATGACTGCTCCTGTAGGCCCCCGTAAGTGGAAGCTGCTATACAAAAAGATATCAATTAAAATATAGTAAAATACTGTTGTATTGATATAAAATAAATCCTCACAGGAGAAGTTATAATTGCTGACACATATGCTGCATTAATAAAATATAATAATGTCCTCAGAGTTGCATGTGACTGCATAGTGGTGTTTATGAACCGTTTATTAAATGAGAGGTCAAATTAAAGTGTTACCGTGCAGGCTGATACAGGACATGAGTAGTCCTGGATGCAGTTATAGAGCAAAGACAACTCCAGACTGGAGCCATCAACCAGTCTACCTTTAAATGCATCTACTGTGTAAAATTCTATCATCCATTTTGGTCAATAAACATAGCATTTCAAATAATTAGAAATATGCATTAATGCATCGAAAACATTTTTTGCTATTCATGAATAATGCATACATTTATTTTATCCTTGGTAAAAAAAAAACAAACAAAAACACCATGGGTGTTTTCCATTTTGATAAACAACAATAACAAAAAAAAAATGCACTAACCTCAGTCACCATTTGTTTATAGCATAATGGGATTTTTAACCAATAGGGAGCAGACAAACTGCCGAACAAATACACAAATACTAAGGCCAGATATACATTTACCACTCCAGTCTGCAAGTAATTATGTCAGGGAATTCTTCTGCACTAGCCTGGTTCCAGACCTCAAAATTGCCTCTTGCATCTTCGATTTGTTGTGGTGATTCAAAAAAATGAATGAAGAGAAATGAAATGTAAATTCTGCCTAATTATCAGAATACTACTGCTCGTGAATTACATCATATATGCCCTTTATGCTGCGAGGCAGAAAACTAAGTCAGACCTTCATTTCTGCTCTCTTTTGGTCTCCACTAAATTGCTGGGTGCTCTGTTCTCACCGAACACTACATTTCACTATAGGCAGATAGCTCACACTTAATTTGTTTATAAGCTCGTTTACAGTTCTATATCGTGGCTTGTGAGAGATATCACACTTAATCATATAATTCATGCGCAGCCAGATAACCAATACACTGAACCGTTAAGCTGCTGAAAGCTGTGCAGAGCTTTAGATTTCTTGTGGTTTAAGATAAATAAGTACCATTTTCGCAGTATTTTGTCATTTGATTCAGTATCAGTATGTTTTTTTTTTCTAAACGTGGGTTTATATTTTTAAGCAACAAGGATTTATGAACAAAAAATTGTATCTATTGTTTGAAGTGCTGTCTCAAATGCAGAGTACAGACTTAATTTGCTAATGAATACAGTGTGTTTTGTATATCCTGACACCAAAATTATTACCAGGTCCTCTCAAGGTTGCGTTTAAATTGAACATGTATGCCACTAAGTAGGCAGACCGCAGTCAGATGTCTGTTCAGCTCCTCGCTGCCCATCAGTACCTTAGATCCTGTGCTGCAGTATGCTATTTGATAAGACTGCTTAGCATTCAAGAGGAATCCTCAGCACTCAAGTACTCCCAGTATTATGCTTTTAACTCATTCCCCCCAGAGGAGCAGGGGGATAGATGGAGAGGAGGGAGAGAAAAAGGGGATGCAGAAACAGAAGGATCCTTATGGGAAGAATGAAATTTCATAGGACAAAAGCCGTTTATTGAATTCCTGTCAGGATTCTTTAGATAATAACCTCCACTATCCACGCCTCAAGAAGCATTTAAAGTCCAACAATCCCACCCCCGTCTGGTTTCACAGGCTGGAAGAGTGTAACTGCACACAAGCTGCTGCACTGTCCCACCACTAGCTGGATGCTACCGAACACCTCTGTATTCGATTAGACTTTCCATCCCTTGAGCAGAGCTTAGAAAAACATCACATTGCATCTCATCAGTATGGGAAACACCGAACGGCGACCATTTTGAGCGTGACTTTATCCGGCTAATGGCTGGGCGAAGTCATGCCTTGTTAAAGAAAGGACGCGAGCTGTAGCCGAGCGTTAAGCCTGCACTGATCGCCTGGCCACAGGAGCCTTGATGAGGCCTGATTGCTGTGTGATTTGAGCATCCTCAGACCCACAGCTCATCAATATCCCTCGCAGCTCAGCACCGTAAGACACTGCACTGCAGCAGGATGCAGGCATCAGCAAGATGAATATTTATCAAAGCCATAAAAAGGCACAGGAAACAATCTATTCGTCACAGAAAACTGGCAAAGGCCAAAACTCTCATGGCTGCATTTTCAAAACAATGCTGTAATTTAAATGCACAGCCTGCCAGGGAATTGCAGTGATATGAAGTGGCTGGTACACTACCTGGTGGGACAGACTTTTTCCATTTGTTGCAGTTGATTGGTGAATGAAAAGAGCACCAGGTTTAGTTGTGTGTTCCCTGGATTAGAATGACTGTCTCCACTAATCTGCTGGGATTCATTAAAGTGGTCAGATAGGACAGCCAGGATTATAAGGTGAAGAGTTAGCTGCAGCCCAGCAGAACGTTCCCAAAATACGGGCAAAACACCAAGGAGACAGTCTGATTTTATCCTCTCTGAGTCCATCCTCGCCTTGCCTTCAGACACAACTCATCTCCGCCCTCTTTTTCTTGCTCAGCTCTCCTCAGCTGAGTGAGCCAGTTGAATGAAGACAAGATGGGGTGAAAACAACTCCCCCCCACCACCACTAGCTTATTAAACCCCCGAGTCTACAGGAAGAACCTTTCATGTGGAAAAGATTTAAGTATGGAGGAGAATCTACCCAATTCTGTCCTCATTTCCGTATGCTGTACACACCAAATCCTCTTCTTTATGCGGCATATTCGAGTCTGGCTGTCCACGGTATTGTTCTGGCATCAGTAACCAACTTTTCTCTTCATTTCTTCGCTCTGATTAACTGAGAGGGTGTTTTCATGACAAGGCCACATTTGATGCGCTGGCTCTGATTAGAACATGTTAAAAATACCACCAGCCTGCACCTCTCTATTTTCTCGATCCTGCCGTCTGTCTCCTCTCTCTGTCCACCTCTCCCTCGCTGCCTTCACTCTGCTTTTTTAAATCTAATTTCTCACCCGCATTGCTTTTCTTTTGTCCCTTTCTCCCTGTACGATTAAAGCCTTTACTTTAGATGTATTTTTATCATATTCCTTGCTTCCTTGCCATGATTGTCTTTTGTCGTGTTTTGTCTGCTTTCTGCCACAGGTCTACGTTTGATTATAGTTTTGCTCTCACTGATTACGACCTCTTGTCTTGTTGAGTGGTGTTGTCTTCCTGGCACTTTCCCGCCCCATCTTGACTGACCTTTGCAGAACAACTTAGCTGGAGATAGTGACAGAATCAACAAAGTCTTATCTGGTTGCATATGAAAACTGAGGTGAGATAAAAACTGTTGCGAAAAACAATTTATTAATGATTATTTTTTGTAACATCTCTCTATAAGGGAACAAAATGAAACTCAAGTAAAAATCACCCATGATGTCTAAATGCAAGAGCTGATGATTCATAAATTGTAACTAGTCTCATAGTAACTTAATCATTTTTTTAATGGTGAGCAACAGAAATTCAGGCTATATCCTGAATTAATTTATGCATTCAATCATCAAGACTCATGCATTGATAATAACATGGATTAAGCATGCATTTTCACCTTTAATATACAGTGTTATTATAAGTCTTTTTTGAATGTCAAATTAACAATCTACTTAACTATGTTTAAACAAAATAAAACCTAAAATTTATATATCCAGACAGCAGTGTTTTTGTTTCAGTGGGGTTTGTGCTTCCTGGGATATTAACAACATTCAATATTTCTTTCAGTTCTTTGTGCATGCTTGTAGACACCCCCACCCCCTTATATACGAGCATACGGGTTGAGAATAGATAGCAAGCCCTTGAGCAGAGCATTTGGCACCGTCTTCAAGAATATCAGTGAGATTTGGTGCCTCTCTTCCCCTGTCTCTCAGGCCTCTCATGCTGATTGCACTTCCAGACTTATGATTCCTCTGAAGTGCAGGCAGAAATCCATCGAACCAAGGACAATATCAGAACTGTGTGTTATGTCTACAAACCGTGTTACAGGAGTGAAGGAGAGCGAGAAAGTTAATGTTTGCCCAGAGGAATTACATTCTCCCCCCTCTTCTCTTTACCTGCTATTCATCCAGAGATGGAAAAAAGGAATGACTATGACAAGGAATCACTGCCTGTCGGATGTAATGTTATGTTGCGTGGAGCATAATCTGCAATCTGCTGTTGAACTTTAACCGCCTGCCTGCCCATTTCATTCAAGAACCACCAGCACTGCAAACAATGTATGAGTGAATATTTTATTGAAATACAGCAGGATGTGATACTGAGAAAAAGAGGCTGTGCAAGTAGTCCAGACTGTGTACTGTGTCTCCAGGTAATAAAGCTTCTATTGTGCCTCGGTGTGCAGGTGGACTCTGAAGGTCAAAGCTGAAAGCAGGCAGAAAAAGATGGAAACAACGAGAGTTTAGGGCTGGTTGCTGAAAAGCTCCGTTCTCGACAAATCAACAAGACTAAGAATCCACAGACATGCTAGTGGCTCTGTGAGGCTGTATATTGGCGCTGAATACTAACATCAGCATGCTAACATTTTCACAGCGACATTACAGACATGAGGGTGATTAGCAGGCATAAACTTTACAATTGTCCGCATTTCAGTTTGCCACACTAGCAAAGCACAAAGTGCACTTGAGGCAATGTCATTTGTTTTGCGTCATGGACCAAAATCTCTGAGAAGTTTAAATTATGACCTGATGAAGGCGCCCAACAAAGGCGGAGAAAAAAAAAAATGCATTTTGGAAATTGATCCAGTGGCTGCCTCGTTTCACTCAAAAACACACTTGTCACAGCTGATCCAGATATTCAGTCATTCCCCTGCCTGCCTCCGCCATCATCACAAACTCTCCTATCATTTCATACCCTGCCACTCTCAACTGACCCCAGCCTCGCCCCTCTGGTCAATATACTGGTCCATTTTCGCCTGCCCCTTTCCAGGTTGTATATCTTACTCTGTCTTGCGGTTTACTTGTGTATATTGCATTAGAGACAGCATATGAAGTCAGAGTCTCAACTAGCAATACATATGTAGGTAACTGGTAAAAAAAAAATCCAGAGACCTCTGAAGCTTGCTAGTGTACATGTTGTCTTGTTTGGTTAATCTGAACGAAAACTAAATGTAAAAATAAAAATTTGTGTTTTGGGGTGGTTATGTGTGAGGCTATTTCTTGGCTATTTCTCTAAAAAGGTTCATTTAAATCAACCATCTCTCATATCTTTAGTGTTGTAGCCCTCAGGAAAAGATTTTTCAAAGCAGTCTTTGCTTGCAATTGCATCACAAGCAGCCAGAATGTAACTAGAAAAATAACAAGAAAATAAAGCGAGTGAATTGTTCCCTGTGATGGTTTACACATCTCAAGCATGCTCAAAGTCTCTGGAAAATCATTTTCATTGCATTCTCAATATAATGAAAAACAATGGCTAAAAGGGCATATGGTCTGTTCTGGGAAATGTTTAGTGGTAATGCAAAGTACAATATTTAATATTTGTAGTGGGTTAAATAACTCACTCAGTATGATTCTTACTGGGTTATGTTAAACCACTGGTATGGTTCCTCAACATATTGGTGAAAAAAAAGAGTCAAAGACAGGATAAAAAGAGGATTGATAGAGGGATGGACAGAGATCACCGGAGGACAGAATAGATGGCCTCGGAAGACTCAGTCCCACAGGGAAGTCGTCCCAAAGGAAGTTTTTGCTCCCAGTCTAAATTGATTTCATTCATCATCCTTTCATTGAGGTTGGGCAGAAGTTATCAAACATTCTCCTTTTTCTCTCCTCTCCATCCGTCACGTCCGTCTCGCCACATCCATCATTCACTGTCGCCGTCTGCCTCCGACTCCACATGTGCTGTATCTGTTGTGCCACTTTGCCTCCACATATTGGTGTGAGTTCTTTCTGCAGCCTCTCTGTGTGGCTGTCAGTTCTCATCAAGGTACCGGGAGTTTTTTTTCTTTTCCATCTGATGTCTAAAAAAAAAGAATATTTATAAATAAGACCTGCTTTGGATGTTTTAATCGACGTTTCTTTTAATAAATTGATCAATGATACAGTGTATAAAATGGCAAAAAGTACAAGACTAGGAGTCTACAGCCTTGCAAGAGGTTCTGTTAATCTGTACTTTGGTATGGCAGTGTTTGAGCAAAAGTTAACATTACCATGCTCATATGCTCATCATTACTATGCTAACAAACCTTAGTTAAAGTTGTAAACTTGCTAACACTTGCTAATAAGTACTAAACATGCAGTACACATGAGGCTGATGGGAGTGGCATCAGTATTTGTGGATATTTGGTTGTAATATGAGAACTGTTGACTGACTAATCATTTCAGCACTGGATTCACGATTTGGAAATAGAAGCCTGTGTTATGGCCCCCCTGCCTCCAACAATACCCCCAACCCACTTCAGACACAGATCCTTTCCTAACTTTCCCACCACAATGACACCCCCCCCCTTCTGCGCCACACATTCAGATCTTTGTCTGTCGACCTCTAGCACTTGGTTGTTTTACTTGGCCATACGTCACGACTCGGCCACCTCTAGCCGTTTACAACTTGCTGTTTCCCCATCTGCTCAGCAGGCGCCCACCCCCCAAGCCCCCATCGCCAACACTCCTCCCCCAGGACTTGAAGTCAGGGCTTCATTGTATCTGTTGTCATTGGTTCCCCAGTCAGCCGGAAAGTCACACAGGAAATAAATTCACAGATGGTTTAAACAGGAAACTGCAAAGAGGAAAGAGATGTTAGATTGGCATAGAAAAAAACAAAATAAATAACTATGTAAAAATAATTTTAAAAAAACACGAGTTATAGTGGCATTTTGCTATCTATAAAAATAAAAATAAGAATAATTAAAAAAATGATCTAATTTGACATCAAATCCACACACAGGGCTATGATTGATTGAGGCTATAGTGCCTCTCTGGGTTTGACTTTCTTTCTTTTTTATATTAGGGGTTATGTTTTGTTTTAAATAGAAAGGTTTCTTGTTAAAAGAGAGTAATTTGGTATGTAGTAAGGTATGTAGCAAGACCAATTTATCATTACAACATTAAAATATTTAATAGCACAATTTTAAACAAGACCAAAAATTCTTTATGATGGGAAATTGCGTATTTTTGGTCACAATGGCATTATTACAATGCCGTGACTATGCATGTTGGTTAAAGGTTGCATATTTCCTCACAGCACACACACATACTTGTATAGGCATATAGAGCAGTTTGAGGTGAGCAATGCAAACTTTTTGCAGATGAGTGTCCTATTTGAAGAGGGAGTTTCATATCTTTTGCTATGAAAAACAATTTTCCACTCTCATATTGAGAACATGATATTGCAGAGAAGTATCAAGGGAGAAAAGATAATCAAGGTGGATTATCCTGCAGATTTACTGCAGAAAAGTACATATATACATGTAAAGGAAAACAAGGGGGGGGTGACCAAAAGGAAATGTTATAGAGTTGAAGCACATATACCAGCAGCAGTGCACTGACTTGTGGTTGGGTGGGGTCACTGCTGCAGATGAGCTGGACTTTAAGGTATGTATTTTTTTACCATGCCACAATGATTATTCAGCCTTCTCCCCGTGGTGTGTCTGTAGGAATATCAGACGCTTCAGCAAGACCTTGAGGGACTTTTCATATCATCCAGCTGCTCTTTCATTTGACCGAACAAAAACCACAGCTGAGTATCCAGATCTGGAATGTTACATCTGCATAGATCAGCCCTTGGAAACTTACATAACTCAAACCAAAAGAGGAAGTGATACCAGTGTGTGACAGCAGATTTTGCATCAGATGAAGTTTGCTAATACAAGCAGAAAACATCACATTATCTGCAGTTTATGGTTGTCTGTGTGGCCGGTAATTTTTATATCCACAATTTTTGAGGAAAGGAGAAAATTGAGCAGTAGTTCTCTGAAGTCCTGATGTGGTTTTCCAATTTACAACCTCACCAGCACTTTTAGGAAATTGGATCCCTCGAAATATTTGCAGTCTCAGTTCACAAACCAAGAGCCTCGTGAATCAACACAGCAAAGATAATCTGTGATCTGAGACTGCAAAGTGATTCTAATGGTTTCAGCTCCAGCTCTCATGGATCTGTAATGAAATTTAAAAAATGTTATGGTTAAATTTCTCAGAGATATAACACTTCTCCTGGTCCAGTGCACAAAGCTGTTTTGGTCCCATGGTCCTCTCGCTCTACATGCTTCCCACAGAAACTTGATATAAATTTCTTTACAGATGACAACCAGTTATGCGTTTCTGTCTACCACAAGTCAATTAGCAAATAATAACTCTCTAAAGATATGTCAGGAATACCTTTGCTTTGAAAAAATAGATGCATTATTGACAAATCTTGGCTCTCCACAAATCAGGAGTTATGACTCTTGGTGTTATTTTAGGTCTTAAGTTTTAAGTCACAATTCAACAGAGAGACCAAAACACATTTTTCATATCAGAAATGTTGGTATAAACTTTCCTCATCCAGCAAAATACTGATCATAATATTAGTATTACTAATTCATACTTTCTTCCTAAATGCCCAAACTATGTATTTTTTTTTCAGTTCTTCCTGATAACTCCATTGAGCCACTACAACTTTATTAAACTTGTGCAGCCAGAAGCCTGATGAAAACCTCACCCTAAAAAGAAAGAGCATTAAATAATAATACATTTTACTTATATAGCTCTTTTTAAAGGAAAACAAGCTTACAAACTAGAGACATGAGAGAAGATAAAATCAATGAGAAGATGGACATATATTGGAGAAAATAAAATAAATAAAAAGAGAAAATATGTAAATAAATCAATAAATAAGTGAGCTAGATTGAATAAAATTAAAAGCCAATATTACCAATTAAAAGCTAATCCATAATAAAAAAATCTTTAAGAAATTTTAGAAATTCAAAGGAGAACACTGAGGCTGTTCCTCAAATCTCCAGTGGATGGCTAGTCTTGAGTTTAGGACCCCTCACGGCAAATGCCCTACTCCCCTCTATCCCCAGCCTGAATTTGGGGACATTTAGCAACAACTAGTCAGCAGAGCGTAGCGAGAGAGAAGCAGCAATGTAGGGTGGGGCCAGGCCTATCTGTGCTTTAAAAACAAGTAACAAAAGTTTGAAATCAATTCTGAAAGTCACAGGTAACCAATTAGTATCTTGTATAACCTGTTCAGTAAGGAATTACATTCCAATTGGCTGTAGACAAAGGCATGAATGAGGGTTTTGGAGACCTGGGATGAAAGAAAAGATCTGATCCTAGCAATACTCCTGAGTTGACGTGTGGCTTTCTTTGTTGTGTTACGGAAACGAGAAGAAAAATTAAAGTCTCAATAGAGAAAATCATCTCTTGATTTCTGGCCTTTTGTGCACAGTGCAAGTCCAAGGGAACCAAAGCCTGCTTTATGATTTCCATGTGTGCTTTCAGCCCAGAGACCATCACATCAGCTTCATCTGTATTCAACTAAAGAAAGATGTAAGCCATACAGGATTTTATGTCTTTTTATGTTACCCTGGTCTCACCTGAATCACACTTTATCTTACGGCATTGACATTAAATTATTTTGCTTGTATATGTACCCTGAAGGTCTGAATGGTTGTAGGTCAGCCTACATTGCAAACTCCCTTTTGCTGTCTCTGCCCACAGATGATCCACTGTGGCTTTGATAGATGTTCAGAACCACGGTCACAAGACCGATATTTGATCTCCTTTCTACCTGTGCACTGGTCTCCACCAACTTTTGATGGCAAACATCTAGCTCTTTAAATTTTTTCTGTCTCCTGTTTGGTGCAGGCAAAGTTTATAAGCACATTTTCAATTAAAACTTCCCACTGTGGCTGGAAAGGTTGATGAGGGCAGAGAGACTGGAAAAAACCCCCAGCAAAATTATGGGTGGTAAAACCAAAAGAACAAGCTATAAGATGCTAAAATTCATCTAAAAAGTGACACCTTTTGCACTGCACTTTATCATTTGCTCTATTGTTGATATAAAAATATTGACTAGTTCACAATAGCTGTTAACTTGCTCCTGTTTATCTTGTTTCCACATTGTTCTGAACTTTGAACGTCATTCTTTGCACAAAATACAGACTGCTATGAGGAAAACCAAAAATATTACCTTCTCCAGCTTTGCCATTTAGGTGAATGCATAACAGGTTTTTTTGTCGTTTGTTTTTTATTTTGATAATCCATAGAACTTTGTTTGTATCCATGATGGATCTTTTTTAACTCAGGGCCTGAAAATAATGTATTAAGAGGTGATATTTAATTAGGCTTAATCTTAGCCAAACACCACATTTGTCTCCAGAGTAATCAATCCAAACTCACATACAAACAAGTCAGCAATCAGATAAACAACACCTCATGGTTAAAACAGCACAACAGCTGATTTAAAAGTGAACAATTTCTCTGTCAGTCGTTGCACTCATCATTATTTGTGCTTGTCCTTTTACCCTGCAGACTCTCCTGACCAACCCCTGCTCCGCAGCTGCCTTCTTTTTGCATCCACAGTAGTTCAGCCAAGCATGAGATGGTTGTAAAAATGTTATCTCACATAGTGGTGACCTTTCTGTGGCATCATGCCAGGCAAACACTCCGACTGAAAGCCCTGAATGGATCTGTGATGACCCATGTGTCCCCCACCCCAACCGGTCGTCACACTTGGACGAGTGCACAGAAAGACCTTCTCATTCCAGGCTCCTAATGGCCGCCTCTGGGCAGTCTGAAGCAGGAAGTCAGAGAGATGCTGGGAAAAAAATGGATAAAAGCAAGCCGCAGCCTCACTGTAGCTGTGATTTTGGGAATGTATTTCCACACCATGCAGCGAGTGTCACTGCAAAGCCTGAAATCAATCCTGAGAAAGAAAATGAGAAATCCAGGGGGTCGTGGCAAACGCCTGCATGGTTCAAAAAAAATGTACCTTTATATGAAGCTGACATGATTCTTGCAAGGAATGTCAATATGCTGTAGAGTTTTATAGTAAGACCAAAAATAGACAGTTATATTAACATGTGCAAAACTAACAGTATTCGTAGTAATTTGTAGAAGCGGTGTTTTCTTCTTTGCCATAGCTTACAGTCACAGCTAAACAGCAGGGGTAAAAAAATCTTTATTAAATCCTGTTCATGAGAGAAATTACCATGGTTTGGTAAAATACCTAAAGACATTAAAGGAAAGTGCTGCTCATTATTAAAAAACAAAACAAAACAACCATTCTTATTGTCTGCAAACTCACAAAAAGACCAAAGCCAATTATACACAAATCCTATGTAAAAAATGTATTGTCTTTCCAAAATGGTTTATTCATCTTTGATGTAGAGCTTAATTGTTAGTCAAAAACTATCAAAATCACGTCAATCAGGCACACTGCTGTATGGGCTGACACATTACTTACCTTGAACATGGGCGCAGTCCAAAATAAATCCTCATGGTGCCAAAAATACGCATTAGTGAACCAAATGTTTATGAATAATCAAAATAGTCCCCGATAAATGTACCTTTCATTCCTGTTTGAACCAAATTTCCTAAGAACTGCCGTACCCAGCTTTGTTAATGATTAAAAAAAAAAAGAAAGAAGAGGATTGGTATGCTGCAATCAAAACATGGAAGTTGGACAGTCATGAAACAGATGAAGGTATTGTTGAGCGTTGGCTCATCATGTGATTTGCTGACAGTGAGATTTGCTCACAGCTAACCAGCCAGAGGTCACCGAGGTAAACGTGAGGAATACCACAGAGGCAGATTGATCAGTAGGTGTTTAGGGGGTTTTAAGATTTTAAAGATGAAATGTGAACATTTTGAAAACTTGGAAGTAGGTAATTTAACATAGATATATAGATTGTATGTTAACTGTGTAAACATTGTTCACATTTTTTAGTAAATAAACTCAAATACATTAAACCTTACATATATTATACCTTACAGCGTTAACAAAGTGTGGAATATGCTCTTATCCTTCAATTGCCAGATGGACTGGAAAAGCAATAATGTCAAACATCTGAAAACAAAAATCTCAATAATAAGCCATAAAGATTTGACATTTTAGAATGACATATACAGTACGCGGCGAGGACTAAGCCTTTTCAATACTATACTATACTGTGATATAATACAGTGTATTATCCAAAGTCACTCAGGAACTCAGATGGCTTTCTATTACTTGCGCACACAGTAAGATGATTGACTGATCCAAACATTCACCCCTCACATTCAGACATGTCCATGCAGACGCATTTATGAAGACACCTTTGTGTTTTGTGCTCATAATCTTACTCATAACGCGCCTACTCACACATGTGGTCTGGAACAGATTACTGTTCTGTCTGCTTCACCAACTCAGCCTGCTCCCGTTCTGTTTTTTAATACCATACCTCTCTATTGATTCTCTTCTGTTATACACTTCATGTATCCCATTTTAGTGACATGAGTCTGCTGGCTATTGTTCTGTAAAGCTGTGGGAGACTCGTTGTGTTCCCAGCTCAATCCTCCCCTGCTGCTGAAATTCATTGTAAAGCAGTAATACGTTTGCAACAAAATGATGCAAGCGTCTGATGTGTTTGCCTGTGTTTTGAGATGAACAGAAATTTGACGAAGAAAAAATAAAATCAAGTAAGAAGAGTTTTGTTTGTTTATTGATGCGTTATTATGAGTTGATTGAAAGGTAAAATTGAGGAATCAGGTGAAAAGTGTCTTGTTTAATTCAAAACCTTGTGGATTTCTGAGCTGTATTAGCCAGCTATCTTTTGACATATTCTGTAGTTTTAGCAAACCCTTTAATCTAGACTGAAATATCTCAACAACTATTGGATAGATTACTATTAATTTCTTCACAAGAAATCAAGGTAACCAGAGAGTGAATCTAACAGACTTTGGCGATCCATTGGCTTTTCATATAGCACCAACAGCAGGTGAGAATTTTCAATTATCCCATGAAATGTCCCAACATGATCTAGATGGTCTGACCTAAAATTTAGTGCAGACATTCAGTGGTATAATAACTTTTCCCCTAGAGGCACGATCAAGTCAAATTTTTAATTCTCCAATATTTGGTTTAAGGGTAAATACTTGCAAATTTAACCACATTTGCATCAACCTCAGCTGGACTTTGCGTTCTGTGCAAATTAGTGAAAATTAGTTTTCATGCTGGCATGCCAAATCAAGAGAGTGACCTTGGTGGACATTATACCTGCATAACATTAGCCTTTTAACATTGCCACCGCGAGCATGTTAGCATGCTGAGTCAAGAAACTGGCTCAAAGCATCATCAAGCCTGAGTCCAGCCTCATAGAGCTCCTATCATGGCTTAAGAATCTTGTTTGTGAAATACCGATCAAAGTACATCATCAGAGCAATAGAACAGAATATGTGGTGCTTTTCGACTGCATGCCATTACCATGCAACACAGCACACAACCCCAGGGTGTGAAGTCAGAATGTATGTTGCTGGTGTGTCAGCTCGCGATGGACATACGGGCATTGTGCATTTTTCATGCATTTACAGTTGAAGTGTTAGAGGAAAGCAGACAGTGGATTGCTAATTAGCGGGGCAGCAGAAGAGACAATTAGCTGGTGGAAAATGTACGATCACACATGCTTAAAGACAACTTGTGATCATGACCATGTCATCAGTGTGCTTGTTGTACTAATGATTAAAGAACAAGCATGATATATGGAAAGATTTTTTTTTTTTTTTTTTTTTTTGCCAATTAAGGGTGTTAATGAGTAATTTGTCAAACATTTTCAGTGTTGTTATGCTCTTTACTGTTCATTATACTAGACAGCAAGAACAATTCTAGTTGCATCTGGTGGATAAAATCTGAATTGAATAAAACATACTATTATTCTGCAGCATAATCTCACAATGTTGTAATTTTCCATAGTGATGAGCATAGTTTTAGCCGTGCCCGTATTGTCCTCTGGTATAAATACTCTTCTGGTGGGCACCATAGCTAAACACAGTATATGACTGCCTTCGAAATATGCCCAATTACTGTCTTCCAATCTCTAATTCTGCTGCCCTAAATCAGTCCCTCTGTCTATTTCAGTGGGTGGGAGTCTTACTAATTACATTTTCAAACCTCTAGTTTGGCTTCCATGTTCCCTCATTATATCTGATAGGGAGTCTGGCCGGTTTGGGAAAAAAGGAAACAATCGTTCAAAGCCTGTAAAAGGCTGAAGTGAAATTAAACAATGCTGTCAAAAACCACACACTCATAAAACAAAAATAGTGGCCTCAGTGGACAATGTGATGACACCACCATGCTGTATAATGCTTGTATAAGTGTCTTTCTGATTACATGTTGCATGTATGTAGTGAATGCAAAAAAAACAGCTACCTTGCTTCCAAATAATGACAGCTGCGCTCTCTAACAACAGTCAGCCACAATGGGAATGAATTATGTATTTCTAACAATACTGACTACCAATCACATTGCACATGTCTGCTAGTTTACCTGATGTGCTTTTCATACTTCAGTATAACAAGATGAACTCATACTGTGAAATTATGCAGAAGGCTAAGGTAATTTCATTCAGTCCTCCACTTCATCCTAATAGCATTTCACCATATTTGTTTTGTTTTGTCATGCAAATCCTCATTGCCCAAGACTTCTTGATGGATTAGACAGGTTCGAGGCTTACAGCACACAGACACACTACTCTGGGTAGGCTGCCGGTATCATAATTAAAGCCAAGCCTGTGAGTGGGTGTGCATTATCTTTCGTGCCAAACAGAAACACACCTCAGGTGAGAGAAATGCTGACGAAATGACATACATTGCATCTTAAATGTTTAATTTGGATGTAGCAAGCACGTGCTGTGGGTGTTGTTGAGTATGATCGTGGTGCATAAAAACTAGACTTCTCTCTTGAAGGTGGGTGTTGGGGTCCTGCTCTCCTTGTGAGCTGCTAAGCAAGGCATATGGCGTCTGTGACCTGCAGGTGTTGAGTCGCAGACGTGTTGAGCGTCCAATGGGAGCGGAATCCCACTGTCAGCCGTACGTTATTGCAGTTGGATCAGTCTCATTTGATAATGCTTATGTTGTAAAAAAAAGCTAATTGTTAATAGCTTTTTCTTCACAACCTAAGTAAAAACATGAGTGATAATAGCAATATAGGTTTTATGCACCGTGCAGCTAGTGAGGGAAAAGAAGGTAAAAGGAGTGAAAAATCTCATCCTACTCACACAGTAATCCTTTAAAGAGGGTTCTGCTGCCTCTCACTGCCAAACACTTTGATACATCCTTTTTGAAAATAACAGAAAAAAAGACTGGAACAGAATGATTTTAAGGGGATTGCAGAGGGGAGAGAGATTTATGGTTATTTCACATCGCTTTTTAGTATGAAAAAAAAAATCCAGATCATGTATTTTAGAGGTAATGTAACTTCTCAGGAAATAGAAAATTGCTCAGAGAACCGTCTAAGGGAAGTCTTTGAAATCTTTGAGCTTGTCCATGTTGATCGCTAAGATGTGTAAGTGTTTAATGCCTCTCTAAATTTGTAGTACAACTGTCACTTCTCCTCATAATCTGACAACACACAGCTGTCTATTAACAGAAGAAGCATGGAGGAAGTAATCAGAATATAAACTTTAATAAAAGTAGCAATATTACAATAGTAATATATTCCATTTAGACTAAAAGTACTCTGTAGAAATTTCAAATATGTAAAGGTATGTAAATTGTATGTAAAAGTAACTTTGGAAAAATGTAATTCAGGTATCAAAAGTAAGATTATTAATAATGCAGAAAAATGTCCCATATGAGTATAGGCTATAAAATATTATTGGATTAGTACAGATACATTAATGTGTAAGTTGCATTTGATTGTTGTTGTTGGTCAAAGTGGAGCTAATTTTAAACATTTTATAAAATGTTGTGTTTTACAAGAATCTTTATATATTTTATAGATAAGTCATATGTTTTCTATGTAAAATCCAGATCTGTAAAGTAACTAGGGACTAAGGCTGTCCAATGGTTGTAAGGAATGAAAAACAAACTAACTAACAAACAAAACTTCCTCTAAAATGTGGAGTAGAAGTATTAATTAACAAAAAATAAAAATACTCATAAATACTAGTTAAAGTACAAGTTCCTTGAATTTGAACTTAGCTACAATACTTGAGTAAATGTACTTAGCTACATTTCACCTCCTTGGAGAGCTAGAAGAGATGCAACTCAATCAGTTATATCATTACATTGTACACGAATTGTAACATATCAATTAGCATACTGCAAGAGCAGTGAGACTCAAAACATAACAGGTTGCCATATTTGAATCTGCAAGCTTTGCAGTTGTTTATTTTGGTCTCATATGATGATGCAAAATTTCATATTTCAGAGACCGACATTTTTTTCTGTCTGTATATACTGAATCGTGGTTTGTAGGATTGTCTGTAAAAAAAAAAAAGAAATCCAGATCATGTATTTTAGAGGTAATGTAACTTCTCAGGAAATAGAAAATTGCTCAGAGAACCGTCTAAGGAAGTCTTTGAAATCTTTGAGCTTGTCCATGTTGATCGCTAAGATGTGTAAGTGTTTAATGCCTCTCTAAATTTGTAGTACAACTGTCACTTCTCCTCATAATCTGACAACACACAGCTGTCTATTAACAGAAGAAGCATGGAGGAAGTAATCAGAATATAAACTTTAATAAAAGTAGCAATATTACAATAGTAATATATTCCATTTAGACTAAAAGTACTCTGTAGAAATTTCAAATATGTAAAGGTATGTAAATTGTATGTAAAAGTAACTTTGGAAAAATGTAATTCAGGTATCAAAAGTAAGATTATTAATAATGCAGAAAAATGTCCCATATGAGTATAGGCTATAAAATATTATTGGATTAGTACAGATACATTAATGTGTAAGTTGCATTTGATTGTTGTTGTTGGTCAAAGTGGAGCTAATTTTAAACATTTTATAAAATGTTGTGTTTTACAAGAATCTTTATATATTTTATAGATAAGTCATATGTTTTCTATGTAAAATCCAGATCTGTAAAGTAACTAGGGACTAAGGCTGTCCAATGGTTGTAAGGAATGAAAAACAAACTAACTAACAAACAAAACTTCCTCTAAAATGTGGAGTAGAAGTATTAATTAACAAAAAATAAAAATACTCATAAATACTAGTTAAAGTACAAGTTCCTTGAATTTGAACTTAGCTACAATACTTGAGTAAATGTACTTAGCTACATTTCACCTCCTTGGAGAGCTAGAAGAGATGCAACTCAATCAGTTATATCATTACATTGTACACGAATTGTAACATATCAATTAGCATACTGCAAGAGCAGTGAGACTCAAAACATAACAGGTTGCCATATTTGAATCTGCAAGCTTTGCAGTTGTTTATTTTTGGTCTCATATGATGATGCAAAATTTCATATTTCAGAGACCGACATTTTTTTTCTGTCTGTATATACTGAATCGTGGTTTGTAGGATTGTCTGTAAAAAAAAAAAGAAAAAGAAAAAGAAAAAGAAGAACGATGTAGGTGTTTTGCCTAAAAGTAGAAACGCTGAGTGTGTGGTGTGAATGCAACTTTCTGATTTCTACAGTTGGCTGAAAGTGCATGTACTGAACGCAGAATGTGTAAACAGTATATATTTACTGAGTATATGAATATGTAGATATGCAGACATGCTAAATCCTCAGCATCCTGTTTGGAGGACAACAGAGGGTGGGAGCTCTCAAAGCAGACCAGCCATCATACACCGACCTGTCCATCAAATACTTGGTCGCCATGGAAACAACCTAGTTCCAAAACTAGAGAGAGGCGGGTGCAGCAATATAATGGAGGACCAGAGAGAACCATGCCTGCCTGGATATGTGTTGCTTTTAAAACAACCATCCTCATCCTTGTCTTTTCCATTTTTTTCTAAATGAGACTGGGGGGAGAGAGAGTGTGACTCAGTATCTGGCTACTGTACCAAAAATACACACAACTAGAGAAACAGGCTGAAGTGTGCTAAAATACAAATGCAAAGCATTTTTGTTAGTGTTTTGGGTTTTTTTTTTTTTTGCCAAAACTAATACTTAGGCCTAAGCCACATGAGACATCTTCCACCGTTTCTCTGGAAACGATATCTTAGGTTTAGAGAGCTTTAGACAAGATTTTCAAAGAGCTCTTGATGGCTTATCTTATCAGCAACATGTAATCATTAAAGGTATTACATCCAGCTTACATCATTCAGATAACAGGAACATTACAGGCAGAGAGATAGATGGAGGAAGGAGGGAAAGATAGACAATGTCAAAGAGAGAAATATTGAGTTTTCTTGCCAAGTTGCAGTTAAAAATTGAACATTAAGAGGAAAACAAACTAGTTAAGGTTGTCAGGGGATGACAGAAGATTTTCCAAAGAATTGCAGAAATGTGACTTCAAACTGAAATCTTATCAGTATAGCGACCTCACAGTCGGACATCTAGAGAAGAGACTAATTGCAGTTTCCAAAAGTGTGAAGCCAGTGCAGGAAAGACTGAGAGGAGGAGATAAACAGAGGGAAATAAGCCTGAAACCCAGGAGACCGAGAGAGAGAGAGAGTGCTGAAAGTGACAAAAGGTGAGCTGATGGCGTCTGCCGTTGCCGTATGCTGAAGTTGTGGAAGTGGGGCCGCCATCTCCCAGGAAGTGACAGGTACAGTGTGAAAAAAGTCTCAGGGAAACCTCATGGGGTCCAGAACTGCTGTGAGCATAAATGAATATAGCTGCAAGTGACAGCAACTGGCAGGGTTCAAACACTCTGTGGATCCACTGTAATAAAAATGAACTTGAAAATGCATTAAAAATTACAAGCAGAGCTGTTTCCATCACACTGACATACTCAGATCTTTCTTGAAATGTCTTGACTCATGCAAAAAAAAAAAAAAATCAATTTAACTCTCCCCTTTTTCCTCCTCGCGTCCACGCAAGTCCAAGTTATTTTGAAAATGTTATTTCAATTAGTGAAACATTATGTGCGTCCACGTTTCCAGCTTCTTTTATAAGAAGCTCCACCAACACAGAAATGCTTGAAAAATACTAAAAATGGCTGAATCTCTTAATTAATCAGTTAATTAATTTCTTGTTGACAGAAAATTATTCAACAACAATTATCACCTAATCACTGAAGTGATTAATTAAGCATTAAGCAAAAACATTTGCTAGTTTTATAGTTGGTTTGGATTCTTGGTCGAAGAAAACAAGACATATGAAAATGTTCCGTTTTGTCCATTAACCGAGGAATTTTTGGGGTGAAACACAACCAAACCATGACCGTTCCACAATGTTAACTGTGTGTTTACTAGTGTTGACATGACAATGAAAGTTCAGCACGCCCGTAAAGGTGTTTTGCCCATTTCTGCTTTTCACCACGTCAGGGGTATGACTGATAAAGCCCTCTCACTCTGAGTTTCAGCTGGTTAAACTTAAATTCTGTCTCCTCTTGTTTTCACTTGTACTGAAAAAAACAGTCAAAAGGAAATTTGTGTTCTTTAAATTTTGTTGTTTTAATGTGGACACCCTGGATGAGATATTATTTTGTGAGATTTTGTTTTTCTACTTTCATAATGCTAGTTATTATCTGGAGCTCTGGAGCTGAGGTTCTATATCTGGGATAAATGGTGCTTATCGCTGAGCCCCTGGAAATCTCTGTTACATGCAGAAGCTACGCGGAGGCGTCTGCTCGCCTAATAATGACAGTTTTTTCCTGCATCTTCCCCTTTTTTGGTCATTGAGGTCATCTGCATTGTTGAGTACTGGACGATACGTGCAAAAGAGCAGGTGTACCTGCTATCGCAAAACATCCATCATCCACTCTGGGCTTTCTAATACACATGTAATATTTAGGTGGAACAAAGTGCCCTTTATGAAGGGTGGGGATCACCTGACCTGGCGTTGCTGATGTGAAAAGCAGTCCTTTCCAAAGTCCCGAATCACTAGAGTCAAACACGCCAAATTCTATTTATAATTCTTGATATTTTAAAAGTTTTGTTGCTGATGTTGAGATGAACTCTGGTTTCTGATGAGTTTGAGTCTTTTAACAGAGTCCCCTTGAGTCCCTACATTCACCTCTCGTAGAGGCCAGCCTAACAGCTCAAGTTTGTATTTATTGGGGGAAGTCTATTAAAACAACAAGGAATTTGAAGTTGTGTTTTTTGTTCATGTATCCTTGTAAATTTAACCATGTGAGGAATTAGTCCATTATCTATCTTGTACTAACTCCCAGCTACATGAGCCATTAGCTCAGAGAAAAGAATGGCCTCCATGTGAGCGTATCCCGGTGAACAATTCAATGACTTGAATCCCCTACTCAGGGAGTGAGTCTGTCCCTGCATGTTTGCTTGAGACTGACTCAGAGATCGGCTAAAATGAGAGATGAAGCAAGTAATTTGAGGAAGTCACTGAGATCGGGTTTGATATTGAGGAAATTATTATTTTTTTATAATTTACACAACACTATCTTGGAAATGACATCATAGAGAACCTAGAGTTAAGCTTTTGCAAAGCAATTATTTCCTTATTATATATTATATAGGTTTGAAGATTTTCAGTCAGTTTAGAGTACATCATAGCACAGGTGAAAGTTTATTCATGTTAACAATGATTGCTCCGTGCAGATGGAAGTTAGTCATGTCATTTCTATGGGAACGTGCTAGCTTTGGGCAATATTATCAGGAAGCACTACACAATTTTCAATTGCTAAACAGATTCTAAATTCAGACAAACTGACAGGAACTAGAAAGAGAGATCATATTTCCCCCATATTAGCATCTCTGCATTGGCTCCCTGTAAAATCAAGAATAGAAATCCTCCTCCTCACCTACAAAGCCCTTAATGGTCGGGCACCATCTTATTTTAAAGACCTTGTAGTACCTTATTAACGCAATAGAACACTTGGGTCTCAGACCTGGCACCTTATGGTTCCTAGAGTCTCCAAAAGTGGAATGGGACGCAGAGCCTTCAGCTACCAGGCTCCTCTCCTGTGGAACCATGGTTAGAGTTAGAGTTCAGGAGGCAGACACCCTCTTTACATTTAACGTTATTCTTTAAACTTCCCTCTTTGGTAAAGCTTATACTTAGGGCTGATGCACTATGCCAACCTTCCATAACCCCCCCCCCCCCCATGCATATATATCACACTACTGCATGTCCTTAACTTTGTGTCTTCTCTCTAACTCTATAGTTCCTGCTTTTCCTCTCTTTCCTCTCTTGCCCTGTCCTCATTATGCAGGCATATCTGACTCCTTAGCTGCAGGATCCAGACCTGCCAATACTACTCAACAGTCATCATCATTATTAACTTTATTATTATCAATATTATTATTATTATCTTTAACTGCCGCTGCTGTCATTCCTGCTTTTATTATTAATTATACCACAGGTAGGCATTACACTTACCTTTACCTGTTACCAATTGAACAACCAGTCTGACAGAGCATGTACACAGCAATATATACAGCTGTTCCTGGTGTTATTCTCTCCACTCACCCGATCTATCCCACCTCTCTCCCCTCTCCTTTTCTCTACTGTCAAGTCAAATGGTCAAGGCAGACAGACGCCCACCCTGAGTCAAGTCCTGTCTGCGTTTTATTCTTCCTGTTAAAAGTCAGTTTTTCTTCTCTGCTCTCACCGAATGCCTGCTCATGGTGGTAACCGGCGGATTTCTCTCTATAACACTGTAAGGTCTCGACCTTACTCTGTAAAGTATCTTGAGATAATGCATGTTATGATTTGGCGCTATACAAATAAAAATGAAACAAAATTGCATCAAAGTAGATAAGGCAGAGAAGAGTGGCAGACAGCCACTAGCCTAACTTACCTTTGGACTGAATTAACCTTTCCTCCTTGTCTATTCCTGCCTGTTTGATAAGTGGCAGGGGCATTATCTCAGTAATGTGTCCTAGTGGTGACATTTCAGCCTTGTCTTTGGCATTTTTATCCACCATCACACTGTGGTGAATCGCTCTTAGCCTTGCAGTACTGGTAGTCCTCTGAAAACAAGATATAAAAGGAGAACTATCAACAAATATATTAAATCAGGAGAGGTAGATTAAATGATTGCACATGAATGACATTGGAGGTCATTGTATGTTTTTAAGTGTATATACTCGTCCATAATAAGTCATTTGTTCTTTGTTTGCACTTGTTTGAAAATGTTTGAATTGACTCATTGTGGTATATTTCATCTTGTGCTTGTGTCAGGCTCCTCGTGGAGCCGGTTTCAACATTTTCTATGTCTCTTGGATGTCTCTGTGGGGTCTGGACAGGCTTAAGTGGTTCCTGTGGACTCACTCGACTGTTGTCCTGTTCAATTATGGTATTCTTTGATTCACCATCTATAGTCCTCCTATAGTGCAGTACTTGCTTTCTCTTGTGCCTCTTTGTGTTTCTGTTAGTTATGTGTGGTAGTTTGGTCTCTTATAATAAATCACTCTTCCCTTGTTCACAATAATATTAAAAAAGATCAAGGGGTAATAAAATGCTCTGAAGGGATACTCCATCCTATTATAGCAATTCTTTGATGAAGGAAAACCACCTTCAACTAAACTTCTCTAATACTCAACTCTTGGTCATTCCAGCCAATCAATCTTTCCATCACAATATCAACATCAAAATCTCCTGGCACTTTGTCTTATTGAACAGATTTAGTGTTGTTTTAGTGTTGACCCTCATCTGTAAGTTGCTTTGGGTAAAGGCATCTGCCACATGAGTAAATGTAATGGATTGCCGTAGGTGAACTACTGACCAAAAGTGACCATTGTCACTGGTGTAACACGTCCACTGGATGTGACATTATGATAATTAGTCAAGGTTCAGTTTTTTCTTTAGCAGGGGAGGCAGGGGCATTTTTTGACAGATGGCCAAAATAATATGCACGCTCGTTCTCTAGCTCCCTATGCACGTGTGCATGGACATACGCACTTATACGGGCCTGACCAGAGAGTTTTCTTTAATTGAATATGTTTTTGCCAATTTAACTTGTCTGAAACGGGGCTTGTTTCATGATTTGTCCTGATTTTAAAAAGAAGATATTTGCCTTTTTCTTTAAAATCAATGTAAATCTGACAAGATAGAGATTCAAGTCAGTTTTACAGTCAATGTTTAAAAACCCGACGGTAGTGTGCTGCTCTGTTTGAACCACCTATCTGCTGTGAGCCATTTTCCAATCTCAACTGAGATTCTGTAGCTTTGTCCTTCTTTCATGCAACAAAACTCAAGAGCTCCATGACAGAGCCACAGCAATGCTCAGTCTCATCTTTAAACAAGAACTTAATCTTATTCTAAAAAGTTATTCTTGCTCCTGAACTTCTGGCATGGTATTTTACTAGGATATAAGAACTGAGCTGAGCGCCTGCAGTTCACCTGTCAGTGAGTTCTCTGTGAGGACCTGACGTCTTAATTAGCTTTGGGAGGCATTTTTGCCTCACAAATTAGCTGACACTGACACTTTAATTTAAATATAACATCAACTGATGTTAATTTGGTCCAGTGAAGATGTTTTTTTTTTAAATTCGGTGAATTTTTGAAACTTTAACCAATAAATACTAACAGTTTCAGATTAAACAAAACTCATCCCCAACTGATCAGAGTTCAGTATCCCCCATATCCCAACATTTTGCAGAGAACACACAAATCCGAGGTCTCATAGTCACTGCATAGCCGCTTCCCTGTCGATGCATTAACCTTAACCTACCCCACACCAATGAAGGGGGCACTACAGGAAAACAAAATTCCAGTGGGAGAGGAAAACACTATGGGAACAGACTTCGACACAGAGGGGAGTTAAAATGGCAAGATTGTTTGAGATATGTTAGGATATTGATAAGGACAATTCAGCAACACCTTGACAGTGGTTGGCACATGTCTCTACTTTCCATTCCCAAAACTACGCCCATTTAATTAGTAATAAAAAAAACAGCACATTACTTCTTGTCCCTACTGCTGATTTATTATTTTACAAGTTCAAAGAAGTAGAACTGGATGTATGATTCCATATCTGAGTTACGCTACAGGTTAAACGTTTTAGAACACCTCAGTTATTACTGAATTTTACATTGTGTAACGTCTCAGTGTACTCTGATAATAAAGCATAGAACAAATAAATGTAAAGATATTTAACAAAAAACCCCAAAGGAATTACAGTAGCTTCTTGTCAAACTGAATTTATTCTAAAGTTTTTACTCATTCAGCAGCCAAACACACTTGTGGTTCTCTTTCTGCAATGAAACTCCAACATTGTTCAGAAAGTTTGTCCCAACATTGTTGCCAAATTTCCCACAGATGTGTTGCAGTTGTTGGTTGGTTCTCTTTCATCTTCTGTTCAGTTCATTTCAAACGGTTTAAGTCTGGACACTCTGCTGGTCTTCCATCATTTGAAGCCAACATCCAGGTCTTTTCTTCTTTCTTGGGTCATTATCTTGCCGTAGGATGAAGCCCTGGCCAACCAGTCTGTCTTCCTTTGTTACCTGTCTTTTTCTCACCATTCTGCTAGCAATATACAGTACTACTTTCTGCAGTGCAGTGTTGTCCTAATAATGCATCAGACGATGTAGTAACACTGTGTCTCAACACCACCTTTGTACAGACAGAAGGTCTGTGAGTCATCAAAAAAAGTCATCTGCTGCAGAAAAGCTGTAAGTTAACCAAGTTAATCCCTGAAAAATGCCTGTTTTCTAAGAAAATTTACAGGATTTTTAGTTTTTTGGTGACCTAAACTTTTTTTTTTTTTTTTTTACGTTGGGCAGTTTACTTTCATGCCATTTAAGGTTTTTCACTGGACTTTCACCTACTGGTATTGTTTTACCATTCATAAGACTAGCTAAAGATCATACACCATTTTAGCCTGTACATCTTTCCACCAATTTATATGTGAGTTTAGAATTTGTTTTCTTTGAAATCATGAACGAAAGATGAATTACAGTATGATGTCTGATGGAATTACACCAACACCAGACTGAAAAACACATTCTTTCTGACATGCAAAAGCACGGAAGGAAGTATGATTTGGATGAGTGATATAACTGGCTAGATAAATATAAAACAAAAGATGGAGTGATAGTTTTATGCAGAAGAGTGTGTGTTACGTGCATATGTGGTTTTCTTTACCTAATATGCCACTTCATCACACTCAAAAATTACATGTTTCCCTTTTTAACCACATTAGTGGCATGAGTGCAGGGATGGCAGTCTTGGTTGGTCAAATATTTTAATGATGACTTAAATATCTTCACAAATATTTGACGGATTACAATGGACTTTGATACAGATATCAATGGAGCCCAGAGAAGGCAATACAAATGACTTTGGTGATCTTCTAAAATTTTTGAAAGATCTATCAGCGATTTGTCCATTTATGGGTCATGACCAAATCCCTGTGCTGTGAAGAGTTTGACCGCCAGGTGGAGGAGAGATGGAGGAGCCTGTAATTAGCTAATTGATAGAGCCTTGATAAAAAAAAGGTAGAGATCAGGTATGAACCATTTTCACTATCAGCAGATATGCTTGTTGGTTTTGTTTGTTGACTGTGACCCTAATATGTGAATTTGTCTTCTGTGTTGATGTGTATCAGTTTTCTTGCTAATTATATACCTGTTTGCCAATTATCTATATCCCTGTTATATCTTCCCAAGTTAACCTTAGCCATGTGCATTTAGTTGATTATGAGTATTCCATCGCTTGCACCAATCTTGTTTGCTGACTTCCATTGTATGTATGTAAAGGAAGAGTGCACCAGACCTATCAAATGGCCTCTTGCCACCAGATTTAATTGCCTCTTTTCACAGTCTGTTTAGGACAAACTCACCCATGCTGTCATTTCACTACATCATTTTCTGTTTACTTATCACTCAGTAGTGTGTGAGGATAGAATATGAACCTAATAAAATGCTCTCAGAAGTCTCATCCTTCAATCTGTCAACCTCTCATCAAACACCTCCACCAGCGTTTTGTTGATGTGAATGAGCCCATTAAGTCAGCAAGGCTTTTGTAGTATGTTGACTCACATAATTTCTAAATCTGTCGAGTTATTGCGATCAGGAGAAACAGATGGCATGAAATGACCGGGATATTGGAGGCTTGAAACACCCAAGCACATCAGCGTATCGCCATGGAAACCGTCATGCTCTTGCGAGCTTCTAATGGCCACATTTAGTTGAGAGGAACAACAAAGTGGGGTAGATCAGAGACATGGCCAGATGTTCAGATATGATTTTAGCTGTGGAAGACAGCTTTGACTGCTCTCTGAATCATCTCAATCACACAGTTTTGAATCTCAATGATGATTATGCAGGTAGCGATGATGAGGGTATTGCCGGTGGCAGTGTTTTGATTTTAAAGCACAGACAAAAAACCTGCAGCAGCCTACATGTGCCCAGAAAACAGCAGAAGGAGGCCATTTCTGGCCTAACTCACCTTTTTCCTAGTAACATAGCTTGCAAAAAAAACCAGTAAAGACTCTTATTCTCATAGATGGGAGAATTCAGCTTTTTGTGCACAATGCACAATGATAAAAACTGGGAGAGCTATTGCATGGTTTTGGAGGTGTGAGATGTGTCGCATGAAGTCAAACTGTGCTTTAACACTGGAGAGGTATAGTAAACCAGAGCAGTCAAGTGGTAGTTTGTTCTCCCGCAATAGCAGTTTCTATTCAGCGTAGCAGCTGTAACTAGGCACAAGAGGCCTGTCAAACTTTCAGTTATTACAATTACACTAATAGTGTGGAGGAACATGGCTTTTTTTTTAGCCATTACAAACACTAAAACACAATCATAAGTCAAAATTAAAAACATAGCAAAACATAACAGGGATATAGATAATTGTTTATCTGCTCTAAAATATGCCAAAAATGTTAACATGCCCAGCTAACTAGCTTACCTATTCTCTGTTGGAAGTAAGTAGCCTGGTGTTATTCCATGGCTAAGAATATCTTTAGATCGAGGCATTATTTCATGGGATTATTGTTCATGTCAGAAAAAGCCCTGTTACGTTTGCCAACTATCCCGTAAAATATGGCATCAGCCTGTAACTGAAACCCCTAGGACATGTTTCTGTATTGAACCGATATGAGATGCGCTCTGCATTTTTGAGAATCAATTCCATGTAAATCTATGTGAGAGAAATATTACAGGGTAGACTATTAACGCAGGGCGATTTGTATGAGATAGGGGAGGAAACCTTCATGCTCTCCCTCAGCCCGTCTGCCATGTTCCACTACACAAACAGAGAATGAATTGCGGCTCATGAACCAATAAGAAGGAAGTTGGCAACCCTAAGCCCTGTACAGATGTGGCACATCCCCTGCGCTCTTTTTATGAGGATTACACAGCAACCACAGCCAAACTCATTACATGAGATAGCATTCCGTTTGGCAAAGCTTGTCAGTTGATCCTCATGGTTAAAGACTTTTCTCTTTTAGAAATAAAACATATTGTGTGCAATGACTAACAATAAAGCACAGGCCTCCATGCTGCATGTATAAATAGGGTTTCTAAGGTAAGCGTTCAAACAGGGTTGTGTTTGTACAAAATAACAGTTAGCTCTTGTATTACAGAACAACGCATGAAAAAAATAAATCTTTTCACGCATTGTTCTATAATACAAGAGCTAACTAGCTACTATCATACAATTTTGCTCTGGTAAAAATTGCATGATATAGTTTCCCCGCAGACATGACCACCAAACACAAATGTGCACTTTTTCTGCCATAACATGTGCATGTGCACACTCTCTCAGACCTCGTTACACACCTCTCTCCCTAAGTGTGAAATTCCTTTTTTGGCTGTCCACTACAAAGGGTATGGTGTAATGAAGTGTTGCTGACTGACACGCACCTGGACACTGATGATAAGCACCTGAGCCTGGTGTTCAACAAAGGGCTGCTGAGCTGCTGGGGGGCTGTGGGGACGACTGTAGGAGACCTATCAGCACAAAGGTCTTAACATATTGCTCAGGGCAAGAAACACACTTTCTACAGCCCTCTCTCACTCTCCATTTTTCAGTCACAGTCTCTGAGCACACCAATGAATTTCTGTGAGTCATCTGCCTCCATATGCCCCAGTATTGAGCTTCACTTTGAAGAGAACAGCGTGTGTGCATTGGAGCCAATGCTGAATTATATTTCGAGGCAACATTTTGAATATCCGTGCGAACCCCCTGATCCATATGCCTATTTACCTGAATGTGTGTGTGTGTGTGTATGTGTGTGTGTGTGTGTGTGCACCTTGTGGCTGTTTAATGGGAAATATTTAGTAAGTGTCCCTGTAATGTTCTTTGAGAGGCCATCTGATCATCTTTCAGAGTTTCATTGGTTAAAGATAACGTTTCTACTGTAAACAACATCTTCTTCAAGTATTACTTTCCAGTTGGTCTTATTGTTCACAGACCACTGGTTATATCTCTTTGTGTTTTGATTTATT
Organism: Istiophorus platypterus; assembly: GCA_016859345.1. Lineage (NCBI taxonomy): Eukaryota > Metazoa > Chordata > Actinopteri > Istiophoriformes > Istiophoridae > Istiophorus > Istiophorus platypterus. Next base: position 10,096,080 of record CM029122.1, on the reverse strand, counting down.
ATTCATTGGCACATTTATCTGTGCAGCAGTAATTGCAGCATGCAGCAGCAGTGCCTCCATCTGATGGGACGCAAATGAATAAATAAATCTAGATGGTGGAGCTATTTGAACGTGTGACATTTACTGATGAGGCAATTAAGAGAGCAGCGCACAAATGCAAAATCTGCATTATACTGGCTGATCCCAGCATTGCATGATGACAGCAACTTCTGTCTCTCTCCCTTTCTCACCCTCCCTCCCTCTCGCAATCTCCTGATCACATACACAAATACATCAACCATACAAATATTCATACTTTCACAGATATCTGTTCCAGAGTGTCTTTGTTCCATCCAGTGGCCTGTGCAGTGTTTAATCAAATAGTGATGTTTGACTGCTCTGGGAAAAAAGGTCAATCAACATACAGTAACTGCACCATGCTTTGTATATCCTGTTATTTCCCTTCGTAAATTTACATTCATTAAAAAAACAAAATAAACAAAACACAAGTGTAGTCATGGCAACAAACAAATGAGACTGGCCACTCAAGAAGAATGATAGCATCCATTGTTTGAGCTAATGCCGAAAAAACAACATACTGTTACTGTTCAGTTCAAGTGAAATCTCCATTAGCAGCTCTAGAGATTATCATAGTAGTCTAGTGATGTTATAGTCTAAATATAGGGAGGAGGAGGATGGAGGGTTCAACTTACTACAGGCTCTTTTCTACCGCGTGTCACTATAGTTTCTTTTTAAGCATGACCATAATCGTTCCCTAACGTTAACAAGTGGTTAATATTGTGACCATGATAATAGTAAGTAGTCATTTTAAAAAGGCAGGCACTTTGAACCGAACCATGATCTTTCCCTAAAACTAACAAAACTGTTTATAAGGGGAATGCAGTACTTAAAAGTTGAGTTTCACAGCTTATTCCTCACCTTATTAAGCCTCTAAACCTGGTGGAGAGGGGACAGCTTGTGGTAAAATTGATTTGTTAGCTGCTGTTTCTAAGGTAAAAAAAAAACAAACAAAAAACCCCCAAACTAGGCTATATGTGTTTACTAATGCTGTTAAAACTTCTGATCAGCTGTAAATACGCTGCTAATCTTTATACATATAGATATATATATATATATACATATACATACATACATACATATACACACACACACATATATGTATATATATATATATATATATATATATATATATATATATATATATATATATACACACACACACATACATATATACATATATTCACACACACATACACACACATACACACACATACATATATATATGTATATATATATACATACAAGCACACAAATAAACTCACTGAGAACTTTATTAGAAACACCTGTACACATGATTATTCATAGATTTATCCAATCAGCCAATCACGTGGCAGCAGTGTGATGTATAGAATCATACCGATACAGGGAAGGAGCTTCGGTTTATGTCCACATAAAACACCAGAATGCAGAAAAAATGTGATCACAGTGACTTTGACTGTGGCATGATAGTTGGTACCAGACAGGCTGGCTTGAGTGTTTCTGAACCTGCTGATCTCCTGAGATTTTCACACATAACAGTCTCCAGAGTTTTTACACAGAACAGTGCGGGAAACAAAAAAACATCCAAAAACATCAGAAGAAAATGGCCAGAGTGGTTGGAGCTGACAGAAAGGCTATAATAATTCAGATAATGGCTCCTGACAACTGTGGTGAGCAGAAAATCATCTCAGAATGCACAACATGTGGAACCTGAAGGTGGCTGGGATAAAGCAGCAGAGGGCAACGTCACTGACAACATCACAAGAAAGTTGCTGGGAGACATAAAGCCAATCAGGGGCTCTGAGCAGGTACGAGGGGCCCCCTCCTCAATGAATAAATCATGTCAAGCCAATCAACATCTCTCTCTCTGTCTCTCTGTGTCTAAAATGTCATTTGATGGATTTGAGTGGCACGGGTGCTGCAGCAACTGTCGAATCAGTCATTATGCTCCTAAAAGGGATATGATGTACAACATGATGGCGGCTCCAGAACGCGAATAATCCTCCAGCGATGCAAAAAGAAAACGAATAAAACAAATACAGGTAGCAAAAGTCGGTAATTGGATATGTGGCACAGAGTCATTCATTGGAAATATACAGATAGTCTTTAGCAATCCACCCATGAATAGCCATCTGGTCGGGAGCAGTTAAGTTGCTGCTGAAAGGTGATGAATTTTAAATTTACTCAAGGTGTGTGCTTGTGTGGGTTTGTCTCAAAGAGGTGTTTTTTTTTATTTTCATTGTGTGTGTGCAGTCAAAACAGGGCAATAAAATCTTTATCAGATGACGTAAAGCAGGATGTTCATATTTGATTCTGATATGGGTTGCTTTGATAATGGCACTATTGTTTTTAATGCTAGCAGGAAATGACAAAGGGCTCTTGCATCCTTTAGAGTCAATGTTGACTTAATCAAAATCATCAGACCCAATGTATCCGTTGCTCTAGAAGAGAAGAAAGCAAGCAAACGATTGCAAAAAAAAAAAAGCAAAAATAAACAAAACTTTACAGCTTTAGCGAAACCAAAGATTAAGAATTTTTGGAAGATAAATGTTTCCACCATTTTATTTTTGAAACACTTTATTTTCCTCATCTTTTCTTTTGCCCTATTTTTATTTTTTGCCATAGGCCATTTTGTCACAATAGAGAGCTGATGTTTATCATCAGAAGGCCACAGTGATGCGACTATGTTCTTTTCTGCATCTTGCTGAGCCAACAGCATTGTCAGTAATCTGGTATCAAACAGGAAACTGGAAACATTTGCACACATGTTTCACATATATTGCATTTACAGCATATTGTCATGGGCAGTTGAGCCCATTAAGCATCATTAAATCCCTCCAGTCATTCTGGCAGTTCCACCGGAAGGACACTGGATACCTCTTTTCTATATATAGTTACTTATTTATAGCTTTGTTCCATAGTTCCCAGCTCCACGCAAAGTAAGGAGGTCCCCCAAAGAACATCTTGCCTAGAACCCCCTTTCTAGAACTGGACCTGGACCATGTTGGATTCCACTCCCATAAGCCCCTGCGGTCAGCACAGGCTTACCAAAATGGGACAGTTGATGACTGGAAAAACGTAGCCTGGACTCACGAATCTGGCTTCCTACCAAGGCAGCAGATGTTAGGGTCAGAATTTGGTTTGAACAGCATGAATCCATGGACCCAACCTGCCTTGTGTCACCAGTCCAGGTTTGTTGCGGTGGTGTAACATTGTGGAGGATGTTTTCTTGCCACATTCATACAAATTAATCATTGTTTGAATACCACATCCTATCTCGAGCAATGGTGCTAACCATGTGCACCCATTTGTGGCCACAATTTACAAACTTCTAATGGCTACTGCTTGATAATGCACAATGTCATTAATCAAAAGGTGTCTCAAACTGGTTTCATTAACATATCAGTGAGTTCAGTGAGCTTCAGTGAACCTCACCAGTCTCCAGAAACCAGTAGAACGTCCAATCCAGTGGGACGTGGTATAAAAAGGGAATTGATTGCATGAATGTGTAGCTGACAAATCTTCATAAATTATGTGATGAAATCATTAAAACATGAACCTGATACTCAACGGAGCATTTTCCAACATATTGTGGAAGCAGTGTCTTGCCTCTATTCTTCAGATGACTGTCATCCTCATATTTGTTTATACAGCATGTTGAGTCTAAAACCACAAAGTGCTCTGTCCCCAGTTAACACTGCTAGACACCTGAGTTCTTCTGTGATATGCACTGTATGGTAACAGAGGTTTCACTTCCGTCAGGAGCTGCGCTTAAGTATTGAAACTTCCTTCCACCTGCTGGCTCACGTCAATGCACATCTCTCTGCCATTTCAGAATGATGTTTGACTTTAATCCAACTGCGCCGTGCCAGGTGTGTGATAGTGAATGTAAATTCATGATTTATTATCAATATTATCAATATATCTGTTGTAAATAACAAATTACATCATCTGTCTTAACACTTTGGTTGATTAGATTAGTTGTTTAAAGCAGTCCCCCCCCCTCCAAGTGGTCACAAGATGAATCTGAAGGGGCTGCAGTGAAACAATCTGAGAACTTTGCACTTTGATGCTATCTGCTTACAATTCATTGACACTTAAAACACAAGTATTCCTCATTTGGGGCCCCGGCCAAAAAGGTATGGAATAACTCATTTAAAGCACCTAATGCAAAGTGGCAAGCAAAAGCACAACAGTTTAGGAAATAAACATAGCTTCCAGCTAGCTTCTGTGCCGCAGTGCAATCTCCCATTCGGCCTTTCTTTCACCGGCCTTTCCGAGATACTGAAGCACGCGCTGGAGTTTGCTCTACAATCTCCAAGACGAAAACGGAGCCCCAAGACTGGCTGCTGGCTCCCAGGGCCGTACTTTTAAGTCATTAGCGTGGCCACAGATGTCGGTGGGATTTTTCTGAATGAGATTCTCTCACTCCTGGACCGAAACCTGGACGTTCTGGTTCCACTTCGGCTGAGCTTAAGACTGGAAACAACCCGGCTTTGTCTGCATGTAACCAAATCAGCCAAACAGCACCCTTAAGGCTCACTAATTAATATGTTGTATGTTGTATCTTTAATCTGTATAACAAAACTAATTTTAAGAAGCAACCATTTTTCACTTTATGGGTGATTATTTGCATGGAGTAGTGACTTTCTAAACCCTCGCCCGCTCCCAGCCGAACAAACCAGCCAGTGGCCAGTGTTGCACATTTACTGGCTAGGTTCGAGAGAGGGACCAATCTTCTCATCCACCTGCCGGAAACAAAAAGCAAACACAAATGTCCATTCTCCCATCTGACCTGGGCACACCTGACTGGAAGTGATCAGAAAGTATGATTCCCTCTCCCTGCAGCTGACATACCTTGCTGCTGTCAGCAAGGCATCAAATTCAGTATTCACACACCTTTCTTGCCTCTTTTTTCTTCCTTTTTGCTCTCTTTTACCTCCGGGGCCAACAAACCACCTTCACTGAAAAAGGGGGGAAAAAAAGGAAGACAAAATAAATAAAATAATAAATAAAAAAAAACAACAGCCCCCGTTGGCTCCGCCCCTCACTTTCGGATGTTGACGAGGGTGGGAAAGAAAAAAAAATGGGGGGGGGGCAGCAACAATGTGACGGACAACACAGCCCCGCCGCTCCGCTCTCGGCGTAGTAGTGGATGTGCTCGCAGTGAACGGAGGCGAGCCAAGCAGAGCTGCGTGCTCCATGTGAGGCAAGGAGCAAAATGGACCACCGGGTACCGGCGGCAGCAGGAGAAGCAGCAACAGCACCAGCAGCACCAGCAGCATCATCATCATCATCATCATCATCCACCGAGGACCGACACGGTTTTTAAGGTGAGGCTTTGTTCGCTTTCTGCAGGATTTCCTCGCAGATCCGCGTTCGCTCTTTCCGGAGCGCTTTTGTGCAGCATACGGGGCAGCAGCGGGGGGGGCGGGGGGTGGATGTGCAAGCGCGATGTTTCGATTAAAAACGAGACAAAATATATGGTTTTGTTAGTTTTAAAGAAAAACAACAACAATAACAAAAACTGAAGCTGCTGTGAAGCTTACTTCGCCGTCGGCCGCTGAAGGGAGCGTCTCTTAACGGCGGGCTCGCCGACTCGAACGACGCGCCGCTCTGCGAGGTTTGCACACAGGCAAACAAAAAAAAAAAAAAAAAATCAAACAAATAAATAAACAACAATTAAAAATAATAATAATAATAATAAAAAAAGGGTTCGACAAAACGCGAGGAGCAGCGCGGTGTCACCTGCGGCGTAATGACGCGCGGCCGTAGGGTGTCATTGAGTCGTCCCGGAGAAAAAGAGTTCATCCACAGCCCCGCGACGCGGGGCCGGGCCTGCACGCCGCTCCGCAACTTGAGGGCAGGACGCCGAAGGCTCATTGTTCCCTTGACCCTCGGTTATTGTTAAACAGCACCGTGCACATGGCCGCGGAGCAACACGGGAAAACGCGGGCCGAGGGAACTGGTCCAGAGCGACGTGGTGCCACCGTCGCGTTTCCCCTCTCCGGACCCGCCGGTTATCAGAGGCGCCGTTCGAGTAACCTGCAGCGGTTTAGGTAGATTTTTTTTATTTTTGGAAAACTGCAGGAATCGGTCCTTCTCCTCTGCCGAGAAAAGTGTTGACAGACTGGTCAGTGAAACGTGTTTGTTTTGCACCATTACATTTTCATATCCCCCCCCCCCTTCCACGCTGGCTTCACAGTCATAGCCTTGGCTTTCATTTGCAGCAGTTCAATCAGTAACAACCAGATGCCATCTCAGCTTTCTGACCAGGGGCTTTAAATCAAACACAGAAGTGTTATGTCTTTAATCACCTTGATATCACAATGAAAGAGTTTTGAAAGCATAGGAAAACACATAAGTATAAAGTGTTTTGTGTGTTTTTCGTGTGTGTGTTTGTGTGTGGTTCTTATTTGGAGTGTGATGTTTTTTGTTTTTAAAGTGTCACGAGGTGTCTGCTGTCAGCGAAAGGAAAGTGGCAGTTTGTCACTCTCGGCCGTGTTGATTTATCTCGGTGTCACCAAAAGACATGATTGTCTTACCTTCCAGAAAAAAAGGGGAGAAAGCTGGGAGTAGACCCAAGCTCATTACAATGACAATACACACACATGCATTCACACTGCTCTGTAGTCCCACTTCAATCAGAGGCAGGCCTGTTCTCTCCGCAGCGTCAACAGCACAGGGGAGGAAGACGGAAAGCTTCTCTGTAGGTTAACGTGACATTGCATCAGAGAGAGGTGTCATTTTGTTTGCCTTTGCCGCTTCTGAATAATCGCGCGGCCTCTGGCTTTCAAAGCTTTCGAGAGGTTGTGGGGACAGAAGTTGAGTGTTCTCAGTCGCTGGAGTTTAGGAGAAAAGATGCACATTATATAAGACTAGAGATAAATGATCTTTTCTTTGTCGGGACGCCTTCTTTCGAAGTGAGTGAACTGTAGATGTTGCTACCCACTTTTAAGAATGCATTATAAATGTTCTAATGGCTGCTGGGTAAATTTACATACATATCACCAGAGTGTAAAAGGCTTGCAACTCTCACAGAACTTACTCATTATCGCTTTTACACATAAATATCTAATTACTGCTACACACTGGCTGGCACCTCTTTGTCTCTGCAGCTGGATGTTTATTGTTTCAAATGGCGTGCCCTACATCAACATGTGCCGACAGAGTATAGGTATGTAGAAGAGCTGCATTAATGGTACCCACTAATAATACTCTAAATACATTTAATCTTCCATTGTGCAGCAAAACAAAGCAAAGTTGGAGCCATTTTCTACACAGGCCCATTTTATTTTTTTATTTTTTTCCTTTCATCAAACTGATTAATGTTGACCAAATTCATTTGGGATGCTTCACTAGAGAGTTACTGACATTTTGCTCAGCGGGTCGGGAATCTTCACTATTATCCCATAAAGCCGAGGGTTTCTCCAAAAATGAAAGGGGGATAAAAGAGATGTTGTTTGCACACAGAAATTTTCATGCTCCCAAAATTTTGTTTAATGTAACATTTTGACCTACAGGGTCTTCATCCGACAAATCAATGTGAACCCAAAACAGGCTTATACATAGACAAATTGAAATTATTAAGTAACACACGTGTCTCCAAAAACCAACAAGAAGACTTGGAGAGGACTGTTTTTCAGCACATTAAGCCTGCAGCTCAATATGCTGTGAAGATTCTGGATGTTCATGTTAAATTCTCATTTTATCCGTATTATTGTGGACTTCATAGGAATTGAGCAGCAAGATAAATTAGAGCCATGGACAGTGCATGGCAGTTCTATGAAAAGAGAGAAATTTCATTCACACTTTGTTGCTCACTTGTTCTTGTGCAGACAAACGTGTCACTCAGTGGGTTGAAAGGGACCTTTTTCGGAGGCTGATTCACTGTTTCAAGCCACAGAAAAGCAGTAAAGAAGTGCTGCTGTTCTAAAAATACTAACAGATGAAATGCATAATTGCTGTCAGGGTTGACCCAGTAACAGAGTTAAACTCAAAGATTGACTGCTCTCCCTAGCATTGGACCACTGGGAGTCTGAGTGGGGAAGTGATTCATACGGAAGAGTGTCTTGGAGGGATGGATCAGATGGAGTTCAGCAGAAATCCCAGTAATTAATAATACGGTATATTTATATTTGTTTTATTTGATTTCCCATTTTAGTGGGACATATTGGTTAAACTGATTTATGAAAAAAGCAAAAAAAACACAGGTGAAATGTGCAGTTACTTTCTGATGTATCGCAAAACACTCATCGTTCTTTTGTATTTAGGGGAGGGGTCTTGAACGTCTGTTCAGTGTTGCACTGGGGTCAATCAGGAACTGCCATTTGCTTGGCCGTGTGTATGTCATGCACATGGATGGAAAAAACGATAAACGTAAACCCAATCCAGGGCAGCAGAGGAAGGAGTTATGTATCAAGGACGTGGTTCTATGCATTGTATAGGGATACAGACTCTTCATCTCTGGAAGACCGAAGCGACGGTTAATCTGTTCATTAGCAGCACACTGAAGCACCTTTTTTTAATATAGCACCACTGTAGCCTTGAGGCAGCTCAGAACAGTCACTCTGATTTCACCATAAGATGACAGTTAGAAACCATAAAAGGAAAAGAAGATATTTAAATCTTCTATCGGTTAATATGGCTTGGGGGAAAAAAAAACGTGGGTTCGATGTGTTTAAACCTTAAATAAGAGATGTATTTAGCCAACTGGGGCACCTGAAGGTTTTGAATACAACACTGACATTCTTACCTTTTTAAGGTGAGTCAGGAAACGAAACAGCGAACAGTTGCTTATTTACACGTCAAGCAGCCATGGGCAACTTATCATTCATATCGCGTCGTGTATGTAGTCACCCCCACTTTAGCTCAGAGAAGTGAAAGTAAAACCAAACAATGAAGTTTCCGACCTGTCAAAAAGACAATCAGCTGAAACTCGCTATAGAGCCCAGTTACAGCACACCACAATGTGAAAATTCGATAGGTTCGTCAGCATAGCTTTCTGCTTTCACGTTATTGGAACTCAGCTGTCAGCATCTCACAGCTGGTTTTGAAACGGTAAGGCTAAACGTGTGGCTTGATACTTACGTTTCTTTTTAGTTAATCCTTAAATTCTCATAAAATTTTACTGTTGGCCAAAGCTAGAGGTAGAGTTTCATTTGTATCCGTTCGAGGCTCTATATGTTGAGATGCTGTACAGACGGACGGAGAGACTGCGTGGGCCTGGAAATTAGGGAAGGTGGAGGTGTAATTTCAGATGCGCACTAACCGACCAGAGCAGCAGTTATCTGAGCTCAGCCTTCAAAAGCAGGAGCACTGGAGTCATCAGGACCAGCTGTGCCACTCACTCTTGGCTGAGTGTGTGTTTGCGCTCAGAGGACAGGACTCTCCATCAGAAACACATGGACGTCCGGGGTAATTAGCTGTCTTCGCCAGATTGTAAACTTCCTGAGAGGAGACATTGTTGTACGGTGTTTTTCTCCTTATGGTGTATCTCCTTAAAAAGGGACATGGGATGTTTGAGCAGCTTATTGTGGCATAGCTTTCAAAGTTGTGCTATAAGTCTCTGATAGGCTTCTAATCTCAGTCTGTGTTTAGAAGTAAGTGTCCAGAGTTCAGACAGATTATAGGGAGGTTAAGCTGTCTGAAAATGGCTGTAGAGCTGTAGATTAGTGGGCTTGTTCTCTGGGAAGCCAGGCGTCTTTTTCTTTTTTCCCCGAGTACAGCAGCCAGTGTGTGAAATACTGATATGAATGAATCCTGTCAGCATCTTTTGTTAAAGCATTAGCATATGTGTTAACCTGTAAGATCTGCTCTCATTCCTATTCTGGACCAGAGAGATGTTGTTGGTTTTAGCTCTTGGAGTAAAGGAAGCTTCTTAATCCTCGTCTCTATCGTAGTTACTTCTTTCCTGACCGTGGATGAGCATGGAATTTCTACTCTGGTGAATCTATTCCCCAGGTTCAGAAACAAATGGAGTGAGGGTCACCGTAGAGATCAGAGGGTGACTAGTCATGCATTCTGATGGCACTAGCGTATCTACGGCCATGTCAGCCTCTACAAGAAGGGGAACGGATAGTGAAATGAGCTTTATGTGGGCTTTCTCTACTTTCTAACATCAAACTCCCGCCCGCTGTGGGCGTCAGCACTCCCGGTTGTATTTATGGGCCATAATGTGAGGTGTAGAGCTGCATTTCCTCCACAGGACCTTGCTCTTGGCAGGCTGCATTTGAGACAGCTCTGCAGCGTGAAAGCCTGTCATCGAGAACCGCTGCCCTGTGTGATTTATCAGAATAGGATGTGCTTAGAAGGTCAGGATGATTCAACTCTTCCCGGCCCGGTGTTTTCATCAGATGTCCTTTCTTCTTAAAAGTGGAGGTTCCTTTTTTTTTTCTTTTTCTTTTTTTTTTTTTGAGTATAATTTGTCAGGGTCTTTATGTACACCGCCGTTAGTTTTAAACATAAGTCGGCCTCCTGTTTAGATATTGATTGAACAGCCAGTGGATGTCTGATACCTGATGACCTTCTTTTGTCCGTTACTCAATCTGAATGAGTCAAAGGCTTGTTTTCTCTCGAGAGCTGTGTCGGTAGTGCTGGCTTGAAATGAAACGCATCCTCTGCTCTGGTAATTACAAGGTGCGTGAACATTTCACAAGGTGCTCCGATAGAAGGAGTGGGGCTAATTGGTAGTGCTGCGACCTTGTCCACGTTTGCGTGTGATTGTCCAGGTGTCAGCTCAGTGTTATGGTTTGAATGTCTGCACTCCTCTCTGCAGAACGAAGGCTTTTCTGTTTGCGTGTGTGGGTACAGGATGTAGACGGTGTCGTCTCCTATCTGCAGTGTGGATCAGGTGTGAATTTTGTAAAGCAGATGGACCGTGACAGATGTGTATGTGAGAGACTTCCACCTCTCTACACATCTTGGCCATTTTGGGATGTGGTCATTTTCTTCAGAGCGAGAGAAATGAGTGTCTAAGCGCCCCTTTGCAAAAATAGACGTTTTTGCTCTGCCGATGTAATCGGTGCTGTGAAGGAGGATAGCACGGGACAGGACAGAGCTAATCTGCCTCAGCGGGATCAGTCTTTAATGGAGTTAGTACTTTCTTGTCTGACCTTGCTGGATTGGGTATTACAGCAGCATGAAACTATCCCTCATGAGTCTGATCCCACTATCACCTAGAGAGAACAGGGATCAAAGACGTCTCACTTGTTTTTCTTTGCTCGTTTCACAAAATGAAGAACATTGTTTGGTGCTTTTTGTGTGTGTGTGTGTGTGTGTGTGTGTGTGTGTGTGTCACATAGAAAAAGGAAATCATGTTGCCCAATGTCAGCCCAATTTAAAATATTCATATACTTTTTGTCTAAACAACAGTCTAAATCCTTGAGCTATCCGGTAATGTCACAAGTCAAAGAAAACCAGCAAATATTCACATCTGACAATAAAGTAGTTAAAATTGTTGCGGATCTATTACCTGTCTTTTTTTAGAAAAATTACAAAATACTTATAGACGTACTGGAGGTCTGCTGCTGTGTAGCTTCATGATTTTTGATTATGAATACATATTAGTATTGTTGTTGTTATTATTGATCATTTTAGGCAATGTGTTGAAAGCAGTGCAATCACACTGGCTGGGAAATCCTACTAATCTTGACTTGAATTACATTCAAGTCCCTGACAGTTGATATGTTGTCAGGCCAAGTTAGAAATGACGGACTTTTTTTTTTTTTTTTTAAGTGGCGTGCTGTGTCTCCATTTAGCCTCCTTACTTATGAGGAGAAGTATCTGAAATGCAACTTCTGTTTCATTCTATTTGTGGCCCAAAAGTCTGTGCTTTACTTTAGGTTTCAGAGCTGGTCTGTACTTAGCTGTGCATCTATATGCGAGCATGCAGTCATGCTTTTGCCTGCTCTAGTGTATGTGATTGGCAGGCGGTTGGATGGCTGGAATGAGCTGTATCGCCTGCAGTGTGTTCTCAGCTCCACATGCCAGGTGCCAGTGGTGAGGAGGCAGTTGATTTACTGCTGGTAGTAAGTCACATTTCCACACAAAGACTGGCAGGCAGAGCAGCAGTACAGTAACTACACACATATACTTCTGCGAAAGAGATGCAGTAGTGGATGCAATATTAATTCTGTTCTTTGCGTGGGTGAAGGCATAACGATAAATGACTGACTTTAGAGCAAACGCCCATAGACACAAACACGGTCAGTGGAGCGGTGACTGCGCTTACATCTGCATGCACAGCAGCACAGCTGAATGTAGGTCAGAGAATAAGGCAGATGTGGGGGAAGGAAAGAAGGTGAGCATTAGAAGTGGAAGTGATGGGAGGAGGAAGCCTTTCATTATGTCATCATGTTTGAGCAGCGGCAGGATTAGGCCAGAATATATAGGGAGAGTTTAACCCCTGAAATTTTAAGGTTTTGCCTGGAAAGTGAAGAAAAAATGTTACATCCATCAGAGAAAACAAAGATGTTATATTTACAATAACATTTTTTATATATATATATATATATATATATATAAATCATCATCAGCGCTTTTCTCCTCTCCTCTCCTCCTTTCTCTAACTGGCTCAGAAACTATGCTACAGAATTAGCAACAATGGCGGAAGTGAAACAGTGCACTATGGATAGAACATTTCTGTTTCATTGTTTTACACAGCGAGCCTCTGCTTTAGATTCAACATTGTCATGTCTTTTGCCGCTCATTCATATGGGCTAAGGTAGCCAGCCGTTCAGTCTACTGGCTATTCTTAACAGCTGCACTTTGGGGTTTCAAGATGTGATGAAGTGCAGCGAACCATTTGGAAAAGCTTGAACACTGGCGGTATAATTACACAGGGCGAAGTCTTATGTCCTACACGGTAATAGCCTCATTGCCTCTTGTGGCTAAAGCAGGGTGGACCTGCAGCAAGGGGGTTCATTAAGTGAGGAAAGAGAGACAGATGATTTAGTCTGCACATATGCTTCTTCTTTGAGCTCAATTTCCTCGCAGCGGTTCAGGACTTCCAGTGACTTCTGATGTTCCTGTTCATCCTTGCTCTTGTCTCATTTTTCTTCTTGTCTGATCTGTAAGTGCACAAGCTTTTATCTCCAGATTATATAAGAGTATAGCAGTACGAGTGTTACGGTGAAATATTATGCCTTGTGTTGGCTAAGATCGGAAGGTTCGTATTGTAGCAGTTACAAATTGGTCCAGGATCAATACCGGTATAAATACCTCTGCATTAATGACAGTTTGGTAGCTGCAAATCCATTTCTAACGACTATATTCATCTCATCTTTTTCAGATGCAGTCCAAAGGTCACAGGCATACAAAATTTTGACCTTCTCAAAACCGCAATTTGCGATTTATACAAATTATGATGAGATAATTTGTATCACTGTGAATCCCTGTCTAATACATGGCATCTCAGGTGGTGAGATTAAATGCTGCTTAACTGCTTCACAGGTTTACACCTTGATTTGCCTTGAGCCTAATTTACGAAATCTTCAGTTCAAACAGGTAAAAGCCTCCATGTTTGAATGATGTTTAATTGCTGTTCTCTTGGGAAAATTTTAAGTCGGAATTGACTCATTTCAAGTCGAATTTGTCAAATTTCAGGGGTGAACTCCGAACAATACGAAAAAAAACAATACGACTTTGAACTGGATTATGTGAACATCATGAGCAAGGCAGGGTACAGTCACTGTCTTGGGTTCAAGCTAAATAAACACAATAGACGTAGGCAAGATACAGGTAAGGGAACAGTTTGTTTGGAACAAGCTAAGTCATACAAAGTTTAGGCTGAACATTTGTAAAGATCAAAATGTTTATACCTGTTCCACAAGGCCACAGATGAAGGTGGGATGAAAAGCCTACCATCAAAGTCCCCTCCTGACTGTGTCTCACCGTCTCCCTGACCTCTTTCCAACAAGGCATTCACTCACAAACGGACTCAAATTAAGGAGGCACAGCAGGCTGCCATTTATTGTGACTGGAACGTCCAAATAGCAGCCGGGCACCTTCCCCCGACTCAAAAACCTCTCCGGAGAAGTCGAGAAATTTCAGCTTAACCTTTGATGTGCTGGAGCAACAATGTGGAGATAACCAGTCGTGATTGCTTCGATTCCCTTGGGGAAAAAAGAAGCGCAGCTGCTCGCCTCCGCCCGTCTATGTAGAAAAGCATGTCTAGCAAATGTGGGAGAAGCTGGTCATCAAGATAAATAGCTTTGACATTCAGTGTCACAGAATTTTAACGAGTCATCATGACTCTAATCTGTGTTGAAACTTACTGTTGGGGAAATAAGTACTTCTTACTAAGTAACTTACTAACACTAGACACACTCACAGGCCTGCAACTGAGTATGTCCATGTGAACAGGGGGTGGGAAATTTACACGTCAAGCATTTCTGTCTCAGGAAGCTTTTTAGATCCAGATAGACACGTCGACAAGCGGTTTGATGTGAGGCATGCTTAGGTCCTGGATTAGAGGGCAATTTGGTTGTGTTTAAAAAAGAAAAAAGAAAAAAGGAAGCTTAGTTTCATAAATAACTCTTGGCCTCTGGGCCCCCAGTAGTGGAGATTCATACATCTACCCACTATCCACTTCTATTTCAAACTGCATCCCGTTTCCGAGTGTGTCCCCCTCACGTAATACCTCACTGGAAAATCTCCTCCTATGTGGAGCCCATACAGTTTTTTTGCAATCATACCATGTTCTGCTCCCGTAATCCTGGGAGATTTGGCCTGGAATTTCAGATAAGTTGACAAATGAATTTAGAAATCTAAAATGTGTCTCCTGAGCACACAGCTCCTGCTTCTGTCTGTGGGTCGGCAAATGCTTAGTGTAGCTTGTCTGGTTACCTTTTTTTCTTTTCTTGCCTCACAGTGATCTATTAGTTTGTAGCTTGCCAGTTGCAGCGTGAACTGCTGTAAAGTGAATATTAAAGGAAAAGCTTTATTCTTTATTTATTTATTTTTTTTTAGATGGAGAACAACTCCGCTCTCGGGGGCTCAATATTTCATGAGGAACAAGCCCTTTGGTCAGTGTTTTAATCGAGAGAACGTGCGCATTTAACATCCTATTGCCATGCAGTGTGCAGAACAGAGGAGGACAGCGTGTTCTCTTGCAGAACCAGCCTGGGATTTTTATTGGTCTAAATTCCCCACTCATCCAGTGCTTCCTTTGTAAGACTTTTATTGCTTCTTCTTTGTCTTGCTATTCCAGTGTTAAATGCCACAGATTAATCTTGATTAGGGTGATCAGGCTCTATCCCCTCATTGTGAGTTGACATCTATTCTCTGCTTAAATAGAGGTAAGTACTGAGAACGTTTTCCTGTGAGTTAACCTCCGCATTTAAGCAAAGCATTTTTATTTCACACAGCAGCTCCAGTTAGCTTAGTTTAGAAATTTTTCGACTTGGCAATTCCGGCCTGGTTCCTCAGCAGGGTGTAGTAAAGTGGACTTAACAGTGTTCAGTGGGATGCTGTGTGGTTGTGTCCCCTTAAGGGCTGTACAAGCACTCACCTGGCAGTCAAATACCGGCTAGAGCTCAGTGCAGTCACCTCTGGCAATGCCTGTGCATAGACACATTGAGAATATTACAGCAGGGAGCAGCAGGGAATGCTAGGACTCAAGGAATGTGGTTACATGAAAAATAAATACATCTGTAAATATACTCTATATTTTGCCAATTTCAGGTTTTACCATTGAGTTGTTCTTGTGGTGTTTTAATGGCGTAACGAGATCCAGTGTCATTACACTATATGCATCAATTATTTTTGTTTCAAGAAATGAATAATGAAAAAAAGGTCACATTAGTCTACAGCTGTTAAACACTCACTGACAAAACAGAAACAGAGGTTGGTGTAATTGAATGCACTCTGTAGCTGAGACCAAGTGACAGGTTAAGCACTGAAAGCATCAAGAACTGCTAAAACAAGCGATGGACCAAGCAGTGTCTGTCCTTGGGGGGCCACAACGTTCCTTTATTTACTTTTTAATTGATTTGCCATTAGCAGTTATAAAACTGAAAAGAACAGGAGTCTTGATTACTTCATAAACATTTGGCAGGCAGTTGTTAGTGGTGTTTAAATTGTATTCCATGGCCACTGTGATTATATTTCTAATATTTTGTCCACCCACTTCATATTAGCGGGGGTAGACTAAATGTTGGTAAGTAAAAGGAAGAAATATGAGGCATTACATGTGTAAAATTACGCCTCGTGACAAACGGAAACAAAGATCAGTTACAATGTGAAAAATATTGGGAAGACAACTACATTAAGGACTTGGTGACGGCAGTGGAGCAGTTAATAAGTGTAGTGGTAGTAGCATCATGTGACATAGGTGGTGACTGCTCAGACTGCAATATGTTGTTAGAAATATTATTTTTTAAAAAATCTATTTAGTGTGCCTGGTACAAATAGGACCACATCCATGCCGTGCCTTATTAGCTCTGGGCCCTCAGATGCTTTCTTTGAAAATTTTGATTCGCGTATTTTCTTTTTCCTGTACATCAGATTACTGATTGTCAAACTTATACTATGTTCATCCGATTGACGATTTTACCAACTATCTTACCAACTATCTTCCTGGGACATGTACAAGGCGTGCAAGAGTTGAATTACCAGTTACCAATCTTCCTTGTATAATATCACCATTCCAATTTCCTCCCCCAGAGAATGATTTAGACTAAAACTTACAACCTGTACCACCATGCTCCAACCTTTTCATTCTATTTAGGAGTAAGAAAAGTATTCTTGATTTGTCCCAGAGTGATAGCAGCTAGTACCCCATCTGTAATTTTGGTTGGTAGACTCAGAGAAAATCATGCCTTGAGAACATGGTCATCTCATGCATGTGTTAGAGCAGGTGTACACACAGTTTTCTAGAGAAAGCTGTGGTATGACGTATAAGTTGAGAGGCATGGAAATGAGGTTTGTGCATATATGCCCACTCACTCTGTAACTGAGATTTATAAAACTGGATCAGGTGCACATGTGACTTCATAAATCTGACACTAAAGTAAAGCAATATTTCTCTCTTTATTCATACATATAATTTATGCATCTGGTCCCTTGTGCATAACTTGTGCAAGACAATTGGATTCTGAATTGCAGCTTTTGGCAAAATTAGGCTGCTATTATTATGGTACTTGCGAAATCCCCGGAGGTTAATCATGCAACTGAAATTACAGGCACCATCATGCATTGCACCTTGCAGGTGGCATGGCAACATAGATCCTAATCTCAGTTGAAGACTTTCACATTAGAGGTGCATTAAAACCAATGTCTTAACAATGAAAGTGTGGAGCAATCCAGTATATCCGGCACATCAATATTTTGCGTATATCAAAAGTGAAAAATGCAGATGTTCTTAAAAATAAATGATAAACTATTGTTATTGATAGTTATTCCTTTCTTTCACATTGTCACACTCACATTGGCTAAACTTCAAAATTGTAGCTGCCGCCACCCAAGAGGTGAACAAGAATTGTGCACTACAAATGTGTTATTTCATAGTGACTAGGATTGATACGATTAGTTGATTAATTGGTTTAGCTGATTCACAGATCAATTATTCTGTTAAGTAGCTTCTAAAGCAAAATTGACTACATTCTCTGGCTACAGCTTCTTATCTCTATAACGAGATTTGCTGCTTTTTCTTAGTCTCATATAAAATGGAACAAACATTTAACCAGTCTCCTCTCCCTTTTTACAAAAGCTCCCGCTCTCTCATTATCATTTATTCACATTGTATTTGGGTTTTGCTCTTTAAAAGATCTGTGCTTTATGTTCTATTAGGCTCCCTTTGTTCATCACCGTCTCCTGCTCACTCCCACTAAGTCATTTAGCCGTCCTTTGCTGTCTGGCAGGCGCGACGTTTCAGTGTTTCCTTTTTTGTGCCATTTCTTTGTGTAGCCCTTACAACACTCGCTCTGTCCTCCACCCCCGCCTCTCCATCTGTGCCACACATTTATGTTGTTTCTCCGTAGTTACTGAACCACAAGTCCTGATTGCTGCCAGGTGAGGCAAGCTAACCATACATACACACACACACACACACACACACACACACACACATACGTGTGCATATGCATTCACAAGATGCCTCAGGGCGCACGTGAACACACCCCTACACATGCATATATATCCACAGTGGGCCTCTGTGGAGCTGTGATGCATATAGATGGCATTTGCTTGTTGATAACCTTGCCATTGGGCAGTGATGTTTTCCTCCTTGTTTTCTTTGTTTTTTGTGTGTGTCTGGCATGCCGTTGTTATTTCCAGGTGTTAAATGGCACGTTTTCCACTAGAGTAACATCTGACCCCAGTGTGGTCGACATGTTGGAACTGCTACACAGGGGATTATTGTCTGACACCTGACTACGGCCCTAAGGCCCAGGACAGGACATCCTGCAAGTTTGCAG
This sequence comes from Istiophorus platypterus, assembly GCA_016859345.1. Taxonomy (NCBI): domain Eukaryota; kingdom Metazoa; phylum Chordata; class Actinopteri; order Istiophoriformes; family Istiophoridae; genus Istiophorus; species Istiophorus platypterus. The sequence goes on along the minus strand of CM029122.1, from coordinate 10,077,625 downwards.
AAAGTAATCAGATGATGTGTGTGTTTGCGCAGATGTCTGTGTGGTTTTTTTTTTTTTTTTTTTTTTTTTTTTTTTTTTTTTTTTTTTCCATCCAGTGTTTTCTTTCTCCCATACCGTCTCTGCTCCCCCTGGCCCAGTTGCTCCCTGCTGTTTTCCTCCTGCTTGACCAGGGTCAGTGAATGAGCTTTGGCCTCCTGTGTGGCCCCAGGCCCCAGGCCACAGAGCCCTGGACGTCTGAGAATGTGGGGAGGCGGGGGAAAGCAGGAGTGCCTGAGATCACTTCAGCTGCAGGACCCGGCAGCTACAGACACAGGAAGCTGTAATTAGGACTAGAGGAGGCTTAACACTCAGGAGCCTTTTTTTCCCTCCTGCTTCACTCTGCCATGCTCTCGAGAGAAATACTGCCCCATTAAGAGACCAAAACTCATAATTGCGTGTGGATGAGAGGATTGTAGTCCTCTGATGTGAGGCAATTTAATGCTTCATTTATTCACCTTCATTGCTGTGTATTTCACTCTGTAAGATATCAGTGAGGCTAACTTGCTGTACACCAGATTATTATCAAAGCTGCAGCAAAAAATAAGTCAGGCTGATAATGTTGTTATAGTGTTTTAGTGTTACTTTATAATGATTGCGGCACAGGAATGAAATAAACAAATGCGTCAGTTTGAAGCACGTCTTGAGAAGGGTCCAGGTTTCTGAAGTGGTTGTCTTACTCATGGTGCAACTCAGTGGATGCACTATGAGTAAGACATGGATGGAACAGCAGTTGTTATTGTGGTGACAGCTAACTTTAAGCCACATAAAATAAATATCAGTCAAGGAAGCAAATGTATCTTTAATTTAGAGAATACACAATGCCTGCAAATGTTTTAGGCACTAAGAGTACATTCAGAGTGCCTTCAAAAATAAAGCCATTAATAGTTTTTCTTTATCAGTGAACCTCATACAAAGTGCAGTAAAAAACTGACTAAAATCAATGTTGGCTGTGACCATCCTACTAGGTAAATTTTCACTCAGTTTTTGAGAGGAAGGCTTTTCTAACCATCTTGGAGAACTAACCTCAGGTCTTCTGTGGTTTGAGGCTGTCTTGGTGTCTTTGGTCTCTTCCTGGAGTGAAGACCCAGACTGATTTCATGATGTAGAGATCGGGGCTCTGTGGGGGCCAGACCATCTGTTGAGGGACTCCTTGTTCTTCTTGTTGCTAAAAATTGCACTGCTATGAATCTGGCTGTATAATGGGGCTCATTGTCAGGCCGTAGAATGAATTTGGGACCATTCAGAAGCCTCCCTGATGGTACAGACGGATTGAGAGGAATCAAAACAAGTGCCTAAAACTTATACAGCAGTGTACAATTACTTGATCCTTTTTTTGTTTTATTGTCCTGGAAGAATGGACAGAATTACAGTCTTTCCCAGATAACTTTTCTCAAGTTATCGGTTAACTGTTTGGTCCATAAAATGTCAAAAAAAAGTGAAAAACACCCATTACATTTTCCCAAAGTCTAAGGCAATGTCATCAGATTCATTGTTTTGTCTCGGTTACAGTCTAAAACTTGACTATTTTCAGTTTTTTATCATGAAAGACAAAGGAAAGCAACAAACCATAACATTTAGGGGATTTAGGGGCTGTAATGACTCTAATAGCCTAAATTTTGAAGTTGGTTTAAAGTGCCCGTTGACGTCCCTGGAGTATATTTGTTTATTAGTTTTGGGTCCCTCAGATTATTCATATTTTGTGATTTTTGTTGTGCCATGTGACTCCTACGCCCAGCTGATGGTTTAGTCTTCAGTTCTCGCGGTGACTCAAGCGTTGAATGTTATATGAAGGAAGCTGTAAATTTGATTCCAGCAATTAAATGGGCCTATTATTGAAAAACTCTCCTCCTTTTCATGTTACCAGTGGAAAGCGGCCAAGTTCTGCCCTGCAGGAGGTGTTTTCTCGTGGTGTGTCTCTGTGAGCAGTGTGTTCTCACTCACACGCAGCCTCATGCATGCATATGCACTTTTGACCCAACTAATTTGTAGCGCTCCTTTTCTCAGGGTCCTGTTATATCCTGCTGGACACATGGACATGAGGAAATAGAGGCGTCAGTTAAGGTGAGTGTTTTAAACCTCTGCCACAATAATCCATGTTTTCTCTTCATCCTCAGAGCAATTGCATTAGAGCTTTCCTCTTTTTACAGGCCCTCCAGCTGACCTCTGGGCTAAGTCCCGGCCGTGGGGCTTTGTTGTTGGTGGGCCAGCGCAACAGGTGTGTATGTGAGTGAGAGGTAATGAAGTCAAGTATGAGGCAGTGGCGGAGGCTAGTGCTGGTGGGAATGCTGGTCTGGGGTCTCCTCTTTCTCGCCCTCCTCTCTTACTTCCTGGACGCCCGTGTGGACGAGCCCCTGACCTCTGCTGGCTCTTTACTCTCCCAGCACCCTGACACTCGTCGCCTGGCCTCCATACAGGCCTCCCATCACCAGCATACCGTCATGGGCTCCCGACCTGAACTGGCTTTGACGTTTACCACAACCTACCCTGGGGACGAGCCAGGGCCGGAGCCCTCAGCCAGCTCCATGACCCCGGAGTCAAGCCTGGAGGTGAGCCACAGCCCTAACAGCGCCCCCGATGCCATCTACGGAAGCCAGGAAGCCAGTCGCCAGGATTACCTGGACCCCCAGAGCCTGGCTGCCTGGTCCTCCTTTGGTACAGAGAACGTGGGCTCTCACTCAGACCCTGCAGTCCAGAGTCGTGAGAGAACCTCTCAGACCACCGAGTATCAGAACCATTTCCGCACCACACACCACCGCACTGGGCCGGGGGGGGAAGAAGAAGATGAGAGGGAAAATGAAAATGAAGAGGAAGAGCTGGGAAACAGAGTGAGGACTACGGCACACAGGAGGGCCGGTGGTGACTCCTCTGATCTGGAGGAACATTACTTCTCAAAGTCAGCCTCTGTGGTGCAGCGGCTGTGGTGGGGCCGCGTGTCCACCGGCATGCTGAGTCCTCGACTGCAGCGCGCCATGAAAGACTATGTGAGTGCCAACAAACACCATGTTTCCTACACGGGGCATCGCAGGGCTACCCAGAGCGCCAAGGAGCTGCTGTGTCAAATGAAAGCCCAGGCCCGCCTGAGGACGGTGGACGGGTCGGAGCAGCCCTTCTCCTCACTTGGCTGGGCTGGTCTCGTGCCGTCCCTTCCTCTGGAACAACTGAACAGGCAGCAGGACCGGAGCAGCTACAAGACCTGTGCGGTGGTCACCTCGGCCGGCGCCATCCTGCGCTCAGGCCTGGGCAAAGAGATCGGTGAGTAGAGATGGAGAGTTTGAGTAAAGGCAACAGTTCAGCTCTGCAGAAAGACAGAAGTTGAGAGTAGGTAACAAAGACCAGACCTTTTCTGATTTAGTACCTACATTTCTTGTTCTTGTTTTTTTTTGATATGTGCAAAGTTTTATATTTTGTACTAACAGTATTTAACGTCTGAGTAGCCTGGCTTATTTAATAAATGGAAAAATGAAGGGTCCAAAAAACATTTTTATATTGTTCAAAGTGAGGTTTTGAAAAAATGTTATTTTGTATTCTGACAAAAAATTAGGTGTCCTATTGACACTAGGACAAAAATACACAGCGCTACAGATGAATCAGTGTTGAATGACTCAAAAGAAAATGAAAGATGAAAGCATGTGCACGGACCTTGTACTTACTAAAAATTTAGAGCTGTTCTATCCATCTTCCCCTTGAGGCGGCAATATTCAACCACATTATACCAAAAGTGGGACTTAAAATGTACTTACCCTGAAGGTGGCATTGAGGAAACACTATGTGGTCAATGGTATCAAAAGGCTTTATCTCATCAAGAACACGAATTAGCAAATTTGCCTGTTTAAATTATGAGATATCAGCCATGTACAGTTGTGGTGTAGATCACTGGGTGGTGTTAGTGGAAATCTTAGTTTCCAAAACAGAAAGATTTTACATTGAGAATGAATTTTCTCAGTAGCTTTAATGGCAATTTGTTAGTTACATTTTGATATTTCTTGTGGCCCATTGATGGCACCTAAGGAAAGCTTAAGTGATACTGAAAATCATCTGGATTTATTCGTACTAAATTTCATGGAAATCTGATAATTAGTCTTAATTTGCCATTTGCTGCTACTGGTATTCGGTGCTGGCCGCACTTAATGCAAACTCAGAGCTCATCCATCTGTTTCAAATTCAAACACATCCAGCAGGTGAGGGGCCATAATGGTTCACTTCACTGAAGTCGTTTATCGTGAAACTTCTTTAAGAGGTGTTGTTTTATTAGAGACAGCTTAACATCATAAAAAGCACTACAAAGCGTAGCTACAGTGTCGCACCAGAATAGTGCCAATATAATGAAATTACTAAGATCAATGTCAGCAACTCTAGTTAAATTTAAGTGAATCAGTTACCAGTCTACAGCTGTAACTAAACGATTTATTTCAACATGATGTATTTGGATCTTAGCGTCGGGATGTTGCAGTGTTCCCTCGGTACATAGTGCGGACCAAGTACTGCAGAGCAGGGCACGCTCGCATGATATGCCGGTGTCAAGTGGCAAAGTGTTTTAAACCGAAGAGCTTCATTATCCTTCTAAAATATGACATAAAGCTGATAACTTTTGAAACGAAAGGGGCCCCAACAGGCCAATATGCGCTGAGGCTACTGTCAGACCCGAAGCCCCCGGTGTTTGGTGTACGGGCTGAAAACTATGCGAGAGCTGGCATCCACAGCTGAGTATAGGGGTTTGTTTGGCTTTGTAGCACTGAAAGGTCTCGGCAGTGAGGGTCCACAGCTACGGTCACAATCGCCACCTGCACAGGACACAAGTGAGTTTTTAAGCTTATTCAGAGCTATGTTGCTTTTATTTATATGGCTGCTAGTTAGTTTGGTAACAGAACAGCTAAATAGGTGGGAGAAGGTGAAAGTTTTTCGGGTTTTTTTCAGTGTCAGACTCAGTATGGGCATAAGTCTTGAGGCTTTATTACCAGTGTGCAAGTCTTGCCGTATTGAGATACCAGTAGAAAAGATTAGGTTGTTCACTTTGAACCAGCGCTAATCATGTACCCTTGTTCTCTTATGCTTTTGAGAACAGTGGCACAGAGATGTTGGATTTTAAAGTTCAACAAATATCCATCTGCACTTGCAGTGATTTGTATTCCCTCTGCGTTTTTTTTTCACGCCACTCGCTGATTAAGTTGTCATGCTGATTGCGAGCAGGGTTGAGTGTGTTGGTAGCAGGTTATATGTCTTTGCATTTGAATGTGTGTGCTCTCGGTTTAGAGACGTTGGCAGCTCTTTGGATACTGGGGAGAGTGTGAATTCAGTGACAGATGGCTCACTAGAAGAAGGAGAGACCCCTCTGGTAACCAATCAGGCTCCTTCCCATCTCATACGGTATAGCTTCCTTGCATTTCCCTGTGAATTCAGCTGCTTAGAACAAACACTAGAATTAATAAGTGAGGGCTTCATCTTTTATGCATATTCCTTGCATGTCTTTATCTTGGTGACAGGGTTAATGGTAAGCCTGTCCCCATTTAGAAATGGTGACAGTATACAGACACTGACTGTCCCAGATTGCTTTTGGTCTAGAAATGAACAGTCTTAAACACACATTCACAGAAAATCAGATGCACTCAAGTGATGCCGACGTCTGTCTGCCCTTGACCCTGCGGTCACAGTGGAATTAACTTGGTGGTGCTGTGACAGTGAAATCTACATGACTGCAGTCTTTCAACACTGATACTCTCACTCACCGCACAAAAAAGGAAGCAAGAAATTTGCTGCAAAGTTACTGAAGTACAGACTGAACATACATTCAAGAACACCGTTTGTGCACTCGAGTGCACAAATATTAAGACTTTTCCGGTATTTTTACTTCTGTTTTTAATACTGGAGAATAAAGAACACTTGACTAAGTAGCACAGAAAAAAGAGGCAGTCTTCAATTTCGGGCACCAGGCCTTAGTCTGCAGGTGCTTCTAAATCTCTGTTGATGTATCATCATCCCCCATGTTTGTTTTTGGTTTCTGTCCAATAATGTGACCCATATGTGCAATGCTCAAAAGCAAAGGAAGTGGAAGTCTGTTCCATCATCATCATTTGATTAACATTTTCTCATTTTCCAATGTATATACCTTGTAAAAAAGCTATTCTAACAGGGCCCCGGGGTCAATATAAGATCATAAAAGTTGTGAAATAAAAAATTGTTCATCATGACCGTCTCTTCTCTGGGGGCTATCGCATAAATCTTTGTCAAAAAGAAGCAGGGTATTGGTCCAGTGTGTCATCATCCTGCTATTCAGTTCATAAAAAGAAAGGGATTTTTCTTGAGAGGAGACTCGGAGGCTTAGTGACTTGATGACTAAGAGAAATGTACCAAAGCTTTTTAATTATTAAGTAGCCCCCACAGTGTTGGAAAAGCCTGACTTGGTTGCATTAACTCTCCGGCTTAGCTTCAACAGGAAATCAAACTGCATTGATCTCGCTCTGCCTACTCGTGCTCTCATTCGTGTCCTTCCCAAGAGGCTGCACTGAATCCAAACCTGCATTACCCAGCTTTGATAGGTGACAAATCACCTTAATGTGTGAATTTGAAACTCATACCCCCTTTTCTTTGGCACTTGCCGGTTGGCTGACATTTAGATTATCGGGTTTCTCAGCACCTGCAGCACTGACTTCACCATGTGAGAGCTTAACGGGGGTTTCGGCTCAGTTTATTGTCCGAGTGTGTGATGATGCGTGGCTGCCATCCTGTGGTGGACAGAACGAACGGCATCCCCAGCACTACGCAGGGGATGGAGACATAATACATTACAGCAATAATATGTTAAATGCCCTGCTACAGCTATTGTCCTTGTGATGCTTGTGGTGTTTGTTATTTATGGGACTGTCTGAGAGGTTTTGACTCAACTCTGAGGTTATTTTTGAAATCGTAGCTTGCTGTACTTTTTAGTAAGTATCCTGTTTAGGATCCCTCAGTCTGAGCTGGCGAAGCCTCCGACTTCTGTCCTCATTTGTTCATGTTGTTTTTCTGCAAATGTTTGGTCATAGTTTTTTTTTCGTTTGTTTTGTTTTTTTAATAGTGTAACTGATTTAGTCTGAATTGGAGCCCTCCGGTGGAAGTGCTGAAAAAGACAAGGCAGGTTGACTTGGGGACACTGAGATATGGCGTAGGGAACACACAGAGGCATAAACTGGCCTAAAGGCCATAGAAGGGCAAGAGGGATCACTTAGGAAGCACCAATTTTTTTTGCTGGGCTCATTATGCCTTTAGAATGATATGGACAAAGCTATAATCACATTAGAAGTCGACTCACAGTAACATTAAACATTAATATGGTTTGAAATTCCTTTGTAGTAGTAGTAGTTCTTTTCTTTTTTTTAATTTCGATTTAATACGTCTGGTTCGGCATTCCGTTGCCTTTAGTCTTTACCTTATGAATGTATGAGAATAAAAGATATAAAATGCATAAATAGCTCTAATGTCATGTTCTATCAGAAAATGAATTACGTCAGAACAATAATAAGCATAGAATAACCTTTTCTAGACCAAAGGTATGTTCTTATCTTCACAGAACTTCTTGTTTGAACTTATATTAATTTTTGTTGAATACAAACATGTTAAAAATTTTTTTTGGTAGTTGTAGAAGATGTCAAAAACTGTGAAAATTTAACAATTTCCAAAGAGCGCAGGGGAGGCTTTGACATTGCTTGTTTTGTCCAATTCAATGTCCAAAACCTGAAGATTTTCAATTTACTGTGATGTAAAGTAGAAAAGCAAAAATTTCCAATATTGAGAAGCTGGAACCAGAACCAAATGTTTGAATTTCCTGATGAAAGATTTAAATGTTATTTGTCTAATTAATCAACCAAGCATTTCAGCTCTTTTGTCAGTGATAATGATAAAAATTGTTTGCAGGGCACTTTTCTTTACAAAGTACAAAAACCATCAAAGGGAATTTATATGAGCAATAGTCATATTCAATCAAAACATGAAATTGAAATGAGGAACAAAGAAAATGTTATAATATTTAAAAAGATGGAAAAAAATAAAATGGCAAAGATCAAACTGTAAAAACAGAACATATAGAAAACGTCAATAAAATCTTTCATTTGAAGATATTGGGGAAAAAAAAAACTTGAGAAACTGAGAGATTAAAGCTGAATTATTTTCAGTAGGCAACTTGAAAGGCCTGAAAACACCTCAACATCAGTGGAGCAGTCCGACGTATTGTGTCCCCACCTCATCTCCTGATGTTAGAGGACCCCCGGGCGCATGATGAGTTTACATGCTGGTAATATAATTGAAACAAGGCCATTTAATACCTTGAAAGTGATTGCATCATTTTAATTCATAACCTAACACGAAGCCAGTGAAGGTGGGCAGCACGGAGGAATATATGATGTGTTAGTAACAGGAGCCATGATTGATGCCAGAACAGTTCATTACAATAGCTCAGGTAAAAGAAAATGTACTGGCAGTTGACAAAAGTGACTGAATTTTTAAACAGGCCTCTGACTTGGACGAAAAACAACTGGACAAGATTCTTCTCTTCATTTACCTCCAGACATCTGCTGTTGCAGCTTGCTACCGTTTCCCAGTTTGTGTCTTTCAGGCACTGAGGCTGACATCCACACTTTTAGACACTTAAAAAAGATGCCTGTTACCTTGAAGTTACGGAGCTTTGAAGCATCTAAACACGGTCAGTTATATTAAGCTGACGGCGTTAGCATGGCAGTTGTACAAGGGGTCTAAAAAAAAATCTGCATATCTATATTTGAGTTTTTCAAGCAGCATGGGGTCTGTAACAAATGAAAATATGCTGAATCTCAGTCACAGAAGTGTTGATCACAAACTTGTAAAATGTGTTCACAGCGTAACAAGAGGAACATATTAAATCATATCAACATCAACAGGGCATCTGTGGGCTCGTGCAAGTTTAATCTCATAGACCCTGATGGACCTTCTGCATTTCATTAATCAGTCTCTCTGTGACAGTAAAAAAAAAAAAAAAAAAAGATGGTTTCTTAATACTGTCAATTAATTACTTTATATATCACCAACTCCACATGCACAAAACGTATCAGTGAACCTGAACCTGGTGCAGTTTGTTTTAATGAGTTTCTTTCCCGCACTCTCTTTTTCACACGGTCGGCTTAGAGCCGGAGGAAGCTGGTGTTTACTTTCAGCCATTAATTGTAACAACTCCCGGCTTTTAAAAGATGCTGACCTGCCTGTAATGCATTACATACGAAGTCATCAGAAAATTAGAAAACCCTGGTCCTTGTCATAGATACTAAAAGACAGGAGAAATGCAGTCATACCTTAGGAGGAACTGATTTTTTTTTTTTGATGCCAGCGCATTTAAGCTTTTTGCATTCTGTCGAGTCAGAGATCGTAATCTACGGTCATCTGAATGTGGCAGAGTTCGAATAAAACTACCCAAAGATTTTCCTGCAGTAGATTTGATTGGATTCTTGATATATACTTAATAAATTGGTAATTCGGTATATTGTCACTAGATACCTGGCGAAAAAAAAGAGAATTTTTTTCTTTGCTTTCTCCCATTAAACCTTATGGTAAAACTAGTCTTTAAGTCCATCCTGAACTAGAACAGTGTGAAATATGATGATATGTTGTGAAAATCTTAGTGGTTTATGAGTTATTTTGAGGCTTAGATAAATGTTTTTCAGGATTGAATTGGCAAGAGAAAATGAAAATTTTGGAACGGGGAGAAAAAAAAGAAAATGAAAGCTTGGAGATAATTTTGAAAGTACTTTACTTTTGAAACAGTTAAATGGGATGAAATTAGTCCAGCTCCCAAGCTCGGATTCACATTATAATTTTAGTCTATTCTTTCTTTTCACTATTTATACTTGGATATATTTTTGGAATTTCTCTTTGATTTAAAGTACTTGACAGCTTTAAACCTCCAGGGCTCCTCTGAAGAGGAATCAAAGAAAATAGAAAAAAAAAAAGATCTTTTTGATTAAACTGCTTGCCACTCTGCTACCTGAGATAGGGGTCACTCGTGAAGCTTCACTTCATTTTAAGGGGGTCAAAGTCAGAGAAGACTGAAAATCACTGTTGGCAGGAAAAAGTATTCGTAGAAATTTGTCATGAACACATCTCATGGGCTGGAGAGGGTTCCCTGATGTCAGCCAAATAAAACCTGAGCGGATTTCCCTACACTAAGACAAATATGCATTTCTATCAGCAGTTATGTGGAGGCTCAAGTATTGGATGGTGTATGCACTCTTAGCCGATAAAGATGTACTATACTGGCGACAAAGGGAATAAAAAAATAATGCATGAGTAGGGAAACATAACAAATGCAGTTGCATGGTAAAACTAAGCAGTGAGCATATCCAGTTGATCCTGATTTTGTATGAGGATGTCAAAATGAAAAGATTGTGACTTTGAAAGAAATTTCATTGTTAGGGCACAGATGACAAGAGCTTGAGTCACCAAAGGCCGCTCAACGGAACAAAGTTTCAATATGAACAGTGACTAAAGTGACATCTGCATGTAAATCTTGTGGAAAAGACGCCAGTAAACGGGGTCGGAAATTGCGGCTGACGACATTCGATGCTGAGTGATCACCGGTGTAAAATGTGCGGAAAAACGGAGGAGCCAACTCCTCCTCAGGTGACTGAGAAGGTCAATGCAGGAAGTGATCAGACTGTGTCAACAACAACAGTCTGTCGAAGGATAACTGTGCATGAAGCCTCATTACAGTAATTAATCATGTGAGAGTTCAGTGGTGCAAAAACCACAGGCACTGGTCTATTGAGATGTGGAAAAACGTGATAAGGACAGATGAGTCATCTTTCATCATATCGCTCACAAGTGGGCACGTGCATTTATGACGTAAACCAAGCGAAAGACACAGGCCTGAATGCTTGACCCCTAGAGTGGGTTGGTGATGCGGTGGCTGCTGGAGGCATTTCGCTGGCTTAGAGGGAAGGGACACTGCAAGTCAATACAAAGTTGTTCTGAGCGATCGCCTCGATCCTATGATGAACATCTGTATCCTGATGGACTCCATCCATAGGGCAATGAGGGGTCACTGAATTGTTTGACGAGTATGAAAATGATATGAGTCATTTGCTGTGGCCTTTGCAGGCACCAGACCTCAACCTAATTTAACACCTATGGGAGATTTTTGCCCGACGTGTTAGACATCGCTCTTCACCACCGTCATCATAACATGACAAGAGGGAATATCTTTTGGCAGAATGGTGTCCATCCCTCCGGTAAAGCTCCAGAGACTTGAGGAGTCAATGCTGAGGTGCATTGAAGCGGTTCTGATGGCTTGAGGTGGCCGAACAACTTACCAAGACACTTTATGTTGGTTTTTTCCTTCAATTTGTCACTTATCTGTACATACACACAAGATAATTTATTAATATTGATAGTAACAGAACTTCATTGTGCTCATAAAAATTTACAATTATCCCAAGGGGTAAATATTTGAAACAACTGGAGATGGCAAATTAGCAAAGGCAAATCCTGGACATGTGTAAAACAGGCTATTCTCCAGACAGTCATTTGTTATCAGTGCAAATGTCAACATTCACAACCTACAAAAAACTAAATGTATACGAACTAGAATTTAATTTTCAAAAAGTTAAAATAATAAAATTAATAATAAGAGAATTAATGTGAAAATTAAGGAAAGAGAGAAAGAAAGTAAGTAAGAAAGAAAGAAATTAATGCACCAGAAAGGAAATAAATAATAAAATATAATTGATTTGAATAAAATAAAAAATAGAAAAGATAATATAAAAATAATGAAAAAATATACATGGATAAGATAAAGAAATAGAAATTATGAAGGAAAAATAAAAAGTTAAAAAGCATTAATTAAATACTAATTTGGAAAACTTTTTTTTTTTCTCACTGAAGATGGTTTAAGACATTTATTTTGTGAACCAGCAATATTAGCCTCAGATTGTTTGGCTTTATTATGAGCAAGATTGCTGCTGGATATAGACAAGGAACAATCTCTGCTTTAAGAAGACCATCTTGAAAATTCATTAGTCTGGTAGTTCTGCAGGGACCAGACATGTTTACAATATTATACTGGAACAGGAGGGCAAACTCAAAGTCAAGCCCTCGAGCACATTTCCTGAGTGTTTGCAGCAGGTAGTGTTGTTCTGAATGCCAATCAGTGTTGTAACAGTCGACCGGTGACAGTGATGAGAAAGTATCAGATCAAAAGCTTGAGCGTCATCCATTCTGGTGTCAGATCAGCGCAGGAATGGAGGAGGGGGGGGGTGCAGAGCTGATGGATCGATCAACAGAAATTACATGTTTGCAATTATCAGTACAACCATCCGTCAAAGATGAAGATTCCCTGTTGGTGTGCGAAATGTGAAGGACAGTCTATCAACAGAACAAATAAAATGTGGACCTGAAATACAGAGTTAGTATTTTGCAAGTAAGGGGATTTTATGTTAGAGGCGGTCAACTTCAGTCAACTTCAGTTATGTCTGTAAGCCTTCCAGACGTCGTCGCCGGTGTGATCAGGATTCACAATACTGCAGTCACCGTGTTGTCATAGTGACTCATGCCACAAAGACTTTGATGATGCTGGGCCATTGATCTGACTATCTACAAAAAGATTCTGTGTGTGTGTGTGTGTGTGTGTGTGTGTGTGTGTGTGTGTGTGTGAGTGTGTGTGCACGTGTACATGTGTGTGTGTGCATAGGCGCGCACGTATTTTCGCATGCATGTCACATACAAAAGACCATGAGTATGGTTCAGTGAGCCACATTGTTCCCTATGCATTCAAAGTTGATTAGGAAAATGGTAAAACTAAGCAGTAACTGTGTAACAGACCGTGGTGACTGAATCTTGTCCTTGAAAAACTCTGGCTGCTGTGAAACATCTGATTTGCAAATATTTGGAACAGATGTTAAAATGTTTTTCTCTCAGAGTTTTATCTGATTTATCTGTGCAACTCAAGGGCTGGATGACAAACTTCAGTACTTTCTAAACACCAAACCTATGCTGCCCGATATAAAAAAAAAAACAAAAAAACCCCAAAACTGCTCTGTAGAAAAGTTTTTGTGGGGGGGGGGGCACCAGCTAAAGAATTGAAGGAGAATACACCAGTATCTTATTAACTCAAGGTCACTTCATTACCTGCCTGAGGCGCTGTGGTCTGTCGTTTGCCTTTCAGACACTCATGATGCAGTTTTACGGTTCAACGCTGCGCCTACGGAGGGATACGTGAGAGACGTGGGGAACAAAACCACTATCCGCATCATCAACTCGCAGGTGAGTGGCCTCACCCAAGGAGTACAGCCTTGGGTGACGCATAATAATGGACCATTAATAGATGCATCAGTCAGGGAAGACATGGACGTGATGTGCAGAGGCAAATGATGAAAATATAAATGAGTTTCGACTTCGATCCACATCATTTTTGACATTCAGTAAAGGTTGTTTTATTGATGGTTAGTTTGCATTTTGTGACTATATTGTTTTTTATTTATATCAGATTGCACTTTTGCAATTTTAGGTGTTCTTACACATTATTGTAAACTTAAAATGTGTTTGGTCACACTAGAAAAACTTAATTTGTCATCCCCTGATGACAGTGGATGACATGACTGTCTAATGTAAATGGGCTACCTGCACTTCCCTAGGGAGCAATTTAATACCTTTTAGCGCATTGTTTTGGTTTTCCACCCACAATTTTAAAATCTCGCTAATCTCAGCATTATCAGACAGCAGCTTTTTCTCCAGTGGGAAAAGCTCTGATTAACCTTCTGTACACTAGAAACCATCAAGCTCTGACCTCACAATCACAACGTAAAAAAAAAATCTTAACTTCACATTTCCCTCAACAGATTCTGGCCAATCCAAAGCATCGATTCAACACAAGCTCAATATACAAGAATGTGACTCTGGTGGCCTGGGACCCTGCACCTTACACTGTAAACTTACACAAGGTATGTTCTGTTTTTTCTTTGTATCAAACGAGCCACACGGCGAGTTCATTTACTTGTCTTTTGCCCATCACTGCTATCACTCTGCGTCGCGCACCTTAAAAGTCGATAAAGCCGTTTCAACAGAAGACGTGTAACCAACGTCACGGTGAGTGGACAGAAATTGTTGACGGTTCTAATAACATGTATTTAGCCCAGACGACTGAAGGAAAGGTTCCAGTGGGATTGTCACTCAAACTATAGGGGCCGCGGTGGTTATTTTGACCGTACAAACATAGCATCAGTGTAAGCACCACTGTAATTGTACCCCCCCCCACCCACCACCACCCCTTCTCTCTGTCATATCCACTGTCTGTGCTTATCTGTCTCCGCCCACTCCATCTGACTTCCAGCTGTCCTTGACATGGTTCTGATTCTTGTAGCATGTTCTTTCACAAGCAGATCTTTATTTTGACTACCTCTTCCATCTTCGCCTCTCTCCCTTCACCTCTCGTCTCAATGCTTCCTTATAATTTCTACACAGGGAATGATTTTCTGGCACAATCAATAGATCCTAGATCCTTTGACGGCTGAAGCGGTCGGGTTAATAACCTAAAAAAAAACACACAATGCAATTAAAATTGATTTGCATGCTGCAGGTAGCTGGCTCTCTTAATGATTTGAATTATCTGGCCAATTTCTATCATATTTGAGTATTAAAGAAAATCCTTGTCTGTTCCTATTAACCATCTTTCACCATTTAATTTTTTTTTGCAGGTTAATAATAGAAGCACTTGTCCTTCCAAATCAGCAGTTACTAGCTTTCAGGCTTTAACCTTTAGCTCTCAGGAGGAGCAGAGGCCATTATAGTGCAGGCTTGTCACCTCACATTTTCCAGGAGTATCAGACAATGCAACGCTTCTAGATGGAGGTGATGCCCCTACTGTGCATGCCATACTTGAAACAGCTCATTTAAGGCAAAGATCACAACAAAGATGCTTATTAGTTAAACATCCATTTATCCTGAGATACTTCATGATACCTAACAACAGACAACCCAATGATGAACAAAGCCACCCTGACTCAAAAAGGTGAAGGAATTGTACATATAAGAAGGATAAATTATAGGATGAGCTTGTTTTTTTTCCCATTAAAACTGACCTTTTTCTCCATCAATACGTAACACACTGATTACATCACCCCACTTATGGTTTGAGCCGTTGTAAGGTGCTGTATGTTTGGTGGGGAAAAAAGGCAGAATTATAGAATACAATAATGTCATCTTGATGATCTTGCTGGAGCAGACATTTTTTTCTGTTTCACCAGTAAGTTAACACAGCACAGTAAATACAATCTTCTCATCCTCAAAGGAAATCAGAAATATACTGCGTATGTAGAAGCTGACACAGCTTGTATAGTCACAATCTGCCACAGCAGTTCTCCAAACGCAGAACAGAGGTGTTCACTGCCGTCAGGTGCAGACAGAGCTTTTCTTTATACAGCAGTGTTGTTCAGAATCTAATAGTTTTTGTCAGAGGCTTAAAATTTTCCTCACTGTTTTGACAGCTCTGCGCTGCTTGTTTTCATTTTCCACAGTCAGGTTGTCAAACCAAACGGAGATGTTAAACACCGGGATGCTTTGTCGAGATAATGTTTTTTTCCTGAATATATTCTGCCTGACTCAGAACGGTTACACTTTCTAACAGGAAATCGGACAGACTTTTTAACATAGATCAAACAATCATGGGTTTCTTGGAGGGGGGAAAAAAAAAATTCGAGGAGACACCATGTCGGGACTCAGTCATCTGTATAACAGGGTCTGTTGAAACTCTGACCTTGGGGGGCAGGGACAGATTATTCATGGGCTCTGGACACAAATTTGCTTAGAGCCCTAATACAAGGATACATACTGTACGTGCACTGCACACATCATCTTCCAGAGCACAGGACTTGGGAGAACATTGTTTTGTTGTTATTACAGTACCTTGTTTATTTTGGTAGTTTACGTTAACACTGTTTTTAGTTCTACTTTGTTCTATGCATACCACCTACATCATACATTATTTATCTGTAAGAGTAAAAACAAAAGAACATGCATGAATAAAACATCACTACTAACTGTGAAAGAATAAATAAATAAGAATCAAATGTAGTGTAGAACCACGGCTGCTGCACAACCACTGAGCACAACACACCACAAAATGGCAGTGAGAAATGTTTTACCTGTAGCGTGGGCCTTCTGTTGTTTCCTTTGAAGAGACGTTAGTGTTATAAAGTCATAAAAGCGCAACTCCCAGATGTGCCGATACTCTGTACTAACCCTAACCCATCATTTCCTCTCCCTTATTTGTTTTCAATCCTTTACGTTTGCGCGGGAACATTCTCAGCTGAGATTCCTCATTCTCATCTCAGCTGCTGACAGAAGTGTCAGGTGCAGTGTAAAGGCAATGTACATTAGGAGATGTTTCAAAATCCAGCATTTAGTATCTCTAATGAAAGCAAAGCTTCGTTTGTCAGTTCTGACAAAAGATGTGAAGTGCCTGTTCATTGGAAAGATGAGAGAAAGATGTTTGTCCAAATCAGATGAATAGGAATGATTGTTCCCTATACCTATTAAATAGTGTCCAATTCAATCTATAGCTTTTTTTTTTTTCCTCCTTCTTTTTTATGTTAAATCTATGCTGAACCCCCAGGGGAATATTTTCCCATCACAGCCAACAGTTTTATTTTTATTAGAGCCATATTAGCACATAATAATGCTACATTTTTATTTACTTGTAATGTCAAAAACTATCATCTTACAGACATTTCCAATAAGCTTAAGACCCCTTATATGGTTCAAAAAAAGTTTAATTGCCTAGTTAAATATTCTTTAAATTCTATCCCCTCCAAATCGATCAAAATGCAGATACCGTTCATCCCAAAACAGAAAATTCATTCTCATTGTGTGAAAACTAAGATTTCCCCTTTCCACGTCACACTTGTGTAAACTGCATTCTGGACCAGGATTAGCTCCAAAATAGTTGTGATGTCACAAAATCTTGCTTTTACATACATTTGTTAAACTGAGACTTAAGGGGAGCACAGAGAAACTCTCTCCCTTCAGCAGAAGAATGTGCCATCAGCCTTTTAGTGCTTATACAGCACTGAACAAAAGATTTAGGCACTAAGAGTACATCAAGGCTATGAGTAGTTTCTATATATCCATTAACCTCATAATGAGTGCATCAAACAGAGAAAACCTAAATCAAATCCATATTTGCTGAATTATATTTTGCTGTGTTATATATTTCTGTATTATATATTGCTGTTTTAAAAGCAAAGGAGCAAATATGATACAGCAAAATATAATACATCACCAGTTCTCCTCGTTACACTTGCTCACTGTTTTCCAAGGTACCTCGGTAGGTAGGTTGTTCCAAGCATCTTGGAGAACTTGCCACAATTCTTCTTTTGATTGAGACTGTCTCTGTGTCTTCAGTCTCTCCATGTACAGTTCAGGTTAAAATCATTGGCACCCCTGAATTTTAAGTACAGAATTTAGAATATCTTCAAAAAATAAATGCAAATTAACTAATTTTGAATAATCAGAATATTTAATAAAATGCCCAAAGTTATTGAACAATAAAAACAAAAAATATCTTTATATAGTTCAGTTAAAAAAAAAAAAGATTGGCACCCTTTTGATAAATTTAAAGTAGCTCTTCAAAAAAAATAAAATTTGAGACTTTCTCATGGCCTGGATTAACCAATGAATGATGATTTTACTGTAAAAAAAAAAAAAAAGGGTTGTCTCCAATTGGGTTTGTCTTATTTTTTGCCCACACGATCAGACACACACTAAACCAACTAGGGCTCCATGGGCGACGACACCACTATTGATAGAAAGGCACAAAGGCAAAAGTAATGTGTCATAGATAAGCCGCAGTCGTTCTGGGATAAGAATAAACCAAAGTATAGCTCTCTGGGAATGCAGTGCATCAGTTGGTTTATAAGTTTTTATCAGCTTTTTTTATAGGCAACAGAATGAAGCCCATTAGGAAGAGAAGACCTTCCCTATAGTAAAACATGGAGGAGGTTCTATCAGGTCGTGGGACATCTGTGCTGCTTCTGGTACTGGAGGCATTGAATGTATCATGGGAACAAAGAAATCAGAAGATTACCAAGGCATTTTAGAATTAGATGTGTTACCAAATGTCAGAACACTAGGTTTAAATCAAAGGTCTTTAACAACCCAAATCTCACGTCCAGCTACACAAAAAAAAAAATGGTTGAAAAGGAAAAGATGGACTGTTTTAAACTGGCCAGCGATGAATCCTCATTGAAAACCTTTGGAGAGAGCTGAAATCTGCCACGGGAAAAGGGGCTCCTGTGGACTTGAGAGCTCGAATGCATAGCAGTGGCTGAGTGGCTGAATCTACTAATAGTCAGGTGCAAAAAACTTCAAGAAGCCCAGAAGAATGGGTTAGATGCTGCCAGAGTTGCCAAAGGTTCTCTAACCAAAGGCTGGCAATAATTGTGTCCGGGGAACATTTTGTTTATAATATTATTTTAATTATATTTTATATTATTGAATATTATTAAAATATTTTTATTGTATACAAAATCAGTTAATTTGCATTTATTTCTGAAGCTTTTAAGAACTGTGTATTTAAAGTTATAGGGTTGCTGGTTATTTCAACCACAAATGACTCCAAAATTGACTCCAGGGTGCTGTGGGAGCCTCTGTGACTATGGCTGTATGTTGGGGCACATTGTCAGACTGCAGACTGAATTTGGGACCAATCAGATGCCTCCCTGATGGTATAGAGTGATGGATAAGAATCTAAACACCTGAAGTGCTTAAAGCTTTGCACAGTACATCATTCTACACAGAGAAGGTCAAACGTTCAAAAAAGTAACATTGAATTAAATACATAAGCAGAGGGGGACTTTACTCGTGCCAACGGCCCCCCACTGACAACCAGTTCATCCTTCTGGTAATCTTTTATAACCGAGAGGAAGGGATATGGAGGGGGTCTTAAATCCTGGCACTTCAGGACTACCATATTAAATGAAGATCGGAAGAATGAAAATCAGTAAAAATTCCATAGTCACAACATTTGACCTCCCCGTTGTCTAAAGTGCAATGTTTTCTCATCTCCCCTCTACCTCTCTTTTGTTATCAGTGGTATGCCAGTCCAGACTATAACCTGTTTGGCCCATATGTGGAGCACCGCAAGCTCCATCCTGACCAGCCATTCTACATCCTTCACCCCAGCTACGTGTGGCGACTCTGGGATGTGATTCAGGGCAACACTCAGGAGAACATCCAGCCCAATCCTCCCTCATCTGGCTTCATAGGTCAGTACGCACACACCTACATGCATACATTCAGTTGGTATGCATGCAATGTTCGTCTCTTCTCTTGCAGTTGCCTTTAGATCTCCTTATCTTTTCCTTGCCATGCTCCTGGAGCAGATATACTCACAAACACACACACACACTAAAATGATGAAATTTTTATCTTCCATATGCATGGTGACATTATCAGCATGAAGCATAAGCTATGCAATACTCTCCAAAGCAGCACATCCATGCAGGGGGTGCTGGAAATGTAACCACTGTCAGCTTATCTTAGAAACTCTCCTGCACGTCAATATCTACTTCATGTTGGTCTCTTCCACTATGATTTTCAGACCTTTCAATATGCTTTTCCCCTCAGCCAGCCATATAACCTAAAACATCCAATTATGGCAGGAGTCTAACCTGCAAGAGGAAGGACTGTTATTATCATGATTGATCTACAGCATCTGATGATATTTTCACTCCTGATGTTGAAAGCTCTGGTCAAGAATATATTTTTCCTGTCAGGTTTAACAATAGAGTAAGGCAAGCTTTTTTGTGTGTTTATATGCCTCCTTTCAGTTGTATTTAATTAATTAAGAGTGACCATTTAGAGAATTTTTTTTTTTATTGTGAACATAATTATCAATGTGTTATGTGCAAATCAAACAACTCCTTATACATAAAAAGAGTCTGTGTAGACTGTGCACACAGGTATAATGTTTACTGTGTTCCACCTCTTGTAATATTACAGGGTTTTTTTGGGCCACTTGGGGGCCGTAGAAACAAGTTGTGAGCACATCATTGACATAGCATCACATTTATGTTGATATGGTGAAAACTTACTTGGATTTTTCTTTTCTTTTTTTTGTCCACTTGAAAAGTTCAACATTTGCTCTCCTTTAAGCTCCGTTTTGGGTCTCTACCAAATCCTGAGGGAATACAGAGATTGTCTCTATAGCTGATAAATGAATCCCTTTATTAACCGGCTAACTGTGCTAAGATAGTGAAAAGTGGGGCTTTAGAGCTTCTCCATTGATAACAGAGCCTGCTGTGATTAAAAATGACACCACGATGACACTGAGAGTGAACCAGTACAGTAAAGCTGTGTGCCAGACGGCTGAACAACAATGCAAAACTTGCAATAGATCTCCATCAAAAGAGCAATTGATTTAGGTTGGAATTCTCTGTAGATTCATCACTGCTCGTGAACCAATGCTGCTAGCAGTGGTTCAGACTATAAGTTCATATTTGAAAGGGAAACACAGAAAAAATATTAAAGCTATTGTTAAGGAATTGCAAAGCATAAACCCTCAGCCATAGACGACAGCAGGTGATTTAACACGAGCACAGTTTAACCACAGAGGAGAGACATGCCACACTTTGATCCGTTGGAACTGCATCAGCCCTTCATGAAGCACAGTCAAGCAGCGCTGCCATGTTACAACCCGGGTTGCAGAGCTTTTGTTTGACCTGTACCGCTTCTTACCCACAGTACGGTGGGTTTTCTGTCCTGAATACTGTAACCAATTGAAGTCAACTGCATTGTGGTACACTGGCATACATCCACCATTAATTAGATGGCTTAAATGAAAGGCAGAAGGGCTTTAAATTAAAAACAAAATCCAATTGAATTTTAAGGCTTCACTGCCTTCATCCTTGTTAATGAAATTAAAATGTCAGCATGTTACTTGCAGGATTTTCTTTGTGTTTGCTCCTGTCATGTTTCCTTAATTTTAGGCTACAAGTACTGTAAAGTAGACTGTGTTCTGATTTAAATATGGTATACAATGTATTACTGTGTGCATAAAATGATTTCAACCAAGCTGTTAGTGTTGTAGTAGTGGTTCCAGCTATAATAAGGCAGAAACGCCAACCCAACCTTACTATTATAAGAGATGTTTTCAGCGTTTTAAGACCTTCTCTTTTAAGAAACTGTAAATCCACTATTGCTGTGAGTTAAAGGTGTGAAAACACTCATTACTTTACACTTCACTCATTTTGAAAAAGGCATTGGTTCAAAGCAACTGTGTGAATTCAGCTTCTATAGGAAAATTAGTAAGTGCTAGCACGGCATGTCAATTGCTCCCTCTATTAGGGTGACATGACTACATGTTAAATGGAGGGTGCTGTGCAATTTTTTTTTTTTTTTTTTTTTTTTTGGTCCTCCAGAAGAAATGCAGTCATTATGGCTGCAAGAGGGGAGGGGAGGCACTGTGCACTGTGCTGATGCCATGGAGGGGTCTTGTCTTCCCTCCACAGAAGAAATCCTTCACTCTATGACAAATCAGGCTTTTTCCACCAAAATAATTAGATAGATTTTTAGATTGGTATTACATTTTAATTTTTATTATGTTATATTTATGTTTATGTGCAATTAATGACGGTATGCTTCCATTTCTTTTAAAAAAAACAAAAAGATTTCGCTGCTCTGGGGAGGAAAAAAAAAACTGTACAATTTTATACACTGACAGTAAATTCATCGGATGCTTGAAAACTTGCAAAGTCAAAAATCAAAATATCACACACCTACTCTCGATCTCTTTTTCAGCATCCCCGAGAGACAAATGTGGCACATATTTAGTGGTGAAACGGTCAAAAATCTATTGACAGTACTCCGGCATTGAAGCCTTTTCATTATCTTTTTTTAAATTACCTTTTTGTCAGTCATAGAGTTCATATTGATTTCATGCCATTCTCACAAGAACCTCCAGCCTCTTAAAATACAGGAATGCATTCTCTTCCACAGCAATGATATTTATTAAAACAATGAAATGCAACAACAAAATACAATTGTTGACTATACTATTGTTCTCTTGAAGTCACTTTCTTAGTCGCCATTTGCAACTGGAACTGACTCAACTAAGCTTCCAGGCGGGCTCCAGTTAGATTGTGAGAATAGACGTTCAGCTGAGGCTCATCACCACGCTGCAGTGAGAAGGGTCAACCATCACAGGCTCTGAGCACAACACCCACATCTGTTGTTTGTATCAAACATGCTTGATATCTGCAAAACGACTAAGGGCCATTAAATTTCAGCTCCTTTTGTCTCCAGCGGGTTTCCATATCCCAATTCCCAGACGTTGCATCCTGTTTTTTTTTGGTTTAGAACATTGCAGATGAGGTGGGGGAGATCCTCTGATCTGCACGCCGTTGTGGAAAACTAGCACAGACCTCGAAGAAGCTTTTACAAATTCCTTAACTTTGCACTTTGAGTCTGCTGCATCACAGCCATCTCCTCGGGCTTGTTAAAGTTTCCCCCTCAGCCATCACACGATGTCCTCTTGGCCGACCATTCCCCTTTGGCCAGACATGCTGTACATCTTGTCGTGAAACATGACAGCTTTTCTCCCATTTCACAGTGGCCTGTCTCCCTCTGGTATGCGGGAAACTAAAAGCAGATGACAGAGGACCCACTTGGCATCCCATAGCCCCCTTCTTTGTAGTCCCCTTCCCTTAACCTGTCTTGGACATAGTAATCAGCGTTGTCTCACTGGCTTAGAGCACTGGCTTAAAGCACCCCCCCCCATGGCCTTCAGTCGATGGACCACAGTTCTTTTTCTTTTGCTCCCAAGTGAGACTACAGATGTGACTAGCCACTGCAAGAGAGGGTAGAGCTCTTTAATTGAATACAGGTGCAAGTTATTGTCTTTCTCTCTCATGATATCCAATCAATTTAAACATTTAATGTACAAAAAAACGACAAAATCATGCAACACAAACTAATCATATCAAAAGACAGAAAATTAAACACAAATCGAAATAAAACAAATAACGGCTACATGCAGACCAGAATCATTAACTTTATATATGCACAGGTTGAAAGTTAGATGTAGGATAAGGTCTTTGTGTGAGAGCTTTTAGGTTTCTGCAATATTTACACGGAGCGGTACAGAGGCTGGATTGAGAGGAAGAAAAGACCGCAGTTAAATGACAAACACATTAGTCCACATTGACACTGACTGCAGTACAAATCTATGATTGACTAGCCTTGGCATTTACATCAACACAATGACGAACAGCAACAAAGAATAGGCACAAGGTTTTCCTTTTTTGTAGAAAAAAAATGGACTGGGGGGGCAGCTCCTGAATCCAAAAATCAACTAACATAAAATAAAAAATATATTTGAAATTTATTATAGAATTTGATAAGTACTGTAGTGTTCACATTGTAGTGGACGAAAAGTACATAAATGTTACATTTACTAAAATGGGTTGAAACCTTCCACCTATAGTAGTAATGTGCAGTTGGGTTTGGGATTCTGTAAGAAATGGAAATTTTGAGGAACCAGAGAATTTGTAAACCTTATACTTATTTGTAGAGATGATTTTCCACAACATTTTTATCCGGTTTCTAATGTATACAGAAAATGTTCTTAGTAGACAATAAAATTAACTGTTGATATCCTAAAAATGGTTTTAAAAACCTTCCTGGACATACAGCATAGACCTGTAAAACAAGGGTTAAATACACTACATGGCCAGAAGTGGATGTCCACATATGGTTATATACTTTTGGTCTGGACTGTTTTTTCATGGTATATGTTTGTCCTGTTAGGTCCAGATACACTAAGTCATAATGCTGAAGCACACAATGATATTTTACACAGTAGAAGGCTTCCAATATTTGGAAGCAGTTTGAGGAATTTCCTTTCCTGTTTATCCATGACAATGCCCAATATAGGAAAGCGATAAAGTAAGAAATGCTCTTCTGAATTGGGTTAGGAGGAGCTTAACTTGTCTGCTCAGAGCACTGACCTAAACCCAGTAGACACATTTTGGGATGAACTGGACTGTGAGTCAGGCGTTATCACCCTACATCAGCGGCTAAACATACACTGTGGCTGAATGGGATTAAATCTTTGTGGCCAGGTTCCAGAATGTCACGCAAAGCCTTTCTAGAAAAGTGCAGGTTCTTATAGCAACCTATTAATGCCCATGGTTGAGAAATGAGACGATGAACAGTCACATATAGAGGTAACGATCAGGTGTTCACATAAAGTTGTCCATATTGTGTATACTGTATGAAATTTGTGTTTCTATGAAGCACCTTGTACATGTTGAAAAAAAATAAAAATAAAAAAACTTTGATTGAGCAGACACAAAAAAAAAAACTGTCCTGCACAAACACAAGCTCACACAAAGAGTACATTTACCGTCTAAATGCATGAGAATCCTTCTGTCCTTTTATTCTTTTTATATTCAATTGAGAATCCAAAATTGGAAGATGAAAAAACAATTTCTTTTTTTCATTTATGAATCCAACACAAATAATAGCTTATTCTTTGCACTTTCAATTTTATTTCTTCAGTCAAAAATAGGAAATGAAAAAGTGGCCACAGCCGTATTTGATTTTGATCGTTAATCGGTCAGATTTTTTGTGCCCGGGAAGTTGCTGTCTTCTTTGTGTGTTGCACTTGATAAACTTGTAGAAAATACAATTGGCCCAATTTAATGTAATCAAAGTGAGCTTGAACACCAGCGTGAAAGGGGTTATCCTTTCAGCAATCCTTTTGTCAGTTTTTTCATTTCTTAATTTTTTCTTGAACACAAAATTGAAATTACAAAACCAACCTTTCCATTTTTTTTTTTTTTTTTTATTCCAAATTGAACATGGGGGGGGGTGATACATAGATTCATCAGGCTTGAGTTCACATTTCACTGTGGTTCACATTGTAAGTGGAGCTATCGAGGTGAGTTATTCTTGCTGTGTCATGAGTGTTTCTTGTCTGATTATGTTGAGAATATTCAGGCTCAGGTTGTGACCTCGGGGGGGCTGGGGTTGCTTGCTTGATGGGCGGTGTGCCGCATCTCTGGCTGAGGACGTCGGTGGAGATCTGGGCGGTGCAGGCCACCGTGTTGCTGTAGACCTTGCGGTTGAGCTGGATCACCGTCGTCTTTGAGGGCATCGAAATGTTGCCGTTCTCCGCTGACCAGTGGTCACAGTGAAACAGAATCAGGAAACACCTGTAGAACTGAGAGGGAGATAGAGATAATGTGAACCTAATATAGCCCCCACGAACAGAGCGTTCTCCAAGCACCGGGGATGGATTGGCCCAGGCTTCACACTGCCAGAGAGAGTTTGATTAGATAGAAATCATGCCATAGTGCACTTTCATGTACTCCGAGTCAACAGGTAGTGATGCCTGAGAAGAGAGATGGGCTCCCTAATGGTCTGTTGCACTGGCACTATGTGGCCTCTAACACTTAATGGTGAGTTTGACCTTGCAGGTCATTTAACACATTAACTGGAAAGGGTTTGAGAGCTGCTCTCTGAAAAACAAGTGCTTACTATTGTTTTTATCTGTGTTTCCTCAGTATGGCGAGGGAATGAGTCATGATGCCATCTATTTTTCATTTCTGTGGCATCAGAATTATCTTGTACAACTCATGGCTGGGCTCTTTCAACATGGACTGCCTGCACATACATGGGCCACTAAGATAAATACAGTGAATGCATTTTTTATAAAGGTGCCCGTGTTTTGCAGCTTTGATGCTTATTTGGCCGTGACTTGAGTGTTGTCATTCAAAACGTATTTGCAACACATTTTTAATTCCACTAGTTTCATAGGACTGTGTCTAATACATACCGCAGTCTAATGAGATTTTATTTTACCAATGATCAATAGTTGATACTTATTATAAAATTAATTTTAGAAAGGAAAAATCAGGCGGTCAAACACATGCCAAACACATTCTGTAGGAAGCGTTTTGCTTGTTTGTTTGTGGTGAGTGTTATCACAGGAGAGAGCAGCAATGGAGAAGGAGGAGGGTTGTGAGCAGAATAACAATCACCAGGGAGAAAATGATAAATAGAAATCAGCAGCACGGTACAAAGCAAGGTGGAATGATGAATAACGAAGGTAACTTAATATAAGTGGGAGCTGACATATCTCTGTGTCGGCAAGATATCAGAGTGTATGAAAGATATCGTGCAGTGCCTGCTGAGACAGGAAAACTCACTGTCTTTATATATTATTTATTCAGTTCTATTTTTATTTTTATTTTTTTTTTAAATCTTCATCTGAAGGAGGATGTTGCCGAGAATGAAAGCTCACATTTGCACTCATAATTGCATTTATACCCGAAAACCGCCCAGTCGAACTGCAGTTCTTAACTTTTGACATTGTGCAGATCCAGCGGGGAAATTATGACGGATGCGTTTCCCAGAGGACCACTTGTAGCAGTAGCTGAGGAAGACTATTACATCTGACTGTCAGAGAGAAAGCAAATAACTTTTCCTTTAACTCCCAAACACTCCAGTAGAGCTGCTTGGGGCCCAGCAGATCAGACTGTGGTTGTTTTGGGCAGCTTTCTGCTTGTGAATGTGTGTAACTGCCTGAATGTGAAAATAAATTTTAATATGATATTGATTTACAAAAGTTAAAAAGCTGAATGTTCCATTTTTTTCACTCAAATCTGCTCTGCAGATGAGGGTAACAAAGGGATATAAAGTAAATAAGGAGATGACTTAAGTGCAAATACTTGAACTTCTCTCTCTCTCTGTTCCAATTGCAGGCATCCTCCTGATGATGGCGCTGTGCGAGCAGGTGCACGTGTACGAGTACATTCCTTCCACGAGGCAAACAGACCTGTGCCACTACCACGAGCGTTATTATGATGCCGCCTGTACGCTGGGTGCCTACCATCCCCTCCTATATGAGAAGAGCCTGATCCAGCGGATCAACACGGGCCCCGAGAGTGACCTCAGGAGGAAGGGACGGGTCACTCTCCCAGGCTTCAGCACCGTCAACTGTGACATCTGAGATATGAAACCTGACCCTCTGAGCCCGAACGTATACACACACACACACACACACGCACACACACACACACACTCTGGCCTTTTCTGGTTGACTAAGGGAGAGGTGCAATAAAGCCACTGGAGACAGCGAGGCTGAAGCTTACAAGTTTCAAATTAGACCCAAGAAGAACATAAGCCATACCCCTCCAAGGAGGGATCAGCATGGAGGCTTCTGATGGAACTTGTCTTCATCAAGATGGTTTAGTAGATCAGTGACTTACAGGAAGGGTCTCCAAGATGGAGCTGAAAAAGATGTTTCTCTCTGCTTTAGCTGAGCCACGTTAGCTGTGGAGCTGACTAGGGTAGCAACAGATCTGTGTTGTTAGATAGCAAGTGATTTTCAGTAAGTGGCTGTACTTCAGTGGTGTAAATTCTGTGTTTTTCAGTAGTGTGGGTGGGTACTCCACTTCAAGGAAACTCTACTGTTGTCAACGGTGGATATTTGTGATTTCTTTTCCTTTTCTTTTTTCTTTTTTTTCCTTTTTTAACTGGTCCAAAGGGTTGTGATGAAGCAAAGAAGTCATCCTTGCTGAATGTCACATTCTATTCACAAAGTTTCTCTCACACACACTTACACACATGAAGCAGCCACACATGCAGAAGAACGCACTGGTATCTTTGTATTAAATTGGAAATTGTGTTGCGTGTTGCCATAAGGAGTTAATTCCACTCTACTGACGTCACGTGTGCAACACACGTGCAAGCTAAACTAACTCACAATCACCAGGTTGTCAATTCTTGCTCACGTGTTGGATAATTCCTCGTTAAATGTCAAAAAGCCTATATCTCAGTTAAAAGCTCACAGGAAGACATTTGCTTGTCCTTTCCGGATTCCTTCTACATATAGTAACCTTTTTTTTTTTTTTTGGACTGAGGGTATAATGAAATCAACGTAAATGGGGCCAAAATGGATCAACAGAACAAACAGGTGCTCAGAGCAGCCGTAACCCTGTGCCTACTGGTAGATGGAGCACTTTCCTCGGGTTGCCTCTTGGCTTTTTGAAAGCATGCAGTACAACACTGTGGCAGGACTGCAGTACCATGGAGTTTGATGCGGAGCAGTTGATACTGCTGAAGTGATCTAGTATCAGGGGATTCTCTGCTCAGCCTCAGCAATCACCAGCCCCTGTTTTTGACGGTCAGTTTACTCTTTTATTGAATGTAATTCATCTGTGTGGGAATGGCCAAACCCTTTCTGGAGCTCAATACTGCAGCACGGTCTGCGTATGTGCAGCTCTTTGCAGGGTTATTTCTTTGCCATGTAACAGCATGAGGCTCATTTCCTACAACTATAAATGTCTCATACTTTCTGAATCCTCTAATATTTGTCAGTACCTGTCCACAGCTCAGAGTGGAGATGATTATAAAATAGGAATTTGAACCGGCAATATCATCAGATTTTTTTTTTTCTCCGGCTAGGATGATTTTAGTGTTTACAGTGAGTCAGTTCCACATCTGCAGTAAGCTCTAGAGGTATTAGTCCAGTGTGGAAAAGAAGGTTGGAAGGAGTGTTTGTTATGGACATGCAGTCAGAAAAATCTTGCCTATAACAGAGATTTTCATTACTAGGTGTGCTATTTAAAAAAAAAAAAATATTCTTGTGCCATTGGTTGTGGTTCAGTTTAAGATGTGAATATGTTGCTATGAATAGTCTTATGAATGTTGAAGAAGATGACTCTGTAACATGTAGATGACTCTGGGGTTGGTATCATCCAAAATCTGTCTTTTTCAGTGCAAACTGTTTTATAACTCAGGCCATAGCTATTAAAAGGAAAGAAGCCGGCATTTGCACGAACATTTGGTGCCAATTTTTCATATTTCACAGTTGGGATGGGCAATATATAAAATCATCATGCTATTTTATATTGCAACACTGATATACTGTATATTGTCATCTAGTAAATTTTATGGAAATTGAACTGAGGATCTATGTATAGATGAAATAACTAGACACCAATGACTAATTCAGTGAATTACATATATGACAGAATTACTTCATCACATTGATGCAAAATTCTGCAAATGGAGTATTGCAAGGAAAGCAGATCTCGTCACTTATTAGCAGCATCGCCCAAATTGGTCTTAGTGTACTGAAGATATAGCTGTCTCAGTGGAATATATATATATATATATTATACTTGACAGATTTGCAGACACATTTTGTCCACAGTACAAGAAGTACTTAGGTTTGATACCCAGCCCCAGTTTCAAGTTGATTATATTTCATGTCATCAGAAGATTCGTGGACCAAGGAACCCAGTAGAGTCAGCAACTGTCAGAGGACTGTAACTGAAATTTAAAAAATAGATTGAAGGATCCATGTTCAAAACATAGGGAGATTTTAGCATTCATTTAAAATCATGCAGGTTTTTCAGCTCTGCTGTAAGTTTTACATTTCTCCGTTGAGATAAATAATAAAATGTTTTAGTGCTCGTGATTGTAACACACTGAAGGTGCAGAACCCCTGAAGATATTGTACATGTACTGTATATTTCTAATGACTTTGATCACTTTCCAGTGCACAGAGCATGCAAGTCAAGATCAGGGCTAAGAGTCTTAAACTGTCTGTGCTGTTCTGTGCTACAAGTAAAAACACCATTGTCATTAATATTGTGAGAGGCGATTGTACTATAAGATTTTCTTAATTTAGGTGGTGTTTTTCAGATTTAAATGCATGCTTGTGGACAGAGAAATCACATCCTGCTGCGGTAAAGGTATCCCTATTTCCCTGGAAGCACTTGAACAAGTGCATTGCCTTCTGGCAACTTCATTTTCGCATCTTAATATCGTGCCAAATTCCCTTTTTTATTTTATTTCAGCTTGGCAAGTTTAACTCGGGATGAGGACTTAGAGAAATAGCTGGACTTCTAAGGCACTATTGCTTCTCTTGGGGATGTGTAAGTTTAAATTTAATTGAATATTTGATCCTCTTCAATAGAGCCGTTTTATCGCCAGCATTAAATACCGAACATTGTAGTGAAACTTGACTTAAACTTTAATGTTTGACCAGCAGTGAAGAGATGAGAAAACATTTTTCGGCGATGCCGTTAATTACGTTTTGGCCTCTTAGCCTCTTTCTCTTTTTCTGCTCTTTACTCTTGAGGCCTGTTTTTCCTATTCTTTTTTTATTCAACATTGTGGGAATTGCTGCACCACACTGCCTCCTAAAGATTGTTCAACATTTAAATATTTTTTAAATACATCTCCCTCCTGCAGCTACCTGCAGTATTCCCAAAACAACCAAGAGGAAAAAAAGAAGCATCCATAACTGAACATATTAAGAGTGAATGTCATGTTTCACTACCAACAGCCTTAGGGTGTTCTTCTTGACTTTGGTTTGTCAGTGAATCCTCTTCTTATTACACTTGAATTAATATTTAAATAGACCATTTGTATGATTTCAGCTGTTGTAATTTGTCTTTTTTTACTGTGTAAATAAAGCTGTTGTTCATGTCAAATTGTCCTTGATTTTAAAATGATGACTTTTAGAAAAAACAAAAATCACACACCTGTTGCTGACTCACCTGCTTATTCATAAGTATGTAAATGAGAGGGTTGATGACAGTGCTGCTCTTGGCCAGTAGTGAAGGCACCACGCTGGCCACAGGACTGATGATGTTGGGCGGGCCGAATGTTGCCATCATGGCCACGACACCGTAAGGCATCCAGCACAACAGGTAGCAGGCAGCTGTGGTTAGAACCATGAACAGAATGTGGTACTCTCTCCTCCGGGCTGCAGTCTTTCGGATCTTACCCACCTGTGGATAAGAGTAGGGGAGAGAGGTCTGTTGAGGAAAGTGCAAAAACCATCAAGCTAGGATGTTTTGATGGTCTGTTCTGTTTTCTGGAGCCATTGTACCACAGTGGGAAGAACTTGCAGGGCCTCACTGTAAGCTCTCGTGGCTCTGTGCGTCCAAGGATGCTTCAGACTTCACACGGTCACTGAATGCACAAGCTATGCTTTCACAAATACAGAGATTTAATAAATACTGTGATGATTATGTCATCTGTGGTTTAGGGATGGCATCAATATAGTAATTTTCATTGGTTCCTACTTTTCACTGCTCTATCATCAATAATAAAATTGAAAAATACAATGACTTGTTAATTGTGATGTGCTTATCCAAAACAAATTGAAACTGTATCCATATTTTTATACAATGGTGAAACTGGAAAGGCACTGGCTTTCCAGGCAGTAGAAAATCAATTAAACTTGTATTTTATTTTTAGAAAAATACAGATGAATACCTGCCCAGTGCTATCTTGTTCCCACTCGTCTCTAAATCCACATAAACAAGATAATGTTTGGGCCAGAACTATTCTTCTAAATGAAGAACAGCTTCA
The DNA here is from genome assembly GCA_016859345.1 of Istiophorus platypterus. Taxonomy (NCBI): domain Eukaryota; kingdom Metazoa; phylum Chordata; class Actinopteri; order Istiophoriformes; family Istiophoridae; genus Istiophorus; species Istiophorus platypterus. The sequence continues at coordinate 10,046,206 of CM029122.1, read as the reverse complement.
CTGTTCTTCTTTAGGTTGGGAGAAAAGATTGGTGAGAAGACTGCAGATTAGACATTTATTGCTGTATTTTAATCCTAATCCAATTAAAATTCTCTTAAGATAAATCTTTGGATCTCTTCACACACAGATGGCTCTTCTTTAATCCAAGCCTTTCCTTTACCCTTCTGTTATGAGGATACATTAAGATGTGGTTGGATTGATGCGAGGCAGTATTCCCAGCATGACACATTCCTATTAGCCCACTGACTTTCTCATAACTTAATCTGAGACTCCTGCTCATTTCATTCATTCAAATGATCCTCAGTTTTACTGACCATCAGGGATTTAATTGGGGCCGACACAGTGGGAGCTCGGCTCAGCTCCTGCTCATGAATGAAATGACTTCGATAGCAGGAGAGAGGTATTCATGCAGATGTCCAATGCCTTCCTATTCAAGAAGTAAGCTGGGTACTGGAGTCCAACGTGGCACTCATTCACATAAATGACAATTGTTTGCCCAGAGCCTAAGCCAATTTTTTTTTCCTAGCTTCTTGGTTTGTTTCCACATCATTAGGCGAGCTGCATATTATTGTTTCTGTGACTGGCCTCATCTGTTCGCTCCTGCTCGGCCCATGGACTTTACATTGGGATATTACCCCCATTCATAAAAATGGCTCTTTTAGACTATACAAATGTAAAAACTTCATGCATTAAACTTTAAATTCATAATATGCGAGCAATAATTGACCTTGTTTGCAGTTCAAGGTATCCCGTCGTCAAATCAACAGCTGTCTCTTAATTTCACTGTCTATGAGGAAAATGCTTTCTTGGCAACAATCTTGGGATCACTTGGTCACTTGTTCAAATTAGCAGCAAGACCGAGTGATGGCACTGTATCCAGCCCTAATGATACATGCATCGCCACTTCTGGCAGAGCACGGCCTTGCATTTGCTAATTGCAATCAGCTGTTTCATTCATGCCTTAAATCAGTGACTCATTGACCAGTTGCTTGACTAATTGGTAGCTAGTAACACCCGGTAACCCATCGAGTCATATTCAAGCAGGTGTGCACAGCAGGTTGTGTAATCACACTGGTCTTACTATTGTGGGATGCAAACCCTTTTTTTTATTTTTTTTAACTGCTACCGCTCCCACTACCATTCCCTTCTATATGTACAGAGCTTCTGGCATTGTTGACTTTACTAAGATCTAATGTTCATACACATATTTGCTGAGGGGGGATTCATTTTCCCCACAGAATCCTTAAGGCTGTATGGATTATTTGAGAGCCCCCTCGAAGAGCAGAGCCTCTTCGGCTCAACCAGGTTGTATAACCATGTGCTATCATTCTGATAAACAGTAGGTTTTCTTGTCTGAAAAGAACAAAGCATATTATAGCCAACTTTCACAGTTAAAAGGATAATGTAATGGCTGATGTTTGGCACAACATTTTTCAAATGCTCACTAAAAATACTGAATTAAAAATACTATACTATTCTAATTATGATTTTACCTCTTAATGTTGCTGCTGCACCACTGCTCTGTCACACATTGTCACTAGCTATTAGTATTAGTCCAAGGAAGAGGTTTTGTACTGAAGACACTTAAACTTTAGAAGTTCAGTTCCAACTAATGAGGCCTCAAAATTTGCTTTGTTAAACTTAAGAATGAATTTTTGCCCAAAAGAAAGGAGAGAGGATTTTGTCAACCATTACTTACAGTGAACATTTCTCAAAGGAAGGGATCTTTTTATCATTTTATAATGGATAGCTGTGAATACCCCTGATACTCATATGAGATTTTTACAGAAATTTACAATATATGGTGGCTACAGCATAGGGAATGCTTTGTAGTATCAAACATGGTATTTGTACATGTGCTGAATCAGGGCCTGGTGTAATTATCTAGGCTTTCGCGTATTTGATATATTCTTTATCTGAAATAAAGGAACTGTTTTCCATCTTGTTTGTTTTGTGATCAGTCCTGTTCAGTTTGACTGGACTGATTATATAAATCTAGCTGCCTCTTGACACAAAAAGAAAAAGAAAATCATTTTCTAATTAACTGGTTGTGTCACAGTCTTTGAAACACCCCCACTATGTGACTATCTGTAGAGAGCAGAGGATGCACATAACATATTACACATATCCTGTTCCTACTCAGTGCCTTTCAGCTTTTCACCATGATTCTTTTGCTTAATGACATTAATCCTGCAATTTTATTCTAATAATTTCCTGACATGATATGAATTCTTTAGGTCCATAAATGATTAAGGAAGAGTTAGTGTGATGTGTGTTCATTTTTTAGGACTGAACAGGTTGTTCACAGAGTGATTGAACAAAGGAAATGAAGATGAACTGTGACCAATTCAGCTAATGTAACCCGCACAGAGGTAATTATAGGTAAAGCGCACTTTGCAAAAGCTGCTTATTGACACTAGGGGGTCAGTAAAAATAAAAAGATTTATTTATGAAATAGCCTGCAAGAGTCTAGCAACATTTCCTGCTCCTTCATAGGGGCAGAGGTTGTTCATTATCCTTATTCCAATAATTTTTCCAATGATATTTATTTGTAAAGCACTGAGGATCCAAAGTGTTAAAAAAAAACCCATTGGATTAAAATAACAAGAAAGTAGAGCATGTTTAAGTGCCTTACGCTTTGGCTGATGTGGAATGCTGTGATAATCCTCTGCCCTGCTACCCCCCTCTGCCCTCATCTGAGGGGAGTGCAAAGGATTTAACTTACTTAAGGCAAGTAAAGTCACTCCCTAAAACGCAACAAAAACCCATGCGCCATACACTGCCATGGATGATTTATATACACACAACCATGATTGGTGAAAAGACGTCTAAAAGCCCAGCTTTATAATGTCTTATTGTTCCTGGAGCTGGATCCACTTACACTATTAAAATTAAATCATTTCTTCTGCGTTCAGTGCAGTCCCTAATGTTTGTGGAGAAATAACACATGCTACTGCTTTCATTTCATGTATTTCAGGCTTATTATCATCATTACTAATTTAACTGTTAATCTCTCACCAGCTATTAACATTAGTGTGTCTCTGATCGGGTTCACTGCAATCTGGTCCAATAGCTGAGAGGACATCTCCTTGATTCATACATGGACTGTCATCCAAACCTGACATTTACTGTTGATATATTTAGCCTGGAAAATTTTTCAATCTGACTTCTGTGTAGCAGTGCTGAAAATTTCATCAATGTCACATCATCACATTGTGTTATCTGTCAGTTTTCTCTCACCTCTCTTAGAGAGATGTCTGAGATGGATGTGGAGCATCCCGGGATTTTAATATGGTTGACGGGGAGCCATTAACCTTTCCCATGCAGTACCACATGGGCCAACGTTTCATAGGTGGAGAGGACCAAAGAGTTTTTCAGGCATATTCTACCTTTTCGGTTCACTGCATGCACCTTTGCAGAATTCATCTGGTGTGTTATCAGCTAAGCAGGCAAAGTGAATTAATGGAGAAAACCCTATGTCTGGGTTGCTTGCTTAAATTTTGAGATACATAATCTTCCTTCACTGTGGTGGGTGAGACCTACATTTTCTGCACTATCAGTATGCAGGCTTGGGAACACGAAGACCTAGACCATGGTGGTGAAATTACCTGAGGGTCTATAAAGTGTCTTCACCTTTTTTCTGCAAGATCACTCAGTACTACATGTTATTGTTTGCCCCCCCCCCCCGCCCCGCCCCCAACCACCCAGGAAGGGATCTGCTCATTTCACCCCTTGGCTCTACTTTTGGTGCAGAGTCATCTCCACAAAAGAGGAAAAAAATTGCTATATACGTGCAGTCCATTTACCTTTTTCTAGACTCACAGGGCTTTGTTGAAAGGTGAAGTGTCTGTGAAATATATTGCACATCGCATTTTATAATTCTGCTTCTAAAACCATAAGAGGTCCACTACCCTACCGCTCCACTAGGTACTGTAATTCAGTGACTGCAGTGTTCTGGGCATCCCCCTCTTTAAAGGGGCTGCCGGACTGACCATGTGATTTTAGAATGTTTTTGGTTTTCAGAGATGATTTAAAACATTTTTCATCTTAAAATGCAAACACCATTCCATTGTATGTGATATGAATTCAAACTATCCACCTGCTGTTCTTTGTGAAAAGAGCAAACTCCAAACTATGAGATCCAACTTTCAAGCCTACAGCGTTCAATACTGAAAAGGTAGATTTTAATGGAGGATGCCCTTAAGCAATTTTTGGCATTCCCTTTAATGTCTTACAGGAAATTAGCATAAACACAAGCACACACATACTTTTGCTGTCTCTCTACCTGTTTGACTGCCCACAGCAGCCTGCCATAGCAGTAGATCATCACCAGGACAGGTAGACCCAAGCAGAAAGTGAAGAGACAGATGATGTAGGCATGCGACTGGGCTGTCTGAACCGTCCAGGATACAGAGCAGCTCGTTCCCGCGCCCTCTAAACCATAGCTGCTCCAGCCCAGTAGGGGGGGCACTGTCCAGAACAAGGAGTAGAGCCAAGAGCCCCCGACAGCCAGCAGGGGCTTGCGATAGCTTGGCCCACGCTTGTTGTATACAGTCAGAGTGCTGTAGCGGTCATAGGAGAGGATCACCAGAGAGATCAGTGACACAATACCTGAGAAAGACAGACAGTTGGAGGGGTGAGAGGAAGCACGGATAACAAAGCACAACCAAACACAGGGCAATATAAAATACTAAAAAATAGCATGAAGAAATAATCAAGACGACACTTTAAATATTCTAGAGAAAATCTCGCAGGTCAGTTTTTGAAGATGAAAATACTGGTTGTTCTTGGAATGAAATACTTCTACTGACGTTGATGTTCAGCAGGCAAAATGGACTTTGGTCAAACACAACACATTAAAATTTTGAAGAAAAGTAAGGGGATCGTCAGAGTGATTACAGCTCATTCGGAGGGAGACAAAAACGTGTGACCAGCATTTTGTAACAAGCCATCCAATAGCTGACAAAACATTTTAATCTTAACCACAAATGTCAACCTAGTGGCATCAGATGAAAGGTCAGGAGATCATCAAGTCTGCAGCATTCATCGTCCGGGAAGCATTAATGTCTTCACAGAATTTTGTGTCAATCTATCCAACAGTTAAAAATACAATTCCATAAAAAAATTTTCCATTGGAAATGAAGATAATGATGTTGAGATATTTCAGTGGATAAGTAAATACTTCAACATCCTGGTGTTGCTAGGACAAAAGTCAGGGGATCACTAAAGTCAGCTGATTTCTTCACTTGAAACACTCTGTTTGAGTCAAACCAAAGCCTTTACTGTCACTTTATTCAATAACCAGTAATTGGGTAATTACTTAGATTTAGTTCATCATTACCAAATACTGTATATGCAGCAGCAATTCTCATTCTTAGGAAGCTCTAAGGACACAGAGTATAGCAAGAGAGGAGTAGAGTGGGCTTAAGGCTGTATTTTGATTCTGTATTCAAGCACTGTTCCTGCAGGCTTGAGGGAAAAACCCAGGAATCAATTAGAGATCCACAGTCAGATCATCTAAGCATTAATGTCAATATTTCATATGGTCATGATTCTCAAGAAAAACTAGTATCAAACCATTTAAAAGCAAAACTGAAAACCCTGCTCATCAATCCTGAGTGCAACACAATCTGACAACACGACAGTGTGTTGTATCATTTCATGTGCATCACTTGAAATGTATATCAACATATGTAGCACATACCAAACCCATAAAACACCCTGAAACTGGTACAGTAGCAGAGATGCGACAATCTGGGTAATTGCTGTGAATCCTAAAATGCTGACGCATAAAAACCTGCGATGACGTGCTCATCACACTGCCCATGTAATCAGACGCTTTATTGAAATGAGAGTTCCCTTCGAGCAGGTTTTACTGCCAGTGTTTTGCCATGGGGGCTGGTTGTCCTCATGCACAAAGTTAATGTAACTCCTACCTTTGTAAATCCCGTAATATAATAGATGTATTGATAAAGATGTATTTACATGTGCTGCCTCAAATGCAAAATACAGTATATCCTCTCTTGTCTATTAACTACAATGTTATGTGCTCTCCAGGTCTAACGTGCATTAGCACCTCTACAGATCTTGGAATAAAATCCAAGATCTCTTAGTGGAGTGTTTGGTTTTTTTATTTTCAAAAACTCTAATTTGCTAATGATATTTTGCAGATGATAATATAGATTGATTTTGAATCATGGGACCTAATTTAGAAATTAGGGCAATTGTGATATGATAAATCTGACATACATTTAGTTTCTCAGTCTCAAATGATTGTTGATTTGGTTCATTGGAGCTATAACTGTAGCTCGAATCATTCACAAGGCATAGCTCCCATCAGCCACAACCATTAACCACAACCTTTTAAAAGCTATAGCTACAATCAGCTAATCCCTTCTGCAGTATGTCATTGGTTTCCAAACATTATGATGGAGCAGCAGTCACAACAGGGTCCTTGAACCGGCTCTTTTCATGTGTCTTTTGATTGTGTGTTTGCTTTATATTGTGTTTCTGGTTCAAAAATTAGACAGAATAGAGGAAATTGATTGTTCAGAGTAATTACCCTTATTTTTATAGAGGGCTAAGGCTCCCTAAAATAGGCCTGGCTAAATCCAAAACCTTTGACCCACCTGCCACTGTACATATCCCCCTCTCTGGAGCTCTTCACCTTTCTCATATTCTCCTATTTACAAGTGTCATGATGTTACCTACATTTTATAACTCAGCAAAAACAGGGAAGGACTAGTGACAAAACCTTTGTACTAGAGTAGACATATTGCAACATGATGGTAATTCACTTCAACTGGCATTTAAAGAATGGGGAGTTCGAGGGGCTAAAACCCTGGATCTCCTGAGAGGAAAAACATTTTTCAAATTTCAAAACCAGGAAGACAGACCATTTGAAGCATGTCCAATAAAATGCTTGAAAGGCTTTTTTTTTATTGTTGCTCAGAACTTCTAATATAGAGTGAAGATTAAGGTAAGCTCTTCAAGCTGAAACAAAATTCTTAGTGGGTGATATATTATGCCTGATGGGGAAACGCTTGCTTATGTAGTAAAATGGATGAAACATGCAATTGAAAAAATAGGCCAACACGTTGACATGTGGGAGAAAGCAAATTAAGGAAACTAACAAAGGCACAAAGAGAGAAGGAAAACCCCACACATCAAATCCCTACCTTCTCAATGTGAGCCACCATAAATCACACTTTCTCTTCACACTCTGATACAAAATGTTTCAGAATTAATTACATAAGATCAAAGAGCACTGGAGAGGCGGCGAGTCAGCTGAATCAGCCTCCCCCTGAAGAGGCTTTACCATACAGTATAAACTTCCATATACAGAAAACAAAATCCATAAAGAGTGTAATGATATCGGTTCATAAAAGACCGATTTCTCTTTTTAGTTCCATCTCTTTTTAGTTATCGTCTACATGAGGCTAGCTAACGATGCTGTTTGTGTATCTGTGTCTCATTTGCCTCATTAATAAGGGTACAAATAATCACGCATGGACAGTGCAGGAGAGTAACCCAGTGTGATGACCTTTTACCTGACAAATCATATCTGACATCCCATCCTTGCCCCTGCCCTTCTACGAAGACTGTCCAGTGTGATTATCAAAACAGGAGCTACTGTGGCATTTTTATGGCAAACAGCAGCAGTGTGATACTTCAGTTGGATGGATGGGTCTACAATAAAAAATCTCATATTGGCCTGTCTGCTGTTAACCGTCCTCACACTGCCACAAACATCTCTTAACACTTTAATGCTTACCCAATAATAAAGATATCTAATTCAGGTCAGAGTACCAAAGATTTGGGCTCAAACACCAGCCTCTGGCCACAGTTGCTTCCCCTGCATCATCAAAAACAAAGACTGGATCTCGACATTTTTCCCTTTTACAACTAGAATTTCTTTACAGCTTTTACAGCCTAACAAAGCTGCTGGAGAAACTTCAGACTCTGATGTTCTAGTTATGATGTCCATCCAAAGGCCACGTTCGTGTCACATTAGAGTTGCAGTACTGTAGGTTTTACATCCCGTAAACCGCATGCACATCAACATCAAAGTCAAAATTTTGACCTGGAAATATGTCTTGTTACTTTAAAAAGCAGAAGTTCCTGAAAACCTGAAAACAAATATTGTTGCCTCACATCAGCCACACCCTCATTAATTGTAATTAAATCAGAGTTTTATGGAAATGATGTTATATTGTCAGTGTATAGTATTTTAATCTTCACATAACCAAACGTGTTATCACAGAACTAGTAGACCCAGTGCATTTGCAGTATTGTTGCCCAAAACTATTAAAAGCACCTCAGTGAGCTACTCTGTTGAACCCAGCGACATTTTTGTTCTTTATATTGAGTACATTCAGGCATAGTTTATTTTTCCGCTGCTGCATTTTTCTCATAATGCACAAAACGTTTATTAATTCATGGCTAAATATAGTCTCCAGTAAATGCATTGTTTACTACGCTTTGAGTGATTTTTGCTAATAACTATGGTTGTAAGCTGTTTTAGGAAAATACTTAATCCTTGGTCCTTTCATTTGTTGACATTATTGAAAATATCCAATTATACCAATCCTTTAAGGGGTAGGAGCAGCAGATCAGATAATGCTTGTTTCACTTCAGATCTGATAGTTAGAGCAAAAACACAATATTTTTTGACTGGACTGTTGGTTCCAATGTTTGGATTTAAGAGTTAGAGCCAAAGACACATAACATAATGTACTTTTTTCATTCTGTAAGAGAATAATGTGGATCCTGTTCTGGGTCGATAAAACGCCATATACACAGTACTCTTCCTATAGAGAAAACAATACAGGGCTCTTGCCTTGTTGGAACCTTAAATTGAACTATGATGAAAAGCTTTAATGTATTGTAGGAAAAAAAAACGATAAACCATAGTGGAGAAAAATCTTGAGCTGGGAAATAAATCTGACTCTTGCTCAGTTTGTTCACCCCCCCACCCCCCCATTTCTCTTCAAGGGCTTTATTCTAAGGATTACCAGACTGAAGAAAGGAACACCTGCCATCTCATTAAAAAATAAGATTATAGAATTTTACATTCGAGACGCCATTACAGCATTTTTAATATGAAATGAGCTAGAATGCCAATACTATAATACAATGGTGATAATCATCACCATTGACAGGCAGCACTAATCATAGAATTAGTTTGTCTGACAGGAATTAATATGGATTTAATCTGTATGCTATTGAACTTTATATTAACCTTTGAGAAATATGAAGATTGAAAAATTTCCTCCTGTTCTCAACCATCTAATTGGAAGAGAAAATCTTCTTGATGCATTGCACAGCTATAACAATTCTGATTGCTTTCCTGTTTTAAGAGCTATTCTCTTAAAATCTAAAGGATTATAGCAATTGAACCCTAATTTATACACCAATTTAAAATGAAAACTCAATTAGGTAGTACTTTTTAACATTTAACATTTCTGTAACCTGCAATGTTACATTTCGGGCTATTCCCTCTGATGGTACAGAATGGCTAATTATCACTCTAAACTTGTTGCTCCATTCAATTTTGTTCATTGTGAAACCATCTGTTACTCTGATTCAATATAATGAAAACTAGTGAGCATCCTTCTTCTGATTGACTCTTCATTCTATGCTCATGTATCATAGTTTGCTTTCCTTGAAAAGGTAGGACTTTGATATTTGTAGTCAGGTGCTCTTCTCCGGCCAGCCCACCACATCACCCACCACACCACACCACAAAACACAACAATAATGGATTTGATGTTGTTCTCTGACAGCAGTTGTTTTTCTGCCTTAATGTCACTCTGACCAAGGGAACCCAACAGACAACCAATTTAAAGACATCTAACCAGTGTATTTGTTGTTCTGAGCTCAGCCTTGCTGATATTATTTTCTATGAAACCATCTAAGATTTTTAACAGCTGCATCACATTGGTTTCTTGCATTAAGTTTTCTTTAGAAAACCAGAGGGAAATAGAGAGAAAAGGTGATTTGCAGAGAATATGAGAGATGACACAAAATTGGACATTTAGAAGACCCAAAAGGGCTTTCTGTGATTTTACTGCTCTCGGCAATACAAAGGTCTTGCTTTACAAGCCTTTTCAAAAATGTGATCCTTGTTTGAAAGTAGCCTCTGGCAATCTGAGACCAACTGGTGATCAATCATGGTATTACATAGGATGCGTGAGTTTGTGCTTTGCCAAGGACGTATAGCAGCATCCCTACTGCTATCTCATCCAAAGGGGAGACAACAGGGTGGGGATGGTGGCAGGGATATTTATAGAAGAAATGAATAATCGGAGTCAGGCATTAATATGGTTGTTTGCAGTTTAACCAGAACACTTTGCCATCTTAATACACATTAAAGCATAAGCATTCTTAATTGGAAATGTGAAGCTGATGTTTTAATGTTCTTTTAACAGCAGCTGCTGGGGGACAAGATGTACTGAACCAGGTGATAGTGCTGGACGCTGTGTTTGTGAGCATATAAACATGTAACATATGTAAATACTCAAACCATGTATAGGAATAAGATTGTGAAAGATGATGCAAGTTTGCGTTTGAATATTTTTGTTTGTGTGTCTGGGCATTACGCACATTACAAACTGTAAAGTGGTTTGATTTTTAGCAATCACACAATCACAATAGAAGTACAGACAAATAAATAATAGAACTAATACACATGGATAGAGGAAGAGCATCATATATATATGTATATATATATATATATATATATATATATATATATATATATATATATATATACTCTCTAACTCTATAGAGTAGCCAATTTCTCATCAGCATTTCATGGTTTCATGCCAAGTCCTGCAGGTACATTATCTGCAGGTGAAAAACAACATGAAATATGCATTGTATATAAGCCCCTGATGTCTGGTAACTGACAGCATCACTGGGCATCATTACTCATCGTGCACCTGCATTCGATTCCATGCCATGCAAACTAAAACTCTGCGCCATCGGCACAGAATGGAAGCCACTATGGGGGGGAACAAAGACAGAATAAACACCTGCTGACTTCAAAAACACAGTATGAACTATTTCAATTCTATGGAAATTCATCCCCCTCAAAACTCTCTTTTTTCAGGCATAACAAGACACAGAAGGTGCCTAAACAGTAGAATACAAAACAAAGGATACAGTTTATACACTGACACAAGAAAGATTTTACGTCAAAGACTATGGCAACAAAGGGAAGATTTAAAATCGCAAAACAGTACTTGCTTATGTGGTCTGGTCCAAATTATCTATTAAATTTCTCTATCACGTTCGGAATGTATATTGGATGACTAACATATATAATACACACATATACACACACAAACACGCACACATGGGTTCCCAATTAGAGACAAAACCTACAACAAATGGAGATGCCTACATATGGGGAACAAGAGCTCAGTGATCAGTTTAAGGAGAAAATTAGGGATATATTATCTTTGTGTCCAGTTTGGAAATATTTCCATATGAAATATTCAAATGTAAGTTAAGGAGGAGCTTGTGGACACAAGGTGTATATTGGTATTTCTACATGTCCCAAGTGAACACGTGGGCTTGAAAGCCTTAGTGCTTCAACAAGGATTGATCAACCCATCGCTAATGCCCTTCACAGTCTCTGAATCTCAACCCCGCTAAACACCATTGAGAGATTATGGAATAATGTGTTAGACAACGCTCCTCACATCCTTCATCAAGACACTAAATGAGACAAAGAGGCAAAAAGCTGTGGCTGTTAATTGAATACTGACTCAGTAGTAGCTACTGAGTATGTGCCTGAGTGTGTACAGGCAGCCCAAAAAGGATCGATTTCTGTAGGAGCCACCAAAACTAGCATGTGAGTCAAGGGGAGTACCTAGTGTGCATGTTTGCCTGAGCGGTCTCAGCTCAGGGCATGGACTTTCTATGTCCACAGGAAATCCTGGACAGGAAACTTGTGCCCACCAACACCACTTAATGAATAGTGTGAGGTAAATTTAGAACAACAAATTAAGCCTGTAACGCCCCATTCAGAATTACAGGTTGTAGTTGGTTTAAATGCAGACTAAGCTGTATCAGGATTCGGCAACAGATGCAGTACTTGCTAGTAAAATAAAAGCACTGTGGGGTTTTTATTATCATGAGATTTGTTGATTTGTTTAGAAAAATATAGAATATCCAGAGGAGTTTAGTGTAGGATACGACCCACAGGAATGTCCTCTAATGAAGTGCAGCAGGGATACCGGACCTTTGTTGCCATAATTATAATATTAACTGTGTGCTTATGGGATGGTCATGGTTTGGTTAGGTTTAGGTAAAGATCATGGTTTGGGTTACAATAAGTACTTCCTTGAGGTTAGAGGGCCTTTGTCATTATGGTTACAGTAATAAAGAAGCAGTCAAGGCTGTGGGACAGTCATGTTAAAAGAAACAATGATGACTCTTGGTTTCCCGCAGGAAGCAAACCAGTCTCCCGTGGGAAAGTCCTGTGTTTTGTTGACCAATCCATCCAGTCCTACCCTCCTCTCAATGTGGACGGCACTCTTTATACAGCGTCACCTGCGTCCTCCTTTGCTCCAGTCATAATTACTATAGCCTCTGGATGTCGCCTAGCAGACAACCTATAGGGTCATTTTTTTCAAAGGGAAGACAGTCCCAGTATAGAAACCACAGAAGGGCCCTGACTTGACTGTCTAAAGTCAGCTAATTTTAAATTCTGTCATTTTTTTAAAGTAAAATATGGATAATATACTGATTTTTTAAGTAAAATATGGAAATATGGATTGCATATGAAATATGGATGCCACCATCTATGTTTGACACTTCCTCGCACAAAAGGGTTCATTCAAACAAGGTCCAAAAGCAAAAATAGATAAATAAATGAATAAAATACAAATAAAAATCCCATGATGTTTCTTTTTGAAAGAAGCCTGTGAGCAGTCATAAAAAGAGTAATGCAGTTATATGCATATCTGAGTGCAGTCCCTGATTATGCAGTTTTTTGGAAAAGGTAACAGTGCAGAGTACAGCTAGATTGATAAATCTCCCCTAGCCTGATATAACAGCTGATGTAATTGCAGATATGTATATCATATTGGTGTATTTGTTCGGTGATGAGTAACCAGAAATTGCAGCGCAGATATGCCAACTGTAGGTTGTGGTAATTTAGTAAAAAGGTAACCATTGCAGAGTTTGTCCACCAGAGAGCAGAGACAAGTTGATCTATCAACTGTACAGTGTCACTCAATTCTCTTGAAAATTGATTATTTAAAAAAATAAAATAGATCCACATCAAGAATGTTTGTTTGGGTTGTGTGTATTTGTTGTGTATGCGTTGTGTATATGCCCATGGCAGCTCAGCTGTCACGCCAGCACCAACATGGCTTAAATGTTGTGGTTTGAATACTGCTCTGACATCACATGTCCTTCTTACCTTTTGTTCCCTGTCATCTGACAACAGAGGAGCAACAGAATAATGTGCTTAACTTTAATTTGTGTGTGAATCATCACAGTAAAGTCATTAAACAGATGGTGTAAAGAGGGTCCGCCGTACTCTACTGAAAACAACATAAATCCTTTAATCCTCATTGCTCTCCACAGGCAATGATGTACTGCAGCGCGGAATATGGAGCTGGCACATGACCAGGTTTGGGGATCATAAAACCGATGGATATTGTCCAAACTTCACCACCACAGGTTGTATCGATTGTGTGCAATGATGCAAAAAAAAAAAGAAGGAAGAAAAAAGGAACAGTAGAAATTCCGCTGTGCTTATTTTATCTAAGAAGTGCCGTGTTTCCAGAAAATTCACAATATCACCATATTTGCTATCTTTATAGCTATCTGGCATATGCCACTTTTACTTTTTCAAACATAACAGCTGATATAACGTTGCTGTTTTTCTCCTAAGGCGCCTGTCAGAAAAACATAAGGAACTCACCAAAGCAGGAGTTGATGAAACCGTACCAGCTGCAGCCGCTGCGCCCAAGCAGCCACTTCCCACGAATACTGGAGGCGAAACTGAGCGTGGTGCCGAACAAACACACCAGCATGTCACTGACGCTGATGTTCAGCAGGAGCATGTTGACCGGCGTTCGCAGCTTCTTGAATTTGCAAAACAGGAGCAGGACGACGAAGTTGTTCAGGAAGCCGAAAGTCATGATGAAGCCCAGCACCACGGACAGCACTACGAAGCCCGCCGGGGAGAGGTGCCCCGTGGCCGCCGGCAAGTCCACGGGCTCCCGGTCATCGCTCAGGTTGAAGCTGTGATTCAGACCGGCCTGACCAGAAAACATCCTGCGGTCCATTCATCGGAGCCTGTCTTCACTCTCAGGCCGGTTTCGGTGAGGCCGGTTAGGGCAGGTAGGGCTGCGCGCCTGCAAAGTTTACGAGCAGCTCCCTTCTCAAGTCCTTCTCCATGCTGTTTTTCCTTTGGGACGCGCGACCTACGCGACGCATGTTTTGTTCCAGACGCGCATTCCTCCACCGCTGTTGAGAGCGCGCAGCGGCCGATTCGTTCCCTATGAACCTCACGGCGACGCGAAGGCGATAAAACGCATCGTGGCTGGATGGAGGCGCCACCTGTTACCTCAGCGCGTCGCGCGTCTCCTCTCCTTCTTCTTTTCCGCCAAATTCAAGCGAGCGCGCAAGCTTCCATTCTAACCTCCATTAAAAAAAATAAAAAAGAAGAAACTGTTATTATTCGTCAGGTCTCCCTGACAAGACCAGTCTCCGTTTTTTTACTTCATGTTTGGGAAGTCTTTCACCCCCGTATCGCTACTTTAGGTTCGACTTTAATCCGTGCTCACAATGGCGGCTCCTGGGAGACTGGCGGCGCTGCGTAAAGTGCGCTCCGCTCCGCTCTCCGGCATCTTTTAAAGGCGACTTTTACGTGTCACGAGGCATCGGGATGACAGGGGGCCACGGGGGAGGTGTGTGTGTGTGTGTGTGTGTGTGTGTGTGTGTGTGTGTGTGTGTCTGTCTGTCTGTCTGTGTCTGTGTGTGTGTGTGTGTGTGTGTGTGTGTGCGCGTGTTTGTGTGGCTCCCTTAGTTGTACCTTCATAACCTTTATTTTACTTTTATTTCCCCTCCTACACTTTTTGTTCTAAAAAAAAAAGAAAGTAAAAGGGTGGGGGGTCCATTAATAGATCGGGGGGCTGCTTTTGCATCACCGGCTGTGAGAAGGGTCATCACAGCCACAAACAATCTAGACCTTTCCGCCGTTACTAGGCAATTATGACGATGTTGCCGTCCGTGGCTGCGTGATTTCATCTCCTATACATTAAAAAAAAACATTTACAGTGAATGCAATATCTGTCACGTACGTTATATTTATGTATTGTTGAGCAATAGCTGCAGCCATCTCATTCTTTCTGGTTTATTGGAGAATCATGTTTTCACAAAAACATCACCTTTAAAAAAATGAATAATCGAGGTGTGGGCAATATTCTTTATGGCAGCATTATAAATTTGTTTTAACATTTATACTATCGCTCCATCAATTATCTATCATCTATATGTGCTGCAATGCATAAACAGGTTGGGATATGAAGCTATAACAATTCATACAGTTGTTTGGTAATTTACTTTTCATGTTTTTCTTAGTTGTGGACACGTGTATCAAAGGAAATTACCATTAGTATTAACATTACAGACATGAACATTTGGTAATACAAAAGCTATGAGTGTAAATTTTTCCAAACAGACCCTTCTGACCTAAACCATATAACTGGCCACCAACCAAATCCTACAAAATATTCGAGGTACCTAGGAAGAAACTGACTTTTTTTCCCTCTTCAAAACCCTCTCTACATTGCCAGTTATGGAACTTTGGTGAAGAATACTAAACCTGTTTTTTTTAAATTTTGCTTATTTATCTATTTATTGTTTTGGCATAAAACTATTATTTTTTAACAATCTGGGTTTAAAGAGTATCAAAATCTGCCTTGAAAAGACATGCATAATATAGCAGTAATCAAAGAATTTAAACCCCTTTTAAATTTTCTTCCTGCCAATCGAACCCCCTAGAATTTCCAGAAGTAATTCCACAGATCCTGGTGTCCTCAGTGGTAGGTATGGCCCTGCATGCAAGTGTAAGTCAACAAACCGACCCAGCTTAACAAGTTAACTATATACACTATAATAGGAAAGGACCAGAGGAACCTGAAGAGGCAAGTCTGTCGACAACTGTAATATTGCACTTAAACACGACCCCAGTGAAAATGATTATTTTTTCATTTCAGCAATTTCATAGACAAAGCCTCATGTCACAAATGGAGCCACTGATGACAATAATTTACACTTATCATGCTAAGGTTTCAAGATGATATATTGGTATCCTCATTTTTAATGGATTAAACTTTAAATGAACAAAGAATTACAGTTGGGTAAATATGATTTTTTTAAAAAGTCAACAGAGTTACAAAAGAAAACTTTGTTAAAACAGAAAATGATCACAGGGCTGTTTTGTGGGGGGATTTGTTTTTCTTTCCTTCATATGAAAAAAAAGAAAATCAAGAATGAGTTGTCCAAAACACAGCAGGAAAATAAATTGAATCCAGTTCCACTTTTTTTTTTTATTTTAACACAATGTGATGTCATCTGTCAAGGTGCTGTGTTGGCCAGTCACTGACAGCGGGGTCCAAAAGTCAAGAACAGACTTTTGGACCCCGCTGTACATATGAGTGCAAATTCCTTGTGGATGACTTTGTAATGTGAAGGCTGTTTTGTCTTTTTTTTGATCTCAAAATTATCATGCCCAAAGAAACGCTGCTGAATTGTTAACATCTCAGAGTTGGGAAATCCTGTTTGAGTATTTAAAACTACTGTGCTGTGTTTTGACATCTTGTAAGCTTTTAGATTCATAAATCATCTCCTCCAGCCTGACTTCATTGTCTCACGGGTACATGCAACAGCACACTCCCACCCACGCGGATCCCTGCATTGTGCTAACACAGGACAAATGAGGGAGCAAAGAGAAAACAACAAAGAGTGGGAGTTCTAAGGAGAGGTGAGGAGATGTGGATGATTGGAGGGAGCTCGGGGTCAGCGAGGATTCAAGGCGGGAGGGAAGGCTGAGATGCTGGATGAATTGTTCTCAGAATACAGACAAGATATGTGCCAGCAGCACGCTCGCTTGATCAAGAGGCACAAGAGTCTTGATTTTTCCAAACGGCTCAGCCATGGAGACGCCTCCTTTATGCAACACAGGGCTGATAAGCTCAGCGAGGCAGAGCCAGATGTCAGGCACGTCTGCAGCGCTGTAGTGCACAACCTTCAAGGTCTCTTGCAGACCTTTAAAGATATGCTCTGCCGGCAGGAATCCTGACTTGTGCATTTCAAGCAACAACAGGAACATCTTCCTCTGAGTGTTAAAATCCACAGCAGACCTGACAGACATGTGGAGGAGAGAGGAGCTGGTTTGTTCTGTCACACAGTGCAGGGCTTCGCCTGCTCAGATATTTATCAATCATGGCCTTGAAAAGGCCTTCAAGTCCTCCTCTGTGAGTGAGGGTTTAACAAGAGGAGAGCAAGCGGGGTTAGTCCCTGTGACCTTTGGTTATAACTAGCTGTCACTTTCCTCACGCTTGTCCAGAGTCAGCTGCGATTTTTCATCCACAGACAGCTTGGGCTGGGCAACAGAGCCTGAGGCTGAGTCCCCGGTCTGAGGACCTCTGCAGCCAGTTTTGCCCTGAGGAAGTTACAGGATCACCTGGCTGCAAAGCTGAGGAATGGCTGTCAGTGCTTTTAATATTTTCACTGGTCGGCTTTATCTTAGGCAAACAGTTTCTCTGTCTGAAGTCCACTGTGCCCTTTAGCATGAAGGAAACTCTGTAAGATGTCTTCCCTTCCTATTTTATGCCATCCATTCTGTCAAAGTCCACAATCCACATTGCTGTGACAACCTCCAGATCATTGCTGATAATCCTTAAGAACTTGCAAAGGCACTCCAGAGGCTCCTCATCTCGTTTCTTTAAGAGTCTCTTGATGCAGCTGGGCATGACAGCCATGAATGTTTGATTTGAAGAACTCCCCGATAAACTTGATTTTAAGCCACAGGAAGCTTTGACATGGTCGAGCTCCTTCTTCAGTCGTTTGAGCTTATCTTTCTGTCAACATATTACGAGGGAAACATAAATGTGTAATTGTATGCTTTTTTGAAGTCAACACAAATAATTAGGAATACTTTTATTTTCATGAAGAAAAACTGTCATTTCTTTCCCATTTTTCATGCGTAAAAGACCCCCCCCCCGCCTTTTTGATAAATTATCAAAATTAACAAAAATAGGGGTCTCTTTTTAAAAATATGATAATTTAAAAAAACAACCCCCCCCCCCAACAAAATCCAAACATATTTCTCACATCCTTGGAAATCTCCAGCCTTCTCGGTGCCATCTAAAAAACCTCATCTCTGCTATGGTTGTTCAAACTCAGCCTGGGGACTTTGGTCGAAAAGGAGAAAACCATATGGAAGCCTTGTTAAGGCAAATTCAGATTCCTTCACTCACATTTTATGGAAAACATAATGATATTTATATGAATAAAAATAAGACTTTTTAGAACAAACAGGGATCGGCGTGTGCTGCTCTATTTCCCTGATCTTGTAATGAGTGTTGGAGACTCAAAATAAACTCATAATTGGAGCAAATCGAGGTCAAGAAAGTGCAAAAAGTGGCAAAGTAAGGTAAGTGATTAAAAAGAGGATAAAATTAGTATCCAATCATAGATGCATGACTTACCCTTGTGAGACATTGAGACATGCTGGTATTAAGCACAGATGAGTGTGGTCTCAGCATGGTCCACTCCAAGATGAGGTCCATAAGTTCTCCTTGTAAGACAGCGGCGTCACTCAGTTTGTAGCCTAGAGTGAGCCCTCTCTTTTTACTCCTCAGGTTAAATGACCTTTCATTTCTTGTCTTCCTTGAGGAGGCTGGAGGCTCCACAAAAACAACCCAGCTCCCTGTCACTGAGCCTCCTGTAGATCCTCCTCTTCTCTCAGGCTCTCAGAGGAACTAGCAAAAAGGTTAACTTAATGTTTTTCTTCACTTTTCCGATCATGCTCATTGTATCCATTGTGTTTTTTGAAGACTGAACCTGAACCTTTACTAGACACTCTGTAAACCCAGATGATTTTATTCCAGAAGGAAGGTTGTGCTTTGACCTTATCAATGAATTAATATGTTAACATGTTGACGTCTGGGTTGGACAAGACCCGTCTTTGAACTCACTTTCACTTTTATGTCAGCTACACACGTCAAATTTAGTGGCCTTATCTTGCGCGTTTTCAACACTCTTGCGGTGACAAAATTTGTCCGCAGACAGAAAGACATATAAACATCTGCCAGAGAACTAAAACCACCTTTCGCCACATTAGGTGTCTCTAGGACCACATTTTGCCATGATCACACACACAAACACACACACACACAAGTACACACACACACACGCACACACACACAAAATCATAAGGGTAAATCAATAAAAACCCTGCTTTCACAACTAGTAATCGATTACAAATAAGAACTGTACAGAAAGTAGAACATTTAAATAAATGTCAAAGTTGCCACAGTCTTTAGAATGATTGTCGGATGATGTAAGGCCTTAAAGCAAACAGGTTAAACAAAAGACTAAAGACAATTTGAGTTGACAGACAGTATAATATGTATATCTATATATATACAGGTACAGAGTGAGTGCAAAAGTATGAGGAGAGACTAAAAGTGAAAAGTGTAGACATTCTTCCTCTCTGGGCTAGTCAGGGTATTTGCCCCACCTTTGAGACACTTTCACAATCAGACACAGACAGACCACACATCATACGAACTAGCTAATTTCAAGAATTCCCCAATCTTTGCCTTTGCAATTTTACTGCTGAATGGGGAGGGGGCAGACAGACGCCATGACACATTGTGGACCAGCTTCCACTTTTCACCTGCAAATGATTGTATTTTAATGGACTTTTAAAAGCACAATTAAAATATGCTGCAATGAGAACTGCAAGCTAAGCACAACCTAATAGTGCAGCAATGAAACATATCCTGCTACAATCGCTGAGCCTGAGGCATCTAGATAAATTAACATGCTGACACGAGCTTTTGCTCCAGCGTTCAAAACAAAAGCTATGCTCTGATGCTAAAAATCTCTGTGATGTCAGTGACAGTTTGTAGGTAATCTCAGAAGTTTTTGTTTCTTTATGAACTCGTCTTCTTCATCTGAACTACCAACCTACTCTAAATCAGTTTTATTGTTGTTTTTTTTTTTACATTTATGTTTTCACTTAACCTTTACTTTTGCTTTCGAATTATAGACATTCTGGCACATTTTGCATTAAGCACAAAATTAGCAGTAGGTATGTGGCTCTCTGAACTTTGCTGTTTTGTGGAATATCATGATAGCTTTGATATTATGAGATGTATGTGGCTTGTAATGGTTTACATTGTATCCGCAATCTTTTTTATTTTCCATGTTTTTTTTTCTTTGCATTGATTCATGCAAAAGCAGCACAGTTTACAAAAGCTGGTCAATCTTACTCCATGGATCTCAGGGAGAGATAATAAATCTCTAAACCAAAGGTACATGTCATCTTAACTTATCATCATACAAAAAACACATCATAGGAAAAACCCATTACCAATAACATTGGTAATGGGAATAGCAATGGTTTGGCTTTATTTGTGTCTCCAAATAAGCAATGACTGTATAGTAGTGATCCAGCACAATACCAAGTCAATTTTATTCATAACAGCACCCTATCATAATAGAGGTTATCGCAGGGCATTTTTCATATAGAGCCAGTCTAGATCATAGTCTTTATAGTTATTATTTACATAGACCCAATATTCTTCCATGAGTGAGCACTTGGCATCAGCAGCAATGAAAAACTCCCTTAAAACAGGTAGAAATTGTGAATAGAACCTGGCTAATGGTGGGCAGCCATCTGCCTCGACCAGCTGGGTTGAGAGAGAAAGATAGACTGGGAGAGAGAGTGAGAGACTAGAGGAGAGAGGGAGTGAGACAGGAAAACCGGCAGAAAGCATGTTAGGGGAGAGGAGAGAGAGACGAGAAAGCGCAAAACTAGAGAGAAAAAGTAGTTAGTAACTAGCATTGTTGGGAAATTAATGTGTACAGATGGAGAGGAAGAGGTGGAGGGATGAGCTTGGTGCATCATGGGAAGTCCCCCGGCTGATAGCAGCACAAATAAGGGAACGCTCAAGCTGAGCCCGAGCCAGTCTTAACTATAAGGTATATCAAAGAGGAAGGTTTTAAGCCCACTTTTAAACATGGAGAGGGTGTCTGCCTCCTGGACCCAAACTGGAAGGTGGTTCCACAGTAGAGGAGCCTGATAACTGAAGGCTCTGCCTCCCATTATACTTTTTGAGGCTCTGCTGTGTAAAAGGCCTATTAATGAAAAACAAATTCACAGTTAGGATCCATATATTTTGCTCTGATACCTACAAATAGGTAAATGCTACAATATCTTTTATATATTGTAAATTTTTCATTTTCATTTCATTTTTTTGTAAGGAAAAGCTTCTGTAATTATTTTGACCTTCCTCCCTTTTAAGGACAAACAGAAATCTTGATTATGAGATGGTAAATAATAGAGACATCCAAGACATCCAAAGGAATAATTATAGGGGAAAAGTTGTTCTTTGGGGAATACAAGGTACTTGTCAAATGTCAATAAACATATCAAGTGAAAAGGCAGCAGCCTCATGAAAACCAGAGCAGCTAATACACTCAAGATTTTCTGTAACCATTAAGTAAGAACATTTTTCTAAGGCCTGAATATAAAGAAAAAGAAAAAAAAAGTTATCAAAATTTCTGTGAATTAAATAAGTAAAAGTAAAAGTTAAGAGGTCACTAAAGTTGTTGCAGTTCTTCCTGAGAAGAAAATGAATGGTGTTGCCTGAGAAAAAGTCAGGGGATTACCAAGGTTGGTTGCATCCCCTGGGGTCCATGAATGCCAGAACAAAAATCCATGGCAACTCAGAGATGTTGAGATATTTCACTCTGGATCAAAAAGTGGTGGACAGATATCGCCATTCAGGAACAGTGTAGCTAGGAAAATCCTTGTCTAACTTATTTATTTTTAATTCTTTACTCAAAATGTCTTTCTTTATTACTAACTCAGTTTTCATTAGCAACAATATTTTCTACCTGAATTCACTTTTCAATGGGTGTGAATCAAATCTATTATTGATTTGATGACTATTATTCAGTTCTGTTTCATTTCAACACACATTGAGATCCAGGTTTTGATAAGTGTGTATTTTTATTTAGTTGCGGTTCCCCAGATTTTTACTTCTGATGATATAGCAAGGCCACAAATTACATGACAGAAACTCTGTGCTGGCCACAATTAACAGCTGTCAGATGGTCCACTACCAAACACCTCCCTTGACAGATGGGTTATCCTGGAAAATCATCTCTGAGGAATTTTCGCACCCAATGATATAACCACATCAAAACATGCCAAAAAAAAAAACAAAACAAAACAAAACAGAACAAAAAAAAAATTGAAAAAGACAATGTATTGTAATGCCTCCTCATAAATCTCTATCGCTGAAATAAAAGGTTTGGCCCTCTCTGCATGATATTTGATATAATAAATTTGTTTGTAATAACTTTATAAATTGAATTTGTAATAAGTAGGAGATACAAAATTGCTTTTATATCTCAGTCAGTTTAAGAGAATATACAAATTGAAAAAAAAATCCTCTCAAATAGTCAAAATGTTAATTTGCCTCTGATACTTAGGTCTAATTCTGTTTGACTGTCAGACAGCATTTTTTTGAAAATGTTTTATGGTCTTGAAATAAAAACAGTCAAGACCATTGGGAAAATATGTTCCATCTTAGAGTTTACTGAGATGATTGGGTTGCCTGCCATTTAAGTGATTCAAAGTGGACAGCTGCTTGCCAGGAGAAGATGATCAATGAGCTGTGACATTCAAGACCTGAACAACTGGATTATTACCAGCTGAGTGCTCCAGTCAGTACCTTCATCTCAAGCTTGAAGTACAAAGAAAGCCAGCAAATGGCTGACAGCCAGCAACTGAACTGATCACAGCACACTGCCAGTCCTCAGACTGAATTTATCCGGTTTTGGGCCTAATGCATACAGCCCCTATGTTTAGATCAACAACTTCCCGTATGGTATAATTATACTGTGTACTTAACTCAGCCATTAGGCGGGTGGGATTATAGTATGTGAGTCTGACATCACTCAGTTGAACCATTTCCTGTGTCTCTCTGATTGTATTTGTCTATTGCATCCTTGGGGTTGAGGGTTTTTATGAAAGACCAGTGTTATATCCTGTATTGTATCCCTTAACATATCCTGTTAACAGAATGACACTCACTCATTTACTCTTTCTCGTCAGTTAGATTTAAATGTGTGAGGCCCTAATCCTTTAAATAGTTGTTGAGATATTATTTAAAACTGCGTCTTTTCAAAAGTTTTAAATGGCAAAGGGCTTTGTTCTGGTAGAAGCTTATCATGTAACCTGCATTTCTGACCTTGACAGAAACCTTTATCTATTAGTACATAACAACCAGTAATGCATGTCTTCACTTGTGTATGCACACAATTCCTCACTACAACACACCCAAAAGCATGCTGACAAACCAATAATGGAGTAAACTGATTATAAATTGTGCAAAAGGCACTTCACAGCCTGCTGTTAGAGACACTATCTGATTAGGTTTGAGAAGCTATTTTCACCTATTCTGGAGCCTTTAATACATTTTTGCAAACTTCACATAAAGCTAACTAAAGTCAGATGATGAAGCAGAACAAAATGTTGTTCAATTTTCCATTTTGATTTATCAGCAAAACCTACACAGTCTTTGCAGGTTATCTATTCTTGTTTCTCATTTGTCACAAAGCTGATGTACACGAACATGCAATTGTGTTTAGCAGTCAGGTCACCAGTCTCAGAAGCCTCCGGCTCTGAACAAACATTTAATATACTTAATATCGATTTGAATCAAATAAAATTTTATTTGCTCTTGACAAAAAAGAACACCACTGCTTTAGTGGATAATTTCAAGTCAAATCCACCCATTGCTCGCAAGTAGGTCATTAGTGTTGCTTAACATATGGTCAAACACCATAAAATACAGGAGATAATCATCTGGGAGGAGATTGAGTGTCATCTATGATAACCAGGTATTTTTATGGACCATATGAGCTGTTCTGTGCAAAATAAATATAAATAAACAAATAAAATAAAAAAAAATTTAAAAATCAATTTGATAACCTTTTCATCCTTGTTTATCTTCAGTCAGAGGGATGTTTGTAAGAGGTATTTTTGATGTTAGCCTGATTGAATTTGTACACATGGAAACTTTTTGCTCAGAGGGAATGTGTTGATATTAATAATCATAGAGGTCAATTACAGATCTGAAGGCAACAGCCAGATTACTCCACACCTATATATAAACCAACCTTCTAACTCAGTCGTTTATTAAATTTTACTGAAAACTCCATTGGTTAAGTAAATCATAGTATTCTGAATGAAATAATTATAAATTCTATTTATGATGCTTTGGTACATTCTTTTTACTTTTTTTTTTACAAGAAAATTTGAAATAATTCTTTCAGGTCAACAGCGCATTGCTATCTTTTATTTTCAGATCTCAGTGGTAACCTTTGAGGTTGTTTATGCAATACTTTAATCCAATTAAACATTTCTCTCAGGCATAAATAATCGCTTTGGGGGATCTGACATAAAAGTATTCCCAGCAAATCTGTGTGTCTCAGTTGGTTAAATTTGAGCAACAATATGATAAACACATGCGATAAAAGCTAAATTGCAAGTTTACATAACAAAGACAGCATATGTATAAATATATATTAAAATTGTTTTATTAACCTTAATTAAGACATGCTGAAAGGCAAATATTTGTTTTTAAAATAGAACAAAACGACCTTCGTCATGTCATACTGCAATTTCTTCCTTTCTTCTTTCTCTCTCTTCATTATTATCATTTTATTTGACAAAATCGACATGACATAAAATAACAGATGACATCACAAGCCCTTTGCTTCTGTCAGTAAGATGTTGATAAATCAGATCTTTTACTCAAGTGAAAGTACCGATACAAAAGTGGAGCATTATTTTTAACTATTGCATATACAGTTATAGTTAGTGTTTAGTCTAGTGATTCCCAACCTAGGGGTCAGGTCTCTATAAAAGATCACAAGATAAACCTGAGGGGTTAGGGGATAATTAACCAAAGGAAAAAAAGAAGTTCTCATAAACTGAAATATGTTAATATTATGACCTTTTCTCTGATATTAGATTTTTTTGTGAACTATTAGATAATTTTACCTCTTTCTCTTTAAAGGAAATCATGTGATTAAGCCATGCCTGTCACAAACCGAAAGGGTTAGATAATGTTGATTTCTTTATAAATCTTTACACACTAATTTACACACTTTTAATTCCTGCAAATGTAAAATCTTACAAAATCTCTCTAAAAATGAACTAACTAGTAACTATATCTGTCAAATGTAACTCTAGTGGAATAAAAGGTGCAATATTTCCCTCTTGAATTTAGTAGAGTGGAAGTATAAAGTTACACAAAATGGAAATACTCAAGTAAAGTAAACGTAAGACAAAACTGTTCTTAAGTCAAGTACCTGAATGAATGTATTTTGTAACTTTCCACCACTGAAAGTTCTGTGTCTCTGGGAGACATATCATTATCTCATAAAAAAGTCCAGGTCTCTCCGGTTGTATTACTATAAATAATTCCTACAGTAATAAGGACATACAGTGCACACTCAGCATATACATTTTGACAGACAAAACGTTTACAGAGCCACGCAGTTCTCGGTGGCTGCAAAGGGGAAAATCAACAAGGTAAGGTCACTGCACCGTGGAAAGTTTCGTGTGGTGGAATGAATGAGCCATTGTGTCAGTGCATATAAGTGATTCTAGTACTTGGGGAAAAAAAAAAAAAAGAAAAAAGAAGAAATATGATACAGAATTGCCACAAATCTGGATTATGCAATTAAAACTAAAGATAGCAACGGGTTTTGATGGATGTCATATTAAAATAAAACGGTTAATTACAGCGATATTATTATTATTATTATTATTAGCAGTGGCTCGCCAAGTCAAACGAGCGTCACAAAGTCGCTGCGGGAGAAGTCAGGCTTCTGAATCGAGCGACGACCGAATCGCTCCTCCGCTGTTCCTCGGCCCAACAACTGAGGGGAGCAAAACTCCGACATGTGCGCCGCGTTAAGATGAGCCTCCCCCCCCCCCCCGTTGTACTCCCCCCGGCGCTTTATAGGGTATTTTCTTGCGGGGGTAGAAATCGTGCGTGTTAGTTTTCAGCGGCCCCTATGAGCGGGAGAAAAACGCAGCCGAGTTTAGGGAGCTTGCTTGCTTGCTTGCTGGCTGGCTGGCACGTAGCTAACGCTAACGCCGTTGCTAACGGCTAACCATCTGGGTTCCGAAGCGCCGCGGCGGTTCGTTAACGTTAATCTTAAAAAAAAAACACCCGCCTGTGAGAGAAATGGTTTCTGATCTGTATCCGTGTCTTTATTTCTCCGCTTAGCCCGGAGACGAACGGCGCTGATATATGAGTTTATGCGCAGTTGTGGTGGACGTTGAAACTCGGAAGCGTAGCTTGCCACCTGGTACTGTTTGCTACCTGTGCGGCGGGTACGCCGCTAGCCACGTAAACTGCCCCTGCTGGTGTTGACGTAGCAGGAGCGGCTAGCTCGCCTGTCCAGTCCGGCTAGTCAACATCTTGTGTGATTTCTTTTTTTTTTTCTTTAGAGGTGCCAGGTCATTGCCAGCCCGTCCTAATAAAAACCAAAACACCACCCCCCCCGAAAGACCGAGCTCCGCCGAGGACGTGAGCGATTGTAAACTCAAAATGCTATAGCTGGACTTGAACGAGTGACTCGTTGGTTTCCTGGATGATGAAGCGAGTCATCTGGCTGATATCAGGATTAAACAGAAGAATGATGAAGCTGCTTTTTGCCCTCGCTTTGATCGCCTACATCGCCTGTAAGTACACAGACGTCCATTGTAATGTGTATATAATCTGTCAAGCTGCCATCGTTACCTGTGGCAGTCTTGTCTATTTTCAATCGTGACATCCAAAGTGTAAACTCATGTGAGTAGTTTAAAGTGACACTACAATAATCTTTAATGGTCCCAAGGTGTTACCTTGCAAGACCGGTTTCCTAAAACATCCCTCTGGATAAGCCTCTGTTGAATCGATCGGGTTCAATAAATAGTAGAAATATCTTAGATATTCATTATGAACTGTTAGATTTTCAAGGGATCAATTTTTATTTATATATGTATGTGGTGAAATGGTAGAGAGAATGTGTTTGTTTGTTTTTTTATATATATCCACTAAAGGTTTCCACTAAACTCCTGCACTGAAAGAATTAAATTTCATTGCTTGATCAACAGAGAATTGGTTATGAACATATCTTGCAATTCGTTAATTTAATTGACTCTTAAGTCATATCGAACAAATATGCTAAACATTCACAGGTTACTACTTCCCAAACTGGAGGATTTTTTTGCTTTTCTCTATGTCAAGTAATTGTAAATTTAATATATTTTTGTTTTATACTATTGTTTTGATTATAAAAATTATTCATAAGATGTCAGTTTTGGCTCTGGACTAAACAATTAACTGTCAACAGCTCCATCAATAGGTATTTGATGAGAAGCTTTATTTGATTCTCATCATGTGTGATTATTTTATCTAGAAATGCTTTGGGATGTTGAGCTGACTTTTTCACTGTGGCAGTTTGGCTCATTCCAAAGAGTGATAAGTTGTCTTAGCAGAGCTACAGTCAGTTACACCTGTACAGGACAAATCCATGACCAATTAAAGTCAAGTATGATTTAAGGCCCCCTTACACTGTGCAATTTTGGGTTGTCTGAGTCGTAACTTGACAGTAGAGAGAGATGTGGTGAAATCTGAGGTCATTGATCCTAAACTGTAAGACTTTTCTGACATTAGCATTTGCCAGCTGCAAAATTCCAATAGTGTCAGAATGTTCACAGTTGTATAGTCTTTTCTCAGTAGACTGTGTAGTGAAATTTATGAATGTGGCTCTACTCGCAAACATATTCTGGGGATCTCACTCAAAATTCAGATTAGCTCACTGCGCATGTCCTTGTCAGGTAATTCGATTGCTGGAAGTTCTCTCTATCTTCTATCTCTGTCTTTCACCTGGTGTGAGTTTTCCCCATGTCTTCTCTTTATCTGTAAGTTGTGTTTATGAATTTTACGTTGGCATGTTGGTCTTGCCATTGTCCACTAGCCTTCCCTCCACTTCAGTGGTCTGCGACACCTATACGGCCAGCTTATTAGTTTGCATTGTTGCTCAGACCTCTTACGATTGATATGTCTCCCATACTGGTTGTTGTGGGTCTGAAATGAAAGAGTTGATGATACTCTATGCAACGTCTCAAATATTAGGCGGGGTCCTTGAAGAAAATCCTATGTATAGTTGTGAGATGGTAGGGTCCGGAAGTATTTCTCCTCATTTTGTATTCCCATTTCAAATTTTTCTTTAATCAATATCATTAATTCTACTTAAGATGGAAACATAGGATTCTAATGGATAATGTAACAACTCCATGGGTTTATGTTATAGCCACCAGCTTAATTACATCAACTTCTTTTTGGAGAAACCATGTTCAGAACGGGTCTAAAGCTATAATACCCAGGATCCTTGGGTGCCATTGCTATGGAGAAGCCAGTCAGAGGTGAACGATGAAATAGTTGGGATTTCAAAATGCTTTGTCATAACTCTGTCTATGGGAAAAATTAAGTACAGTTTTAGTTTGGGGTGCCTGAAGCAGCTGCTACCACTTTGCAGCTATTGAACTTGGCATTGGCAGTTCTTGGTACTCTTAAAGTGGGGATAAAATGATGATATAAATATATATACCATGAGATGATATAAATTGTCCACTGTTAGAGATTTTGCCATACCAATCAACTTTATACCTTTAACACCTCTGGGTATATTTGGCCATTTTGACCAATGGTGCAAATGTATTGACAGGACTGTTTTATGGCAATATTGGATTGTATTTTTATGATTTGATTTTTTTCAATCGGTGTGTTAAAAGTACTTTGATTTTTCAGCCAGTACCTTGCCTGATTAGATTTAATTTGGATGGTTGGATGGTAAGAGAAAATAACCAGGAAATAGCTAGATTTGAATGGAAAGGTGTTACCAAGTTGGATTTTCATAGTAATGAAATCTGAAAATGGTCAGATATCTAATGGATCAGTATGAAAATCTGAAGAGGTGACAGATATCTAGTTACTTATTTACAGTCTTGTCAAACAGTGCATTTGTAGTATAGTACAGGAGAGAAAAGATGACATCTGTTGGAGCATATTTACCTTATTTGGCTGACTTCAGTAGTTTTGTGCTTTGGCTTTGTTAGACAGACTGGTATCACTGAATGTGACATTGTTCTCTGTTCAGTGTAAATTTACTTTGTATTCATGATGCTACCATTTCATGACAACTTTTCTCTTTATCTCTTCCAGCTGTCTGGGGAACATATACGAACATGAGGTAAAGTAATTTATTTCTCTATTACCTAACTACTTCGAGGTAAATATTGGACATAGGCAATTTAGTAGCTAAATTCATTGTCTTGAAAGCAGTGTACTTGATGGCAAATTAAAGTAGATAAGACTAGTAATATTATTAGTAGTAGACCAGGATAGTCTATAAAATTGTCTGACCAGTATTACCATTAGGCTTTTAAAATAATACCACTGTCCTTAATCACAGTATCGCTTATCTGATTCCTGTGACATTCCTCAAACAGCCCTTTCTACACGTCTGTAGGCTAAAGGATTAGGTATCTGAGTGTCAAATACAAATGGGTTGAAAAAAATAATCAAATAAATAAAATGTGAAAAGGTAAATTGACACTTAATTGTTTAATAGCCTATTGTTTTCAGAACGCCAAATTCTCATAGTAGACTAACACAGGGTCTCCCTCGATTGGGTCTGGAATTCCAGCACACTTATTTGTATGGGACTGTTATATACATACAAACATATATACATACATACATACATACATATCTTACACAGCACAATATAGCTTCTCTCTGTGTAATACCTGAGCTGTGACAGTGTGATTGAGATGCTGACAGAAGCATTGAGTAGAAAAATTAGATTTTCAAAGATGACAGCTGCGCTGACTTTATTTATTCAATCTTCAAAATGTTGTCCAGACAAAGTTAAACATGAGTGGTAAACATGAGTTTATATTAATGGTGGGAAACAATCAATTTGTCAACTGTTAAGCCCTTCATACCATGGTATCTACCCCTTATCTATTGTTTTGTTGTAACGGGCCATTATTGACGATGTTTCAAACCAGTGAGCCGAACTGCTTCATGGATGTATTAAATTTTTATGTGATTTTTAGCATTATTGTGATAAATTACCTTTCAATAGCTGTATTAGCTAAAAACAGAAATCCATCATTGTTTATTTTGTCCATAAATAGTTACTGTAAAAGCAGCTGTTTTAAGATAAGCAAATATAGGTGTTGTGATACAAAATTACAGGACAGAAGATTTTATCATATATCCAGTTGTTGGATGGGAGGGGTGATTGGGCATGTGTCGCTACTAACAGTTTGCTTGAAGTCCAGTGCTAATTTCTATGACCTTGTGATAATGGCTGCTCTCATGTTATCCCCCTCTCCATGTCTGTCTATTTCTCTCATCATAGATCAATACAAGAACATGGAGAAATGAAGATTGAGCAGAGAATTGATGAAGTGAGTTTGACTATATTAGCTGTATGGGTCCAAGGAGCTCAGTTGTGTGTTATCAGCTAGTATTTCTCTTTGTCATTGACATAATATTACACATTTTTACTAGACAACCCCCCTGTTAAGACATAAATGGGAGGGCATCCTGTGGGTTTACATTATTTACACTGCCTTAGTCTAACCTAGATTTTTTTAAATCGGTCTTACATAATTTGCTATAGCGCGGCCAGTTTTTGCCAGACCAGACCAATGCTAGACCAGACCAATGCTAGTCTTAAAAAAGATTTTAAAAATGATAGATGGGGAGGTAAAGCAAAACTGAATTTTGAAAATTTAAACTTCATGCCTCTTCTTTGCACATTTATCAAAACGAATACCAATTCACTGCTGATAATGTCAAAATTTCTGCATTTCTCCACATTTCTCCACCTTGCTTATTTTCTGGCAGGTTGTTAATGCTTGCTGTAATCAATTTATTGGCACAACACAAAGGCGCCAAGATTGTGCAAATATTTAACTGTCACCAAAATACTGAATACCTGTCTTTCTTGATCCCATTCAACTCTGCCTTGTCTAGGACCCTTGGCCAAGGTCTGGCAGGTTAATAAAATAACTAATTAATAGGCCACCACATTTCAGGAAAACGCAAACAAGTGTGTTTTGTGACTCACAAAAAAGTAATGCATTAAAGCCCTGGAAGTTTTTTGTTTCAATGTTCTTAGCCATGTTCCACAAAATTAAGTTTTTAAATATAAATCTTGGTCTTCATGATCGAAAAGTTGTATCCAATTCTCTTTCATTAGTTGCATTTGGCAATGTAAATGAAAAGTGATACGAGCATATTTTTTATGTAACAGGGAACCCTTGCACACAATCACATACACAGATTGCAGCTGAAAAGTCAGATACATAACATGAATTATAATTGCCTCTATATTGAATCAGAGTGGTTGCTTATCATATGTTGCAGGTGATCAGTGAAGTAATTTCAGTTTATCAGGTTGACCTTAGAGTTTAAAGACTCAGCTTGCCTGATCCATAACATCCATAACATGTCTGGTAATCTTACAGACAACATTCTGCTACATCATTATAATGACAAGAAATATAGTTAGCAAATGGAACAGTTATTTTATTTACACAGAGGAATTGGGAAGCAACCTAGAATGTGAGTTTTTACATCTAAGTTCATCTATAAAGGAAGAAAGCTATCATCACTGACTTCATTAACAGTAGATACAAGGACAATTTGTAGGACCACCTTTTTCTTCAAGTAACCAAGATTTGGTTTAAATAACCTCAGTAAAAATGTCAATCTGACCAGTTCAAATGGATTTTTGCTGGTGTAGGAATTATAAATTTTTTTCCATCTGTGCAAATTTAGACTTGTGCATTTATTTTCAGCATGGTACCCCCTCACATCCTCTCAACCTTAATAGACCCAGAGAATATTCACATAGTGTTCAATAGTACTTGTATGGGCTATTAAAGGCTCCATTGTGCTGTACAAAATGACAGACCAGGCAATGACGTGTGTCATCCTCACTTTCATCTTGGAGTTCAAGCATAATCACTTGCTTCCACCAGTTCTCACTCTGTCTCTGGCCATGCCACTATGACTGCTTAATAAGTGAACAAGAAAATGCATTAAACTTAACAATAAGCTTACAGTACATAAAAATGCTGGTATGGTAAGGTTGCTTTCAAGACATACTATAAGGTATATTTAATATTTGATAAGGATTAACTTTGCTGTCATCCCTTATATCTCTTTTCATCTCGCTTCAGGCTGTGGCTCCACTCAGAGAGAAGATTCGTGATCTTGAACAAAGGTGTGTCCCTGTGTGTTTGTTGTTGTTTTTATGTACATGTGTACACATGCTCCAAAATAGGGAGACTGATTTCCATGCCTTTCCTTCCCGGTTACCGGATGTTCAAAAATGTATACAACAAAACGTATCGTCATATTAGAAGTCACGTGGTGCTTATGATCATAAGACTATCCATGAATTAAGCCAATATTGACTGTTACATTGGAGTCACTGGTGACTCTTATTGTATCTCTGCTTTTAGAGGTTTTATTTGTGTCACCTTATATGCCTTGAAACTGGTACAAGTTGTCTTACTTATCACTTTGTCAACATGTGTGACAACAGGGAATTAGGATTCATTTAGGAGTAGCTTTTAATAACTTCTTTTGCAAGGATGACAGAGAAGATTAAGATCACTGAGGAGCATAAACTTGATGTTTCACATTCATTAAATTTACATATTTACTGTTCAACATGCAACATAATACCTAAGCCTTTTAATTCTGTTCAGTTTTTAATTATCATATTAATATATTTTCCTTTCTGTTAATCAAGTTGTAGGGTTCTCTGTGCAAGATCAGCAGTAAGTTTGAGAAGTTTGAAGTCATTGTTGTTAATGGTAAATATTCTGAGGATTACCATAGAAGTGATTTGTTGTTTTCTTGTTTTTTTGTTTTTTCTTTCAGATAATTTTCTTCTGTACTGTACATTTGATATGTTTACTGTAAATTCAAATGAATAATCCTAACACTTCTACAGACCAGAGGGAGTACAGAAAGATGATGATTTCTTAGATGCTGTGATAATATTTTACTCAGAAAGTGATTTTTGAGATCTTCTAATGTGGCTCTCAATTCAAATCATTAATCAGATTTTCTTTGTAAACAAAGGTCATCTCAAAACATAGTTACAATGGTTTTAGACTAAAAATCAACCACCCATTACTTACACTACATGCATTAAATGTGTAAAGTCTGTATCTTGATGTTAAACAAAGATACAGTAAAACACCATGTATCTTCAGTGCAGGCAAATCAGTTTGCTTATGGCGTATATTAGGAGAGTAGAACTTTTAGACAAATGCAATGAAACCGCTTTATTTATTATTCAAGAACTAGATTTACACTTAGCTCATAGATATTGCTCTTTTCTACTTAAAATTTCATGGAGTGTGTCTTCCAGATGTTCATCAGTAAGAAGTTTGTCTTCTGTCTCTCAGTTTTTCTCAGAAATACCCACCCGTCAAATTCCTGTCAGAAAAGGATCGGAAGAGAATTTTGGTATGCAACAAACACTCGATTTCAAACACAGTTACATTCAAGATGACTACTACACTAGGTTCATAACCCTGAGTCGAGCCACTCCCGGGGTGTGTGTGTGGGTGGGTGAGTGAGTGAGTGAGAGAATGGGAGAGTGAGTGAGAGAGAGAATGGGTGGGTGGGTGAGTGAGAGAGAGAATGGGTGAATGAGAGAGTGAGAGAGAGAATGGGTGAATGAGAGACAAAGTGTGTATAAGTGCAGTCCATTTACCCTTCACACACATAAATTTGATTTGTAGAGCATATACAAGTGGTATACATCATTAGCATAAGTGCTGCTGGAGGGATTAATTTCTTGGCAAGAAGGATCTTCAGATGTCCTTTAAGACAATGAAATATCTCAACATCTAACTGATGGATTGGCAAAA
The DNA here is from genome assembly GCA_016859345.1 of Istiophorus platypterus. NCBI lineage: Eukaryota > Metazoa > Chordata > Actinopteri > Istiophoriformes > Istiophoridae > Istiophorus > Istiophorus platypterus. The sequence goes on along the minus strand of CM029122.1, from coordinate 10,011,897 downwards.
AATTTAGCAAAGATATTCATGTTCAGTGATGATGAATCCAATTGACTTGTCCTAACAAATATTGGAATGAATGCCATGGAATTTGGTAGGGGCAAGTTCCCTTTTAAGATGAATTGTAATAATTAGTCTTGGTGTACTACTGATCTTCATCTAGCACCATCAGCCGGTCCAAATTTGAATGTATCCCATACATTGGTTTATATGTTGAGCAGATATGGTGAACATTGTAAATGTCACTAAGACTTACCTGGTATCAAAATCAAGCTGTCAGATGAACAGACAGTTTATAAAAAGACCAAAACCCTCAAGTCAAGCAAACATATTTGACATAGAAAATTATGGATATAGTAAAATTGTAATACAAGCTAATGAAACTACTGAAAACTTTTGCAAAATTACTGAAAACTGATCACCTGTAAAGCATTTAAATTGCACTATAGGGCAATATTTTCACTAACTACAACAGCTAGTCATTTTTCACTGCAGACATTTTGACATGTCCCAGCAGGAAGAGCACAGGTTTAAATAATAGAATCAATGATGGCTAACTTCTGTTAAGCTGTTTCAATTTCATGATCCTGTGCATGCTGGCTCACTGTGACACCGTCATGACTTAACTGGGACAATTGAATTGCAGGCCATCATCATTAATGTTATTAGTAACCCATGCTTTCCTGACTATGATGAGTCAAAGTGTCTGCTGGGAAAAACACCTTATAATTTAGACTTCATGGTTGACTTAATCAATAGAAAGAGTAATTGACACAAAAACATTTTTCTACTTAACTTATCCCCACCCCACTTAACCTATTTGTTTGAGAGTGGGCTGTTAAATTCCTTACTAAGTAAATAAACTCCTGGAAAGACTAAAACATAAAATGGTAATGCTAAAATATATAAGTTACTGATTTTATCATACACGTGTTTTCTTCCACTAGATTACTGGAGGTGCTGGTTTTGTGGGTTCCCACCTGACTGACAAACTGATGATGGATGGCCACGAGGTAACTGTGGTGGACAACTTCTTCACAGGGAGGAAAAGAAATGTTGAGCACTGGATTGGCCACGAAAACTTTGAGCTCATCAATCATGATGTGGTGGAGCCTCTCTATATTGAAGGTGAGCAGAAGAGTAAAAACTGGAATGATGATATGTTTTTTTCCTAATTTTGAGGTTCAAAGCAGGTTCAGCTAAGCTAGGACTGACACAAAAATGCTCAAATTACTGGAGAGTCAGGGGAAGCTGACAAATGATTGTTTAGTCATTATCAGTAATAATATTTCTTACGTATATACTATCCAATTACCAAGAAAGGACCAAGAAATGGGTTTTCACTAATAGAAGCAAATCTGGATAAGGTATTTCTTTAACTTCCTAACCCTCTGTTCCGAACCACGTTTCTTGTACACATGATGTACGAGGAATCATTGAACTGTAGAATGCCATCAGCATTCTGCTTTGTTCTTGTCTTTGGCTGTTCTTTTGAACAGCACTTCATCTTGACAGTGCAATTATGTTGTGGGGTTTGGCACGTTAGCATCTGCTAGATTTAATGTCTCTTGCTCCCACTGCCCCTACCTTCCCTTGTCCTATGCAACAGCAAAGATGCACCCTGTTGCTGATGGTCTAAAAAGGTTAGAAAAAGTTTATTTTGACCGAGCCACTTTGTCTCCCATTTCCAGAGCCAGGACTGTTGAGGAACACCAGATTTTTTTCAGCACACACGAAGAATAGACAGCAGAAAAAGACTATGAATATGGTGAACATGACAGAAAAAAAATCTTAACTAAACCAAACAAAGCCTAGCTCAACCACATGCAGAGGCTAGGCTGGTCAGTGAGGGGCCAGGATGTTGTCATGCCCTTGGTTACCTTTAACTTATATAAAAAAAGACACACTCAAACCTAGTGTATGGCAGGCCAACCTCTACTGTTTGCTTTTCTCCTACTGTCTGTGCTCAAATATATAGTAATTTGATACAGCTGAATTGTAATTTACATGTTTTTCTGTTTCTGTTGTCAGACGAAAAAAAAGTATGAAATAAAGACTGAAACATGGTCCATTAAGACTACATGTAAACCAGCAGTCACTTCAAAGCCATTTCCAAGGTACTGCTCTGTTCTGCTAAAATCCTGATATGAATCCTGAATTCGTCTGACAAAATCACCATACACATAAGTTAAAGACAACAGCTGTGCTGTGATTTCATCTATATTTACTTGTAAAATGACAACTCACAGGGAAAGATAGAGGTTCATTAGTGTATACGCAGCTGCAGTGTGAAAGATTGAAGAAGACGCATAGAAAGAAAGTGTGCCTATGAGGGTAAAGCCGTGACTGTGTGCTCATGAGTTAATACTGGTGCCTTTTTTATGGAAAGTCGGTAAGGTTTGGCCAGAAAGTCGCTAGATTTGTCCTTTTAGATGCTCTTGTGAAGAAAAGGGGTCTGAAAAGTCAGTAAATCTAACACCAAAGGTGCATACAGTTGGAAACTCTGCTTTATTACAGCATCTATTCCTCTATTTATCTTTACAGGACAACAGACTTATCTTACAATATAGTCACCACACAGTATAATTTTACCGGTGGGTGATCACAATTGCCTTAGAGCGCCTGCTCAAAGAGAAATCAGTGGCTATTATGCTATTAATATCCTGAGCTAATCCAAGCACTTTTTTTTGCTTCATATTTTTCATATAAAGCCTGATCCATTTTTGATCTTTTGTTTGTTTACATTCGGTGTACCAGCTGCCAAAAACACCCTGTTGAGCTTTGTAAGACTCAGACACTACAGGTGGTTGAGGGGGTTGGAGCTGGAGCTTATGAAATGCTCTATAAAACCAATGGCAGCAAGTGATTAGAGCAGAATCTTCAGATCATAAGTGCAAGAGCAGGCATGGCAGAGCAAAAGAGTGAGCAGAGGATTGATAGCTCAGCTGTCCGCATCCAACTGCAAAGAGTGTTCTGTTGAAGTAGAGTGGTTGTGTCTTTGTGTTCTTGTAGTGCACTTGAGCTGTCAGCCTTGAATTAGCTCACAGGCTTGACCCAGTTTAGGGTAAGAAGACCTTGGACTGTGTCGGTTAGAATAATACAATTCATGGACACTACTAGTTATGGTAAATGGTAAGTGGACTGCACTTATATAGCGCTATCCTAGTTGTATCGACCGACGAAAGTGCTTTGCACTACATGCCATGTTCACCTATTGACATACACATTCATGCATCCTGTTCACAAACACACACACACACACACAAACCCGCACATACTAATTTCAATGGCTTCAGTATCTTGCGCAAGGACGCTTCAACTGACCTGATTAGTGGACAACTTACTCTACCCTCTGAGCCACGGCCACTGTCTTAATCGGTTTTGTAAGATTTAGTAGTATCTTTCATATGTGTCCAGCTTACACTAAATTTACTTACTGATATAAAATTCTTTCTCTCACATAATCTGGCATGCCAGAAGCATATCAACTCAAGCTGACTAGATGGTAAACACATCAGCAGCAGCCTGAAATTGTAAATATGCATAAGGCTCCAAAAGAAAAGCTATTAAAATCCATAACCCTAGTAAATACCTAGCTCTTATCATTGTATGTTTGTTATATTAAAATTGTGATTTTTGTTGGGTTTGCAGCTTGGTGCATTAAGGAAGAATTAGGTTGGAAGGAGTCTTGCCATCATGAAAATAACTGGCCACCCTATGATTCCCATGTCTGTCCTTTAAGTTACATCCTTGTATTTACTTGAAAAAAGAAATTACAAATAATAACCTGAAAATGTAAATCACTTTAACAACAGACACTTGGACACTTCATGCTGCTTGTCATTGCATGAATATCCAATGTCCGTGTCTCTGTATTTCAGGGAGGAAATGAAGCATTACAATGAATTGAAAAACGATGAGAAGGAAGCTGGAGCAAGATATGAAAGAGAAAATGTTTTGAGACGTGAAGCAAGCTCAAAAGCTTTCAAAGAAGATTTGATATTCAAAAAAAAAAAGAAGAAAGGAGGGGAGGAAGACCAGCTTTTTAAAGCTTAGACACATGTTCAGGTTCGTTCAACTTATGAACAGTTTTATTCGAGCTACTAGAATCAGAAATTCAAATTCACTCTGACTATTTAGTATAAAGTAGCACGTAATCTTGTATACTTCCCCCATCAGTCATCCAGTGTGCTAAGAGGAAGGGTTCAGATTTCTTTGCTATGAGCTTCATTAAAATATCAATTAATTCTTTCCTCAGGAGTGGGCACGGGAACAGTGACCGGACACATTTTTGTATGATGCATTTTCTCCTTCAGCTTGAATCTATTGTGTTATTCCAGTTTTTAAATTTTGTGTTTTGTTATGCTGCACTGTACACCTCTAGTGCTGATTATCAGTTGTACAAGGTCAAGGTTCCAAAAGCTGCAGCATTAAGCAAATGAAACACAAATTATTCAGTTGGATTGTCATTACATATTACAGGAACAAATGTTTGTTTCAAGGTGAGATGACTTATGTGTCTCCTGTTCTTCACAGTGGACCAAATCTATCATTTGGCATCTCCAGCCTCTCCTCCCAATTACATGTACAATCCCATCAAAACTCTGAAGACCAACACCATTGGCACGCTTAACATGCTTGGTGAGTATGTAAATGCATGCTGCTGGCTGAGTTCATATAATAGTAGAATAAGGCTTTATATGAGACTTTATATAATAATATCTTGAGTATGTAAATATATTATATATGAAATGTTATTAATTGTAAAATATATGTCACAAAATAAAATATAAAAAATATCAAATAAAATGCAACAAATAAAAAAATAAAATGTTAATGATAAATAATTTAAAATTTGAAAATAAAATCATAAATGGTCTGTAAAAATTCTTTTGTATATAGTCTGTAAAAGTGTTTTGAAAATTGATTCTTAGATTTGTGTAGAAGTATGAGAACTTACAGTCTTCTCTTCACAGTCCTTCATCTTTTGCTCCATGCCATGCTTACACAGCCAGTTTTGTCCCTTTAAGTCTTGTTGTTTCTGTAAACCACATGTATGTGTGTTTTGTTGTTTTGTGGCATCCTGTTATTTGTTGTTTTGCAGGATTTTAATATTTCATTAAATGTTAAAATTCAATATTCTATGAAGAATAAATTAAGAAATAAGAGATTCAGTATTTAATAAATGATGAAATACTTCAATTGCAAAAAATTTTTTAGATTTTTTTATCTAAAAAAAATTTTTGGGATTTATACCTTCTTATTACTTTTTCACTGACTCTTGTTCTTCATTTCACTTGCCACCACTAGCTCTTCTTTATAAAAAAAAACCCCCCAAAACTCAAATGTTAAAAAGCAATAAATAAAAATACTCAAATTAAAATCCAAAAAAAAAAAATCAGAAATAGAAAATGAAATAGAAACCTTCAAACAGATAAGCGACGAGATGGACTATGACACCAAACATGAACGTATAAGCTCTGGTATAATGTATAAATTTTGTTTGTTCTTGTTTTTTTTGTTGTAATTAACAGTATTTTTTTAAGTGTTGTATTGGCCAAAAGTATTAAAAAATCTTAAAAAGTAAAAATAATTAATTTCAGGTAAAAAAAAAGAAAAAAAAAAAATTAAAAAAAAGAATAAAAAAAGAAAAAAAAAGTAAACTAAAATAGACTGTTAGTGGTTGAGTGTGTGCTGTTTGTAGTGTGTGTTTTACTGTGGTTTGTTTTTTTTCTGAATTAGTTTTTTTTCCCTTGTTTAATAAAAACTCTTGCATTCTCCTTTTTGGTTTGATTGTTTTTTTTGTTCTGCAAAATGCTGTTTTCTTCTCTGTCTTTTCTTAGCTTTAGTTTTTAGAGTCTTGGTTCTCTTAAGGCTTCAATATGGAGTTTTTTGGATGATTCTTTCCTCTTCACTGTTTCTTTTTGCTGCTTCTTCTCAAGTGCACATTTGTTCCTTGCTTGTTCTGCCTAACATCTTTTAGATAATGCTTAGATGGGATTTTAGATTTTTTACTGGACATTTTGGATGGATTTTTTGAACATTTTGTGTGAACCATTCGTATTTCTGTGATTTTAGACTGTTACCCTCAGAAAGACTGTAGTTTAGACTTTTCTTTTTTTAATTTTTTTGTTTTTTTTTTTTGAACAAAACAAAAAAAAAAAAAAAAAAAAAACAAACAAAAAATTATTGGTTACTTACCACCTTTTTACAACAAACAAAACAACATTTATTTTACATTTTATATTTTTATTTTTTACAATGGAGACTAGCTCTTGTTTTCCTCTTTGTGCTCCTTTTTTTAAATCAGCCTTAATTGGACTGCACAAGTGAGAAGTGATGATTTGTTAAAGTGTCTCATTTCAGCAGCACAACAATTATTGATAGTGTTGATTAAGATGCAGCATGCAGCGAACCTAAATTACTATCTACACTCCTTCTCATCTGACAACACAACTTGAAATATTTTTGCTAAGCCATCACACAGAGCTTTATCCTGAAGGCCAGTTAAAGTACATCATTGAACATCGCTCTACTGGTCATTGAGTCATCAGAGTATTGTACCAGTTGAAGTGACATACACATTCATGCATATGAGTCTGCAAGATTGGAAGCACGCTATTCCAAATCAACTTTGTGTGATTCTCTAAATTAAGAAAGCTAAACCCCTTAGCTTTAAAAATGTGGCTGAGATGTTTCTGAAATCTTTGTGTTCCAGATCCAGAAGTACACCCTCAAAATGAGGAGTACTGGGGGCATGTGAACCCTATTGGTCCTCGAGCTTGCTATGATGAGGGGAAACGTGTAGCAGAGACTATGTGTTATGCCTACATGAAACAGGTATCATCACTGTAATTCTACAGCATGCAAAAAAAAAAATAACAGGCTTGAAAGAGATGATTTTTTTTCTTTTCTTTTTTTTCTGGTTCGTACAGTGGTCGGTCTGATTGATTGACATGTTACTGCCTGTGTGAATTTTATGAAGGTACAGAGTTTTTATGCCTCCGTACTGGTGACAGCCGTGGCCAGAGGCATTATGTTTTCGAGTTGTCATCTGTCCCATTCTTTGGAACGCGATATCTTAGGAACGCCTTTAGGGAATATCTTCAAGTTTGGCACAAACTTTAACTTGAACTGAGTGATGAGCTAATTTAGATTTTGGTGGTCAAAAGTCAAGGTCACTGGGACCTTGAAAAACATTATTTTTTCGCTGAAACTCAAGTATTCATACCCTAATTATGAAAAGTTTCACATAAATTTCTAATAGGATGAAGTGATTATACTTTATATCCAAAAAGTCAAAGATCAATGTTACTGTGACATCATAATTTTCTGTAAAAGCCACTTTTCTGGCCATTATTCAAGACCCTAATTTAGGAACAGAGAGGGTAATTGTAACCATATATTACATTTGGTCAGATATTGATTTGATGACAGTAGTATTGTGGGGTGATTGTGTAGCTTTTCTGTGCATCAGGGCTGAAGATGTATGTGAAGCATCCTTTTTTTTTTCTTTTTTTTTTTAAATTTTGCAGTAACATGCATATTTGAAGTATTGTCTACTGTTATGGCTACAGCCCTGTGTTCTGTCAGAATCAGCTTCATCGGCCAAGCATTTGAACACATACAAGGAATTTGAACCTTATTTTGTTTCACTGAACTTACTTATTAATACAATGGACATAGAAGAATAAAGGCAGCAAAACTTCACAAAGTCAAGTCAGATCAGTTGTGTTTATATATCCCTATAGCAAAGATTTGACAATAATACATTTTTTTATTAAATTTCTTCAGAGTTTTCACCATGTAGATTAAATGAGTCTGGACAGACATTGATGTAAACTGCAGCTTGACTGAATGGCGGAGGTAAACAACTGCAAGGCTTATATTCCAGTTTCCAATTTATAGAATAGTATAGTATTTCAGTATGAACTAAATACTTTGAAACAGCAATACAATTCTGCAAATGTAGCCATCAGCCAAAATATCCAAAATACAATAAAATATCTATAAAATAATAGAATACTTCTACTTCTAGACAGAGCATTGTGATACAGGACTTTTGGTCAATGTTATCACTGTTAATGTAAGACACAGAAGACTACTGTAGTGATTGCTGCTACATAAAAGAATTATACAAGTTAACAGTTTATGTTCAGTTTTTGTCTTATATCTGCACAATATTATCAGTAAGAAAATATGTTAGAATATGTAAGAATAATAAATAAGTAGACGTGTAACTGTGCCCCTATTGTCACCTGGTCTCTTGACAGTGTGAAAAAGTAGTTAATATGCTGATAAGTGGCTATTTTTGTGAGGATCATTAAATGTCAGCAAATACATGTCAGTGAATCTTATGTTGAGGTTAGGTAGAGTTTTATGATGAAAAATTCAGTAAAGCTCTTGAAAATTTCATTCGTTTCCCTAAACATCCAAATGATGTTGAGAATTCTTCATAATTTCTTTTTTGTTATGACTTGATTGACACCAGCCTTTGATGATCAGATATGACTGACTTCTCTTGCATTTCCTTCAGGCAGATGATATTTATTTATCTGCCTCGTCTACCGGCTCCTCCTCAGCTGCCCATTATTTTTTTCACACTTACTGGGAGAAATCTTGGAAATGGCAGGCTTTCAATATCCAGCTGTCAGTTGTTAGTGCAGATGGACAAGAATATCACACGGTACATCTTTTGCCCAGTCATGTAATCAAAATTCATTAACATTTAAAAAGTGATGAGTGTAGGTTATGCACTAGATGAAAAAGCATGTCTAACAGCTTTTCAGACTGAGGGCAAACATTATGAAGGTGACAAACCATGTGTAGATCAGTGGATCTCTGATTGCCAGTTGACATGATGCTTTTAAATTAACAAAATCAGATCATGATCATATGCAAGACAGACATAGTTTCACATGATTGAGGTGCTTCCTTCTATAACTATAAACTGTGTAACATGTAGTATTGTTAGGATTTCATTTTTACTGATATTGATATTGTTTTGCTTTTTGACACTGATATTGGCACTCTTATGCAAATAGGCTAAATAGATACTAATAAAGACTATAGAGGAGCTATAGTCAGTAGGAAATGAAGGGCAGGAGATAATTGTGGCCATATAATAACTGTGACTGATGTTAGAGCCAGCTGGACTAAAATTCATAATTAGATGCACCAGTGCCTTATCTATTCTTTGCCAGGTGATCATCGCATCCTCTTCCTAATTATAATAAACGAGAATTGCACAGATAGGAGTGCACAGATGTTTATCCTAATGTTACACATTCAATCTAACCCTGCAGCAACTCCAAAAAGCTTTTATGTGATGAGAATTGGTCTTCACATGCTTCTTAATTACCATTCACCAGGAGGGGGGATGTTTGGGTGTGTCTGTACTGTATGTAAATGTGTTTCTATACTGGTGAATGGCTGTCTAGGCTATACATGGCAAACGTATAGGATGAACACTAAATCTTCTCTTCTAAATGTTGAACTGCTCAATATATATTTGCCCTGACCTTTAAGTCATGTAACACATTAGATTTAATTAAGTACTATGGAATTGTCTTTAATTGGCATGAGGTTTACTTATTATGCTCCGCATCATAGCCACTTACATTGTATCTACACATTCATGATGTGTAGATACATTTTCATTCATCACGTCACACAAGTCAGGCTTCTCCTCCAAGCATTTTAACCTGTCCCTCTTAATTACAGTCCACAGCAGTTAAACCGATCTTGGGTGTTTTGTTTTACTGAGGTGACAAATGACATTCTTTCACACACACACACTCTCACACCCACACACAAACACACACACACACACACACACAGAAAAATCATCCAGTGTTTAAAGACTGTTCACTTTAATCAAACAATATGTTCAGGTCTCAGAGAAAGTGTCCCTCAAGTGTTAGGGTGAGCGGGTAGGGTTTAAATTGGATTGTCCATCACCCGCAGAGCTCCACACTTCCATGTTTTTTAATCTACTGGGGACATCTGAACAGAGGCCAGATGGTGTGCTCTTTTCTGTAATAATATTTATTTCACACTGCTTAACAAAAGATTCTTTTATCCACTATCTTTAGTTCATTACATATGAAGAGGGAACAATATGGTCTTCCTGCCCCCTCTAATAAACTTTGCCAAATGGTAGCCAAACAGCTTTACAATTCTAGAACACATTAAAAGATTTATGCCTCTATTGTGCATGTTTCCCTCCCACAAAGTGCACACCTCTGCACCACAGAAACAGGCTGGGGGAAATCTGCATGCGTACCATATATTAACAGTGGGATGATTATCTTTGCTTTGCTGGACCACATTCACGTTTATCTTCATCCTGTCTCCCACTGCTTCAGTGTTACATGTTGTCTGATAGTGTACAAAATCACCAACAACGTGAGACAGTTTCTTCAACTAAACCTAAGTGAACCTGTTTTAGGTTAGATGGTCCATGCTTACCATCTATAATAAACACAAAGACAGGGCTGTAGCCGGGGGGGTAAAAAACCCAAAACTTTTAATATCTGCTTCTCTGATCTCTATATCCTCATCCTCCGTCTCTGCATCATTTCCTATTCCTTCTCTCGCTGTCTCTTTCTTTAACTTTAGCCTACCTCCATCATAAATTTACACTAATGATAATGAGCAGGGTAGCAGAATTATTTGATTATTTGGACAATTGGGGTCAAATTATGTTCAAGACCCTTTGAAATTGGATTGTATGGTCTGTATGATTTTTAAATTACTGAAATTATGGCATCGACAAGAACCAGGAGTTTGGATGTCATCACTGTGACAGTGCTTCTGACATCATCTAACAACAAGCAACTAACTATTCAAAAATCTCAGTCAGGACCAGACATGTGCAGGGAAATATAACTCAATGTGATCAATATTAATTAAAAAAAAAAAATCAGATCATAGGCTTATCTCTGAAAAAATTAGTTAGCAGTCTCTGGTTTACTGCTATAGAAACCTTGCTCACAATTAATTGCTACACTCGTCCTCTCATAATGAAATTTAAAGATCGACTTTACCAGTAAACTATTTCATTAAACCATTTTTAACTGTGACATAACATAAAATATCACTCTGCACTACAGATACCAGTAGATTTTGTTTCGTCTTACTTTTGTATGTTGGTACGTTCATAATACTAATTATTATGAACCAGATAACCTCTGTGGAAACCACTGTCATTTCATGTACTTAGTTGTGTACACTAGGAGACCTACGAAAACACGATGAGTTTCACCTAGGTGACCATAGTAGTAGCTACAGAGGTGGACACAAACATGCTCAAACATTCCTTCTTCAAACCAAAAAGACATAACCTAAGCAGTCCAGTAATGTTGCCTAAGTTCTATTTGCCACTTCATGTCTTCTTTACACATGGGTAGAGAACTCATCCCCAATGCCAGGCTTAACATTGAGGGAGAATAGTCTCTCCCAAAACACAGTTCAGCTCCCATGTGCTAAGAAAACAAAAAACTGTGGGTTACATTGCCCTTAAATAACAAAGAGCATACCATAGTACCTGACCTAGAATTCCTTTTCTGAAAGACAAACAAACGTTTCTAATTAGCTGCCTCACAATGCCTCATCTCCTCCAGCCTAAACTGAGGCCACTGTCTGCGGCTAGCTCCCCTACCAAATGCCATCCAAAACAATCAACCAGTGGGGAGGAGCATAATCCAGACCAATTCAACATAGGCCTATGCCTCAACATGATTTTAAACACAGTGGCAAAATAATGAAAAAATATGCAGAGTAACTTAACCTGACTTTCTTTTTATCAAAATAGACTTGTGGGATATGGTGCATTTTACACCAAAGCACATGACATATAAGTTACTGTTACTCATAAAAACATGCACAGGCAAAATCTATTATTTTCAAGTGTTAATGCTTACATGTATGTTTTTAATCCTCCAGTGAGGCCATGCTGTTGCTTCCATGAGGGGAACATTTAACATTTAACTTACATTTACTAACATTAAATCTGTCTGTGTGGAAATTGCGGCTGATGGCCTATAAGTATCGCCCACGTGCAATTCCAGCCAGTCATTAGGAGGCCCACTAAATTTCCACCGTGTGTTTCTGAAATGTGTATGAAAGTGCAATGCAGCCGCCCCCAGTAGAGTGCACGTTCTGTCTACAGGGATACGTTCATTATCAGGTCAAATGGTTAAAAACAGGACTTTTAAAGAAAACAGGAAATATGTTATTTAAAACACTAAGTAGTGTAGATACACTGTCCAAATTATGAGGACACCATGGTCTTAATTACCTCCGGTCCCTGGAGAGTTGACGTGTATTCAGATGCATTGTCTGTATATATACACACACAGAAAAAAAATACCTTCCAAGACCCTTTTTATCATTTTGTCCTCATTGTGTCTTTGTGCCTTGCTTTAGTGAATATATTTCAGGGTTGTGTCCATTGAATTTCATGTTCCACATTTCCAAGAGAACGATCTACATAATTTTCATGTTTTTATTCATGTTTTTATTCATGTTTTATGAACTAAAATAGGCCCATATCCCATCTGAAGTAGTATGTATTGATACATGAGGCTGACTTAAAAATGCCATTGATTTTTAAAAAGGGAGGGGTTGAACTGTGGGATCAATGTGTGTTTTCATGATTTAGTTGGCTTCATTTATTCATTCTATGTTGGAGAGTGTGTATATATCTGAGGAGAGCCTAGTGCCATACTGACCTGGAGAATATTTTGACAAGATATAATTTAATTTCCTGTGACGCATTCTCATATAATGCTGCTAATTCTGCTTAACATGAACAGAAAAAGATTCTTACTATAACACTTAATGGCTTTCTAGGAAAGGGAGCTTGTGACACAAAATTATTGCTATGCCCTTTAAATTAGACACCATATAGACTAGTTCATGTTCTGTAGAGAAATGCCCATTGATCTAGAGGGGTCAAAACTGTAAAATAGGCACAGTTGCTTGGTAGTTTTCATCAGTGGCCCCCCATTGTCCCAGGCAAGATGTTAAAATGCAATCTAAAGATCAAATAAAAATCACACTAGTTGCATAGTTGACATGTATAAACTACAATCTGCATGGATTGCAAAAGTAATGGATGGAAAATATATAGTACCCTTGTAGCTCAGAATACTTGACTAGCTTTTTGAATCTAGCGGTCAGTTCAGAGTGGATTCGCAACTGTCCAACTTTAAGAGCAGTGCTTTGCTGGCTAATATAAGTTCTCCCCTATTTAGAGAAACTTGCTGACAGCTGCTACTGTTCAGATTTTAGTTGTGGAGGCTGACTGATGATTTTAGTTGGAAAAGGAATTTTACTTAAAAAATTAAAACCTAATAAGAAGTAAACAGATTGTTTTAGAGAAAAAAAAATCACAAATGGGTGATTGAAATGTGTGTTTAAGTTGTGGCTTTTTGATATTGAAGGAATCTGATATAATGACTACATATACAAATGCAGTTTGATGAATCGCCTGGTATATTTAGCTGTCAAACAGCAAGACTCCTTACTGCACATTTATGGTTTGGAACACTGAAGGAATCAACTGATTTCTCACAGCTCGCAATAACTAATTTATTTGTGTAGTCCAGATTAGTAAATAAATTAGTTAATATATTAGTTAATAAAGCAAGAGTGTAAAATGCAGGAAGATTAAAGAAGTAATGAAATCATTAAATATATGAAAATGAAGGCCCCTCAGAGTTAGAAAATTAATAATAGTTTTTCTTTGCTCACAGGAAGGGGTTGAGGTGAGAGTGGCAAGAATCTTCAATACCTTTGGCTCCCGAATGCACATGAATGATGGACGTGTTGTCAGCAACTTCATCCTGCAGGCTCTACAGGGAGAACCTCTCACCGTATGCATTTTAAGCTTTCTTCTTATGTGCCCTTACCTTGTTCATTAGGTGCTTGAGGAAAAAAAAATCAAACAAACCTCTGTACACATTAGGCCCTTCATTTTCTGTTATAGCATTCTGAGGATGTACATACAAGATTGGCTGTTGAAGTGTTATGTATGACAGCATATCAAGAACCTCGGCATCCATGTTTTATTAAAGATTTTAACTGAAAAATCAGACGGTTTAGTAGTTTTAATCTCGATCCGGGTGTTTTTCTTTACAATTATATTTGATATTTTGAATATGGTTTTAATTCAATTGATTCTGATATGCAAAGTTGTAGTTTAAACTCCAATAAATTTAATCTAATCACGACAATAAATAAATGAGGCTTGCCAGGCATTAAAAAAAAATAAGTGTGGAAATGTGTTAAGATATGGAACATATTCACTTTGGGTATGTGCATTGTAAGGAAATGATAATCAGTTTCTTGTTGTGTTTTTTGTTTTTGTAGGTATATGGTACTGGTTCCCAAACAAGAGCCTTTCAGTATGTAAGGTAAGAAGAAGAACTGTTAACTAATTTATACTTCTTTAGTCATGTTCCCACAAATGCATCATTCTTCTCTTTAGTCTGGACCTTTTAGAACTACGCTGTGTATTTGGTAGGTTAAAGGAGTATTTATTGGTTTGTGTGCAGGTGATAATGAGATTAATTTTTGATCAGTTTGGAGAGAAGAGATCAGAGACACAGAGCATTTGATGCTTTCATATCTCCATTAAGCAGTCACCTTCTGTCCTGTGTGTCAAAAACAAAGGTCTTTGGGTAAAGTGTCCTCATTCATTCTGTTAAATAGTTTGAATGACTTTAATGTATTTTATTTTCTTCTGACAGATTAACGGAAAAAAACACTTTACAAAAGTGAAGACAAATCTCTTCAAATGAATCACCCAAAAATATAAAACACAGAATAGTTGAATCAAAATAGTAATTAATTTAATTCCTAAATTACTTGACAGTTCAGTAATTAACATAAACCAGGGGTGAAACTTGACACCTTTAGGTGAAAATCACTGTTTTAAAGAATCTGCACCCCTGGTAAATAAAATTTACGCCATTGACTACAAATTGTGTATTGAATTATGTATTAATTTGAAATTTGGGGGACACAAGTATCAGACTAATGAATATAAAGATAATTGTGGGGAAGGGTTTGTTGAAGTTTGCAGATGTTCAGGCAAAATGACACTAAACAGGGGATGTCGCCTCTCTGGCTACAGGCAGAGTAGAACTGAAAAGGTGTACCTCCAGTTGTTGTCAAGATCCTTGCCTCACCCCAAACTGACAACAAACATGGGTAATTAGTAGTGTGCAGCTGACCGTGACCATTGTTATGGTGTCATTGCTCTGAGCAGATAACAAAAATCAGAAAATCAATGGCAAAAAAAAGTCTTATTCTGCCTCCCCAGCATACCTCACAATGCCCATAGTGAAACTGGAATGTCTTTGTGAAAATTCCAGAATGGTATGGGCTTTTACTTCATTTGTAATGAAGTAAAACCTTCAGGCTCACCTAGCTAAACTCCTCCACCACTCGTCTTTCTCCTTGAAATGCCTCTGCTGTCTGTGGCACCGGTTGCATGTTATCATTAGCTAGCTTTTCTTTACATATCATTCCTTGAGGCCATGGTGAGTCACTTCAGCCAGTCCAAGGAAAAAGCTAGTTCGAGGTTCTATTCATTACAGTCTCAAGCCTCAGTGCTTTTGGTATCACAAATCACTTACTTTTGCTTCTCCTTGTACCAAATTGCCTCCATGAGCAGTTTGTGCACCACAGCTACTACTGCTGCTGCGACTCCCGACTGTGCTTATAAGTGCACCAAATCAGTGGGCCTAACTACAATAACTGATTGCCAGCTATTTTTCAGAGCAGTAGCATGTACCTGCCCCATCATGTCTCTTCCCCTTAAAGTCTCCTTGGATGAGCAGTTCTACTGAAGCCCAGTTGTCATCTTAAATAACGTTTTGACCTATCCCTAAGCCCTGCAGTGGGTATCAGACTCTGCCTCCATAAATCTACTGGGCTCCATTCTGCAATTTCTAGGAGAATGTCCACGCAAGTCCTTGCCGGCAGGTGTGGACTTGCACCATTCTCTAGCCCCGACCTAACTTACCTTTAAGTTGCCTTTATCCCTGTTCTTACCCAGCAAAAAGCAGACACTAAGCAGCTTGACCTGGCCTGATATCTGCATTGTATCTGCTTAGGCTAAACTGCAATGGCTTTCCCCACTGTCTTGATAGGTGGTGTCAACTTAAGCCCTGATCTGGGATCACCGCTCACAGCTGTGAACTTGTACACAGAAAGTGGAAACACACGTTACTACACATACATCAGTTGGGTTATATATTTCAGACATGTTCCACGCAGGCACACTAGAGAATATAATGGAAACTTCTGGCAGCAGAAAGAAGAGTTTGTTTGTTTTTTTTATGTTTTATTGAGCAATATACAAAAGTCAAAAAATGAAAACGGTGTGTATGACTGCTTAAAAAAGTAGGACCAATGATGGGAGCTATAAGGTAAATATGCAGTGCATGTTTGAGGGGTGCTTGAATCGTGTTCTCACCCAGGCAAGGAGCAGATACTCAGTGGCATGACCTGGGCTTATACTGCATTGCATCTGCTCAAGTTAAACTACGATGTCTGACCAGACTAGTTTTATGGGCAACTTCATCTGAATGTCAGATGAAGCAGTCCAAATACCAATTAACCTATAATGAAGTAACTGGGCAAGAAGAGCCCCTAAAATCAAAGGTTATTGAATGTTTAGAACATTTGTTGCTACAAGGAAGTAAAGGAGACAAGAGCACCTGTTGAGTCTCATGCGATAGGAGCATGATTGTAAGTCAATTTTAAACAGGGAAATATAAAAATAATTTACCATGAAATATTTCTCTAGATAGATAGATTTCTAACAATTTTTGTAATTTCAAGATTTCTAAAAAAAAAAAAAAAAGTCTTTAAAACCTTTAAAAACTCCACATCATGTATAACTGCCAAAATCCGATCAGTGGATAAAAATTTCCATAATGACTCCATCTGTATTTCTATTGTGATAAAGAATATCAGACAGTTTATGCATAAATCTTTCTTAGCATTATGGTTTTTTGAGAGGTAAAAGGCATTCACCTCTTTTTCCAAAAGAGAATCATTGCAGATTTTCTCTGCTCAGAAGGCAGAGGTAAAGTCAAACATGTGAAGCCAAGCCATGAAGAATTGCTCCCCGAGCAGTAAATAAAGAAGAGAGAGTCACTCCCTCATCCAGAGATCAGGAGGGATGGCATTGCCCATTGGTCATACTATACCTAAAAAAATGTGTAACCGTAAAACTGTAAGCTGTAAAAATGACAACTGCACTGGGCAAACATGAGTGAAGTACAGGAAATGTGATGTAAACACCAAAGAACAAATGCCTGATTGAGTTTCATGAGGGACAGATGGATGCATGTCAGCAGGGGATATTTCTAACCTACCCAGTGAGGAGATTAATCCAATGTGCTGTTACATGAATTATTGTTGTATAAACACAAATTAATAGTTTGCAGACTTCTAGTCTTTATCATTTTTGTTCAGACAGAAAGGTCCTGAAATAAAATTAATGTATTGATTTATTAATAAAATATATGCATGTTTAATTATGCCATTGATAATTAATGAATTATTTTTATATTGGGACATCGTGAAAAAAAATCTATACCCTAATGGGACGTAGCCATTTATAAATGATGACCCCCTTAAAAAACAAAACAAATGAAAGAGCATTTTTCAGAAGTGAACCCAGGAATTTTTTTAAGGCATAATAGACGCATTGGTGGCAACATCATACTATCATACTATAGGGAGGGCTTCTTCTTAGCAGGGACAGGGAGTCAGAATTGTGGGCTGCTCCAGAGTGCGCTCAACCTGAGAATGAGTCAACGGTTCACCTTTCAGCACAACAATATCCCACAGCACACAGCCAAGACAACGCAGGAGTGACTCGGCTGTATGCTGAGTGACAAGTCTCTGACTGTCCCTGAATGGCCCAGTCATAGCCCAGACTTAAACCCCAGAGAGCATCTAAGGAGAGACCTCAGGATGGCAGCTCAGATACACTTCCCATCCAATCTGATGGAGCTTTAAAGGATCTGCCACAAAGAATGGGATAAACTGCCCAGTTCTAGGTGTGCAAAGATTGAAGAAACTTACCCAAGAAGACTCACTGCTGTAATTGCTGCCATAGGGGCCTCTACGAAGTACTGAATTAACTGTCTGAATACTTTTTTAAATGAAAGATTTAAATTTTTGATTTTTTATACATTTGCAAAAATTTCTGGAAACATATTTTTACTTTGTCATTGTGGTATGTCAAGTGTAGATTTGAAAGGCAAAAATGGCAGTTTTATCCATTTAGGATTAAAGCTAGAACTATAGGTTCTAGCTTTAGAATTAAAGCTAGAGGTTTGCAAAATGAAGGGGTCTGAATACTTTCTGAAGTAACTTTATCTATTATTCCATGTGTTTTATATTACTATTGTGTTATCTCTCAATGTGATGTTGAATAACATTGCAAATGGCTGTACTTTGTGCCAAAGTAAATTCCATGAATGAACCAAGTACAGCTGTTGTGCTACTTTTGTGAGGCTTGATGAGTTCGGCAAAGTAATAATATGACAGAGAGGAACATTATCTCAGGACAATAGTTTATTTGTGCTGGCATTCAGGGCCTGAGTTTCCACTCACGTTATGTAATAGGCGTTGGAGCGATTGGAATGAATGCTCTGTGTGTTTACTGTGATTTTGAGAAGTGAGGTAGGTTGAGGGGAAAAAGCTAATTCAGAAGATAATCCAGAATTTATCTCAAACAAGGAGATCTGATTTGTGTTTGTTATCATGGGTGTTCTTATGTAAGTACTTAACTTTAAGTATCCCTTCAAAATCTGCAAACCGGATAAACAAATTCCTACAAAATCTTGTGAACAGACAAGATGACAGCATAACAGACCTGATCGCATACAACTCTCTTGACAATATTTAAAGCAAAGTCTATTATTTTTAACGACCCTGCTTGTATGTTGGGATATGGTTAAAAACTAATAATCACTGAAACATTTCCGGTTGTGTACTTTGGGTTTGTAATATTGTATCAGTTTAATACAATAGGCATGTAATAGATTCTGCCATCATGAAGGTTCTAATGTTCAGTTTTATAGAACTTTATAATCATTTTGAAGACTGAAGTTTGTGGCAGTGTTGATTTGTATTGATTTATACCAAGATAGGTTTTGAATTTTTTTAGTCTACCTCCCCCCCCGTATAATTTAAATTGGATTTTTGAAAATAGATGTATTTATGCATGAATGCAAATTTGACATATGGAAGAAAGCAGAGCTAACTGAGGAGGTTATGCTGCACTGTTGCAACTAAGTTTTCATAGTAAACCGACACCCACTATTCTCCAACTTGTGGTTGATGAGGCACCTTTCATATCATTATTTACGTTTGTATGTGCCTGATAATGTCAAGTTCTAATTCATTTTGACAGAATTTTACTAATAATTGTGTCTGTGTGGGTAGCATGTGGTACAAAAGCTGGGAAAACAAGGTGAGATGGACTGTTTAAGTAGTCTTTTTTAAAAATTTTATTTCAATGCTAGGTTTAAATTATGCAGTATGTGCATTGTCAATACTTGCGAATGTTTTAGACATGAAGGTCTAAATACATAAATATGAAAATCCTGTGAATTGCTTTCTTTCTTTTTGGCCTCTCTTTAAAAACGTTTCTAAAAACGTTTTGTTTTTTTTTCTAATTAGCAAAGAAAGAAGACTTAAGAGGGTTAATAGTGACATACATGATGTGTAGGAGGAAATGAAGAGGGTATGTGCTGAAGCTGCCATTTCTCACCTGGCCTTGGAGTCTGTTCCCTATTATGTTCCCTATGATTACATGTTAAATAGGAAAACTGTATTGAAACAACTGGGGGTTTAAGTTAGCTTACTAAATTATTTAAGTTGCACACACCATATACAGTAATACTACTAGATCTAATAATAACTACAAGGGAAATTCATGCACAAGTATTGCCTCTCATACAAAGCAAAGCTACTGTTTAGAATTTAAAAGGTGTCTCTGCTTCTGTGTTCAATTTGTTTTCCAGTGATCTGGTGAATGGCCTGGTTTTGTTGATGAACAGTAACATCAGCAGTCCAGTAAATCTGGTGAGTTAATTTTACCCATCTGTGTTACACAAATTGAAATAGAAAATGAATTCCACAGAGTCCGACAGTCGTGAGTTTTTGGAGTATTTGTCTGTGTCCTGGTGACACTGATGTGTAATATCTATTTGCAGGGGAACCCAGAAGAACACACCATATTGGAGTTTGCTCGTCTCATCAAAAGTCTTGTTGGTAAGGTTGATAGGTCAATCGAGAAAGTTATTCTGTGTGAGTGAGAATTTTTTGCATAGAAATTTATTTTAGTCTCAGTGTAGCATATAATCCCCTTTATTGTTTATAGGACTGGATGTATCTTGTGTTATCCAGCTGTGCCCAGCAGGTTTATATTGTACTGTATAGTCAAATTTTGTCACTCACTGTGAGAATGACGATGTCTGCAGGAACAGTTGCACTGGAAATGGCTGTACTAGATCACTTAATATAATTTTGTTTAGCTTTACTAAAAAATTAGAGGATTAAATATCCGCTTTTCAGTTTGTTTTCCCTATGACAAGTCTCTGGTGCGCTTTGGAACTGTGTAGGGAAAAAACGCAAACGGCAGAAGATGATCATCTTTATATCCAGAGCATGTACTGTACTTAGATTATTAAGATTCACATCAGCTCTAGTGGTGCCTCCAGTTCCAGTAGTACGAAATACTGCATTGTGCCTTTGTTCACGTGTCAGTGTGGGGTTACCAGCTCAAGCAAATTTCAGAAAAACGACCTGCTCTTCTTCATTTACTCTTGTGATTGACCATTGACAAACACACTCGCAGTGAGCCAGAGTCAGATCCAGTTCCTTCCAGAGGCCCAAGACGACCCACAGAGGCGAAGACCTGACATCCGAAAAGCCAAGATGATGCTCGGCTGGGAGCCGGTGGTATGTGTGACACACAACGGACTGAAATGCTCACAGACTTTCTTGCATTGCAAACACACTGTATGCTGAGAGCTTAAATACTAATTTGATACTTGTAGTGGACCCACTGTAGACACACATTGAAACAAAATTTTTGCTTCCCTGCTAATGTTGTTTTACTGTAGATTCACAATAACTGAACAAAATTTATATTTCAAACTATTATTAACATAATATTCTCTTAACAAAAGCTAAAACAAAAAAATTAGGTAAAAACTCATTCTGTTGAGTCAAATGATTTTTAGTCTTTAGGTGTAAACTAAATATAGAAATACATTCTGGTAAAAATCTGTTAAAATTTATTTTAACATGATGGCAAGAGATGAACCAATCTATTTTAATATATAGACAATGTAGAATTATAATTAATATTTAAAAAAATATATATTAAAAATTGGCTGTGTTTGAAAAGCAGACTGGAAAGTTTTATTATTATTAGACTACATGTCTTGCTTATGGATATTCAAAGCCAATTTGTTTTTGGAGTGGTAGCATGCTAATGTTGTGTGTGTTGTATCCTGCATTGACAGGTGCCGCTGGAGGAAGGCTTGAACAAAACTATTCAGTACTTCAGCAGAGAACTTGAGCACCAGGCCAACAACCAGTACATCCCCAAACCTAAAGCCGCCCGCATGAAGAAAGGAAGGCCCCGACACAACTGAGGTCGGGTTTCCCACCACAGACTCTCCCACAACACAGAAGGATGTTAAGACTCCTCAGAGGACCCTTGTAGAGCAACTCTCTTGAATACACTCTTGAGTAGAGCACTCTGGGATATGGTCTTTTTTTTTTTTGAGAACCAGAGACACTTTTGAGTCTCTCAAACATTGTAGTTTTGCCTTGTGTTGGAGTTGCAGCTGCACTGTGTGGTGAGGGTTTCCTTGCCAGAGCTTGCGTGTTGGATGGACAAGCCTGAATCAAAAACAGCAATTTAAGACAATTTAAGATTTTGTGAATTTGTGCTTTTGCTATTTAAATTGCAGACATGAAAATCTCGCAGCGCTTTGTGTTAATCAGTTTCATGGTGTTTTCCCTCCAGTTATCAGCTACCTGGCTTTATTTTTTTTTCCACTGGATGTTTTGTCCTCTTACTAGTGGCATGCTGACACCCTGTTGGCTGCTGTGCAGGCCAGGACTGGACAAATCTTCTAGAAAGACATCATCAACATGTGTTTATCAGGACTTCATTGTGCTCAACTTTGTGAAAACTCATATCAGGATGTGCATTATGAATTTCAGGTGAAGATGCTATTTTAATAAAATATTTCAAATATTTTGCGTATGATATAATTAGGAGAAGAAGATATATTATGTGTGTGTCTGTGTGTGTGTGTGTGTGTGTGTGTGTGTGTGTGTGTGTGTGTGTGTGTGTGTGTGTGTGTGTGTGTGTGTGTGTGTGTGTTTGTGCGACACACATTTTGATGTTCAGTGGAAGTGAAAAAGCAGGAGATTCACCCAGTATGGAGCCACAGCTTTATTTACAATAATGACAGAGGAGCCAAGAGTATGTCCATTTTCATATCTATTATGTTGGGATAGAGAGAAAGGGTTAAGAATGGGGTTCCCTAGTGTTTGTAATGAATCAAGACAGATATGCTAGTGCAGCTACGTGGCAGGTGTAAGATTAACATTCAAGCTCTTTTCTCTCAAAGAGAGGGTAGAGGACTGACTTCCGTGAAGAAACAGACGCCTTTGACCAATCAAAGAAGCAGAGACCGATGTGTATGACTGGACTTAATAGTAGTCGTAGTTGACATTAGCTCCGTGTCTGACAGAACCGGTGTCACGTGGGCCAATGGGGGAATTTTCATCATAGTGATGCTGACGCCCTTGGTCGTTCGAGCGTGCATGGTCCATCCAGTATGACAGGTCAGTCTCCAGCCTCTGGTGATGGGGGAAAAAAACACCACAGACATGACTCGTTAGGAAACTCTGCCTCAACAAATCTCAAACTAATGTACACGGAGGCAGCTGATAAGCTGCCCACTGAGACTGTCAGCAGGCACAGCTGTGGCAAAAAGACATGCATGAAAGGCAACCATTGAAAAGGCCAGAGCTTTGACAGCTTTGGCCTTTTAGGGATGCAGCAACAAATAGCATAAGTACAAGGTGTCATGCATGAGGCCGTACTACTGCTATACTAGCTCAAAACGCAAATGCTGTCAGCTGTCAAAAATAGGGGGGTTGGAGGTTATTTTGTGCATTCTGCTTCTTTTTTTCTGCCCATGTTATCTGTTCCCTCCAATACTTACTGTCCCTGATGAATGCTACATGACAGTCACTGACCTGAATGAAAACTGACACAGGCTGTGTAAGTGATGTTCTATTAATGTGTAAACTAAAGATGTCTGTTTTATGCATTTGAGTTTATTTGTGCTTTTTTTTCCTCCATGTTATCATTTTTGTCAGGTTTAAAGCCCATGAAAATAAATGTCTTCTCAATAAATTGAAATTTTGATAGCTAAATAAGCAGAAAACAAAATTAGAGTCAAACATTATTAATCTAGAATTAACACTAAAAAAAGCTTGGGCTGGACCTAGCAACATAAGCAAACAACTGCACAACTGTCATCCGATTTTGATTTAAAGAGTAATCAAACACTATTAGCAACATCTTGCTTTCGCTGAACTCCACTGGTTTATTGTTTCACCCTGCTATAGTGATGTAGACATGTACTCCAGGGTGTATCATTACGCTGCAAAGTCACTGTTGGTAGTGCAATCAAGCACTCTTCTGACCACAACTATCAGTGATGCTGAATGTTGTCACAGGAGCAGCAGGCTTGAGAATTTCAGATTATGACATTAAAATATCTAAATTATCTCAGTTTTGTGTGTAACCACAAATTTATGACTGAAAGCCTGTCATTAAAACTGGGGGCATGAAATTTTGAAGACACTGGCATTTACCAGGCAGTAAGGGAATATCAAATGACAAAAGTTGCATTGTATTTGTAGGCTTTGTGGTTGGATCCATATTAGGGACTATATTTTAGCATCTGATGCTCCAATTTTGACCAGTCTTTTTTAATATCTCTCTCCATACTTGACCGAAATTTTCCAGTAAATAGCTTTCTTGGTCTTCTAAGTTGACACAGATGAATCTTGCCAAGATAGAATGTGGAAACTGAGGGTAAATTCTCAGAGGATGGTAAATCTATCACTGTTTTTTTTTGTTTGTTTGTTTGTTTTTGTTTTTACATGGATGAATTTCATTTTGCAGAATACCTGTCATGATGACAGCCCTGTTGGATATTGATTACTTTTATTTTTGTTCGATTTCAGGAGTTCAGAGTAAAGCTTAACTCTCCTGTAACTAGACACAACTCACCTGCTCATCATATCCCATGTACATAAACTGCATAATCCACTGCTGTACGTCCGGTCTGCTGCGATCCCAAATGTTCCTCTTGGTTCTGCTCAGCTTTGCAAGGAACTCTTGAGCCTTGGAAGGAGGGACAGCAACAGAGGACTTTGATAGGGTAATACCAGGTCCTGCCACTGGATGGAAGCACAATAGGGAAAATAATGAAAGGGTATTTTTAAAAGAGCTTTTCAATGGAATTCTTTTTTATTATTATTATTTTCAGCAACATTAAGATATTATTAGTTATGGATATTACCATCTCTTTTCTTTAAGATCTTGTGCAAGCTGCTGTCACTGGCTACATCTGTAAAGGTGAGACAACAGAGAGCAAATGAGCTGCAGTGTGAACACCATTCCTCATAACCCCAGGTAGGTTAATCAGCTGCCAGTCATTTATAAAACAGCAATGTATGATGTTTATGTTCAGTATAAACTGTAGGGTTTTGCCAGTAATAGGAAATCAGAATACAGCTGAAATATGTTTTCAGTGGTGAGTCTTTAGGACCAGCTCTAGACTTGTATAAGATGATTTAATGCTACTCATTAATAGCTGGTTCATCAAACTTCAGTTTCAATTTCTTAGTCAAAACTACATCAAAAAGCAATTTTTCTCCTAAAACCTATCCTAAGCATCCTTAGCAGATCTGTATCTCTTTTTACTAGTATCTGAATTAGCTAAAGTATGAATACATTTTTTTTCAGTTTTTATTATGCACGTAAATCTCAGAGTGGAGCTTTGAGTGAGGTTAAATGAGAAGTTGCCACGGATATTTGGTTTTGTCTAGGTTGCATTTAGATGTGTTTGCTACAGTGACTTCCTGCTTGTTGCTGTCCTCTCTAAAAGTGTGTTGGGAATCTTCATGTAGAGCAAGTGCTCTAATGAGGTACCTTGTTCTTTAATGCATCCAACCAGTTCAATCAGATGATTATTGACTCCTGTCTTCATAGTTGACTGTTCATTGCACTTACATTGATACATATAGGCCTTGTTTCCATAACCCCTAAAATGCGGTAATTGGCTTGTTTTATGAAAGGCTAAGAAAAATCTAATTCAGAATACTAGATACCTGAAAATATGCACAGAAATTCAGTCTACATCTTATGGTAGACCTCTTTTGTAGCTGGAGCACAAAACATTTTCACTGTGTGGTTATAAATAGAAAGATACATTTGGAGAAAATTGCTTGCTTGTTTTTTTTTCTCTCTAGCTTGTGTCGCAAAAGAGCTATGAACAGTAAATTCCTGCTGAATTTTTCTTATTTCTATGGCAGTCATTTCATAACATGTTCAATTTCAGTCATTATTTCCACGTCTTTTGCTCAGGGATTGTTTTGTTTTTTTTTCATCTTTTCTCCCGCAGCCATCATTAGCGAAACCCCTGACGTCTGTATTAGTGCATTTATCAGTTTAACAGTGCATTTTAATTTATGAATTACATATGTCTCAGAATAAAAGTAAAAGTATAAAATGGCACTCATCAAAATGTAAACTTATACAAAAGTGTAGGTTCAGATTATGAAATTTCATGATCAAAATGTGCATTTAAGAACTCTCTCAGTCATAGTACAATTTTTTAGCCATGCTGCTAGTATGGCTAGATGGATGACATTGGATGTTTTGCCATGAAATTTTGTACATAAATTCTCAGTCCCCAGATGATATATCCTATTTTGGTGATCCCCTGACTTTTCCTCTAGTACCATCAACAGGTCAAAATTTAAATCTGTTCATTTATTTGGTTTGTGACTAAATACATGCAAAACTATTGATGTTTCCATCGACTTAAACTGTACTTTGTGTTTAGTAGACATCATCATGATAAACCTGTTTAACATAATGCCTACCACACATCAGCATGTTAGCATTCTTTCATTAGCATTTAGTTTAAGCTGCACTTAAGCACAGCTTGACAGAGCTGCAACCATGGCTCTAGCCATTTTAGTCCATAAGTGGAACGCTGAAGACATTATCTGTCAAGTATTTTAGAAAAAGAAACTTGGTAGAAAGCTAATTAAGTTGTGCCATGGGTAATTCTATTAGAGCATTCAGATAGCAGATTAAAAACCATTGGTCTTGAGGTAGAACCCTGTGGGGAACCTCTGAATTTGGAGGTATCAGAGGAATAATTACCAAGACTAGATAAGAAAAGTATCAATATGCCATATATGTCCTAAAACAACAGAGTACAATGCAACTCTGCAGCTTCAGGCACTGTATGATTTACACCGTGTTACATGTTTAGGTTTACTACATTACCAGGAGGTTGGGAATACTTATTAAGAACAGAGGCATTCAAGTTATATTCCTTGAGAATGTGTTTAACCTTCTTTTTCTCAGCTAATGACCATCACATTGTTATAGCATGTTTATTCCAATAATTACACATAAAGTATAGTCCACATTACTGACAGTCTTTTCCAAAGCATAAATTCATGGATTTTGTATATTTTATCAGTTTGTCTTATTTTTACTTACTTGAGTCTTTCATTGTGGGAGTCATGTTGGTTTTTTTCTTTAAAAACGTTGTTATTCTTAGGCATGATTTGTGGTAATGCAGTTCAGACTTTCCAATTGAAGGTGAATTGTAATATAATTCTGACAATAAGAGGGGCAGACATGGTTTTCAGTGCAATGGATTTGTCTTTTAAAGTGGGATTAAAGTATGTACATTCAGTTTCCCTCCAAAATACATTGAATACAGCAGAATGGCCACATTTACGGCTGACAAAATGGCATTCAAATATGTGCTATATGGAAGTAGAAATGGAGATTACACTTCATTCAAAGTTAACGGGAGAAAATGTGCAAAACTATTAGTATTACTACTATTGATAAGTTCACAGTTTTTCTGTTTTTCATTTCCCTTGTCAAAGTTAAATTTTGTTCATGGTGTGCAGGAGAAGAAGACGGTGTAGAGAAAATCACCAGTCCTCAAACATTATTTTAGAAAGGCTCCTTTTTCCTTTTCATGTTCTTCACAAACACACTGCAAAATATCCCCCAGACTCTAACATGCAGCACTTTAACTGCTTGTGCTGTTAAAAACCGCCAACTACCGCCGAGACCTAGAAACAAATTCAAGACCAGATGGTGAAAGACTAATGTGAAAAATGTGACATTTTAAAGTAAGGAAAAAGCAAAGCAGAAGAAATTCTGAATAAGTAGTAAAGTACAAGATTGAGCTCACCTCTAAGTGCCAATAGTGTCACCAGTGCAGCCAACCCTATTAACCTCATATACAGCTGCTGGGATGCCATTTTGTGTCTGCTCACAGTCTTTACAGTGCTGCTTAAAGGCAACAACTGTGCATAAACTGCTGCACAACCAGAGGGAAGAGTGGGCGGCAACCCAGACTTTCCAAGTGGAAACTGGCCTATGGCGGTGGAATGTCTTTTACCTCCCTGCCTACAGAAACAAGACTGCAACTGGAAGCTTTTCCGCTCCTAAATGAATCTTGATGTGTCCCAGGTACTTTTCCATCTCCCATACATACGAGTGCGCTACACGAGGAGCAGTGAGAAGAGAGAAAAAGATGAATTCCACCTCACTTTTCAAAACATTGCAAGTTAAAGTTTCTTAATCAAGTATTTGCAGTAGAAATAACAGAAATAATGACTTAAACTGTCAACTTTGCTAAATAATTCAAATTGGATTTTTATATGCTTTGAAAGTGTTTCTGTAATATTTATGAAAGCACTGTTTTTCTAGAACTACACTAAATTACCAGGAGGAGAAATCTGGGCAGTGGCAAGAGCTAGTTGAAATGAATTTCAGCAGCAACTCATTGAGGAACAGTGAAATACCTGAGGAACCTCTTATCTCTTGTTTAAAACACCAATCACTCAGCCTACTGACTGTTTAAGAGAGAGTGAGTGCCTTGAGGGGGGGATTCTAATGGATGTTTGAAAGGCGTAAATCAGGTTTCTACTGGAGTGGGAATAAAGTGTGATGCTATGAATGAAATTTTGTTTAATTGCATGTATTTTTTTATAATTTAAGATCCAAGGTTATTAATTAAACATCTTTAGCCTAGGGCAAAACCACAGTTATCCTCTGTGTGTACACTTTACCTTGCCTCAATCTTTTGATCCGTAGAACTGGGGTGTAAAACAAACATCTCTCAAATTCTTTCAACTTAACTTAGTTCATAAATAGAAGAAAGTTTCCACCAAAGGTAGTGCCCTTTTACTTGAATGAAAATTGCTCATTATGCACACAAGCCAAAAAAAATTCTAGCTTCTTGAGTTTGCGTTTGTATTGTGCAGCCTACTACACATGTGAATTGTTGTTCCTCCTGCTGTAACCTGCCTGCATGTTCCTGCTCAGCCCATGGACATTACATTGCTGTCACTCCCAAAAAAAAAAAAAAAAACTTTTCTAGTATCTGGGGAAGTTTTTTTGAAATACAAAAACCTCAATGGATTAAAAATTCATAATAGTAAGAGTAAGAATTCAGCTTGTTTGCTGTCGGCTCGTTTTGTCAACAGTTATGTGACGACTTTTTCATTTATCGATGGTCTGTAAGGAAAATGCCTATTCGACCAACAGGGATTTTTTGGTTCAAATACCGGAACTGAGTAGTTTGTTAACATTAGTTACTGTTTTCTAAATTTTGCCTTACCAGGTCATACCAGACCAGGTGGGGCAGGAGTTATTAAATCAATGAGCATGGGTGCTTTTTTTATCTCTCATAAATTCATCGAACTTTCCTTTATAAGGAGAAGATTTGCTAATTAAAACATAGTCTCACTTGAATGACCGGTCACTGATTCCCTGCAGTCACTCGACAGTAAACATCGCCTTTGTGACAGCAGAGTGAATGATAACTTGCCAGTTTAGAGAAATTTTCATTTGACTTCTCATATGATGAATGTGTGATTTTGTGTGTTTGTATGTGTATGTTTTTGTTTGTGTATGTTTTTGTTTGTGTGTGGTTTGTGTGTGTGTGTGCGTGTGTGTGTGTGTGTATGTGTGTGTGAGAGAGAGAGAGAGAGAAGGAGATCGTTTGGTTTGAAACCACAGTCTCTCAGTCTCTCACGAGTAGAGCTGGAATGCAGGAAACCAGAAGCTGGCTGATGGTTGTGCTGCGTTCATGATGGATTTCAGAAACATAGGGAGTGTGAGGGACAAAAAGACAGACAGAGGAAAGAAATGGAAGGTATAGAAATACAGCTGTAGACAAGGTTGAGGTTGAATGAAAACACTTTCTTTCCTTTTTTTCCATTCAGGCTCGGCCAAAATTGGCTGCATCGTTCTTTATGAAGCTTGCATTTCACCAGCTATGTGCCCTGTCACTTACAAATAGAATTCAAGTGCTCACACTCACCTGGCATTGGGGAACTGATGCATTGGCATCAGCATTGGCATCAGTTCAATCTTAAGTGAATTCAACAGAACAGTATAAGTCGCAGCTGATGTGGTGTAAAGCTCAGTGAAAGGCATGGTTCTCTGCTCTGAACAGGCATACCTACAGATATCATTTCCTCATAGGAGGAGACTGAGTCCCTGACTTCTACTTAAAGCGAGTCTTATCAAAGGCTCACTGTCCTAGGGCACATATTTCCATTGCAGATGGAAAACAAAAAATGCTAAAGGGAAAACAGATGTCTGTGGATTTCTCAGATTCACATACTGTTTTTCCAAATTTGAGCTTCACATATCTTCTGCTTGAGAGTTAAAAAACATTGTGGATACAGACACACACAGACACACAGACACACAGACACACAGACACACACACACACACACACACACACACACACACACACACACACACACACACACACTGATTACTTTTGTTTCCCTCAGGTGCCATTTGTAATCCTCAACCGCTGAGCACATTGGAGCAAGAGAGGAGAATGAGGATCAGGGATGAAAGACACCAAAGGCAAAGAGAACGTGGCGTTTCTGACAGGATGGAGAATTTCATAGACATAAAAACCTTCATCTAACATCCGGTTTGATCTCACCTATCCAAATGTACCACACACTGAGCTGGAAAGAACTGCAAAGGGTTGGAATATGTGGACAAAATGACTCTGATTCAGACACAAAGCTTCCTTTTCATTTGCCCACAAATCCATGAAATGAGCATCTCAGTGTCAGAGCATTCCTGGGCAAGGATAAAGCTGAATAAAATTTTCCTCTCATATCTTTCAATGTTTGTGTTTGGAATTAGGAATTGGAACATGGTAAGATCACAAATATACATTGAACTTTGTGCCAAAACATAATTTACTCTTTTTGTTCATCTGCTTCTATCTTCCCTTCTCTCTTTTCTTCACACCCGACTTGACAGTCTGAGTGTTGTGACCTGAGACGGATTTGCTTCGGCGTCTGACACTTTTGCACACAGGCTCTCACCAAAACACTCCACTCAAACAGAAATACCCAAAACCAGAGAACAATAAAAGCCTTTTACTACTTTAAAGATGTGCAGATGTGAATTTTTAAAACTTCAGTTTTCCATTTTAGCCTAATGTTCTCTTCGAGGCTCTGGAGACCTCGGGTCTTGTTTAAAGCAAACTTTATATAAAGGATAAAGTCACCATTTTAAGCAAGTAGAGTTCTTAATCTACTTCCTTTTCCACCCCTGGAGACCCAGCTGTAAAACATGGTTAAAGCCACTGTCCCAGTATCCCTCCCAAATCCTTAATAGGTCTATTTGGATTTCTGGTATGGGAATATAACAGTTTGTGCATAAGATTTCTAACCGTGGGTTTTTTTCCTGTCTATGGTCCAGCTGACTCCAAACATAAGTAACATCACTATGTAGGATAACACATTGTACATTTATTGGTCTTTGAATGAGTTTTTGAATAATAACACTTGGCATGATGCTAACTACTAGTTTCTATCACTTACATCAAATGTGCAAGCCCAGATTGTGGCAAAGTGAATGTTTAGCATTTTAATACTTCTTTGCATACAAGTTTAATAAGGTTAGAAGAAAAGAGTACAAAATATTTTGCTGAAAAAATGGATAAATTCCTATTTTTATATACACATAAAGGGTCACACCACCACCATCAATCATCTGAACTGTAAACATCATAAAACATGTTATTGGTGACTTCTACTGGCCCTCAGACTCTTGAATCTCTTATCTGGACCCTGTCTCTTCTCTGCCTCACTCCTCAGGTTCAGGGTCAGGCTCGGGACTCTCGTAGCCCAGCGAGTTGGCGATGGGGAAGTGAGCCCAGTAGGTACGAGCCAGGTCCTGCATCCCGTCGTGAGCTGCCTGAGCTCGCAGCTCCTCCAACCATCCGTAAAAGTCCGATGACCACAAGCCCCAGTAGGGTAGGCTTCGTTTCTCCCTCCCGCCGGCCGCCTCGCTCTCCTCCGCCCCTGTCGGAGAGGACAGCGACAGAAAAGAGGTGTGAGCAATATTTCACACCTTGTCTGTCATTTCAAAATGACTGTATATCACGATGTCAAGTTCATTCATATGTTATGTTATACCTGTAGGACGCAGGAAGCTGAGGAAAAGAGAGCAGAGCAGAGCAGACACGTACAGAGCCCGCATGCTTTCAGGTCCTGAAAGACAGAACACAAAAGGCTTGACCTGAAAAAAAAAGTCAATTTGTGCAGCGGTTCTCTGCAAGAGAACATGGCCGTCAGTGAATTCAGGCGTGTAAAGATCATCTTGGCATCACCTGCAGATCGCAATGTGGTGCAGAAATGTGACATTTTCAGGAGAACAGCATGTTCTCTAAAAACTGGTCAGACTACAACATAACTGCATGTGTCTATAAAAAAGAAAAAAGAAAAAGCTTCCACTTGTTACAATCACTCTGCTTAATCAAAGATTTTGTCTTTTCCTACCTGATCGGCAGCAGATTATGCTCGTGGTCCTGTCCTCGCTCTCCTCCGCTCTCCTCCGCCCCTGTCGGAGAGGACAGCGACAGAAAAGAGGTGTGAGCAATATTTCACACCTTGTCTGTCATTTCAAAATGACTGTATATCACGATGTCAAGTTCATTCATATGTTATGTTATACCTGTAGGACGCAGGAAGCTGAGGAAAAGAGAGCAGAGCAGAGCAGACACGTACAGAGCCCGCATGCTTTCAGGTCCTGAAAGACAGAACACAAAAGGCTTGACCTGAAAAAAAAAGTCAATTTGTGCAGCGGTTCTCTGCAAGAGAACATGGCCGTCAGTGAATTCAGGCGTGTAAAGATCATCTTGGCATCACCTGCAGATCGCAATGTGGTGCAGAAATGTGACATTTTCAGGAGAACAGCATGTTCTCTAAAAACTGGTCAGACTACAACATAACTGCATGTGTCTATAAAAAAGAAAAAAGAAAAAGCTTCCACTTGTTACAATCACTCTGCTTAATCAAAGATTTTGTCTTTTCCTACCTGATCGGCAGCAGATTATGCTCGTGGTCCTGTCCCTCGTTCTCCTCCGTCAGACTGAACTGAAGATGATGCATCACGGTTAGAAAAAGAGGACACGGCGGGCATGTTTGTTTTTCACATTTTGCCCTTTAACACCCGTCTGTCTTGAGAACCTCTTTCACACCTCTCATGTCTGTTTACTTTGCACAGGAGATTATAACATCCTCTTCTAACCATGAAGTGTTAAAAAAAAAAAAAAATGCACCAATGTGTTAAAACGTCTTACTTTTTCTCTAAACTTCAGAGGATTTAGTCGAGGTGAAATAAAAAAAAAAAAAAAAAAAGTCATCTCTGCTGTCCTCCCCCTCATATTAACACTGAAGGAGCACTTCTTATTTCGCTGTTATATATTGTATATTTGGCCTTGAGCTGTATAGATTAGCTCGGATTTCTTTTTCCAAGGTGAAAGGGGGGGGGAAAGCGGAGGGAAGACTGAAAACATGAACATAAGTGGATGAAAAGAAACACACACTAGACAATTTTCACACCTAGTATCCAGACAGACTGTACCAACATTTATCCGCAGGGTGTAAAGTTAGTTGACAGTTTTTTTTTTGTTTTGTTGTTTTGTTTTAAATATTTCTTTATGACCTATGATTTATATGCACTGGTTTTTTTGTTTGTTTTGTTTTGTTTTTTTTCTTCCTGAGGACACTGGCAGAGAGAGATGGGGTAATGCCTGGATCCATGCTGTGTCTCACGGCTGTTGGTCAGAGAACAATAAAGTGCTCTGACAGAGGACAAACCACACAAACTCTGCTGCCGTTGGCTGCGGCTGGGAAACTTCTAAAGATAAAGCAGGTGTTGTTCACTTATTTTCAACAAATCCCACGAAAATTCCTAAATAAACAATATCTGCCTCTCAGACCTTCCAGCCTTTCCTGACTGTCTGTTTTACTCAGCCTAAAGGCCATTTTATTTGAGCAGTAAAGCCTTCTTGAAATTAAAAATCTTTTCAAGACTGTCCCAGCCAAGATAAGGTAGCAAATCCAGTGAGAATGACTAAGATTCAGACAAAACCGTGAGACAGAAAACACAAATGAGAGAATCAGAACGAGACAGAAATGAATTTATAAAATCATGTGTAAAATTGCTAATATATATAAAAGTGACTTAAATAGCACCTTAAAACAACCCAAGATGTCTCTAAAAGCCTTAAATAAATAAAACCAGGGACATTCTGGTGGCTTAAACCATAAACTACAACACCCTTGGTTCACGTCCAACCGTGGCACTTTACTACATGTCGTTCCCCGCTCTCTCCTGTTGTTTCCTGCCATCTCTCTATTGTTCACCATGTAATAAAGACATAAAAAGCCCAATGTATAGAGAAATAAGACCAATCTAACACAGTAGCTCAGGAGACTAACACAGCACGTCTCTAAGTTTCCCCAAAACAATGGCAGTAAAAAGAACATACAGTTCCTGTAGTGACAATTTGAAATTCACAGAGAAAAAACAGATTTTTGCAGCTCTAGGTAAGAAAAGAGTTTATTTTTGAAGGCTCCAGGATACGGGGAAGGTGAAATCTATTTTACCTTTTTCAGAGTGAAGACTGTAGCTGTTCATGTTTCTGCTGACTGAATTTTCACAGATGATGGCTTTAGAGATGCTCGTGTCCATGGGAGTGACTTTATCTTCAGGAGGTTAGGGATGACCAGCTGACTCCAGTGTGCAATGAACAGTGATGTGTTAGGGCCATGGTGTTTTTCA
Organism: Istiophorus platypterus; assembly: GCA_016859345.1. Lineage (NCBI taxonomy): Eukaryota > Metazoa > Chordata > Actinopteri > Istiophoriformes > Istiophoridae > Istiophorus > Istiophorus platypterus. The sequence continues at coordinate 9,977,386 of CM029122.1, read as the reverse complement.
GATAAATCATAGCACTTCATAATATTGCCACAGTATCCAAAGCATCTGTGAAGGTCAAGCTAGAGCAAAAAAGTAGCTGAAACAAGCTTCTTTTTATTTAAGACAGAACAAAACCACATTTCATCTTCAGCTTCTTCACAAGTGGAGAGAGTCATCTAAAACAAATCTTAATGTGTATAGGAATCAAGTACCTAATACTTTTAACATAGTCTATGATATTATTTGGGGCTACCAAGGATTTCTTCGAATTCGTAAATAACAGATCTGTAGTTTCATCTCCATTCATGAAAAGCTTTTGAATTATGCAGAGATTTTTCGACAAAGCTGTGAGAGAGGCCAAGGTTGTGTGGGTGCAGTCCAACAAATAACTGTGTCATCAGCATCGAAATGGGCGTTTGCATCAGGCAGACAGGTGCCCTCGTGAGTTTTTAAAGGAGTAAAGTGCATGTGGGACTGACTAAAAATAAACCACAGAGCCCACTGTTCATTGTAATGAGGGAACGTTTTGCCCGATGCCCCTCGTGTGGCTCATCCATGTGATTTTTATATCAATGGAAATCTCTCAGTCTCGCAGTGGGAACATGAGTTGTGATCAGTACGACCAAATTTAGGTTTTTCCTTCTCGGATTGTTTCATCTGAAGGGTTGTTAGAGGGCTTAAGAGATAAAAGTATCCAAAATTTGACAAGAACATTTTTTTTTTTTTCCTGCTGACGGGTCCTGGACATCGGTTTGGAAGCCACCGGTCCACAGAGCAAAGCAGTAGAACAGTTATTCCATTAATTTTTGTTTGAGCAGCTCAACGATTAATCAGCAAATATTCTGATCATCGATTGATTGTGTCCGTTATTTTTTAAGCAAAAATGACATTTACCATTTGATGGTTCTGATTCCGACAAATCGATAATGAAAATAACACTTGCATCCCTACGGAGAAATAAGCCTAGGCTACACAGGGGATGTGTGTTTATAGGATTTTGGGGGATTTGTTCGCAGTAAGAAAAAATACAGAACATCTCCGGCCTTATCCTTGACGATAAAAGCCACCCGGGGACGGGAAAAAATGATGTGTACACTGCAAATGTATAGGAAAAGCACAGATTAAGGCATTTCCCCCAGTGTGAGCGCTGGCAAGAGCCACATCGATGTGAATGTGAGCTGCTGTTGAGTTTGTGAGAGTTCCTGCAGGATGAGACAGTAGCAAGGACTGAATGAGGCGGAGGGAAGCCATAGGAGAAGGAATGTAAAGAGCAAGCCGCTGGGACCATTATCTTGTCAATACATCAATGCTTGGCGATGAGTGTGTTTGCAGTTAACGTTGCTGTATTTATAGGGCCTTATGTACTCCCGCCACCATCCTACATCCACTTAGTGTAATCTGTCAGCCATTCGTGCCTCTGAGGGGGCTTCAGTATGATGCCACAGGTCACATGATTTCAGGAGTGCGTTTCACTCTGCACTTTATCGTGTTTCAATGTGAGGACAAACACTCTTAGGCAGCAGAGGGAGGGAGGCAGGGGGGCGGTCAGCGGGAAAGAAAGGAAGGAAGGACAGGGAAGGAACGAATATTGTGCTCGCACTCTTACATTTCTGTTAAGGTGATTCTGTTGAAAACCTTGACAAGCACAAACAGAAAAGAAAAGCCGATTGTAGTGACTCTGCATGACAATGTCAGGATCTCAAGTTCTGCAAAAACGTCATTTCCAGTGCAGTGGCCAAATCAGTATTTTATTTTTTTTTTAAAAGGTATTATCTTACATAGGCTATTGCGAGTTGATTTCTATAAGCAAGGTTTACAGTTTGTGTTTGTTTTTTTTTTTGTAGGTGACCTGAGTTTCACCTTGTAGAACGAAGAGAACATATTGCCTGATTATCTTTGATGTTGATGTCCCCCATAAAAACCTCTGCTACTTAAATGCAAGTTAGTTTAGATTTGCAATTGATACCTGAACACTGCCACAAACAGAGGTTTCTCTGAGCTGAATTTAAACCTATAACCTGTGTAGTAGCCCACATTCATGTGACGCTGGACTTTTTTTTTGCCTTGCCTTGCCTTTGTGTGCTCTCCTTTGCTTGGAGTTGTTGGTAGATGGAGTTTGGTGGATAATTTTTCTCATACCTGTGACATCTGGGAAAAGAATATAAGACTGTTTTTGTGGCCAGTCTTTTTTTTCTTTTGGCTCCCAGCATCCTCCCCAAACCTTTTCCCGTCCTACACACCTCTGTGTGACTTCTCATTTTGTTGCCAACCTTTAGCCAAGAGGTAACAAATGGGGGCCTGTCTGGGATGAAAACATTTTGAAATGATATCTTGTTTGCCAAGCGAAAAACAGGATCAATGGTAATTTTGCCCGATTTAGTTGGTACAGTTGTTACATCTTGTGGCAAAATGAAGACTTTTCCATCTAATTGAATGCATACGGTCTTTCACAAGTCTACACAATTGTGCAGTTTGCCAGCTGTTTAAGGTGTCTGTTTACTTTTGTCGAGCAGCAGGCACGAGCTATGAGCTTGTTGCAGGATGCAGTGAAGTGGGTAGAGCTACGAAATCAGGATCAATTCTACAGTTTCCTGGCAGAAACTGTTGCTTTCTGGGCCCCAGCAGCCTCCAGTAAATTAACATCTGTTTAACTTAAATAAGTTGGATGGGAAAATCTGGTGGCTCCCAGTGAGAGAGATCCCAGGTTGTTCTTTTTGTCAGCATTCGTTTTTGGATTTTTTTTTTTTTGCCTCATGTTTGATTCATTAAAGCGCCAGATGCCCTTTTGTTTGAAAAATGTTTGTTAACCAGGGATTTGGTCTTGACACAGACATTGTTGTGTGAGGCACCTTTCCCTGTTTAGATATGTTGTCGGAGGTGTCTCAACAGAGATGTTCCCTGTTGTTATGTCTCGATGGGGGTGCAACCTGCGAGGTCAAACAGGACTTTGTATTTTTGAGGAATGGAGGACAAGGCAACATCATAGATTCTTCATTTAGATTCTTTTTCAAGTTTTTTTTTTTGTTTTTAGCCTACAGGGTATATTTCTCTGGATAAGGGCAGATAACCGAAGTTGCAATGATCACTGCAAAGTGTCGTTTGTTTTTTTTGGTCAAGTAAAATAAACCAACTTTAAATTACAAGTGCTCTCCCTTGTTTGTCTATCCTGGAGTTGGGTGGTAAAACATTTTATTTTACCAGAACTTAAATTGAATTTGAAAAAGGCTGAACGAAACAGAATTTCATAAATTCTGGTATAAAATGAAATTGACTTTTTTTTTTTTTAATTTAAATTTGCTAGACACATAATAGACATAATGAGTTGCCTGTTTTTCAGCTTTTTTTCTCAATTGTTTATGTTACCTGTTTTGCTCAAACAGTGAGAAGACAAACAGGGGGAAAAAAAGTTAATTAAAAAGATGCACACAATCCAAATGTTCCAACCAACCAAACTGATGCTTTGCTTTTTAAATGTCTATCTGTTGCAGGCTCCTAATGTGGATGATGAAAATGTGAAGTCAGATAAAGATGCAGGAAGCCCAACACTGCCATCACGTGTAAATTTAAAGGTACTGCACACCGTGTTTCAGTGACAGTTTTGCAAGGTCGAAATATTCCCTCCATGGATTAATACATTTTTTAATCACCATAACAAACAATGTTGTCCTGTATTATTGTGCCAGGTGGACACCCATCTGTAAATGGCATTTGGTCCAAAAGGCAGATGGAGAACTTCTCCATCCAAAAGGTAACACATTTGTGTTCCAAATTAGTACACGAACAACATTGTTGTATGTGATATGTTTCATGTCATCGCTCTCAATCAGAGATATGAAATTTACACTGTTGACAGCTGGATGCCGTCGAAGCCGAGGCTGAAGGTTTAATCGTGACTCACACAGACACACAGACACAGACACAGACACACACACACTCCTCTCAGGAAACCTCAAAACATCAGCCAGACCAGCGGATAGATGCGGTATGTAAGGGATAGCCATTTACCGGCAAGGTCTTAGTCACCCGACGGAGCTTTTGATGGCTCACTGACCTTAAACAGTGTTACAACATAGTTCCCAGACCATTCCCTTGACTACAAAAACTGTAAAAACAGGGAAAAAAATTCCCTGAGGCTTTCACAGCAACATTTTGGCTCCTAACTAGTAAAAGTGCTGACATTAAAGGGTTAGGTTAGGATTATGTTGAGTCAACTGCTTTGCACCTTTTGGCAGGGCCTTACTATGAATAATTATGTGTTGTCATTTTTTGCAAACAAAACCCTATTTTTCAAAGATAATATTGGGTAAGCCATTTGATATGCAGTAAAAGTACAAATTTAAAGTACCTAATCAAAAGTCTACAATACCGAAATTAGAATGGCAATCTACTGAGTCTGTACTTTCTTAAAGGCTAATGTCAAACAACATACACCAGACTTAAGAGCAAAAAAATTCAAATGCATAGTAAATGATCAGGATCTGCCCTAAAACGTAATGGGCTCTTCCTTGGCCCCTGCCCCAACCCTACATATAATATAAAGACTGGCTTTACCTTTTATTCAAGAATTGAGCATCATGTTGTTTGAGCTCTTCTAATTAACCAGTGGAATATTAATCGATGATAACCTATTACACATTTCAATCCAAGTAATCTTAGTATTCTTCAAAAATTTTTATTGAACAAAAGTATTTCAATTCTCATCACGTTGTCGGTGATACAGTACCATAGTTGGATCTTAACGATTCATATATGCACCTCATCTTATTTTGAATATATACATACAGTGGAGACAAGAATTAAATAACAATGCTCAATAACATTCAGATATATCATATAAAAGCTGAGGACCCCATATTAAACACTTCCATTGGTAAACAAATGCACATAGCAAAAGAAAATAATCAGGAAAATGTTTGGTAGGACTAGAATTATTTTCATTATAAACCAGATGACAGCATATTTGGTTTCTTGACAGTGAAAGATGACTGGTATTAAACAACGACCGTTCGTTAAGCCCCACCCACCTGAGTTACTGTCACTATGCCTGTCCAACGATCAATTCTTGCACCGCAGAGTTTAAAATTGAAAGAAATTTGGCAAAATCACCACTAGAGATGTTTGTTTGGAACAATGGGTCCTTGATTTCAGACACAGACAAAAGCAGGCTTTTCATTTCTAGGTTCCTGGTTTTGGAAAGGATTGGAAAAAAAACGCCCACCGAATTCTTCAGCTTTAGATGTCTGGTTTCGTGACGTGCCCTGCTACAATTGGACAATCGCTGTTCGGACGAGGGGTTTAGCGAACGGTCATTAGCCATTGTTGCACTTGCTTCATTAACTGATAAGTATTTCCAAATTGTGTGATTCATAAACGTAGAGCTTAGGGCTGCCCCTTCCTTTTTATTTTTCAGGCCTTATTCAATCACTAAATTGTATAGACATTTGTATTAAAGACACTTTTCCAGCAAAACTCTCTGTAATCACAAGATAAAATTATCTTTGACAAATACAACATCGGGAGAAGTACTTTTTCTAACTGCATTCATTGACATGAGCTCGAGCAGATTTACTCAAGTGTTTCAAGGAGGTGTTTTTTTTTTTTTCTTTTTATTCTTCAGGCAGTATCTTCATGTAGCTACAGACACATACTGGAGAACATGTTCAATGAGACAACAATATAAAGCATGAGCATAGAGCTATGAATGAATGCCAAGTATAGTGAGTGCAGTGCAGACCTGGAGCCAGTAGTTTGGGTACAGGGTGGCACATTTGGTTACATTGATAAACATTCAGACTCTACAGGAATTCAGAGTTCTCCCCTATTGCATCAACACTTCCCTCACTGCCTTCTAAGAGTATAACAGGAAGTATTGTATCCAGATTTTCCATAACATCATTAACAACGACTCAGTTTGTGGAGACAGAAACAAGGAGGAATCTGAGCAAGTAATGGAAGACACAAATTCAAATGGGGAGAGAAATCATGTAGAGGAATGGTGAAAAATTAGGAGAAAAAAAGGCAAGAGAGTGATTCTGGTCACTTTGTGAAGTCACTGGATGAAAGAGCCATGATTCAAACCTCCAGAGAGGAATTTAAATTAACTTTGAAGAAAAAAAAAAAAAGTTAGCTCAGGAACAAGCATTAAAAAAAACAAAAACAACAACAACTGAACAAAATAAAACAATGGCGAGCAATTTGACAGGACAACACCAGAGTAAGGTCCCTCAGAGGTTTGCGTCCTCTTTTAACTGTTAAACGTCTGTCCTTCTGTTTGGATTAAGAGCAATGGTGTAACCTACAATGTGCGTGATAGTAAATGGGCATTATGTATGACATCAGAAGGAGAGCACCACCCCCAACAAGGCCTCAGGCGTTCTGTTAGTAGCGGGTGTGGTCACGCGCCTGAGCACACCCGGGAAAAGAGAAGCTTATTATGCGCTGTGCTGCACACGAAGGATGTTGCCGGGTATGCGCCGTCACAGTGCACAGTCTCGGGAGGAGCAGGGCTAGGAAGAGTTTTACCTGGTCACCGCTAAAAGGCGACGCGTAAAACTCCCCGGGAGTGACTTGAGGATCTGGATGCTGTACGGACGCCATGGCGAGAGGGTTCTGAGCTAAGGCTTGAGTTAAGACAGTTAGGGAGTGGCGTTGGTATTAAGTGTGTATAGTGTGTATGAGAAGAGTGTGTGGCGTGAGATCCAGTGTAGGTGCGAGGATGTGTGAATCACAGCAGCGCTTTGACCAGGTACAGCTTCTCTCCGTGTTCGCTGGTGAAGATGGGGGCTTTCTTGTAGTGCTCCACCAGTTCGTCCATGGAGTTGAACCTGCGCTGGCCGATACAGTACACTCCGTCTGACAGCTGCACTTTAAAGTGCTTATTCTTTCCCACTGCCTTCAGAGACACGGAGAAATCACTGGGCTGGAAAATAAAATGAGACAGAGTTGTTGATGCGGTTAGAAATACGAGGGACTGACGGAAAAACGCATGCAATGAAATTTAAAAACAGTGCTTTGCGCCAGCAGGTGGCAGTATATTCTCACATTTAAAAACCTGTGCCCAGGGTTATCAAACTTCTCAACGGGAAATCTTGGACTGAAGAGAATAGAAGAAAAATAAAATTCCTTAACATCTATTTCTAGTCCAGAGTTTAGCAATGAAATCTATTCATGAAACTTATTTTGACAAAAAAAAAGGAGTAATAATTTACAGAACTAAGGAATAGACACTAGATGGCTGCAGCAATGCGAGCACCTATTTTGATGCTTTTGAAGGACTTAACACAGCATAGGCCATTTAAAAAAGCAAATTATCTGAATCAGTACGTGTCACAATAAAAAACATTTTCCTTTAGCAGCTGCAAGTGTTATTGTAAGCCATTAGCTATAACTGCATATTTGTTATGATGATGAGTTGATTATTCAGTCAACATAAAACTAATCAGCTTTGGTTGATAACGAAAATTCCCTGGGTCCAGCTTTTCAAATGTGGGGCTTTTCAATTTCATATTATTGTAAAATGACTATTGTTGGGTCAGAAAAAGTAAAATGTAAAAATATGCCCCTCTTCCGCTACAGGCAAAACAATAAATAGACTAATTGAGAAAAATTATCGATGAATGAATTTACAATTAAAATAACCCCTAGGTGGGATTTCTAAAAGTAGTGATTATTCACATTTGCTCAGAGCAAGAAGAGCTAATCATGTGATTACTTAAATGTTGTTCTAAAAAAATCTCACAGTTTCTGGTAAGTAGGAATCAGTCGCTTCATAAATGCATATATAATATTCTTCACTTTTACAAAAGACACTTTGGTCCTAACTTTTAATTCTTTTAAAATGATTGTGCATGTTTTTAAATCGTTATTCAAAGTAAATTTCTAACTTCGGGAGTAAATTTTTGAACTCTTCTGTCATAACTTCACCTCACAAACTCACCGATGACTCGCTGTCGCGTATGAGGAAGTCGCCCTCCTCCCCTCTCTCGTTGAGTATACACTCGGCCTGGTGTCTGGTGATGTTGCCGTAGTACCAGTCCCTCCCAGCGAACTTCCCTGAGCGTGCCGGCGCCATGAGGCGGTTCTGCGGGGAGCTCGATGTAGAGGAGGGCAGGCCGGGCCGCTCGTCCAGCACCATCACATAGTTTTTAGGTACCAGGCCCACCATGCCACGTGAGTTCTTACACCTCCACCACTCCGGGTCGTTCTCAGGCTTCTCCACAACCTCCATGACCTCTCCCTTCTCAAAGTTCAGCTCCTCCTCTGTTACGGAGCTGAAGGGGTAGAGGGTTTGAACCAGGTGGAGCACTTGAGCGCGGCCACCTGCCCGCCCATTGGCCAGCAAAGTCCCTTGAGAGCCTCCATGGTAGCCCCTTGAGGAATCTCCCTCTCCTCGGTCATCCGCTCCTCCGAGCTCCTCCTGGACGTAATTGGAGGGAAACCAGCCCACGCGGCCTGTCTGACTGCCCCGCCACCAGCCGTCACTACACTTCTCCATCACGATGACCCTGGAGCCCTTGACCAGGGTCAGCTCGTCGTCCCTCTCTGCTACATAGGCAAACTTGACCACAGCGGGGATGTTGAGATCGTAGATTCTCTCGGCAGCTCCTCCCCCCACCCCTCCACCCCCGCTGCCATTGGTGGGGTATTCTGTGTCTGAGCTTGGCGTTGGGGAAGCATCACGGGCGCTTGTCTTCCGCTTAGTTTTTCCCAAACCTGCAGCAAGAAGAGAGGCAGAAGAGAATGGTGACAGATAGAAACAAATCAGTTATGGTGGTTTAAAACAGTTGGCATAAACAGTTGCCCATAAATTAACTAGAACCCTGCATCTGCAACTTTGAGGTGGAAATGCTGGAAATACAACCTGGGCGTATGTTCACCTTACTGCTGTAGCTAAACCGTTGCCTATTTACAACTCCAGTGAATTAACTTTCATTTAGAGTTGTGCTTGTGATCACCCAATGAGTCTAATATTCACTTTCCTTTCAGGTTTGTTTTGCTCTTGACAAATTTGTCTGGGAAATTTGTGTTTCTAGCTGCTAAATGTTCCATTGTGTTCAACAGCTATTTGCTAACTTTGTGTGAATGTTGTTTGGTGCAAGTAGTAAAGAGTAGATTTATTAAAGCTTTTTCTGCCGGCTGCGTCTGTAAACAGCAATGACGACAACCATGAGAATGAACCAAAACAGTAAAGTTGCGAGCCGTAAAATCAAAGCAACGAGCTGAAAGACACTAAACTCCTCAATAGAGCCGGGGGAATTGCAGAGTTGGTTGATAATGTTGTCGGTTCACTACAAATGAACCCTTTCATATACAACTAGCCATTTGATCCACTGTTAATATTAAAAATAAAGTTTATTATAGCACTTTTAAACTTTTGCTATAATCCAAACACTTTTAAATGTTGGTAATAAAGCAGCGGTGTGAGGCTTTGATGACTAAAAGCGGGACTTAGAAAGCAGGAAAAGCTTGAGCTCTTCAGGGAAAGGAGGCAGTTTAGGTCAGCAGGACACTAATTGATGCTGTAAGTTGCACTCATGGGCCCTGAAGAGCAAAAAAAAAAAAACAAAAAAACCTACTTCAGAAGTAAAGGATACAGAATATCCTAGGAGAAACCCTAGTGGGAAAGGACAGATCAATACTTCTGATAACAGAATTAACACCGAGGTGCACACATCCAACCACACTGCGAGCTTTGTGTCCCTTTGCTCCAAACCAATGAAATCAAAGCTTATTATCTACTTGGTATTCTGTCGACACCATCTACACACCTTATACACATCTATCCTAATCAAAAGGCTGAACTGAAAATAGGTGGTGTAGACAGGGAATGAAAAGTGGAGCAGGCACCGTGGGCTTGATAATGACAGGCACAACCAGGATCAAAGTCAGCTCCCGCCTTACCTGTTTCTGACTTTTCCATCCATGTACTTTCAACGACGAGGCTTTAAACATGGGTTTGCACACTTCAATAAGACTTTAAGTTTCTACAGCCTCTCAGATGAACATAACTGAGGAGGTCTCCTCTTCAAATTCGTGTTAAAATAATGATGATACACTACTTGGTTGACAACATTTAAACTGTTTACTTGACAGTTGAGGCTGGAGTCAGCATATGCTCATGTGTGCTACTAATGACTGAAGTGAGTCTCTTGACAGCTAATCACCCAGTTTGTTGCCACAGAGCCCGCTGAAATGCCACAGAAATGTCACTGCTGAATAGTACATTCACATTGTTTGGAAAATTTCTGGGTTCACACCGAGTAGCATGAAACTTGTTGGCAGAAAGACGGAGGAAGAGGAAGAGGAGGAGGAGGAGAAGAGCAGTGAAGAAAGACGAGGGGTCCCTTGGCAGCTGTTTCTCACACAAACAGTAGACCGAGCACATCAGAGGCCACAGCTGACAAAAACACCAAGAAGAAGGATGAGCTGGGAATAACAAGCAGATCATGTTTATGGATAGCAATGTGTATCCTACATATCTGATTGCTGTGTGTATGTGCGTGAGGTTTCTACATCTCCTGGTTGTGAGCCAGAGACAAAAGGTTAACTCCTCGGCCTACTTGAGGTCGTCCCTTAGGAAAAATAGATCAGACTGTGGCTGCCTTGGGGTAGAGAGGAGAGACGCACACAAGAAGGCAAGCAAACACACACACACAGTTCCATTGAGCTAAGCAAAAACACTTTAACGCACACACAGTTACACACACACACCTTTCTTCTTCACTCATTTCCACTTCAAGGCACTGGCCTGCTGGTTATAGCAGCAGCAGCCTATATTCTCTCCTCCCACATATTCACTACCACCTTCACCTACCACTTCATCTTGTCGAAGGAGACTAGACTTTCACGCCCAGAGGACTTCGACCCAGTAGAAAAGGGGTTGATGAAAGCCTCGATGACTGCATGTTGCAGCTTATTGCTTCACTCTCTGGCTCTCGGTGGAGGGCAGTGTTAAAGTTAATGTATTAAATCAGTCCGCACAATACCACACCGCCCACCAGACACATTTCAGAGTGTGCGGTAATGAGAAAGCACACAACCTGGCCCCTAAATGAAGCATTAGCACTGTGTCAGCAAAGTGCCAGGTTTTAAAAGGAGAACATTGTGTTAATCACAGTTGAGCTATGTGGCCCTTTAAATAAAAACCTAGCAAAGATGCTCTCTACTCAATGTTCTACAAATGCCACAGGGTCTTAATGTACAGCTAAAACCTGCCAAAAGGCCTCGAGGAGATAAATGAAAATATATGTCAGTGAGACCAGTGCTTAAATTGGAATATAGAAAAGAGGAGTTAGTAAAAAAAGCCAGCAGCCTACATCGCATGCAAATGCATGTGCATCTTATGTGGGCACATATTGCATGCAAGAACTAAAAATTTAAAGATTTAACTTACAATTTTTCTTTTAAAGAAAGATTATGTTGTAGAATTTTTCCTACTCAGTAGAGATGCAGATGACCTAGAGGCTGAGGCTTGCAAAGAAGCACAGGCCTCTCTAAACCTCTCCAGGCCATACGCAGGTCCTTTGCATGTTGTTAGAATTTTTAAGCATCTATCTTCGGACGCACTGACTGCATGCAGCGCTCCGTTGATGACTGGCTCTTGGGTGTATGGTACGCCCTGTGGTACTTTCTTCTCTGCCTCCTTCCAAAACTCACCAGTCTGTTGAATCAACAGTTACTAAAACATTTTTGAAAAGAAAACCTGCTGTTTTCTTCTACAATAGCCCTCCCTCATGATGTTATAAATGCATCTACAGCCACCTCTACGGTAGGACCAAAATGGCGACTCCATACGGACAAGGGCCGACTTGCGTCAGTATGTACACAATAACTGTTGCAGACAGTACGTGCACACACAAACCTGCAGAGGATATGGCCTGTGGGTAGCCGCATGGACCATGCTGAGAGCTTATGCATCTATAGCCGTGCTATTGCTTCTGTGAGGCTGGAGTTTGGAAGAGTTGCCATGCTTTGAGCTAAATGCTAACATTAGCCTGCAAAACAGGCTCACAATGATAATGCTAACATGCTGATGTTTAGCACTTCTAGAGTTTCCCAAAGCCCACAATCTACTTTAGCATGTTAGCATACTAACATTTCCTAAAAAGCACTTAAGACAAAATTCAGCTGAGATTGATGTGTTTAGTTTTGTAGATATTTGGTCATAAAAAACCCCGCAATTTAAATTTTGACTTGATGGTGCCAGATTAGGTTAGGGTTACCAAACGTTTTGCAATTCATCCTGAGGGGAACATGAATGTACCAAATTTAATGGTAATCCATCCAACAACTGTTGAGACATTTCACTCAAGACCATCGTCACTGAAAATTGCATGTCTGTACAAAATGTCACGGCAATCTGTCCAATAGCTATGGAGGTATTTCAGTCTGGACCACTTATAAGCATGGGAAGGGGCCTAACATGAAACAAAGGTCACGTGCTGGAATCAAACTGGGGACGTACGGTTCTATATCCTGTATTTATCACAGACCACTAGGCCACAAGAACGCTCCAAAAATCCCTGATACCTGCCAGGCTGTGTCTGTATAGTCCATTTACAGACAGAGGATTTTGGAGGCTCTAGCAGAAATCTAAGCCCTTATTAGGAGCTTTCGGACTGAACTACCGTAGACCATATATTGTGCTTTGTGCAGCTGCCTATTTTTGCCTTCTTTTGCAACTTTTTATGAGCACGGAAATGTGGCTCTACAGCTGAACAATTACAATAACTACGCTCACTACAAAAAAAAAAAAACAAAAAAAAAAAAAAAAAAATGGAGTAAAATGGACTCCTGGTATGTAACACTTGACAGGGACAGAGTTAAGTGCTTTGCAAAGCCTCGCCCTACCAAAGCACTCTCACACGCTGATTTGAATCTCAGGTTGACAGAATTCTAGCTTGCCAATGTGTTATACTGGCGAGTATTGGCCCAGTTTCTGCAATGAGTAGGACCATTGCTGATTTTTTTATTTCCAGTGAGAGGAAAGTGGGACACAAAGCAGCATGCAGCCATTTACAATTCAATTCTGCCCGGATGGATGTCGATGATACAACCACATTAAAGCACAGTAAATTAGGAGCAAAAGCTGGAGATAACACTAATCAGAGTATCTGCAATGTCCATAATCACAAAGTCAACTTACTGAAGAGCTGGAAAAGAGCCAGAGACTATGGAGGGGATGAAGTAATCAGGCTTTCAGCCAATCAGATTCTCTATTCAAGTGTGTGAGCGAGTTCCATTAGCCCCTGACCTCACCTATTGCACATCACCTCATCATGAAAATGTTCTCGCCTATTGGATTTGCCCAGGCTTTTAACGCTAAAGAGCTACTGGCTGGAAGCAAACTGCTCAGACTGAAATGGAACTAGGCCATAATGTTGTGGCTGATATATGACACAGTTGGGGACAGCGGGGTAATCCATCGTTCCAGTACAGCCATTAGGCCGCTGATTTCTCCACGGATCAATCTACTGATCATAGAAAAGCAGAGACCTTCAGTGAAAGAGAAATGTCCTGATGGGAACAGCGTTGAAGTAGGGGAGCGAAGGGGAGATGCATGTTGTCTTTGCGCACAATGAACCCTGGTGAGGGTGACAGTGGCAGGCTGTGCCATGCTGGCCCATATAAAGCCGCAGTTTCCCCGAGGGCTGGTAAATCCCACCCCCACCACCCCCCTTTCAGGGCCACATAGTCACTACTTTTATTACAATTGCACTGCTTGATCATTCTGTCTTGTTAGAATTTCCACCAGATGTTTCTATTTTCTCCCCATATCCACCCCCCCCCACCATCCTGACAAAAAGTTAGAACTCAAGCTATATCTGTCAAAATAGATTCATCTCCGCATTGCTCTGCCTCCTTCTCTTTGTCTGCAATAAGAAAGTAGGGCAAGCTCATCATTTTTAGATTAATTCCTAAATTCTTGACTTGAGCTGTGCACCAAAACAACCCAGTTTAGCACAAATCTATAACTGACGTCATCTTATTTTGTTGAGGCTGCCTTCTGGCTGTCACATCTGTGGCATCTGTGCTCTGTAACTGCAGAAAAGCACCAGCTCTGTGGGTGATTAGGAGCTTCATGATTTTGTGCCCTCATTTCCAAACTCCCAAAATTATCAAAATTAATTCGATAACATTTAAAATGAAAGCCTGATTTCCCTCAGAAACTGGTTATAAGATACTATGTCTTACTATCAGTTGTAACAAATTAAACTACTTTCATGATATCTGAGTTACACAACAGGTTTTGTGTTGAAGCAGTGGTTGAAGGCTCAGGTGACATTTTCCTCCAGACAGCTGTGACAAACAGCGCACCAGTGAAAAGAACAAAATTTTAAAATACCAGCACAAAATCTAATTGTGTTTGAAAAAGTTAAAGCCGCTGGTCAGAGCCATTCTTAAGAATTTGTGCTCAACACACTCACACTATGTCACTGCGACCTTTGATTCTATGCACAAAGTTATGAGAATAAACTACACTACAACACTACTAACCAAGTGTATTGGTAACTATCAGGCCAGCTAGAAGTTTGAAGTGTGTACCTGCATGTTCAGATCATCCCTGAACTCAAGAATCACATTTATTATTAATCCATCTTAGTAGTGTTCAAAACAAAGAACTAGTCAGCTCTTTTTTATGTTAATGGTTTAATCCATAAATGGCAGAAAATATTGAAAATGCTTATCACAGTTTCCCAGAGCCCAAGATGTCATCTTCAAATTGCTTGGTTTGTCCAACCAGCAAAATGGATTCAATTCATCTTGATATAAATACTTAGAAAAGCATCAAATCCTTATATTCATTTAGCTGCAGCCATAGAATGATTGGTTCACAGCAATGCTGATAAAGAGTGCCTGTATGTGCTCGGATCAAGAAAATGTGTGTATTAACTAACTGACCATACAAACAACATTCAAAACATAGTACCAACAGGAAATATCTGATCAAAGGTTAAGAAAGCCAGACTTTGGAGCCATAAAGTACTATTATCTTTTATTTACTTTTTTTTGGGACAGTTTTCAATACTGTCATATTAATGATATGGACACAGTTCAGTCGATACTCAACAGTATCAACAGAGATGTCCAGCTCTAGGCTATAAATGTCTTATGTGACATGCCATGTAATTATGTGTTGTGAGTTGTGGGTTTCCCTTCAAGTTACATGCTCATCCTGTTTTACTAGTAGACAGTGACGGAAGAAAAAAATTTAAAAAACTCCCACGACTGAGACAGGTGTGTTGAACTTTCAGTGCTTCAATGGCAAAATGAAGGAGGGCCTTAACTACATGACATATGAAAGTAGTCTCTCTGATGTATTTTTTTTAATTTTTAAAATTTTTAAAGAACCTAATTATTTGTATAAACGACAAAAAAAAAACCCTGAAAGCAGACATCTATTTTCGAGTGAGCTTATAAGCAGCCTGTTTTGTGTTTTTTATCTTGCCCAATTCGAGAGGAGTATAAATAACTCTCACACTATATCCACTCGTACTATATGCACCAATAGTCCCTCTCAAATGTTAGTAGCTATGGCTACGTACGCGGTCTAATGTATTCAAGTCATGACTGGGGACTGCGAGGGTGCGCTGACAGCTGAGAGCATCGGCCAACTCAACCGGATCCCTGGAGTACACAGTGACAGCTCCCGCTGAGGAGGGTATCGCTTTACTTCTGTGAAGACTCAGACTAACACACGTGCAAGCACACATGCTGACCACTGTTTATAAGTGCATCTTATCACCTCCACAAACTACTGAAAGGGAAGAGCAGAGATCATCCACTTTACTGAGATAATCTACTGACGGTGACAACTTTTACACCTAGGTGACCTTTGACATCATAGCAGAGTGAAACCAAATTCTTCTTACCCAGTGTGTCTTTGATGTTCTTCACCAGTGAGCCTTTCTTCAGGCTGTTCTTGCGTTCGACGTAGTTCGACGGCACGTACCCCGTTTGGTTGGCGGCGTTGCGGACACGCCACCAGGTCTTTGAGTCGTCCAGGAGGAAGAGACGCTCGTTTTTACGGATGTCAAGTTCCTGGTCCTGCTGGGCCGTGTAGTCCCACTTGGCTACAACAATCACCTCCTCTGTCATCTTTCATGGAGTCCCCCTGGGGAGAAGAGGGGGCCTGGAGTGAGCCAAGGATTAGACACCTCACAAAACTGCCAAACAGAGGTTATACAGCAGCTTCAGTGTGGTTATTAGTGTCAAGCAAGAAGTGAAGTGACATATTGTGGTTCAATGAGCCATTTGTAGACAATACTGCGCCGTCAAACTTGTCAGTAGGACTCAGATTGGTTAGTTTTGGGTATTTGGATGGTTTAATGATAAATGAATTTTTAGGAATTACTGTGTTTGACTGTGTTAACGACAGGATCCACTTGATGATCCCCTTCTTTAAAAGACAAAAACAACAGTTATTCTTTGGTTCCTTATAAAATCAGGATCTACTGTGACAAATTATTAACTATGACAGCTATTAACACTGGGACAAGAGTGCAAAATATACCTATTATAAAACATGAATAAATGTGAGTATCTGTATTATTATTTTTTCTAACGCACAGGGTAATTTTGAGGCGTATTTGTGAGGCTCAGCATTGCTGTGGGAAGTGACAAGTCATTACAAAATAATCCATATCCATCCATGCACACAATTTTTTAAACCGCTTATCCCTGCTCACATTGGGCATTATACCGGATACACCCTGAACAGGATTCCAGTTCATCACAAGGCTAAATTACATAACCGAGCCAAATACGAGTTTAAGGTCAGTGGTAATATTCAGAGCCTTGACTGGCACTGAAACTGATAATTCCTTGGATGAATCTCAAATTGCTGAGCACATGATCGCTCCTCTGTGTAACTGAGGTGCAGCTGAAAACGCTATAAAGCACACAGGTTTCGGGACGGTAGCAGCGCTGCTGCTATAAAATGCAAACATTCAGCCTCAAAAAAGGGAAAAAATTCTGAAAAAAGGTTTCTTTAGTAGAGAGCCGCACAGACACACAAAATCAATTTATGTGCTCATTCTGCATGCTTTCCGTCTCTTACATGCACACAAACACACACACACGCAAAGCCTTCCCTATTAGTTTTTTGAGACAGACAGTGAGCAATTGCATGCTCTACTTCACCAGGCTTTAGGTGAGGTGATTTGACATGGGTTTTGCTGGACCCCCTTAACTCCTGAGAAATTACATGTATCTGTTCAGGCCATAGCCAAATGGGAGACTGACTGTTTAGGAATATGCACGAAGGGGACGGGGAAAGATTCGATGCTGTTTATTCCGGTTCCTCTGAAAACCTTTTCTGTGATAAAAGGCGTTTCGCGGTATGAGAGCCATCCAAGCAATCCAGTTTATATTTAGCTCACTGTTAACAATCTGCAGCTGGAAACAAGATCACTGGAATAAATAAAGGATGGAAAAAAACTGCAGGCAAACAAAAAAGCAGTTTTCTGAAGATAAGAGTGAATTGGCATTATGATACTGTAAAGCTTGTGTGCCTGAATAATAAAACATAACTGTCTATTTCATATCTGATTTCATATAAAGCCGATTCATAGCATCCACACCCTTTAGGAGCCGAAACTGACAATTAAATATCCTTTACAACACAATTACACAATGTTAGTAACAGGTTTAGCCATTTATAGATATAGCATACTATGTTTATGAATGAAAAGCCCTGCAGAGTTAAATACAGGTAAATGAATAACCAACATTGATAACTGTGGGTGTCAGAAAGCATGTGGGTGAGTATATTCGTGCATGTTTTGTATATGTGCATGACAATACAGGGTTTTCCCACTCACTAGACACAAGAAAAAATACACAGCAGCATACATTAAAGATGCAGGGGGAGAGTATACTCATACTGTCGTTTATATTTTATTCTTTAAAGAGGGCAGAGCACAGATAAAGCGTACCCAGAAAAGAGAATTATGACTCATGGGAAATGTAGCTGAACAAATTAGATCATAGAAAAAAAGATTCCATTACTGGTGGAAAGATTGATATCTTCTGTGTGGGCTACATTTTATGAAATGCAAATGGGAACAAGCAACTGAGGATATTCAATTCTACTTCAATTAGACCACAACCATAGAGAGCAGTCATTAGTGAACACACTCTTGCAGCTACCATCACAAAAAAAGCTGGGTTGTGTGTGGAAGCATGTGTGTCTAATAGTTGTTTTCTGTCTCTACCACAAGCAAAAATTCAAATGCAACAGTTTGTTAAGCATTGCACATGTGAATGTAATGTGCCCCTGCTTGCCATCACTAAAGCTGTCAAACTGGATTTCTTCACAGGCCAGGACAGGGACTGCGCAAAAGGCGGAGGGAGAGGGGTTTGTGCAACAATGGGAGAGTTTATGTCAAGTTCAACGTAAGTTAAGTGACTCAAACGTCTGGGACATGACAACCTTTACTGCAGCAACAAAGGCAGCGGAGGGAAGAAGACTGGGGAGGGTGAGGGGAGGTGTTAGTGGGGGGTTTAGTTCCAAATTCAGTGGGAGACAAAAACGCAGCAGCTGTGATTCTTTGGAGAACGTCGGAAATAGAAATGGAAGGCAGATTTATGACAAGATGAGGTATGGTGACGTCAACTCTTCCTGTAGACAGGAGGTATGTGAGCGTGCTGGAGCCTCTATCTGCCTCGGGCTACAGCTGCAGGATTAGACCAGGCTACATCTTTCCTCTCATTTTATTGCATCCATTCTATTCCTCCAGGTGTGGGTAAATGGATGAGAAAAATCTGATGAAGCCTGCCAAGAATATGCACAATGGTATTTGAGACACTGAAATATAAAACAGCTCAGAGGTGCCTAATGGTATTAACTCTGACCTTTGGCTGGGATTCCCTCCTTTCCCATCTGGAGAGGTTTTCAGTTGGTCTGGACCAAGTAAAAACAATTACATTGGTGCTTTATAGTTCCAGTGTTTATATTCACACTGGCCTCTCACCAACAAATCCAGAGTACACATGAAGTCAGATGGAGTGACAGATGAATCATTCATTGGACAGTTCCTCTGACTGTAATGCTGAATCATAGGTGATGCATGGAGCTTCATGACAACATCTGATTCTGGAGACTGACAGCAAATCTTGCTGCGCTTAAAAAACCTCACTTATTTCACTCCCTTATTATTCACTTGTTTATCTTATTTATTTCATTTATAAAAACAAAAGAAAGTAATATAATGGGGGAGATAGTTATTAGAGCTGGGGCAATAAATGGGCCTGGTCAGTATATTGCCTGGTATCCGGATATACTTTTAATAATCAGCCGACACATAAAAAGCAATGTCAGAAGAGAAATGCCAAACTAGGTTAAGAAACAATTTCAAGGATCCATATCCATGTCTTTGGTGAAGTCAACAGATTCATTTTTGGCCAATTAGACTGATATCAAATTTATAAGTCCCAAATGTCAATATCAGTATCAACCTGTAAAATTGATCGGTTTAGTAATAGGTACCGTGTGGTTAGTACATTTAACTTAATTTCAGTGACAAACTTCCATACGTGAGTTAGGACACAAGCTCAATACAACCATTTTTCTGGTGTATCAGGGAAAGTCCCCAAACTCGTGTTACTGTGGTGATTTGCATAAATCACTTGCAAGACAGTACATGGTCAGGGAATGCATTTAAGAGCAGTTCCACAAATTTCCTTGAGCTGCAACAACTTTTCTATTAATCATTTAGGCAGAAGATTAAACTGCAATTATTTTTGATAATTGTTGACTCCTTCCAGTTGTTTTTCCAAACAATACAGCCCAACATACCAGCTTCTCAAGTGTGAGGATGCAATGTTTTCCTCTGTCATAGATGACATTAAATAGTATATCAAGAAATGTTAATACATCCCTTTAGGTTGTGGGAAATTATAACAGGCATTTTTCACAAGTTCCTGATATTTTTTTTCCAGGGGTCTCAGTCCAAATGTTTGCTGTGGATCAAACTGATACTTTTCCCACAGGTAAAATCAAACCGAACCAAACGGCCAAATGCACCAAATGCTGGTTTAAACCAATACAACAGGTTAGGTGTGCAAGCAATCTAAAACTGATCTCACTACACAATACAATTCCTCTACCTTGGTGCCATTTCTATTCCACTTGTGATGGCAAGGAAATTGGCAGAATGTCTTTTCTCCTATCCAATCATGGATGGAGTGATGGGATTGCCCCTTCAAATCAAGTCGACCCTTCACTGTGAGCAATCATGTATGACAGGGATGCATCTGTACCACTGCTCAGTCAGAGTCCTGCACACGTGGCGTCACTCTTGACATGCTAATGAAATCCATGAGGCCAGATTGTACATAAATCAACCCGAAAGTCTCGTTTCAAACTAGTTTTCGTCATCAACTGTGGGTAAAATCACAAAAACAATAAAAAGAAAAAAGAAAAGAAAAATTTATGATACATGTCATTTAATCAGTTATCAACTCAAGTTTCCATTCTATGTTTAATAAACCGGTGGTTTAACGAAAGCCGCTTTTCCTGTGAGGATGCATACAAATATACACAACGGAAAAAACAAACAGATTTAGGGGAGAGTTGGGTTTAAAGGAGGGAAAAAGCCTGAGAGCTCATGCTCCTCGTGACCTCCCCATTCCTCTGCTGGGAGAGTTAAAAGAGGAGAGATGAGCGACACAGACTGCCGAGCTGGGCTTCACTAGCACTTCACAACTCCCTTCGCTGAGGGGGGAACGCTCAGAGGCTCTTTCAACACCACACAAAGAGAAAGGGAAAGTGAAAGAGGATTATTTAAAAAAAAAAAAAAAGGGAATGTTTAAAGAAAAAAGTGAAAAAAAACGTCTGCCGGAGCTTTCTGTGTCTGGCACTCGGGTCAAAGACAGCCAGGATTCAGCCAATGGGAGAACATTTCCACCTCCCCCCATCCACTCCACGCTCTTTGCAGTAGTTGCTTCTCACAGGAAGGAGGACTGCTCGACTCCCCGCTGGCAATCAGTGTCTGAATCATTTGGAGTGAACCACACAGACTGAAACATGAGGAGGCCAGATTCGGTGTTACAGCTTCTGTGGACAAGCTTCCGTGGTTTTTAAAGGAGCCTCATCTTATCTTCACAGAGTGATTTGCCGCTCAACAAAAACCAGGCCGGAGCAGAGTTAGATGCCTTCAACGTTCAGTCAGTGTTAATTATGTTTTCCACATGTGTCGCCACATTTCCCTCCATGTTGGTTACAAAGCCGAAAAAACAACAGAGTGAAAGTTTTAATGTGAAGTAGACAATGACTGACAACTCCAACAAGCGCATTCGCATACATACGTTGCATTTTCTGTCTCCATCTCATACTTGCAGATCCTAAACTGGGGGTATCTGACATGAGCTCACTTGCCTCTCTGTGATGAGGTTTGTGGTTGCTATTCTTCAGTTTCAGGGGAGGAAAAAAAAAAAAAAAAAAAAAAAGGTACCATACACATTGATGCCATTGAAAAAAAAAGCCACACACTCAAACCAGAGTCAGGCCTGCTATCACCACACCATATGACTGCGCATTTGAAGGCGGGGGCGGCTTCTTTATTAAACTTAACCATTTGAAACTTTAATACAAAGCACAATTTAATCTGGAGGGCAAACATGGCCAAGTATAGCAGTAATACCCCTAAAAAAACTCAGCTGTGTTATGATGATTACAGTCAGGTCGAGATGCAGACTTAACAATGTAATATTAAACGAAACGAAGTGTCCAAAACTAATGGAAAATAAATGATGATTCGGGGTTGAGGTCTATTCCAGTCAGTAGTATTCCACTTCCATAAAGTTGAGAGACAAAATCAAAGCAGCAGAGTCCAAGACATCCTGACTTTCATCCCCTATTAGGAACCTCAAAAACACTGGATCCTACAATTCAAAATATTTGGAGTCCTCAAGTCCAACTCAATATAACAATGATGACATAAACCGATCAGCCATGAGACTAAAACTGTTAACTGGTTTTAATGTCATGGTTGATCGGTGTAATCACGCTTATTTTCTCTGTCTTTAAAAAGGTTGCCTCCAGAGCCACAGTGGACGATAGATAACTTTGTTCACAGGCCGAGTGGTTCTCAACATGATGAGTTAACTGGCTTTTATTTGTCAAATCAATGGGACGTCTTTAAGTTCTTTTTTAAATCCCTCCATCTATCCACCCTCCCATTCATGAGCAGAATGAGCAGAATGAGATCGACGGTTTCTCCAATTAAGATGCACACAGAACCTAAAAAAAAGGGAATTCAGTTAATAAAGTTTTATTTTAACCCTCAGAATGTCACACTGTTGAATTGCCGCTGCTCTAACACAAAAACACCTGATTGTTCCCATGAGCCTCGTGAGTTGATGTTGATCTGGAGCATTCAGCACACAGATGACAACCACGTCACCACAGACAGTACTTCTCAAGAGCACCAAATTATATTATCCGGCATGTAAACTCATTTATTTAAGCCTTTTGGTGTGTGTATCAACAGATGTATTTACTACTGTTTGTGGAGAATCACTGGCCTGAATACCAACAAAACAAGCAGTGACTTGAGGGTTTTAGGAGTCCATATTATAGAAGCATTACAAAAGTGCTAGGTTTTTTGTTTGTTTTTTTTTTGTACTGACCAAAACGTGACTGTTGCACCAACTATCACAATGTGTCACATGCTGAAAACTTGCACTGAATATCTGGTCAGCCAAACCAAACTTGTGCACACATATTTAAGTTTTGATAATCAGTTAACTGTTCCAGTCATTTTTCAACACACCCCGTCCTCCAACATCTAATTATCGATAATTTGCTGCATTTCTTTGTGATGCTCAATTTACGATCTCTGGGTTGGTCATTTTCTGGCATTTTATAGACCAAGCAATTAAGAAAATAAATGCGAAGTAAATCAACAAAAATAATTGTTCAATGTAGGCTTATAGTACTCTGAGCTTTTGCCAGTCTTACGTGGGATAAAGTATAAATAGAGAAATTAATTGGTAGTGGTACTGGTTTGCTCCTGTTGGCCACTGAAGCAGCATCCTGTGTCACATTTTCTCACAATGTTAGAGAGAAATGCTTTCAATCTCAACCTGCCTAAATGGAAAATGACAGAAATGTGGGACTCCCCTCTTTCTTTAGCTGGACCTTAACCGCCCCCAACCTCTTTTTACAAGCAATTTTCACATGTCACTTTCATTTTCTGTCATTATTTCAACCCTCCGCTCCTGAGTAGAGCCCACATTGTTGAGAGTCTCCATGACAACAGTCGCTGGGTGGTCCCCTTTTCACTGACAGGGGCCCCCCCCAAAAAAAAAAAAAAATCGAACGTTTCTCCCTCCACTCTGATTTTCGATATTTCATTACAAAAGGATCAAGTTTAATTCTACACAAAAGGTCAAATGCAGGCTCTGCACCCACATGGTGGTGGTTCAAACAAAGATTTTCTTCTTCCCCGATGAAGTCAAAGAGAAAAAGGAGAGGAGTAGAGAGACCGATGGAAAGCACTAAGTGTCCCAAAATCTCCTAGGTTTTATGATGACATCCTTTTTATCCTTTTTTAGGTACTGCTGTCATGTTGTATATACTGCAAGTTAGAGTGGCGTGATAAGATGCACTTAAGAACGCATTTCAACAGCAGAATGATGGCACTATAGTGGGGTATAACTGTGCATCACTAGTTATTTAATCGCAGCTTCACACATTATCTGTGCAGACAGATGGTAGGTGTTGTTATTTTTTCAGCTGAAGCAAAAACTTCTAGTGTCTAATTTGTTTGAGATCACACTATGTGAGCTGCCATTTTAATTATTTTTATAAAATAGGTACAGGGTAGTGAATCACATTGATTTGATGACATTATTCCATCATAATGATTGCACGGAAAGATGATAAACAACGTTGAATCCTTCCTTCATTGAGTTCATACAATATTTCTTTGTTTTTCCTAAGCTTCAAGTTTGAAGTCAGCCCTAAATAGCTGACTTTAGACTTGTTTTCTTTACTCCATGATGCCCACTTTACCTCCTTCAACAACAGTGCGATGCTTGTTCGCTCTGCACACCTCCCTATGCTCTGAACACATGATGAGACGTCTCTCTTCTGGGCAGCTTGTTCTCTGTAAATTTTGTAACTCGATCCTCAGTACAGAACCTCTCTACTAAAAAAGCTATTACCTATTAGCATACTTTTCCTCATGTCTTTTTTTTATCCTTTTTTGCAGGTCTTGTTCAAGACCAAAGTGGTAAAGCCCGTCTCTATTTTTAACTCTGTATGTGACAGTCTGGTATCCATGCCCCCTGGCATAACAACAAAAGGCAAGCACTGTAAAGCACAGCAGGGCAAATGTAGTGAACACAGCTTTGATGTACAATGCTTCTCGTTTTCCTTCGACTGGAGGAGAAAGAAAAGCCTGAGGGGATTGTGTGTTTGTGTCTGACAGAGAGAGAGAGAGAGAGAGAGAGAGAGAGAGAGAGAGAGAAAGAGAAAGAGAGAGAGAGAGAGACAGAGGAGATAAAGAGAGAGATAAAGAGAGAAACAAAGTCAGGTTGAGTATAAATAACAAGTCACCGTCTGGTCAAACAACAAAAGATGTGGCAGTGGCTATGAGCTATGGTATTGTTTTTAAATTAACTGTTCTACATTCTGTCCCCAATCGTAAAACATTGCTTCAAGGGCCTTCTCTCTGAGCCTGAGTCATGAGTTTGCCTTTGTTTTTAGTGCCTGAAAACTGAGGCTTTAAAAAAAAAAAAAAACGTTCAGAGTGGGTCCCTACACGTATTAGTGTAGGGACGAGGGGAATGGAGCTTTTGAAGAATGACAATGTCTGTTTGCTGTGTAAAGGAGAATGTAAAGGAATGTAAGAGCCACCATCAAATCACTATTTCATGCTAGTTCAGCTGTCTTAACAACAAAAATTGAAAACTGAGTAAATGAGAACAAGCAAATCATTATCATCAACTGTATTAAAACACAGTATGGGTGATGATGGAGAGGGGGAAGAAAAAAACAAGGCTTTAACCAGACACTGGACTACAGCTGTTCTACTCCACCTGTTGTGATGTTTTTTGCTGACCCAAGAAAGGCAGAAGAGATTTAACAGCATTTCTGTTGTTCCGGTGTTTTTGTGTGTGGAAAGAGATCTTCACAGAAACAACCTAAACACACCTGTGTAGATTAACGTTCATTCTATACAGTAACTGCATATTCAGTTTTCTCTCTCAACAAACTCAGAAAATCCATACTGTCAAAATATGAGGAGAAACACTAATGGTTGGCTGCTAGTTCTCTGAAACACTCTCACCAGACACAGTGTGGAATTTAACAAAAGTAATAATTAAAAAAAAAAAATACTGCTGCAGGATGTGCACAGAACCAGTGATGCTCTGTGCCATATTGACCACTTTGAGGCTAGAGACTGAGGCATTTCCACACTGGAGCGTATTATTGACTTGGGAACTTTATTTTGTTGAGTATGAGCGGCTTGTTGAATCACGTAGACAAAATGCCCTGAGCCAAACAAGCCAATCATTTCAGCTTTTCTTACACTCCATGAAGTAGCCTTACTCAATTAGCACACCATAGTTAATCCAACAAGAGCACTCAGCAGCAAGAAGATACACTCGATATATATGTGTGGAGTGCTGTATGCTCTATTAGAATAAATGACAATGAGAGTCAGGCAAGTGAGCTGTAATGAGACTACACTCATTTTACATCCACAAGCAAGGTTGTGATAGGAAATACAGTAACATATTTTTTTTCCTCAAGTTTCCATTGTATTTTTTTTTAATTTGTAAAATTATTTATTTATTTATTTATTTTAGAATGCAAAAATTGCCTCTCTGCAATGGTCCAAACCACCTCTTGATTAATCTGACTAGAGCTTCCACCATGTAAATAAGGCAATTATTGACTCAGTCGGATTTTTTTTGATTTTGTTTGTTTTTGCAGAGGAGACTGAATTATGAAGTTAATCATATGAAATTAGGAACAGATAATTAGTCACAATATAAACAAACAATGTTCTAATTATGTGTCTCTGCAATGAGATCCATGTGGCTGATTACGATACACTACAATGACAGTGTAAAGACAAGGTGAAAATAGGGCATTGGACTTCAATTCTTTTTATGACCAAAATGTCTCTCTAGTTTTAGGCATTGGAAGAATGTCAAATAACAAACTTTGCCTTCAACAGGATGCTGCCTTGTTGCAGGAAATTAAAAAAAAAACAAACAAAAAAAAATTGGGGTTTTATTACTCAGAGAACTGGATAGCAGTGACTACAGACCTCAGTGTGGATCTTTCTGGGAACAAGTATATGACTGGATTATACTTTAGACTAAGATAAGGAAAAAAATGTATTAGTTGAAAAAAAAAACAAAACCCAAAACTTTCCTTGATGAAGTGACTAAGCGATTTCACTCAAACACCTAACTATACAGTGCCAGTAAGTATATACATCAACATCTATCTGTGAGGATCCTAACAAGAAATAATGTCAGAGATTTTGTCTTAATGAGGTAACAGGGAGGGAAAGTAAACGAGCCGCATCTACAGTCACTAGTGTGATGTGTGCACAATTTGCATCTTCTAGTTAATCCACTACCATTATGTGCTTCATATGTGATGAGCGTGCAGTATTACCGCAAACGTTCCTATGCTGTATTAGGAAAGAAAATTGCAATCACCGAGTGAACTGCCAACTACCTACATGGGTAATAACTTGTGAAAGAATATGTTGTAAAACGGGGTTGGTTCATGCAAAAACACAGAACAGAAATACTCCTCTAAAACTTTCTTATCCCTTCTCTTTTTCCCCTCTCTAACACAAACCACTATTGACTCTATCCCATCTTGAGCTTTACCTTCTCTTTGTGCCTTCTGCTTCATTGCTCTTCTTTCGGCTTCTCTCTCAGCTATGGACCTGAATTATTCTCTTTGATCAGATGCAACCTTGAGGCTCGCAAAAGATAACAGATTTATGTTGCAAGAGCAATGCAGAAAGACTGGTGCAACACAATGCAGACCTGTTGAACGCCTTAAACAGTCATCAGCCAAGCGCCGATGTGGATAATTTACTCAGGCCACTTACTTAGAATCAACCACTTGAGTGGACAGTCACAGTGAATATTTCAACAGTCTGTGCCATTAACAAGAAAAAGGTTAAAGTGGACTATGCAAATAATGAGTGTGAATTGTGTAAATCATTTCCTACAGAAGGGGATAATGATCAAGATAAGCCCACTCACAAATCCTGGGCCTGCATCTAAGGACAGAGATTCATTTAATTCCTTCCTCCTTGGTTAAAGATTTTTCCCACATAAGCTTTTTCTCATCCCTGGAGAGCTTGCACAAACGCTGTCCTGGAAATGGGTCTCAACACTACCAACATAACATCGTTCCAAAAGACTGTGGAGCAAATGTCAAGAGAAAAAAATCGATCAAAAACCTAAACTCTGAATAATATGCATACTGTTTGGTTAAAAATATATAAATACTCTGAAAATTAAATGTCTCGATTCTAATTTTGGGTGACAAAAAAAAAAAAGTTACACCTTGTATTGTTGGGCCTACTAAGGTGAGTCGTCTGTACATTCACTCATGTCTCAGAGAGGAGAGATGGAAAGAAGAATGCAGTAGCATGGTCACTACAAAGTGGACCAATTGTGAGATAATAGTGATTAATGGGGAAACATTAACATCTGCCAATTACGCTCTTGATTAATTGTTTTGTCTATAAAAATTTTTGAAAATAGAGGAAAATGCCCCTTTTAATTTTCCAGAGCCCAGTGTGATTTAATCACAACTAACAGTCCAAAACCCACAGTTCCAATCAATGAAATCATGTAAAGAGAGAAGCATTCGGCAGGTTTGCAAAGAAAAATAACTGAAACAGTTAACTGATTACTTAAATAGGTTCTGATTAATTTTGTCCGGATTAATGAATAAATATACGGTGCAAAGGGCCCAACTTCGAACTTTAGCTGGCTAAAAGCATTCTGTTGCTGCTTGTCGTTGGTGTTTGAGACAGTCTTGTTTTCAGCAAATGGAAAAGGTGATCATTCTGCAAATATTTCCGGGGAAGAGAAAACATTTTCTGGAACATTTGTCCCTGTTATTTATTTTCCATGACTGACTAAAGAAACAATCATACATTTTCCAGGTTTTCTATGACACATGGGAACTCTCTGTGAGGAGCGTGAGCTGAGAGTTGTCACTGGTATCCTTCTTGTCTTTCTTGCACGTTTGTTTGTCTATGTTACATAACCTTGCGTTGACGCCAGAGATGTTGGGGGATGAGCGCAATGTGCTGAAACTGGAAATGGCATATGTGAAAGCTTCATCTTTTTCCTTCTATACACAAACAGCGTGCATGTTAGTTCCTGGGAGCCATGTTTCAGCCTCAGCTAACTAAGGCACTGGATGAAATCGCTTTATGCATGCACTCATTCACATTATCGGAACTGGCTTTGTCACATCTCTGGAGAACACACTGACCTCTGCAATGACATTCTCCAAGCAGGAAAGAAGTTATGGGGTGAGAATAGGAAACCATTACCCAAAGAGAAGAGTGGAAGATTTTCAATCTTTACTCTCCACACTGCTCTCTCCACCTCTTCTTGTAAGCATATTTTAAGCTTAACTGATTTCTTTGGCCACTTGGTGGCAGTGGAAGATTTGAACATGACATTGGCATGTTGATATGGCAAACTTGTTGGCAACCAGTTGCTTATACACACATCCAGGAGTTACTGAGCAATTTTATTTATAGTCATGTTTCCGGCTACCTACTCCACCGAATCCCAAGGGAGACTATCTGGCTCGTTGGCTGCTAAATGCTCCATAATGTTCATAAGCTAGTTGCTAACTGTGTCGGTCTACTGTTTGGTGCTGAGCAGGTAATATACAGTGGGTTTTTAGAGATTTTTCTCTGAAAACAGCTGCCTGCTACGACTGAAAAAGATGCACTGAGAGTGGTAAGAGAACACCAAAAAAATGTTGCGGGGTCAGAAGGCCGAAGAATGAGCTGAACCGAGGGGAATGAGTGATATGGGTGATAGCTCTATGTAGGTTCATCACTACAAGCGACACCTGTCAGATTTATCACATTGTTTTTCACATTGTCATTTCATACATTGTTATTGTATAAATATTGACTATAGCTGCTTGAGGAGCCAACCTCTGGTTCTCTTTTCACCTCACCCAAGTTGGGAATTTAAGGTGTAAATAATTCAGCCTCTAGTCTTAAATTCCAAGACTAGGCATGTAACACCTGGCTAAATGCTCCCAACTGTGGACAGAAGGACAACATTTCATGACATCTCTAAATCATATGAAGAATGTTGCTTTTTCACCTTTCAGCTGAGGACCATAGAAAAGGTTGCATATGATGTTATCTCCATGCTGACAAGCGAGTTCTCCTGTACCTATTAGTCTTCGTTAATTTTGCATGTTTATTATCTGTGCCATCATCTAGGTGCTTTTTTTGAGGTATTTTATATGGTGAGCGTTACGGAAAGTAGCGGTGAAGAACTTACATTACTTTTATTCTCTCTGTTAGAAGTGAATGCAGAAAAACCGGACAAGCAGTTAGCCTTAACAGTGTTTTCAGAGCAAAGTTGGCTTTAATCAAGGAAATGTGTGCTTAGCATAGCAGTCTTCACTTGCATTTAAATTCCCTTGCGTTAAGCAAGATATTACAAATACATTACACTTTTAGGTCGTAATGATGATGATGAGACCATGTTATAACGTACACCTGATTATGGCTTGTTTGTTCTGTTTATTTAGAACATGAACACATAACCACATGTAAAAAACAGGATGTAAATTATTTAATTGTTCCCCTTTTTCATATAACATAATAACAATTATATCATCGTTAGACAAACCAACACCCGAGATAGTTCTAGAGTGAACCTAAAAGAATTCATTCTTTTTTACACTATAATTTTCATACAATCATTTTGTATATCATACACACAATAGCCCTCTGAATTAAGTATAATGTTTCTGTTTACTCATGTGGCTAATCCAAAATAAAGCATGGATATCAACATTAGCTACCTTAGAAGACTGAAAACCAGCTGATCTAGTAATGCGACTCAAAGTGCTCCAAGTTGAATACATAGAATACTTCCAAAATTTGCAGTGAACCCAAAAGCCACCTCGTTTTTATGTCATCTGTCGAAGATCGATTGTGGTTTTCTGCACCAAAGGAACCCAAAGGTTTACATTTTAGGATACACTCGAACGCTGCTGGTGTTTTAATGAGACTGGGCTCGGGCTGGTATTTCTGCTTCTTTGACATGCAGATGACATCACTCCTTCCACTGAACCACTGCCACATTAAAACAATGAAGCACCACCCTCAGCTAGCATTAGCCGGCAGCTCTCCGCGCACTGCTGAGGAAGACAGAGGTCACACTCCAACAACTGTGGCTATGCCGTGCCAAAACAGGAGACAGATGTTCTTGCAGCAAGTGTATATGACTGTGTGTGTGTGGGGGCAAAAAAGAAAGACTCCACGGGCCAAATACTGTGTATGTGTGCAGTCTTGAATTCTCAGGAGAACCCTGTGGCACTCTGAGCTATACATCTCATAAATAAGGCAGGATTTCCTTCAGCTGCAGCCCCTTGTGTGTGTGTGTATGAGAAAGTGAGAGAGAGAGAGAGAGAGAGAGAGAGAGAGAGAGAGAGAGAGAGCACAAATGGATTAGAAGAGGCCTATCATATTGCTCTGTTCAGCAACTGACTCAACTCCCATGCATGCAACAGCAGCACATTTCCGTACCAAAAACTGTAAAAATATCTTTAGAACCTTCGTGTTAAAAATTACATAAACTAGCGATTTCATATGTTTATCGGCCTTAAAATATTTAAAAATATTTAGAGCAGAAATGTCGAAATTGAGCTGTTGTTTCCAAAGCATTAATCCGTCCTCATACAGATTTCATGTGCAGTGAATCATCAACGATGATTAGCCAGACTGTTGTCCAGATGGTTGCTGTGACTGACTTTGACAGAAGTTAGGGGAGGCTGTGATATGACTTTCGCTCGTTATTGAATAATATCTATATGTGCAGTTTCGGCGGTTCTGTCATAGGATGTCTGCTGCCAGACCAAGTTTGAATATGAGCTATGACATGAGCTGGGGTAAAGACATTTAAGATAACAATACCAAGAGTATTTACAGCTACCGGACTATGGTTGTAAACCAGTAATTTCACAGGCCATTGATATTGAATAGCAGCACAATCAGCATGGTAGTAAAATATCACAAGCAAAATGGGGAAACAAAACCTAACAGCAAAGCAGAAGGGAGTAAAATAGCAGAAGATAAAGAGAATTAAAGAAAATTTTGATGGAAAAAAAAAAAAAAACATACTCCTGAATTCTGTGGATCGTGTCAGGGGACCGACACTCATCAAAATTTTAATACAAGCCATTCAGCTGGCGACTTTGTATATGAATCATTGCTGCAGATCAAGGCCAATAAAAATGCAGCTCCCCTTTTAGTGGTGAAAAAAAAAATAAATAAATAAAAATGAGCCTGCACTGGTGGGAATGCATTGCTTCAGGTACAGGTGAGACAAAGAAGCACAATCTACGAAGTCTAGTTTTAGAAATGCATGATATTTGCATTTGCATTTTTCAAATCTTGTTAAAATCAATGAAAGCAAAATAAGCATGAGTATACATTACGTCTACCTTCAGTATCTGGCGTAGCATTGCAGTGCTAGTTAATGATTGATGTGCCGTACTCCACTAATGTTAGCTCCTCAGTGTTATGTGCACATCTGAGGACTAAAGCATATTGTTTGGAAGAAATGAAACATGGCCACTATTATAATGGAGTGAGGAAAGGCGTGGCAGACAATAGCGGGATGCCTTAATGCTTAGGAAGCCTAAAAATATAAATTTACTAATCACAGATCTTGTCTGAATCGGTCATAATTAGCCTATAAGGAGTTACTTGTCATTTGCACACATTAACAGTTGTAAATTCACCTTGCAGTAAAAGTGTGAATCAATGTTTGGCTTCTCAGGAAATATCCGTATAAATATCTGTTCATACAAAGCAAACATGCATGGATGGTAAATGGTAAATGGACTGTACTTCTCTAGCGCTTTTCTAGGCTTTTTCGACCACTCCAAACGGTTTAACACTGCTATCACATTCACCCGTTCACAAACACACATTCATACAGCGCTTTTCTACACAGAGCAATTTTCCCACATACACACACATTAACACACCGATAATAAATCTAGGGCAACTTGGGGTTCAGTATCTTGCCCAAGGACACTTTGACATGTGGACTGGAGGAGCCGGGGATCAAACCTTCTGGTTGGTGGGCAACCCGCTCTACCTCCTGAGCCACAGCCCGCCCCCTGGACAATTGAGGACTTGGCGACAAATTAAAGTGACATACTGGGTGTGACATATGATGCACACGTCTTCTCCATATCAGCATCAAATCTAGATGACAACAACAACCTCTTTTGAAGGAAGGCGTGGATGCACGGTTCGAAATAGCTGCAACTACCCATCTTGGCTTGGCCTTCATGAAATGTGAAAGCCACGATGCACCGGGCAGACCATGTGAAGCTCACTCTTTCTGTCATCCAGGGTTTATTAATTCTACGGTTGGTAAATAGCCCTCTGATCGGACTTAATTCTATCACTATCACTGTAACCTCTGGCCCCAACAATAAACCATGACTTGCTCAAAAGCCACAAAACCAGCATAAAAAATGACGAAAATCCTAAATTATTGCATTAGAGCCTATGGAGCACAGTCGTATAGCTGTTAAACCTTTGCTCACTACCAAAATGTTAGGTCTTTGATTCAGATATGTAGCTACCATAACATGGCTGTTCTGTGTTGTGTCTTGTCTTGCTCATTGTGTAATTGTATTAACAATTCTTTGCTACTGTGTTGAGGAAGCAGCAGAGCTGGTGGCAGGTTTTCACTAGAATTAAATTCCATCCGTATAATCCCTCTCATAATGCATGTCCAAGCAAACGCACACACTATTGATATGCCTTCGGAAGCTTTTGCTTCATTTTCTGTGCGTCATGTGGGCCTTCCCCTTAATCAGTCTTTTCTTAGAGATTACTGAGAAAAACATTAGTAATTCTCTGCAGACTTAAGTCACATGAGTCATCAATGCAACTGTAATTAAGGGAATGTCATCATGATGAAAAAACAATGCTTTCAATTTTAGAAAAGCAACTTGCCAACTGGTGGCTGCTTATAGATCCTGTAATGTAGGGGATTTTCTTTTTTTTTTTTTTTACACCATTTGGTAAAGAGACATGAGAGTGTGCATTATTTTAAGCAACCTAAAGTCAGACAATGACAAATATATTTTCAGATCACTTGATCCCAAGGCACAAGACTTCTTGAAAGTTGTTCTTCTGTTGCACAATTGCTACAAAACTGCTAAACTGTTTACAGGACTACTGCGTTTACCACATAGCTACTAATCTTCGTAGTCACTGCTACAAAAAAATCAATTTACACTGAAACTCTATGACACTACAAGGACCCATCTCTCCATTTCTTCATCTTAAGAGGATTTTAAGGGTGTCATGTAGGGTTGAGCTACTTCGGTATTTTTGAATGACCTGATAAATGTCCTAAGCCTATGGCTAAAACCTGAAAATGAAATATAGAGCAGGAGATATATAATGTTGATTAAATAAGTATCTGTTGCATTGAAATAACAAGCATAGCCCATTTACTTTGCACACTTGCACAAGTTTACTGTTTACTATTACTGGAGATGACTTGGATTTGTTAGGTTCATAAGCGTAAAATACTGATACATGAAAGACAGGATAGCTGAACTGGGTGATTCTGACTCATGAAACAGATGTTTTACAAAAAACTAGATTGTTCCGACTGATTGAACTGCATGTACTTGCAGAAATCACTCACATTTGTATGGTGTGTTAATAGGGTGAGGTTTCTTTTGCCTTTCCTTTTTCCGAGTACAGACGCCAACTTTAAGAACATGAACTATATTTTAGCCTTAAATCAAGTTACTTGTTGAATTAACATTGGTAGGGTACATCTGATATAATCTGCTGTCAGTGATGTTAGTCATTTCAAAATCTGAAAGCGAAGAGTATGTTATTTTAGAAATAGAAGAAACTGGTCACTAATCCAGCAAATCCAGCCGGACGGTCACAGTGCCTTCACACTGAGGTTTGAACTGGGGGATGGGGATGGGGTGGTGTTAGTGTGAAGCGCCTACATGCTACTCCTTCTTGGTGGAGTTCATCGCAAGCAGGTGAAAAGAGAAGCAGGAAACACGTGTCACTGGGGTAACATATGTGTGAGATATGTTAACTATTTTCCTGCGATATCTGAAGATCAAAAAGAGAAGAATTTTGCAGAAGTTTGTGGTTTATTTCAGTTGATATAAACATCTAAAATGATTGTATCTGAAGTGAAAAGACTGTCAAAGAAATTTAGGAAAATCAATGCATGTTGCTGCCCGTCACATAAAGTGAGCAGTATGTAGAACAATTCATTCAGTCACTCGTTGGGGAAAATACTTAACAAATGTAAATCATAATATTTACTAGAGCGTTGGTGCCTTTTGGAACATCCGCAGGAATGGTGAGAGACTGTTAATGAGGCTGAACCTCGGAGGGATGGATGTAACGTGGGCTGTGATGCTCTAAGGGGAACTTGGAACATGGATCGTTCTGTGAAATGCAGATAAGCGAAGCCCTTGTGCTCTGGGTGAGATAACTCAATGTTTGTCTGCGTATTGCCATTTTGTGCATCAGTGCAGCCAAAGGGGAAAACGTGAACTTAATTAAATCAATTAGAGCATGAAGGGCCTACCGAAGCCTCTGCAGAGAACAACATGACAGAACAAACTCACCAACTCTTTTCACAGGAAATCAGATGATGTTTAAGCTACAACCCTCTCCTGATTTCAGAAGTTTCACACTTCTATCTTATTAGACCATGCAAGTCATCTGAACTAGATAATGCCCGGCCGTTTAATTGTTAATACTTGCTAGGCAGGAAGATTAGCAATACAGGTAGTGCCTTCATCTGTTTTACTATTATTTTTTTAAGGGATCGACCTAAATCATTTTCATTTCTGGTTCAAATGATTATTTTCTAGGGATGCACCAATTGATTCAACCCTGACCTTACCAAATGACGCGAGTTTCATCCAAACATCACCAATTCACATTAAATAAAGTGTTCTTTCTTTTCCTTTCATTTACAATGGTGAGCTTATTAATTAATTAATGCATTTTAATGAGAACGCAGTAAGCATTTACTATGAAACCAGAAATGCTGACATTTGCATTTAACAAACACAACTGAGGATTTGCTCGGTCGTCTTTCTAACTTTTAGAACCACACACAGGTAAAGTGGTTCGGTGAAGAGATGTAGATGCATGTAATTAGGCTGAGGGAAGCAGTTTCTGAAGCCAGTGAGTGCAGCATTGGCTCCGATCATCATTTATCACAGCAGCTCAGTGCTCTTTGTCTGTTCAAAAAGCAGTACGTCAACCACACAATCTATGTATGTATTACACAAAAATGTGATGAGGTTGATGCACTGGAATTTCTCAATTTTATAAACCATGTTAACTTACAGATAGAAGAATGAGCTTAATCAGTTTGTCACAGAGGAGGTTCAATTTTGGGGTAACAGCACTGGTGTCAGTACTCAGTTTGGGGGTCAGAAACGGTAACGGGGAGAAACTCAGCACATCTCCAGTATTTTCTGGATTAATTAATGGCTTGGTCAAATGAATAGGAAGTCTTTTGCTGTATTTGCATGAAAGATTAATCAGTGGTTAAAATTGTTGTTGGTTCATTTTCTGCTAATTTTGGATTTTTTTTTTTTATTACGTGCCTAAGTGCTTCAGCTCTGATACATTATTTTTTGCGTGAGTGTGTGTACGTGTGTTTTTGTGTGTTGCTGTAGGTGTGTGCAGAGGCACCTACGGTCCTGAACTTTTATCCAAATTTTACACTCTCCTGCTAAGAAGTGTTGGATTTCACTCCTCACTCTCTCTCTCCTTACAGTCCCAAGTACCAATTTTCTGCGATGTAATGTGAACCCCATACAAACAGAGGAACAGTGTGGGGGAGCTGTTGACCCATGATTAAGATTTAACGAGCAGTTCTCAGTCTGTTCATAAATTTATTGTCATGTTTCTCAGCGGACGGGGGGGGGGATCAAATTTAATGTCTGCAAAGAAGTCTCCATGATGACCTCAAGAGGGTTCACTGAGGGTTTATTTGGCATCAGTCCTTGAATTAAGACACACTGCAGTTGATCTTCTGTTTCTGAAAATAAAATACCTCTCACTTTTGTTTCCTGCATCATCACGTTTCAGATCCTTGAATTTCATTGCTTCGGTGACCATCTCTCATGCCATCTCAGGCCTTGACATCACCAGCCACAGATTACAAAGACCACAGCTGTGGCTTTGTGGGGGGGTGGGGGGCCTGTAATGCTGAGA
Organism: Istiophorus platypterus; assembly: GCA_016859345.1. Classification (NCBI taxonomy): domain Eukaryota; kingdom Metazoa; phylum Chordata; class Actinopteri; order Istiophoriformes; family Istiophoridae; genus Istiophorus; species Istiophorus platypterus. The sequence goes on along the minus strand of CM029122.1, from coordinate 9,940,892 downwards.
TACTATACCTCCATACTATAACCAGCTCTACTTGTCCCCAGCTCCCTCCCTTCCTCCCTCACTTTAGCTACTTTCCTTCATGGTCTCCCCTCCAGTGTCCCAGAAGGATTAGGCCTGGTGCCCAGTGATGACACAGGGACACCGAGGCCAACAGACTGTTAGTTCAGTTGTTGGCCATGAATTAGGAACACTCAAGCCAGGTGGCGGAAGAGGGAGGTGGTGATAGAGATGGAGGATGAGGAGGAGAGAATGGAAAAATCAAAAGGAACAAAAGAGAGACACTCAGGACGGACAACGGAAACCCTAGACTACTGGTAAGAGGGAGAAAACATTTATAGAAACACTAAGGTGTAAAATTACAGGCAAGGGAGACAGATGCTCATGTCTGTGTTTTAAAAACTGATTTTTGAAAACTTAGATTCTAAGACCACACTACCAGCTCTGTGAAGCTGTAACTAGACACAGCGATGCTTTGTGCTCAATGCTTCTTCTTGATATACTATTTGTCTGCCGTGGCCACCATCTTACTATAGCATGCTAGCATGGTAACATACAAGCACAGTGAAACTGAGGCTGAAGGGAATTGGGGGTGGGGATAAATAGCATTTCATCAAACCTGAATCTTTGAAGTAAATTTGTTTGGTTTGGAATGAAGAAATCTATTGATTAAAAAAAGTTCTGTTCTTATTTCACACAACTCAGTTAAAAAAAAAAAAACCCATTTCAACTGTTTTGTGTATCAAAAGACATAACTTATTATTTGAGTGTTTAGTTTCTTTTAAATATGTTAACTGTGATTTAGGGAAGAATGACGACACAAATACAAATTTAAGTAAAGTAATTAACTGTCAAACCTAAACCATGGAAATTCTGCTGTGCTGAAAGGTTCTTGGGCTTTCAACACATATTTTGTCACTGCTCTGTGACATTCATTTCCTTTCTCAGTTTTCCTATTGCTGCAATGTGCAAAGTGTTTGCTTCTCACTGGGGGGCTGTGCTGCAGATGCAGAGGCCGGGGAGGCAAAAAGTAAAAACAAAAGAGTGAAAAGAGTATTAACTCTCTCTTATCATTCAGTGAATTTCACTGAAATCAATCATGGATGTTTTATATGCACAGTGTACTTACCATTAACTGAAGGCGAACCTGTTGTTGTATTGCTACAGGACACAAACTTTTAGATGACAGATAAATATTTAAACAAAGGACTTGTTTCTCTCCCCTTTGTTATGAATAACGTCCTGCAATAGTTCTATTTTGTAGTTGTTTCGTTGACATGGGAATGATTAGGCTGGCCCCCTATTTTTGTCAGTGAGTTATCATGTGTTTGTATGTATCATCAATCTTTTTGTTTCTTGGCCAATGTCTGTAGTGTTGGGTGTTTTTTTTTTTTTTTGGGGGGGGGGTGCTAAAGAGACTAAACAAGGAACATGGATGAAATATTTGATAAGGGTTTTGTGGCTGTGGATCTTAACGAATCTGGGTATTTTACAAACTTGGAACCGGATCCAAGATGGAACCAGATATCAGAAGCCATCCCACTGGGGAGTGTCATAAATTTGGCAAATATTCAGTCATAATCTAAAGGATTATACAAATAAAAGGTTTGGCCAGGTGATGAGGCAAAATTTAAAGTCAGAGTCAACCTGGCATCAAACTAAAATGTCAGGGGATAATTCAATAGGATTAATTGTCTGGGAACAAATAAATGTATAAAATTTTTTGTCAATCTGTCAATTAGGTGTTGAGATTTTGGGCTACACAAAAGGTCAGGGGAATTATCGTATTTATCGTTGAGTTATTATCGTATCTGCACCAAATTTCACTAAATCAATGTTGGAATATTTCAGCCTGGATCTAGTGGTGGATTTACTGACTAACCAGCAGACTTCCATCTCCAACCCTTGAGCCAGTTCCCTAGTGTGACAATCAAGAAAAACATTACTGCATTTCCAAACATGTCCTTCACACAGCAATGTGGTGTGTGAAAGAAATTACAGATAACACCAGCAAGTTGGATAAAACTCCACTGTACAAAAAAGACCATATTAACACATATTGTATTATGGTCACTTTGCACCTCTCCGTCTTTTCTAGATCATGGGGTCTTAGAAAGGAGGTCCACTGTCATTACTGTATGTATTGTCAGTTCAATAGCTATCACTTCTCCAGATTACAGATGATTATGATGATGATGGGATGGCCTTTATCTTGCTACCGCCATGATGCTTTTCACGAGTATCTATTTCTCCTTACTGCCCATCTGTCACTGTGCTTATTAATTCCTTCTCCTCTCTTGGAGAGATTAAGATTCCCTGAGGGAGGCAAACAAGACACTTTCCAGCAAACCAAAAATACCAGTTTTGACAACGATCTATATTCCCCACATGGTTTCCCCAGCTGCACTGTAGCATTCTGAAAGACGACTGCAGATAAGTCATAAGTGAGGGATAAGTCACAAAACTTCAAAAGGAACCAAGGAATCGTAAACTATTTAATCATAAACACAGGAGAGGCATGTTGTCACAGATATACAAAAAGTTGTGTTGTTTTTTTAGGGATGTCATCATAGAAATGAAAAAATATGCAGCTGAGGTGGTAATGTCATGTGTCTCAGCGTGCTAAATAACAAACATCTGACGATAAATGTAAAAATAAAAAAACCTTGTGTGAAACACCCTAATGTAATTGTTTTAAAGTGACAAATCGATTTAGAGCTCACAAAGGTCGATACAATCAACTTTAAACCCCTTTTCTCAGTGTGCACATTCAAATAAAAAGACATTTCAACTGCTCTTAAATTATTTAACTACAAATTAAATTATTAACGTATAAATTTTTTATTGGTACTTCTCATAGAATATTAGATATAAATATTACATTGAACTGTGTGTGTGCAGTCCATATATACTGTACTCATATTTCCTTCTAAGTTCAATAATAAGCTCATTCATGTTTTGTAAGTTAACATCATACTAAAGTATTTTCTTGCAACTCCTGGTTAAACCAACAGAGGACAAAAACACCATGTAGGCACTGTGTGACATTTAATCACTCACAATGTCTGAGGATATTCCAGGCCCATTGAGTATCATATGAAAGAAATACAACCAGAGTAATTTGTCTCAGCTCATAGCTCTGCAATCTAATACAAAGAAGACGGAGGATATGGTTTATTATCTCATTTGTAAAGATGTGACTGAAATTGTAAATTTGTGTGTGAAGTGGCTTACGATGACAACCAATCAAAGAGGAAATAAATGTTTTTGCTATGTAAGTGGCGTTGATCAAAACCAAAACTAAACGTATCAAAACCAAAAAAGGAAATATAGTAATATTTACACTTGCACAAAGTTCATGGTTGCATTGTGAAAGTTGAATTCATAATGCCAGTACATCATCTACTAACGAGAAGCACCGAGCTCTAGCCAGCAGCACCACCTTAAATCGCCAGCAGAGTTACATGTGCAGCCTTCAGCTTTCCCAAAATCCATCACACTGCTAGATGGTGCATTCAAATGATCTATATCAAGTTAGAGAATTGGGAAACTATTAGATGTCTGTTCTTTTTTTTCCCCCTTGAATGGTTTTCAAATGGTTGTCAGTCACTAGAAAATACACCACATGAAATAGACCACTGAAATAAAAAGTCACCTCAAGGTTTGAATAATGAACATCAGAGCTTGACACCTGTTTGCTCTTTTTATCAGCCTGGATATGTTGTTGATCATTTCTTACAAGCAATATGGAGTATTATCAGTATATGCGTCATTAACTCAGAGTTTTGTTCACTAATTTTCCATTATTTCTTGAAATAAATTAAACCATTATAAAACTTGATTTAGTTTATATACGGTATTTAATGCTTTTCAAGACTGTGAGAGTAACTTCTTGTTGGTCAAATTTTTAATTTTTTCTTAATTAATTAAAAAAGTTGCCACCTGAATGCACCATTAGTTTTAGTCTCAGATGGATTAGGAAGACAATTCACAGTGACTGGCTTGGAAGAGGGCTAAACTTTTATAAGCTGTGTAATAACTTAACATCAACTGCAGGGCTGCAACTAACAATTATTTTTATGATTAATTAGTCTGCCAATTATCAAAAGGTCAGGAAATAGTGAAAAATTTTAACCATTATTTCCTCAAGCTCAAGGCGACATTTTAACATGTCTTTTTTGTTGTTGACTTAATCAAAAAATGCTAAATATTAGACTTATTATCATATTAAAGTGAGAAAGGTAGCAAATCTTCACACTGTGAAAGCTGCAGCCATCCAGAAAAAACAAATGAATATCAAAATAGTTCCCAATTATTTTTTTGTCAGTAAATGACAAAAATCGTTTAGATTAACTGCTGCTGTTAGAACTGTCTTATCTACATGTAGTTAGTATAATTCCTCATTCTTTTCAACTTTCAAACAGAAAACTGGAGGGATTTTCAATGAGCTGTATTTTTGGCAGTAGATGCAAATCAAACCAACATACAGCAGCAATTGCGTTTCGAAGAGATGTAGTTGACTGAATGAATGAGCATTTGTTCAAAACGTTTTCTTCTTCTCGTTCAGTGTTATTTTTAGGACCAGTGAATGATTTATTCTTTCATATATATATGACTTTCGGTAGTCTTAATACTTACAAGCGGTGACGAGTAAATGGTCGACAGCAAATGACCTTTGACCTCTTGAAAAGTACCCATTGTATCAGTAAACCTTACAGTCAAGCTACATAAATACAGTAGTACAGGCTCGGGCTTCAACTAACAAATATTTCCATTAGAGATTAAACGTGGGGATTACTCTCTTGATACAGTGTTCAGAAAATATCAAAGCCAGCACAAGTTCCAAATCCCAGGTGACAAATTTCTATTACTTATTTTGTCTGACCAAGATTCAGCTTACTATCAGAGAGGACTAAGTAAAAGAGCAAATAATATCTTTTGAGAAGCCTGAATTAATTTTTGGTATTTTTTGTTTAAACATTACTCAAACGATTATTCGGTTGTCGTAACTGTTACGCAATAATTTTCTGTTCTGACTTATAGTTTCAGCCCTACAATTGGGGTCAAATACATGGAGCTCATTAACCAAACTGCTACATCGGGTGGTGCCGGAGGAGTACTCTAATACAAGCAAAAGTCCTGAGTCCTAAGTTTTACTTAAATTGTAAAAATCATAATTTGCACAGTAACCAGCACATTTAGACTTCAGAGAAATGTAGTGTAGTGAGAAGTACAAAGTTCCCTCTGTGAAATAGTGAAGCAGAAGAATAAAGAGGCGTGAAATAGGGATACTCAAAGTCCAAGTATTTTAAATGAGTAAATGTACCGAGTCACCTGTTTTTACAAACAATATCATAGGCTACCCAACAAAAACTTCTAGTTCTACGTTATCTAGTAAGTTTTAGTATGTTGAAATGTGAAATCTTGCCCCCAGGGTTGTCAAGGTATGATGGAAGATATAAAAAAAAAACAAAACAAACAAAAAAAAACAAAACCCTTCCTCTAATACAGGCCGAGCAGTCTGCCACTTCTTTTCCCTCCCACATACCTCTCATGCTGAGCGAACCTTGTCCCAGTCCCTGCGATACCATGGAGCCCTTAACAGAGGGTGTGTCTGCAGAATAGGTGTGCCATGAGTCTGTAACTGCTACAAACACTGCTGTGTCTGGAGCTTCCAGTGACGTGAATCATCACATTGACAACACGGTAAGAGATTTAAAAAACAAAAAAAAAACAAAAACAAAAACAACAAAACAACAAAACACTCACATTTAGTTACAATTAATGTGCAACTGCTCCAGACAAGCATCATGTGTTGGTGCTGATGGGGAGGACGCATGGTGCAGTTACCACCAAGAGCCACTAGAAACATTGACCAGCTCCGCATGTGGCACCAGTCGCCAATCTGTGGTGTTTTGTTGGTTCATTGTGTGAGATACACAGAAGCTCTGACATACAACAAGCAATCCGGTTACGGGGTTTAAACGAGTGAATGTGCGTGCGGGGTATTTTGTTTGTTTGTTTGTTTGTTTGTGTTTGTTTTGTTTTTAAAATGAGCGGGTTAAGACAAGGGGGGGAAAAAAAAAATTTCCTCGAACGGAACAGATGTCTTGGAAATCAGAGATGTCTAAAGACCTGCTTGCGGAGTAGCCTGCGCTCAAAGGCCTTTGAGAAGTGGCTCTCTAGAAATATTGCACAGCGGCCGAGTGGGTCGCGTTTAAATAAACTACCTGTTTTCGTTAGCGTGAAGGGTGAAAACATTAAGGGACCCGGGGTCCCGGCATTTCATCGAAAAAGAGCACGAAACGCAAAGTGAACCGACGGTTCTCCGCGCAGCGTCTAGTTGACGAACCGCATCCGAGTGGACAAAGACAGCGGCGTCAAAATCCAGAAAGTGACGCGAGTAAGCTAGCGATCCCTGCCCCAACTTTAACGACTGTTTGAGACCGCGTTCTTTTTCCCGTCCTGTCAGACAATAAAACTTTAAAAAATATATATATATACAGAGGCTTAAGAGTGTCAAAGTGGCCGGTCCGAACTTAACACAGCTCGTTTTTACGGTTACGGGCTTACCTTAGTGTTCACTCCAGTGAGAACGGGCGAACGGCGACACACCAACACACGCCGAGACGAGAACCTGCGTACTGAGAAGTGAGTAACTTAACCCTCGACAAAAAAAAAAATAAATCCACACGGCCTCGGGGTTCCCCCTAAAAAAAAAAAAAATAAATAAATAAAAAATAAATAAACAAACAAACGAACGAATAAACCAAACGAATTTTTCTTCTGAATCACGCACCGGCCCGAGCGCCGCTCGACCGATCCTCGCTTGTTTTTCTGTCGCAGCCTCGCCGCCTCCACCTCAACCGCTCGCGTCAAGCTCGTCGCAGGGGACGACGCGCTTCCGCTCCCCCGCTGTCGAAATAAAAGCTCGCAGAATCTGTCGTTTGACCCCCCCCCCCCTCCCTCCAGTTGACCCTCCATTAGGCTATACATCGAGTTTTGTTGTCTTTTGTTTATTTTTTTTGTTTTAACTTCCCCACTTACCCTAGGAACTAATCACCGCTCTGGAGCAGAATAGACCGGTTGATTGATTCATTAGTCCGCAGACAGATTATTAACCGGCAACAGTTTGCACAATTCACTTGTTGTTTGTGTCATTTTCTTTTCAGATAAAATGCCTAAAAATTCGCTGGTTCCAATTCTGTGTTGAACATTTGCCTGTTACGTAGTTATCTATGATAAAATGTACTCGAAATCTGAATTTGAATATGTTGTATTTGGAATTTTTCCACTATTTTCTGACCTTTTTTTTTTTTTTTTTAGAATGAACAGTTAATTGATCATCGAAAAGATAACCCTCAGACATATTGATAATGAAAATAATCACTGGCTGCAGCCTTAGAGGTCTCCTATGATCTGGTAATGACACTCTGAGTTTTTCTATTGGTTAATTACTTGAGACACAGAAAAAAAAAGCACAGTGAATAAAATCAAATAAAATAACTAAGATTCAAAACACAAAACAGAAAAAATAAACTAACAAAACACATAAGAACATAGTTGAACTGGTAATTGCTGCTAACATGAGTAAGAGACTTTTTTGTAGGTTTTAAGAAGTGATTTTTTAAAATTGTTACCGATCCTGTATGAACAGCTTCTTTTAGTGATATATTATTATCTTTATATATGGTCTTGTTGGATTATCAGTACAAATGCATCAGGTACAAACTGTACTGCAATGTTGCAGCTGTTAGTGGTAGAGCCAATTTTAACCAGGACATTCTACATAATCTAAATAGTCTTTGATAAAGTTTAATCTACAAAAATGTATCATATATTAATGGAAAAGTACACTTTTTTATGAATGTACAAATTTGATCATAAAGCTATAACAGATAACAGATTTACACATGTATTTGTAAAATTAACAAAGAGAAAAACGTCTTTGTTCATTTTTCCACAAAGCATATGAGCAGCAATTAAAATTCATGAGGTTTTACACTAGTAAAATAGAAATAAAGACTAGAAATTACTACAACTGCGTTGCTTTTGGTTTCTTCATATTCCGTTATTTTATTCTTTATTTACGGTGCGTAATAATTTTAGCCAGCGTGACGCGCTGAGGCGAAAAGACGCTTTAATTTTGAAGGACCCCCGCACGGTTTCCGGTGCGCCCCCCCGCGCTCTCTTCAGCGGGCTTGATCGCCGGTCCGGCTGGTGACGTCACCGACGCCGGGACCAGTACAGGTCAATGGCAGCGGAAAAAGGGACGAACCGTGGAGGGACATTAACGCCCCTCGCTGATCAGACCGGGAAACACGCTTCAGATTGTTCCCCTGGTCTGGTTCAAAACACGTTCAACACAACATAAGTGATGTTTTCCGAGGAGTCTTGTGAACTTGTCAGCTCTTTCCCCTGTCAACGCACCCTTCCCATTCACGAATGGACAAATGGCAGGTAGGGAATAAATAAGCTCATCAATCATCGGTATATTATCTTATTTACAAAATTGTGGAACATCTGACATATTGCGTGACAAATGACAGTATTAAACAAAACAGATTGGACTAGATATTGGCGCAGGTCAAGGTCCACTTTTAATGGTTCCACTTAGGAAAATGTAATTGTCACAGCTACAAAAGGAAGTACAAAAATAGATGCTTGTATAGTTAAGGGGCACGTTATAAAACCATAGTACTATAAATCATCAGCTTCCCCTTTATATAACAAAGGGGTATGACACAGGAAAATAGAGGTACTGTATACGCCATACATAAACAGTATCTATAAAAGTGTATGGTTGAAAAACACAAATAATCAAAAATAAAGTAGACACAGGAATAACTTGAGAATTGGGTTTTGTGCGGAGGGTATTGTGAGGTATAGCTGCAGACTGCAGCACTAGTAGCATGAAAAATTAAGTTACATGGATGGTACAATGAAAAACACAGCTACTTTCACATTAGATCTACAGAAAAAAAAATCAGATGAAATACATACAGTGGGTTTTAAATGCCGTGGAACCACGATGACATGTTAAATAAGCAGATAAGCAGGACCTAAATTTAACAGTGGTGAAGGCTTATAATCAGAGAGGAACTCAATTTCGCGTGGGCAGGATCAGTCACTGGATTTCTCACTGTGGACTAGCTTTGACATTGATAAGTTTAACTGATGAGCTCCTGAAAAGATGCATGTTGGATGAGTAAACCTTGAGCGTGTGGCTGGTGACAGTACTTACCGGACATGATAACTGGATATAATTTACAGCTTGGTAAAAGTGAGTAATTCTTGTTTTGGTGGAAAGCTGACTTTTCTGATAGAATCGAGATTCATCTTACAGAAAAACTGCACTGAATCATAAAGTGATGTTGATATGAGTTTCAAGTCAGTGAGAAATTAGAATATGTGGGAAAGGCCAGAATTTAGTGAGTATGACCTGTGTAAAATTGTGTTTATCTGATAGACGTATGCGTATTACTGTTTTTCATTTTATTTGACAATCAGTCAATCAAGTAAATAATCAAATAAATAAATAACAGGTCAATTTAAGTGACATGAAAGTTGAATCCAGACATCCACAAAAAAAACGCTGGAAATCTGGGTTATTTGAGGTTATTTAACTCATTTCCCACTGCTTTCTGTGGCATAAAGGTTAACATAAAATAAAGGCTAAGAATACATCTAAACTTAGACTGTAAACCAGAGTATTACATCATATCACTGACACAAAAATACACTGACAGTCTATGCCAGCCATATCACCTACCACACATATAAAATTGGGTTTAACAGACAGCCCATTAAATAGCCCCAATATACATCTCATTTTTACCTATGTGTTGTGCGAAAATCACTGATAAACTGATGCAAATTCATTCTCTTGTTCCTTGCTCAACAGCACCTCCACATGTCTGTTCTTAATTCCTACACTGAAAAGGGGAGCATGGAAATTCACACATGTAAAAAAGTTTATATAATACTTGTCTTAAACTCTTAGATATGAAACTAAAATTGAAAATGTTTTCAGGGCAGAACAACAATTTTATTTCTGGGGTCAAATATGAAGGAAAAACCACTCAATATCACTTAAAGACAAAAATTTCTTGTGCAGACATTTGGCTATTGAAGCATTGAATTTCCTGTCACAAGGGGGCAGAGCATCCCTGGTAGAAAAGCCAAACACTGTCTCTGTCATCAAATGTGCATGTCACACATACCAACCTTTACTGGCTCATTAATCAGTGTCAGCATGTTAAAATAACCAACCAACTGGTGAAACGATCAACGACTCTGCCTTAACACAGATAATGACTTTCATACCCTAGTTAATCAATTTAATGAGAGAGAAATTACATGAATTAGTGCAAACACGTGCATTTGGTAAAGATTTACTTTTCTCAGTAAGCCCATTTTAACACAGTCGGCTCAAGGATATTTGAGAAGAGCTAAGCTGCATGTTTACATTGCCTGGGGTACAGTTGGTGTTACTATATTCCATGGCTGCATTTCATAGAGCATAATGTAAAAATCTGGTGGTGTTTGACTGGGAGGTGATATTGTATAAGAATATTGCTGCCATGCAGGGGCTTCAAAGCTGCTGCAAGTGAAAGGGAAGCTTGACTTATTAGTTGAGGCTGAGTAACACTTGTCAACACTTTGACTGTCACTACTATAGCCAGGATGTCTTCCATTTTAGATCCCTGCCCCTCGTATTCTCACCAGCCACACCAGATCAACCCACTGAGTGACTATTGGGAGCTGAGAGGAGCTATAGTTACAATGCTGATGGAACTAGATGTTTATGTTGGCAGAGAGGCGCCCGTCCTTAGGGCCACCTGACTGGAGGTGATGATGTATATGATGAAGCAGTGATTCCTGTGCTATGTTTGCTTCTCTGTGTGTCCTGCAGGCCCCGGTGAATTGTGAATCACAATAAATGTAGATTGTGACGAACAGCGAGGTCATATGTGTTTTTGCTGTGGAAGCGTTGTCATGCGTGCCGTCTCCAAGCCCATCCAATGGTGTGAAAAATACATTTCAGGGAAGACTAGAGCTATATGGGTAAAACATAAATGAAGTGATAAATTAAATACTTTTATCCATCATAATCCACGCAGGTGTGAAAGCTTTAAATGATTCGGTCCTGTAATTTATGTATTTGTATGTGGTAAAATACACCTGTTTACCAGTTTATGAGTTACATCTAGCTACACCTATTTAATGTTCAGTTAGTGTTGAAACATTCTTACAGAGATGGTGATTCAATTTGTTATTTTTTAGACTGTAGTTCAAATTGGCCTGCATCATACTGAACAATGTTTCAAATATTCTGGTCTGATATATATGGGTTGGACAAATTAGACACACTTCTCTGTTTCAGCTTGGTGTATCTAGTAAACTAGCAACAGAGTCCATGTTTAAGAATAGTTGTGCATTTTAAGTGATGCAGTTTGTTTTATTTCCAAGAGTTGGATGATAATACCTATACATAATGTTTTGTAAACCAAAATGCCAAGAATAGAAAAAGATTCTGTGGCATATTTAGAAAGGATGGATTAATAATTTACACAAAAGAGAACGATCATAATAAGTTTTTCACACCAGATTCATAGATAAAATCTCCCTATATTGTTGCATGCAGATAAAAAACACTGAATGTATTAAAATAAAGTAACTCTTATTTGATAATCTAATTTTCAATGGAACGCTAGAGACAATTAAGTTGAAATACCATAAAAAAAATTATAATTAGATTGTCTTAACATAGTTGTGTTCAAAAACACACAATGTAATCTGCCTTGTTCATTTTCCCGTAAACCTACACCTTTGATATAGTAAAAAGGGAAATAGCATGCAGCCAAATTGTATAGGATCATTATATTGGCATTATCCCTTACAGGTAAATTCAGTGGATCATGTAACTGTGTTACCTATGAAGTAAATAGGTCACAGTCCTTTTAATGTTTTTGCACTACTATTGTTTCAGGAGAAGTCAAACATCTTGAATGTTTTCAGTTACATACCTGTACAGCTGTGTGATACAGCACAGTGGGAATAAGAAGTTTAGAGAATTTTACGTATTTCAGGAAGCGGACTGGACTTTGAAAGGTAAGTATATATAGATCCTTTCCAACACGAAACAAAAACAGTCCCCCCCCAATGACTTCACTGGCACTGGCACTGCAAGTGCAGATGATACAAGTACATTAAAAGAAAGTTATCTATGTAAGAACTTAGTGTTTACACTGCATACAGGATCGAAATTTCAAGTGATTAACTTCTAAAGGTTGCAAAGAATAAAAATGCATTAATGGACAGAGAGGTATAAAAAGTGAGGTTGAGCCTGTCCTTAGCTTTATCTATTTAGCACAGAGACCAAACAAGACTGCAACTGTGTCAAGAACATATCATGTCACAAACAAATCTGCAAAACCTGTTGAATTAAAATATGGTATGGCTAACTGGCCCATACCATTGCAGGATATTACCGGGTTGGTGCTCAAACGAACCACAGCGTTGCCACATATCGCAAAAAAGTCAGAGGTGCATGATAAGTGACGCTGACGTAAACATTTGCTTCCATTTTGAGAGCATACTTACAGAGAGTTATGGATTGTCACCCTAGTTCTGAGAGCATCAACTGAGTTCTTTTAGAGACCCTATCAGCTTCCAACTCTTTGCTGTGCAGAGAATCACACTAAAATTTAACAGCGTTGAGGTCTGTCTCTGAAAGTATATCTTTCAAAACCTGAGAGAGGCTCTGTGTTATTCAATACATATACTAATAAATCCTCAAGTTAAACTGAATATGACTGAACATGGAGGATAGAAAAAGATCCTGAGGCATATTAAGATAGTTTGAATGAATACTTTGCACAAAAGAGAACGATCATAATAAGTTTTTCACAACAGATTCATAGATAAAATCTCCCTATATTGTTGCATGCAGATAAAAAAAACACTGACTACATTAAAATAAAGTAACTCTTATTTGATAATCTGATTTTCAATGGAACGCTAGAGACAATTAATTTGAAGTACCATAGACAAGGTATAATTAGATTGTCTTAACATAGTTATGGTCCAAAACATACAATGTAATCTGCCTTGTTCAATTTGCCTGCAAACCTACAGCTTTGACAAAGTAAAAAAGGAAATAGCATGCAGCCAAATTGTACAGGATCATTATATTGGCATTATCCCTTACAGGTGAATTCAGTGCATTATGTAACTGTGTTACCTATGAAGTAAATAGGTCACAGTCCTTCTACTGTTTTGCTCTAATCTTGTTTCACGAGAAGTCCAAACTTCTTGAGGGTTTTCAGTTACATGCCTGCAAAGCTGTGTGATACAGCACAGTGGGAATAAGTTGTTTAGAGAATTTTAAACATTTTTGAGGAAGGTGTCTGGGCTTTGAAAGGTAAGTATATATGGACTTTTGAAAGAGGCCCTTTCCCCGTCACAATGAAAACAATCCCCCCAATGACTCATCTGGCACTGTAAGGTCTATTAGGGCAGCTGATCCCGGCACATTAGAGGAAAGTTATCTAAGTTATCTAGAAGAACTTAGTGTTTCTATTACCACAGACAATCAGTCAGTTTCACAGTCATATCAACTAAAACACAAACACATATGCAAAGACTAAAAAAAAATATATATGGGTGGTGCTCAAAGGAACCACAGCGTTTCCACATATTTCAAAAAAGTCAGAGGTGCATGATAAGTGAAGCTGACGTAAACACAATGATTTCGACTGCATACATACAAAGAGTTACGGATTGTAACCCTAGTTCTGAGAGCATAGAACAGAGTTCTTTAAGATATTCTATCAGCCTCCGAAACTTTACTATGCAGAGAAGCACGATAAGATTTAACAGTGTCGATCATACCAGGTCTGTGTTTGAAAGAATATTTTTCCAAGTTGTAGAAAGGGCTCTGTGCTATTTGGTACATGTACTAACAAATCCTCAAGCTAAACTGAAGATTTAGACAAAAGTGTATGTTACTCTGTTAAAACCTGTTACTTCCTGGTTCAAAGTTCACCACAAAATAACCACAGAAACAACCGGAAAATGCTCTGAGTAGTCCACAGACCTCTGCGGAGGCCAAAGTTAAATAACATACACAAGACTTCAGAGGAAAAAAATTTAAATTCATTAATAATAATCCAGATCTGTCCCAAAATGTAATGGGTTCTTCCCTGGGCCATTCCCCATCCCACCACCACATTAAGTGCAAATCAGTTCAGTACTGTTTGCATAATCCTGCTGACAAAAGAAACCAGCAAACAAACTGACACGGGTGACTACATAACCAACTTCATGTTGTGATGATTTTGTTGCAGAAATTAGGTTGTTGAATCATTCTCTTATAAACAGAGCTTATATGGGCCTCATTTTGTAATGAAACAGTTTTAGAAAAAAGCACCAGATTGATAATACTGCTGGACTAAAACCAGTCAGAAACTGCAGTGTATGTCACTGTGTTGGTGTCAGTGTCATCATTCTAGTCTCTGCCTCCCTCTATGCTGCCATCAAATTCGGAAGTTTCCATGCTGTAAAGGCAGAATTCTGAGCCTGGAGTGTTCAACGACTCACAATGTCAAGCAACCAACATGACTGACTGCGAGAAACTCGTCTTCTTATGGCCGACAGCATTTGAATATTTGAAACACTGGATTGCCCATCAGCCCTTGTTTCTTTGCAAGATAGTCTACAGACCTTTCACCATTCCATCCAACCAATAGGACTTTCAAAATAGTAAAATAACCAAAAGCCTAACAGCATTACAAAGTGGGGATCATTGGGCAAATTTGGTCACCAGCTGCCACTACATCCTGAGCCTCGATCTTTCCTGTCACTCCCAGATCTTTTGGATCTGTATTCAGGGGCATGGGGGGTTGATACTAGCTGCCAGAGGGCCTCCATGGCAGCTGTCCTTGCTTTGCAACAGACAGAATTAGTAAGATAAACGCAGCCAGAGACAGAGAGGCCCAGTTGTTGTCCAGCTAAGTGAGGTCAGATGAGACTGCAACAGTCTTTTACCCACTTAGTGAGACACAGGAGAAACCAAGTTTATTAAGACTAGGACTTTTCCGTGAAACTCATTTAGAGGAACTGGGTTTTATTCCTGGGTATTATCAGAAGGACACGGTAATTATATGGTAATTACTCCCACCCAGTTCCCGCCCAGTTCATAACATAGGTGGCTATAGAATTATCTTAACGTTAGAATAAAATGACACTGATCGTTAAAGTATGCATGTTGGATAAATCTTATAAATATCTCTGAATCTTTGACAGTCTAAAGATTATACCTTTGATTGAAAGCCTGGCATGGTTACAGAAAGCCAGTCTCTGAGCATATTATTTAAGGACCGATGTGGAAAAAAGCCATAATGTCAAAATAAATCAAGTGACATTGTTACAGTAAAACTTCCATAAAAATTTGCCCACTGCCACAGCAGCTATTTAGCTCTAACTGAAAAAGGACACATATGCTGTCATCATTTGAGCTTCATTATGTCATTTGGATAAAAAAAAAATACACTGCAAAAATCATGACATTAAAAAAACCAACTTTAAGTAACTTTGTACACCTAAACCAAATGATCAAACTGAAGCCAAGACAGGAAAAACTTTATTCCAAAAGGGCACAGCATTAGGATTCATGCTGTAGAGTATTGAAAATAATCGTACATACATCCAGAATATAGGGTGAAAGGATTGTAAATATATTTACCTCGTATCTTATTAAATTCTTACGGTTTGTTATTGATAACACTGTCCTGTTGGCACGATAAACAATACAGCTGACATTGCCATAACTGTGAATTATTTCCAGCATGAGCAATAAGAGAATAACGTCATATTAAGAAGATATCATTATTCATACTTATAGGATTTTTCTTTTTTCCGATGCAATAAAAAAACGTGGCTTGTTAAAGCAATGGCTCAACATTTTGCGTAAATACTCTTATTCTATTTCTTGCAGATTTAGAATAAAATATTAATTTCACTCTCATGTTTGTGCATTAAATATAGGGCTAAATCTGGCAGCTAGTTAGCTTACCATAAAGACTGGAAAAAAACAACTGGCCTGGCTTTGTCCAAATGTGACAAATCTGCCTCTAAAGGTCACTCAATAACATGTTATATTTAGTTTGTCTTGTACAAGTGTCAGGTAGAAATAATAAGTTGAGGTTTTATTGGGAGACCTTTTCCCTGACTGGGAGCAGTAACTTCCTAAAGTCTTTCCAAACATCCCTTGTTGGACAGGGCTAGGCCAGCTATTTCCCCCCGTTTGCGGTCTTTAGGATAACCGTAGTCAACCAGGCTAAATAGAATGGCCATCTGAAAGGATGGTATAATCTTCTCATGTAGCTCCCAGTGAGAAAGCAAATAAATGTATCTACTTCTACGCAGGTGATCTTGTGTAGTGAGTACTAAACATCCAACTAAGGCTATATGGTAGTCTTAAATAGACTCCTGCGGTAGACTTGCTAAGTTGTAAGTAGACCCTAATCCCAGCTTGGGAGCCCAAAATGATTCCGTCCCCCTTCATCAGCTCTAATTGCCTATTTGAGACCTTCATTATGATACTGCATGTTCTTTAAAATCAGTTACCAGGGTCCATTTCAACCAGTCTGACAGGCAATGCAGTGAAGTTCTTCCAGAGGATCATATTGGATCTTGGATGACCCAGAGAAATTCCAGTCCAAGTGGTTGCTGGGCCATTAACGATTAACGGTCCACTAGTGATGATGGGGTCTGCCCGGCTTGACCTTTCCACATGACTGTATTTGCAACAGAAGTAAGCATCAGGCTTTAGCATCACGATAGCCTTGCGTTGCCCAGACAGCTGCACCTTTATCCGCTGGCCTTAGCAGCTGAGTAGGAGGCCTCGATCCAGAGGGGGGAGGAGGGATAACTGTGCCAGATGAGTCCCAGCAAAGACTGGGGTTGGGGGGAGTGGCAAAGACTGAGGGAATGCTAGACCAGTCTTTGGCAGTGGTACAATTGGTCATAAAACAGATTTGTCCCCTGAGGTATAAATTAGACATCTAGACATCATGTGTGAAATTAAGTGAACTGATGTTATTATATCCTGAGTTAAAATACATAAGTATAATTGTAGTCTGTAAAATGTACACACTGGCACTATAAAAGTATCATAATGGACATTTGTGATTCATATATGTGCTCCAGTTTCATTAGGGAAATTACTTTTTTTTTTTTTACTCAAAACACATTGGATGCATGAATGAAAAGATGCCACATGCCTCTTACAGACAGCGTAATCAAAGCAAATCTAATTCCAGTCTTGTCCTCTAAACTAGTACAACATCTTCTTCTGTCTTCTGCCTGACAAACTGTCATCTGACTTCAATTTCGCCTACAAGTACAAATGACACAGTTTCCTGTTTGTTCCAGCTGCCCATTTAAAAACTGTTCTAGAATGGCATCCATGAAAACATTACTGAGCCATTATCAGGGTACATACAGTTAAATAGAAATTGAAAAGTTCCTAGTGATTATATTTCAATTTCAGATGGCATTTGGCATCTCCTGGGGGCTGTACAAAGTATCTGCACAAGATTTCACGGCAATACAGCAAGTAGGTGGCTAAAAAAAACGAACAAACAAAAAAAAACAGCCTTTTCATATAATATTCAAACTATTTGAACATAAAAATATGCATACACACAGATGCACAGACACAAACTGATTTAACACTTTTCAACACATTAAACTCTTTATGGTGTGCTACAAATAGAGCTCTTGAAACTGAGTGGAGCACTGCTGACGCATTTTCTCACTGGAGTGTCCAGGGACCAGAGTTCAGGAGAACCTGCTTAAAACAGAGAGAGAGAGAGAGAGAGAGAGAGAGAGAGAGAGAGAGAGAGAGAGAGAGAGAGAGAGTGTTGGGATGAAGAAAGAAAGAGTGGAGAAGACCATGGGTGATGGAGGGTGGTGGAGCAGTGTGAACAAGAGAGAGTGAAGTTGCAGAAAATAGCGCTACAATTTTCTTAGAAACCCATGTGGGTGTCTGTCATTACCAGGCCTGGATACCGTACCAAACACGTTGGACATTTGGGAATGAAAGTGTATTCCGCTGAGAGCAGAAAAATAGGGAGGTAGAAACGGACAGGACATATGAATAGGGACAAATCTCACAGGACAACAATCTTTGACATTTGACCCCTGCATCCTTTCCATAATGTATCAAAGGTCATTGGAATATTGAAACATTATGTAACAGAGTGCCTGCGTGTTTGTGTATGTGTGTGAGGTATTTTGATAATGATAACCGCAGATATCTCTGATGAAAAGAAAACAGTTTAGAGGAATGACTTCTCCAGGAAGCAGGACAGGGAGGGATGATATCGTATGTCTGCTGTGTGGAGAAAATAAATTTTTGAACTGAAAAGGAAAATTCAAGTGAGTGAGAAAACGAATCACTGGGTGATTATGTTAGCGAATGAACAACAACTGAGTGACCTTAAAAGGCCACATGGTCTTGCTGGTCACTGAATGAGTAAGTGAAAGGGGGCCTTGGGGTTATCTCTGTGAAGCGCCACTGTATTTATAGATCATCTCAAAAAAGATTCCCTGCCCCCTTTGTATGCCTCCCCCCTCCTCCTTCTCCATCGGCCCACCCCCAATTTCAATTATGATGGGTGGAGTAATGCAATCAGAAGTAACTACAGCTCAGCCAGCGCCTCCTCTCTCAGTCTGCCACAGACTCCGCACAGGCACACACTCCTCAGACAGGAAGGTAAGACCTGACTCTGTTCAGCTGCTCCACTATCCATCCATTCACTCATCCATCTTTCCACCCATTCATCCTGTCCTCTGGTCTTCATTCACCATGTCTTCCGTTCCCTGGGACACAGCTGCTCACTGTGCCCTGGCATCCTCCTATCTGCCTCCCCACCCACCTGCTCATGTTCTCCCTCTTTCCACCCGCACAGTATCCTCACTATTTAACCACCTCTTTCTGCCCTCCTGTCTGTCTGTTTTAGAGACAGACTGACCTCCTCTTTTATTAAATCATTTTATCAGCTCCTTTTTTCCAAAAAAAAAAAGCACAACCACTGTTGACCCCTGTTAGCAGAGTTCATTTCCACCTTCCACCCTTCTTTCCTCTCTCCTCATCAACCTCAGCCTTCATTCAGCAAAACTGTGTTGATGAAGGTGTCAGCTCCTTACTAGGTAATGTATTGTTCAGTAGTGACTTCTATTTTGCAAACTGGTCTGTTCTTTCGCTTTTAAAAATTTTTTTTGCACTACACGGAATTTTGCTGTGATGCAATGCAGGATAAAATCTTGTGGTCACACATTCCAAGTGCACAAAAATATACCTGTTAATACAATTGCTGCAAAGGCTTTGAGAGGATCCTGAAAATAAGTGCATATATGTGCTTGTATCAGTTGGTGATAGGGTTCGGGTTGAACTGCAAACTTGTACTGCTTTTACTTTAAATGTAATTCAAGATTTAAAAGGAACATCCTCAATTTAGAGCTTAATTTGATTTAACATTTCATTCCATTATCCACTTACGAGGCTATTATTAGTGTCTGTCAGTCAGACCTACTTTGTTGATGATGAATTCCTCCTGAATTGCTGGTTTGGTAGAGAAGAAGATTGCTCTGTAGGTCTCACTTTCAGAGAAAGTACTTACAGCTTGCATTTTATTCAGATAGTTGATCAACATTTTAAAGAAAATCCTGTACATCTTTAAAATGTCCGAAATTAAAAATTTAAGAAGCATATAAGAGAATTAAATTTGTGATATGGTAGAATTCCTTTATTCAGCTTGAATAAAAACTCAAGTTACTTGTTAAAACTAAATTTAAATGCACTTTATGCACAAGGAGTTTACTGTCAAAGAATAAACAGCTTTAAAGAAAGATGAGCTGTTTTTAAGAACTGGAACTTTCTGGGGATAGATCAGGCCTTTTAGTTGTCCAATACTTACCATGCAACTGTAGCTGTAGCTCAGTTTTGAGAGACACCCAGATGGAAAGCATCAAAGAGACCCCAGAAGCAGGGAAACAGCTGCATGGTATGTCTGAATGGCTAGAGGTTTTATTTGTGGCGGTTCAGATTATCCTTTTTTTATTTTTAGGAGTCAGATAAATCCTTACATAAGCTAGGTGAGTCATAGTGGGAGCACCAGACAATGAGGGAACGTGGGGAGGGGTTGAGAATGCTCAGAGCGGAGTTGGTGCACGGATGAAATGTCTCAACTTCGACCAGATAAAAGATACCAACCTCCTGAATGTCAGGAACATCACAGACCACCCTCAGAACCACTGAGGTGGGAATACACAGGGATAACAAATAGATCAAGGGAAAGACGTTCTGACAGTCCGAACAGAACAAAACAGCCACATAAAGGGAATAACAACAGAGGAAAGCAGCTCAATTAAAACCAGAAATCCAAGAAATTAAGAAAAGCAGAAACAAATGAAACACGGAAGGGGGGAATGTACAAGTTGGAATAAAACTTTTTTTTCCCCCTCCCTCTTACAAAGTCAAAGCTTTTGCTGAAGAATCCATGGACATTACACTGTATGTACGGGGACACTGGACAACTGCACCTATTCTCCCTCGTTTTTTTTCTCATCTCTATCACTCACAAAAGACGTACACACTCAAACATAGCCTACGCTTTCCTCGGTCAATAGTGACTAAGAGTATTTAGGTACAGGTGGAGTAACCACAGGGCTTAACAGCCAGACCACAAACAGCTGCAGATTGTGAATTGTCATTATTACATGTGCCATTCAAACCTCCATATACACGGACACACACACACTCTTTCACGTACACACTCGCACGATGACAAGGGATACTGTGATCTGCCACTGACAACTGGAGGTGAGGTGAGGTGATGGGTCAGTGTACAGTGGTATGGTGGGTGTTGGTATGCATTGGGTCAAAAGTTGACTGTCTCTAAGCAGGATTGATGGGAGTTATTTATATCCCTCTCATCTGTCACCCTCTACTTCTGACGCTGAGGACAAAATGAAGGACTGCTGAAAGATGGGACAGGGAGATGAAAGGGGAAAATGCAATGTGGAAAAACCATGCAACGTGAAAGATCTTGATACTGAATACTGATACTCTGTCCCAGAAAACATTTATTGCTAGGAATTTACAATCTCTAAGAAATTGCTCTCTGCTGAGTGTCTGTGTCACTGCAAAGATTTATTTGGACTGAGTGGCAAACAGACAAAAATGTCTGCATAAAGTCCCGTATTTTTGACAGAATATTTCCTCCTCACTTTCTGTTGCTGTGCCTTGGTTCTTCTCCCTTTCTCTCTCCCAGGTGAGTGATCCTGGGTCAAAATGACTGAGCGCTATGACTGCCATTACTGCAAGGAGTCCCTGTTTGGGAAGAAGTATGTTCTGAGAGAGGAGAATCCCTACTGTGTAAAATGTTACGAGAGCCTGTACTCCAACACCTGTGAGGACTGCAAGAAGCCCATTGGCTGCAACACCAGGGTAGGAGATGAAACAAAATACACTGTAAATATAAACACTAATGTGCCCTCTCTGTTGGCTCCTGTCTTGGAAACTAACCAGCATCAATGTCAAACTTGATCTAATGGGCCATCTGATGTCCTTTTAGGATCTGTCCTACAAGGACCGCCACTGGCATGAGGACTGTTTCAAGTGCTTCCAGTGCAAGCGCTCACTGGTGGATAAGCCCTTCTCCACCAAGGATGAACAGCTCCTCTGTACTGAGTGCTACTCCAATGAGTATTCCTCCAAGTGCCATGACTGCAAGAAGACCATCATGCCAGGTAGGAGGAAAGCCACAAAGGGAGCATCCAGGTTAGGTTGTGCCAAAACCAGTACATAGATAGCAGAGTAATTCCTAAAATAGTTCTTTTGAGTTCTGAAAAACCTTAACAATGAGTAAAAAACAGCCTTTGCTTCATCCATCAGCAGGCATGCATACTTGTACTCACAAATTACTACAAGGTGCTTACAAGGAACTGCAAGGAGCAATTCCACTGTTCTGAAAATTCCTAATATTTCTTCAGAAGTTATTGAAGCTCAAGTATTACCATAAATTGTAAGTAGTGTTATAAATGTAATGTTTCCTTAAAAACAACACCAACATATAATGATATATTCACTCTTTCTAGACTCCAAGATGCACATTTCGTAATTCTGTCTTATTTCTGTTCAAACTCTATCCATCCCGTAAACCTTATGTTTCTCTAAAGGCTCCAGGAAAATGGAGCACAAGGGGAACAGCTGGCATGAGACCTGCTTTACCTGCCAGAGATGCCAGCAGCCCATCGGCACCAAGAGCTTCATCCCTAAGGACAACCATAACTTCTGTGTGCCCTGCTATGAGAAGCAGTTTGCCATGCAGTGTGTGCACTGCAAGAAGGTTGGAAACCCCAATTTCCACATATCATAAATTGTACCCGAATTAGTAGTGCTCAATCATTCTCGTTGAACTATACCTACACCTGTATGTTTAACAATAAAGTGTGGCCATTCCCTCTTATTAGCCCATCACCACTGGCGGGGTGACCTACCGTGACCAGCCCTGGCACAAGGACTGCTTCCTGTGCACCAGCTGCAAGCAGCAGCTGTCTGGCCAGAGGTTTACCTCTAGAGACGACTTTGCTTATTGTCTCAACTGCTTCTGCAACCTGTATGCCAAGAAGTGTGCCTCCTGCACCACCCCCATTAGCGGTAATTTCTCTCTCCTAAAACCTAAAAATGATTTCTCATGTTTCTCTGATGTCTTAAGACTTCATTTTCTCTTTTAGGTCTTGGAGGAAGCAAGTACATTTCCTTTGAGGAACGCCAGTGGCACAATGACTGCTTCAACTGTAAGAAGTGCTCTGTGTCCCTGGTTGGGCGTGGCTTCCTCACTGAACGTGATGATATCCTGTGCCCAGAGTGTGGCAAGGACATCTAACTCATTCTGAGGGATGACGGATACATCTGATTGGATGCCAATATTATGAGAGGAATGAGAAATATGCAATTAATACTATTTGAACAAACAGCATAGCATCCATAGCATTTTCACTCCTTAGGAATGAACATTGCTTTATGAAATGAAAAAAAAAAAAAAACTAATGGTGTTATATGATTTTAGGAAGTTTATTTAAATTAAATGTTCACTCTTGAAGAAAGAGTCATTACTAACAAAATAACTTGGCCTGAAAGTAAAGACATTTGCTGTTGAAACAGCACCATGTGTGCAGACAGGCTATGTATGAAGCATTTGAAACAAATCTACAATATTACTGCAGACTTTGATGAGTAATGATAATAACTGCTTTCTGCATGGACTAGCTTGATGCTGTAATTAGTTTGAGGTTTTGTGAATGAGTTCCGCTGTAACCAGTAAAATACAGTATTAATATTTCATCTTGACTCCTCTAAATGCTGACTATATCTGTGCATGGAATTTCAATAAATTTTAGACTTTTTAATATAAAGAAATAACATCATGTAGGGGCAAAGTGTTTCTATTGGCAACATTTGAGCAGAAAATGATTTAAAATGTAAATTTAATTAAAATTTTAAAGTATATTGCAGATTGCTGGGTCTAAACCTTTCAAAAGGAATTTAGATTTCCTTTATTTTTTTACCACAATGTTCAGTTTTAGAGTACATCATAAAGCATAAATGTTACATTACTGGCACATGGGTCACACAGCTGCTGACTTTTCTACTGTAATCAAATACACAAAAGTGATTCATTGTATTGGACAATTTATTTAAAAAAAATGCTAGTACAAATACTGTATGACACTTGATTTGACATTGTATTCGAAATGCTTTGTGAATCGTGTTACTATGCGTTTTTGATGAACTCTCGATCAGCTTCAAAGACAGCGAATGCACAGTCATTTTATGCACAATTATCAAATAAATCTACTTCACAAAGACTGTATTCTCTTTATAGTCAATATCCCCCTTATTTCCTGAATCAAGGTGAAATTGACATACAGGAAATTCAGAAATTATTCAAACCCTTCACTTTTTCACATTTTGGTTTGTTGTCACCTAATACTAAAATCACTTTAATTCATTTTTCCCTCATCAGTCTACATTCAATATCCCGTTATGACAAAGTGACAATAGAATTTCAGAAAATTTATTAAAAAGTAAAAACTGAAATATCACATTGACACACTGCAGGATTCAGAAATATGACAGTTTAAACTTAGCTTAGGGCTCCCATTTCTCTTGATCATCTTTGAGATGTTTCCACACCATGAGTCCACTTGTGATTTATTAAGATTACTAGACATGATTTTGAAAGACACAGACCTGTATATATAAGGTCTCAAAGCTGTAAACACACATCAAAGCAAAACAAAGCCATTAGGTGGAAGGAGCTGCCTGCAGAGCTCAGAGGCAGGATTGTGTCAACTTGCAGAACTGGGGAAGGCTACACAAACTTTTCTGCTGCATTGAAGTGCTCAGTTGCCTCCACAATTCTTTAACGGAAGAAGTCTGGGAAAATCATGTCAGGCAGAAACCAGCCATCACTCATAACCTGTTGAATGCCATCCCAGTGGTGAAGCACGTTGGTGGCAGCATTAACCTACGGGGAGGTTTTCAGCAGGGACGGGGAGACTGGTCAGGGTGGAGGGAAAGCTGAATGGAGTAAAGTACAGAGACATCCTTGACGGAAACCTGAGCCAAAGTGCTCAGGAACTCAGACTGGGCCAAAGGTTCACCTTCCAACAGGACAACGACCCTGAGCACATAGCCAAGACATCACAGGAGTAGCTTAGGAACAACTCTGTGAATGTCCATGAGTGTCCAAGCCAGAGCCCCGACTGGAACCCAATCACACATCTCCAGAGGGACCTGGATATGGCCTCCGACAGTCCCCATCCAACCTGACAGAGGCCAAGAGGATCTGCAGAGAAGAATAATGGAAAATCCCAAAATCCAGGGGTGCAAAGGTTGTCTCATAATACCGGAGATGAAAAAGGGGCTTCTATTAAGTACTGTATAAAAGGTCTGAATACTTATGTAAATGTGATATTTACTTTTCCAATTTAACTTTTTGATATATTTTCAAAAATTTCTAAAATTCTACTGTCACTTTTTTATTACGGGATATTGAGTACAGACTGATGAGGGAAACATGAATTAAAGTGATTTTAGCAAAAGGCAGTGACATAATAAAATGTGAAACAAGTGTTCTGAATATTTTTTAATGCACTGTACATGAATGTAAGTTACCTGTTTCATTTGTGTAAAAATGGCTACTTAGCAGTGGATGATGATCAAGCTGTACAAGAAAGTCATTTTTATCTTTGTAATGTATACCACACCACACTAATGTTGAAAAACCCTGAACAACTTGTGAAACTGCACTGAGGTTTGAATAGAGCTCAGTGGAATGAAGTTAATCGAGGATAGAAATGATACATAATATCTTTTCAAAAATTTCAAGCAAAAACCTTCTAAAATGCTATGTTCCGCATAAACTGCGAGTATTCTTTCACATATGTATGCATCAACCAAAGAAAAACAGAGCACTAATGTTGTGTTCAACACTGCCAAAGAATGTCTTCACAATGCCTCTTGGATATATCCAGCACTTTGACAGTCTGGGTGGGAAATTCTTCAGTATCTATTTCAGTTTATTTTTTAACACAACTAATCCAAGAAACTCACCCTTACACCATTGCAAACCAGTAGTCGAGGCCTTATGACCAACTCAAAACCAACTCATCCCCCATCAACATAATATGAAGAGCCATGATTTTCCTAAATAGCATCCTGGAGTTGCAGATCATTGAAGGTAAGGGCACTTGAGGTTGTGGAAAGCTACAAGAAAGCCTGTGACTTCAAAAGCAGGAGAATCTTCAGAGCACCACCCGTTTCTGCCAACCCTCAGACCTGAACGAGAGCAGTGAGGGGGTCATGACCCACTGGTAAAAGGGTTTCCACCTCTTTCTGTGATGCAATTAGTGTGAAAATTGTGATGGGGAAAAACAAAGGGAGTGGGCAACAACAGCTGGGTGTTTGGCGACTGGAGGGGAGCGATCCGTCTGCTAGGGCCTGAGCTCTCATCAGGTCTGTGTGAGTAGGGGTCAGAGGTCAGGGCCATGTCACATGCTGGATCTTTTTCTTCACCTCTGGAGACTTCAGTGCACCCTGAAGGGATTGGAAAATGAAATATCATAAGGTTTTTACAAATAATGGTTTGACAAATAATCAGCTCATCATATAATACAATGTGTTATTGATGCACTGTCATAACGATAACATGATTTATCGTTTCTGTTTTGCCGGGAATTAAGTAACAAATACACCATTTTTCTTTCTGGCAGTTCAGGCTTCTCCTTAGATCTCTGTCATCTACAACTTTTTGAAACTGAAAGCACAGTGCAGGCCAGTGCTTGATCAATCCCTGCTTTTCATATTTCATATATATTTCATATAGTACATATATTTGAAAAATATATCAAGCTATTTAAGATGTATGTTTTTCATCTTCATTTACACAGCGCTTGTAAGTCTTTTCAATATGTCAATCAGAGAATCACCCATGTTGTCAAAATATTTTATCATCAATGATTTCCACCTCAAATTACAATATGATTAATATAAGCAAAACAATACTGAAAACCATGCATATTTTTCCTTTAATAGCGCTGTAAATTTCTGTGTAGTGTATAGCTGAAGTGACAGAACAAAAAGGTCCTACCGTGCTGTTGGCTTCGCGTTTGAGGTTTGCGGTGTCAGTGCTGCAATGAATGGAGGAGGAGCTGTTGCTCGATAGCTTGCGGATGGGATTGGACAGGTTTGTAGATGGAGGAGGTTTTAACCTGTCGGTGACTCCTGTTGACACTGTGGTTCTCTCTGGCTTCTTTACTTTTAGCGGGCCAGAATGTGAGGAACTGCCATCAAAAACGATGAGAGGCCTTTTCCTATTGTGGTCGTTACTGGAAATGAATATTGCCAAACAGTAATGAAAACAACAACCATTTATTTACATTCAAATAGATTAAACTCATGTTGATAGTAAGCGTTCCTTTTTAATGTTGGTGTGCAGCAACAAGCGCTGCCCTGTGCTGGCATCTTTTCAGAGGCACACTGTAGTTGTTCCCTCGCCTGTACCGCTTTCGCATTTTGGTGACTTGAAATGTGTTGAAGTAGGAGGAGCGAGTAACTGCTAAACCAGTAACGCACTGCAGCCTTAGTGGCAAGAATGACCATATTTCACATTCTCTACTATTTACCTACTTGCAGCAGGTAAAAAGCACACCATACCTGTGTTCTGTATTTATTTTTGTCACTTGAGCTGATGAGGGCACACTTACAGAAACCCCTCTCAAATCACACAAACACTCTGTGCTCTGAGAATGGTTACTTTTTCAGGGCAGCGTGGATGCCAAAGTGACTCTGTATCAGAGAGTGAGGAGATGGGCTAGGGGTAGCTGGTTAGCATGCTAACTCCATTGGAAGAAAATTAGGAATGGAAATAGAAACAAAACTGAAGTCAACATTGGCATAGTTTTCCACTGCTTGAGGCAGCTATTGGCCAGTAAAAGAATGATGTTTGATACTGAACTCCAAATGTTTCTTCTGTGGCTAAATTCATTTATTAAATTTATATAAAATTTATATTTAGCAAATCTAAAAGCCTAAAAAGTATCAGAACCAGGATATCCAGGCTCTACAACAGTATTTTCCAGGAGGGTCATTGTGCCCTTAATTCCTATATAAAAAATGTCCTACATACAATGGTTAAAATTGTAATGGGTTTGTGGAACTGACAGCATCCTTACTGGAACCCAGTGTTTAAATTATCTATTTATTTATAAACTTGTTTTATGTCCCAGTGTGGCTACTTTGATATGAGGTTTTCATTTATTTTGCTTTATGTGAGCTCACCAAACCAAATTCCTACCAACTATGATGAAATGGCAATAAAGTGTTCTTGAATCTGGAATCTTGAGCTTGTGGCCTGTTCTGAAGTGCTGCCCTTTACACTCCCTTTACACTCGTGACTCTGCAGCAATCTAAACACTAACAACAGGTTGTTTATAAAACTTTGCATAAGAGTCCTACCAAGTTTACGAGTGAACAAAAGTAAGAAATGGCAAGTGCCAAAAACTAATTAGATTTATAAAACTGCGCACATGTTCTTCTGCACACAAACTTTCCCTTTATACAGTAAATCACATTCAGTTTAAAAAGTGTGCATGTGGACAAGCATCATATTGCACATACTGCACTCCCACAATTAACCATTAATGGTCAATTCAAATGTAAATTGTCTCCAGTGCTTTCTGTGCGCCCTTCGTCCCCTGTATTATGGCCATGAGGTCAGTGAAGCAATTCTTAATTTTTGTCGTTCGTTATAACAAATCCCAACAATTCAACGAGAAGTGCTATGTTCATTGTAAAAGCCCCAGATCTCTTAGTTACATATAACGATTTTGTTTATAGTATTGCCAAAGAAGAGCCTGGAGCGCCACAAATTAAGTTACAATACAGTTAGATGTGTACCTCTGGTGATGAACATGATGTGACATAGGACCCAGTTTCTCACCAGACTGCACGACTTAGGATAAAAACCGGCCTAGGGGGCGCGGTTGGTGAAAATATTGGACTTGCCCTGGGCAGTTTTTGTATGATTCGAGGCACAAAGCAGTCATCCGGCTGCTGGACAACAGGGTAGGTAAAGTCCAACAGTCATGGGACATTGTATGTCCAACTTGACTGAGTAACCTAGGGGGTGCTGAGATCACAATGGCCCAACTCGGCGCCCGCAGTAACACACAGTGATATTGGCCTTGAGAGCTCCCATGTGTGGTGCAGGTTACCCGTCTGACCTGGGACTGGCCGGTGTCTGCCTCCCCCGGGTCTTCTCCACTCTCCTGCCCCACCGGCTGTTGGGCAAAGTCCTCTGCGGCAGCGGGATGACATGCCGTAGGTAGAGGTCCGTGAGCTTGTCCCGACTCCCGCAGTCTCCGGCACTGACATTTTTCTGAATTCAAGACATCGTCCGACACGAGAGACATTAATAAAGCGTCGTAGCCTCGGAAAAACCCCACCGCGGGTCGAACAGCCTGTTTAGCCAGCATGCTAGCGTTACACTATTCCTTGATTATTGCCGTACTGAGCGACGTTTTCAGGAATTATCTCGGAGCATTCACTCACCTCGCTCAAAATGACCCGCATGAAGTCTGTAGACAGCAGCTCAGGATGCAGTAAAAGGTCCACATCCGAGGTATAAACAACCTTCCCATCTCTTTCCGCGGAAGCCGCCATATTGGGTGCTCATCCGTTCCCGACATGCCCCGCGTCACAACAAATGAGTCCGGTGGGAAGCGAGTAGGACGGAGGGAGTTAAAAGTGATTCCGTATTAAAAAAATTCTTTTAAAAATAAAAAATAAATAAAAAAATACAAAAACAAACAAAAGAAATGTGTATTGTTTTGTGTGGAAATTTTTATTCGCTTAAAAATTTGAAATAAAATCACGTGATTTTTTTTTTTTTATATATATCAGAGAGTACAATTATGTGCAAATATGAAATGTTTTATTTTGGATGTTTTTGCATCGTTCAGTACAGGTAATGAGTTTAATATACAGCAGAACCCGTGATATGTTTTCTTTTGCAGATAAACTGACTCACTATGAAAAAAACATCCGGGAATTGCCACAGTGCACAAAATATGTGTGTGTGTGTGTGTGTGTGTGTGTGTGTGTGTGTGTAGATTTTAAAGGGTCCCCACCGCAAAAAAAAGGACTAACATTTCGCTGATACGTTGATACATGCTTGAAAGATGTTGGGTTTGTTCTACTAACAAAAAGTAGGACGTTGATGTCGTCTGCGATGAGGTTAATTTGAGAGAAATCGGCCTCCGCCGGAAAGGCTGAAAAGTAGGGGAAAGTCAGGTCATGTTTTTTTGTCCTTTCAGATTGTGACATGTTCCCAGGAACAAATGGGGTCACAACTATAAACATCAAGTTCCAAGGAGGATTATCTAACATCATGCCAGGTTGATTTTTTCCATTTGTTAAACACAGAAGACTTTTTGTGATAGTGCTGTCTTAATTTGTGTCACACTTTAGTACTTTGAAATTATGTAAACACATCATAAGAGCCTACTTTACCAGATGACTTTTGAGTAGCTGTAAGAAATAAGAGGCCCTTCAGTTTGTGGAAGATTGTCTCAATCAGTCACATGACTATGCCTCAATCACATTGTGTCAGTGATTGAAAACAGGAGGACCCTCTTTTCAATCATGTGCTGATTTAACCATTGGTGGACAAATCTTGATGGTGGCCATTGTCACTTTCATTCAGAACTCCAGTCTGGTGATTAGGATTCAACTAATTTCAGACAAGAGGACAGCAGACTCTTACTATGACCTGGGGTCCAAAAATATTGAAGAACACTGTGGAACTGGCCCTGGTTTACAGACGATATAAACATCACACGGCCCCGCTTCCGCATTAGTTGGCCGCAGAACAACATGGATCCACATTGTTTTCGTCTGGGAGTAAAGTAAAGTAACTGGGAACATACTGTGATTACCAAACGGTGTATTAAAACATGGGGCATATTTTGTCTTACAGTATTGAAATGATGTGTTTCACTACCAAACTCATTTGTTAAGTTTCAAAAATTCTCAAAAAAGCTTTTTTTTTTCTTTTCTAACCAGTACCCTGAGCCCTGAGCTGATAGTGATTGAGCCTGTTGTGGGAAAGTATTACATCCAGATAGGAGGTGATGGCACAGCCTCAGATCAGAAAAAAGGCTCTCTCTCCAGACATCTTTACAATTGAATGACTTGTTAGGTCCAGCTTTAAGTTAGGTGATTAGGTTAGGACAGTAATGTGATTGGGAAGCAAACATGGGATCTAAATTAGGACAGAGTGACCATGGGTTGGTTGTTACCTTGTTGATGTGGGTAAATGTATAGGGAGCAAATTCATGCTCTGTTATTTCAATCTTGGCTTTTCTTTAGCCTCTGTCATAAAACTCTATTGGATTTCTTATTTTCTCCATATGTATTATAGAAATTGCTGAAGATTTGCTGAAGATTTGCAACTCTTTGCATGGCTCCAGACTTTCTCAGTGGATCACACCAGCACATGATTTGGGCGCACCCTTTTTTTGTAGAGGAGGTCCTCTTTTGCTATGTTGACGACAGTGTTTAACTGGATGACGGTTTACTTTCAAATCATACCACAACCACGGGTACCGCGTCAGGCACACGTGGTGGAAAGTTGTACTTTTTCTTCATCGTTGGCTTAGTCAGTCCCCCCCTCGCCCGCACCCTCACCCTCATCAGTTTTGTCGCAGTCAGGACCTCTCATTGGCTCTCCCTCTCCACAAGCCTTCTTCGTCTCGCTCTCCTCATTTCATTATTTTAAAAAATCATTTGTAGACGGATTGTTTCTCGTGTGTTCCATTATCATTGTGTTTGTAAGTACAGGCAGAGAGAGACCAACTGAGCAAGCTAAATGCCCACTGTTAAAACTCATGCTATCTGCAGAATATTTACCAGGTGAGTAGGAGGAGTGTCAGTGGTGACTTACAGGTACATTAGAGCACCTTTCATAGAATATTGAGTCATTTGTTTTCTCCAGAGGCAAGAGAAACTTATAATCTTCCGAAACAATACTTTAATACCAATACCACTTTAATTTAATCATTTACTTGTTCCCCAGGTCAGCTGAGTTTTAGGGTGAAACTTTAAAATATATATATAGTATATATTGCTGTTTTAAAACAATAATATGATCATCATAAACAATGTAGACTATGATCACAGTTTTTTGCTAGTGTATCTCCAAATTAAGACCACATTGCCCTAATTCTGTCAAAGCCATAGTGCTGTAACCAGAGTTTTGTAACCTGGTTTTGGCCCCCTGGGTCATTTCCTAAATCTCTGATTTGTTCCACAATTCAAATAGAATAACTGAATGAAGTTAGTAAAACAAAATTGCTATTCAGGCATCAAATGGGGTGACAATTCAGTGGCAAACGGACCTAACCCGGTTTGCAATGAAAGAACAGCACCATCTTCCTGTTTTTTTGCTGTACAGCAGCTCTATTCGGCTGGCTAAAGCTGCCACTATAATCGAGGACCGATTTGCAGCTTTATACCCTCTCTAAAAATACCTAAAAATGAATGCAGTAATAATTTATCAATATTAAATTGCCCCACATATTTCAAAAATTACACAAAGTTGAGTCAAAACTACAGTACTGAGTTAGTTACAACACCTTGCCTGGTATGTTTCCTGCATACTGTACACTGTACAAAAAAAGCAACTCACTGTTGGCCTGAATGTGTTTTTCATTCAAGCACTCCAATCTATCAGCGTAACCTCATTTCAACTATATTTATTTACGTGGTTTCACCATTCAAGTAAACACTCAAAGCCCAATAACCGACATTCTTCTTTTATGACACACTCATGGTCCAAAATAACAGTTGTCAGCTGACAAAAGGTTTTGTTTCTGCACAAATTTCATTAAATTCTATTTTTTTGGAAAGCTTTCAGACTTTCCTCTGAGAACATCACTGAACATCAATAGCATTCATGCTTTTTTTTTTTTTTGTGAAACTCATCAGTTAACCAACAACTGAATAATTATCACCACTACTACTCAAAGACTGAACATTGAGTTTACAGTTTGAAGTAACAGAATAACATTGATGGAGCACTTGAGGGACAAAATGCGACACGGAGAAGTAAATGGAAAGTGGAGAATATGAAATTGCTTGAATGGCAGTTAGGTTTCATTTGCCCTGATTGTCATGAAGTAAAGTAGAGAATTAAAGTTGAATATTGATCTTTCGTAAAAAATAATCTCACCACAAGGTCAAGTCATTAGCTACTTTGGCGCTTTTTACTGTATCACGTGACCTTATTCAGCAGATGGAGTAGTAATGGAACTGTAGATGCTCATACATATATATTTCTCAGATAAATTTAAAGAATTATCATCTATATTGCCTTATCATTTAGACTGAAAGTTCATTCTTGTGGTGAGATATTTTGGTCAACATCCAGTATTATTCTTTTGAGGTGAACTTTAGCAGCCTCTCATTGCTCATTATGAGGAAAACTGTGTTTTAAAAAACAAATGATAGCAGTGTCAAAAGCTGCTGGTTTGTGCATCTATCGAACCTGCCCTCCGTGTTTCACACAGCCGACTGACTCTCACTGCACACATAAATGTTACTGGGCCTCACTCTCCTGCGGCTTCTGCCAGGCACTCTGGGACACAGCCTGCAGCTTTTAGGTATAAACTCCTGACAGGCCTCCCTGAATTTTCTGATCCTCCAGCAGTAGATGACAGGGTTGAAGACCGTCTTCAAATAGCTGAGCCACAGAGCGCCTATGCTTATCGGGTAGAAGACCGAGCTGTAGTAGAACTGTCGGCTGAACACGGCCAGCAGGCTGACCACAGTGTGCGGCAACCAGCACACTGAGAAGCCGACAAAGAGGATGAGGATGGTAGTGAATGCTCGGGTCTTGAAGCTCATGTCCACCTTGACCTGAGGGGGCCGCTGCAGCCCTGTGAGTCTCATTTTGCTGACTTGGTTGAGAGCTGGCAGACAGGAGTGCTCGCTGGTGTGGTTGTGGATGCGCAGGGTGTTGCGGCGCACCGTGTTGAGGATGCACATGTAAGAATACAGCATGACAGCAAATGGTACAAAGAATACTGCAACTGCCAGCAGCACCGTGTATCCACGGTCTGCCAGAGACTCACTATACCCCAGTACACACTGTGGTGCCCAGGCACCCCCGATACCTGCTGCACCTGTCCTCCACCCAACTACGGACGGCAGAGACACACACAGGCTCAACACCCACGAACCCGCGATCAGCAGTTTAGCTCTGTGTGGGGTGAGCTTGTCCTGCCGCTGCACAATGATGAGGAATCGGTCCACGCTGATTATGAGGAGGATGGACACACCCTCCAAGACAAACAGCCAGTACAGCATGATGGAGGCTCGGCAGAACCCGCTCCCAAAGCTCCAGTCAGCGGTGGCCACGGTGACCGCAGTGAAGGGCATGCAGAGAAGAGAGAGCATGATGTCCGAAAACGCCAACGTAGCGAGGAGAAGATTGATTGCAGAGCGCATGGCAGGTTTCTGGTAAACAATCAGACATACGATAGCGTTGCCGAGGAAACCGATGGTAATCATGAAGATCATTATGGCAGCGAGGGTTACACGGAGAGTGACCGATATGAGGGGAGCTGCAGCTTCTGGTGGCAGACTTTCTGCCATTTCCTCTGCATTGTCTGGCTCCATGAAGTCACACTCCTCCAGCAGGCTTTCGTTACAAAAAGCCATAGCAGCTACTATCAGGGGATATCAACCCGAAAGAAGCTGTACATGGTTGATTATTATTGCAGTATAACATTAAGTTGTTTTTAGCAGTTGGTCTTCCATGGTGTTATCTGAGAAAGAAACAGGAGAATATCCACATGAGGTTTTTTTTTTTTTACAATATTTAGTAAAACAGATATTACATAAAAAATGATACTCTACAAGTTGTAAATTTTATGATTTTAATGGATGTTGAAATGAATCAGCGGTATTAACATATTGTTGGTCTCTTAAAAAGCTGCAGTAAACATGTTTTAACCATAGAAAAAAACAACTGTGTCATTAGATAGTCAGAGGAATCCAGCTGCTGAGTGATTTACATCTCAGTGACACTTATAAATAGGGAACAGAAAGAGGAGGAATGACATCCCCATGATGCTAACGAAGTTTTATAGGTCATACAACCAACCCACAGGCACACTACAATGAGAGTTAACCTAACAAAGGACAGAGATGTGTTGCTCACTGGCCCGGACAAAGTTAATGATTAACAGCTGAACCATAATGTGTCACTCATGAATAGAAAACACACACATTCACACAACACATGTACAGTAGAGTACACACCCATGGTATAGTTTCCCGTCTTCCCTTGAACTCAGACTCTGATGCAACATTGATAAAACAGAGAGGCATCTTCAGAACACGCACACAGGACACGTCCGTTGCTATGGTTTCCACCTCCTGCTCCTAGTGGTGGGACGATGCAAATGTTAACAGGGTGCTGAGGTTATTCTGGCGTTAAGGTCTCAGATACAGTCCTCCCAGATGGGTTTGTACATAGGGGCTGGGAGACAGGGAGAGGAGTTTAATGCCTTCTGAACCATGACAGAGTGACAGTGAGTCAACATGAACAATAACCAGGACCCTGAACCCCCAAAAAATTATTAACTATCATCTACCCCCCAAGGTTTTCCTACTCAAACATGTAAAAATGTCTTCCATGAAAAAGGAGCAAGGATTCAGCGATTGTCCAATGCAGTGTTCACGGGTCAGAGTCTTAGTTACTGTAACATATCTATTGTCAACACTAAAAATGAAAGCATTCTCTCTCTCTCTCTCTCTCTATATATATATATATATATATATATATATATATATATATATATATATATATATATATATATATATATATATATATATATATGGGGAAAAAATGTAACATGTTATCCAATATATGCTGATTCATCCAAACAGATAAAAGGAAATGATCTCAGTGATTGTAGCTACATTCTTGCACAAAAATCCCTTACAGGCCACTGAATGGTGCTGCTGGTTGTTGCCAAGGTAACAAGGTCACCAGTTCCATGGCAACAAGCAGCCCATACTCTCATCCCCCTTACAAACGTCTATGACAAATTGTGCTTTTTGTGTCACAGGGTTATCACTTATGACTCAGGATTTGGGAATTGAAACCATAATCACGCTTCCACTGACAAATATATTTTTATGACAGTTAAAGCAAAGTTGACTTAATATCGGTCATAAGGGCGATAAGTAAGCCTGTGTTTGTTTCTTCTTTCGTGCCAATCCGAAACCAAAGGGATCATGTAGCTTGCATAATAACAAAACTAGACTATCAGATCATGAAATGCTTAATTTTTACTTTTACTACTTTCGCCTTTCGAAAATTAATGAGTCTGTGCAAATGATTTAAAACGACAGTTAGGTGATTTGCACAACAGGAGGCCTCTGGCTATTTATTTCAACAAAAAAACATGGGATTTTTTACTTAGGAGCAGCTCAGCTGAGGGACTGACTGAACAGGTGGTAAGAGAATGGTGTGACAACACAATGGCAGAGAAATATTACAGCCTGAAAAAAAATCTACATAAAAAAAATCTTATGATGAAATTACAATTAATTTTGGTGTGTTGTCATGGCTTTGATGAGAGACAACATACAGAAATAGATGTAATTAATTTTTGAAGAATATGATGAATATAAGCTCCTCGATGCAGGATGTAACTGTTCATAACAATAACTAATTTTTCATGTATTGATTATTGGTGGTTTACATTCAGGGACATCCAGGAGTTTTTTTTTACAGCTTAACTGAGCCCACACAGCGTTTTCTCACATTTACACGAGCCTGTCTCTCTCCCACACCTCTGTTTCACTACTCCTCTCTCTCTCTCTCTCTCTCAACCTGTCTCCATCACTACTGAAGGAAAAACAGGTCGATGCAAAAAATTAATCAAAGGCATCAAAGACAAAATGCCTGATTTTCCTCCGAGCGTCGAGTATGGAATCACAACGCGAATCGATACATATCTGGGCATTAACCAGAGACGAGCGGGGCCTACCTGGATGGACGCGTCTGAGAGCGGACCTGATGCTCGTCTTTCAGCTCGGTGACAGCAGCCCTCTTCCTCTGCATGCCGAGGTTTTCAATAAAAACATCCCGCTTTGAACGCTTCACCGCCGGATCGATCGCCATCGCGCCGCCTGCGGAAGATGCTGACGCCAGAAGAGCAGGTGGTGGCTGATTTAAAGGAGCAGTGTGGCAAAAAAAAGGAGGGATAATCCGTATGGTTTTACACCTCAGGGGCGAAAATATCTGCGCTGCAAAAAACTCATAGCTGCAGCTCACGCTATACCAATCAATTTGCTTGAAATAGCAACAATAACAACAATAACAACAACAACAACAACAACAGCAAATAATTATAATGATACTGCACGTAGTGTACATAGGTAATTGTGGGTTTTGGTAAATTTCTGATAAATTTCACCAACAGCAATTCAGATACTCTATATTCACATCGTCCTGTCCAAAAAATAGCAAAGAAAAAAAAAAAGACTCATCTCAAATTCCTATCATGGAAGCTTACAACAGTACTAATTAAAACTTTCAATTCACATATGATCAGTAAACGTGCATTGATTCATTTGTCCAAGAGATGGCACCATCGTACCTTACATCCACTCGGCCTGTAGTTGGTGAGGCATGTGTTGGTATATTTTGGTATGCAGTGGTATAGGTTTAAAGATTGTCCTCTTTATTTAGTTTTTGGTTTTTAATTCAGACTTATTCCAAGTCGCAGTGCCTTTTTTTTATTTAGAGCAGCTCAGCTGAGGGACTGACTGAACAGGTGGTAAGAGAATGGTGTGACAACACAATGGCAGAGAAATATTACAGCCAAAAAAAATATTACAACAAAAAAAATCTACATAAAAAAAATCTT
Source organism: Istiophorus platypterus (assembly GCA_016859345.1). Classification (NCBI taxonomy): domain Eukaryota; kingdom Metazoa; phylum Chordata; class Actinopteri; order Istiophoriformes; family Istiophoridae; genus Istiophorus; species Istiophorus platypterus. The sequence continues at coordinate 9,903,311 of CM029122.1, read as the reverse complement.
ATGATGAAATTACAATTAATTAGGCCTTTTGGTGTGTTGTCATGGCTTTGATGAGAGACAACATACAGAAATAGATGTAATTAATTTTTGAAGAATATGATGAATATAAGCTCCTCGATGCAGGATGTAACTGTTCATAACAATAACTAATTTTTCATGTATTGATTATTGGTGGTTTACATTCAGGGACATCCAGGAGTTTTTTTTAAAGCCTACAGCGTTTTCTCACATTTACACGAGCCTGTCTCTCTCCCACACCTCTCTCTCTCTCTCTCTCTCTCTCTCTCTCTCTCTCTCAACCTGTCTCCATCACTACTGAAGGAAAAACAGGTCGATGCAAAAAATTAATCAAAGGCATCAAAGACAAAATGCCTGATTTTCCTCCGAGCGTCGAGTATGGAATCACAACGCGAATCGATACATATCTGGGCATTAACCAGAGACGAGCGGGGCCTACCTGGATGGACGCGTCTGAGAGCGGACCTGATGCTCGTCTTTCAGCTCGGTGACAGCAGCCCTCTTCCTCTGCATGCCGAGGTTTTCAATAAAAACATCCCGCTTTGAACGCTTCACCGCCGGATCGATCGCCATCGCGCCGCCTGCGGAAGATGCTGACGCCAGAAGAGCAGGTGGTGGCTGATTTAAAGGAGCAGTGTGGCAAAAAAAAAGGAGGGATAATCCGTATGGTTTTACACCTCAGGGGCGAAAATATCTGCGCTGCAAAAAACTCATAGCTGCAGCTCACGCTATACCAATCAATTTGCTTGAAATAGCAACAATAACAACAATAACAACAATAACAACAACAAAAACAACAACAGCAAATAATTATAATGATACTGCACGTAGTGTACATAGGTAATTGTGGGTTTTGGTAAATTTCTGATAAATTTCACCAACAGCAATTCAGATACTCTATATTCACATCGTCCTGTCCAAAAAATAGCAAAGAAAAAAAAAAAGAAAACTCATCTCAAATTCCTATCATGGAAGCTTACAACAGTACTAATTAAAACTTTCAATTCACATATGATCAGTAAACGTGCATTGATTCATTTGTCCAAGAGATGGCACCATCGTACCTTACATCCACTCGGCCTGTAGTTGGTGAGGCATGTGTTGGTATATTTTGGTATGCAGTGGTATAGGTTTAAAGATTGTCCTCTTTATTTAGTTTTTGGTTTTTAATTCAGACTTATTCCAAGTCGCAGTGCCTTTTTTTTTTATTTAGAGCGTCAGATATCCGTGATAATAATGATAATTGAGTATAATCAAATGCACTGGCACTGAGTTGAGATATGGAAAATAACACGCAGAGTTACTCTTCCACAGGTAATTCGATTGTAATTAATTTATATAGAAAAATCTGTTGTATAGTCAATCTTCACACACTTGCAATTCGTTCAACCACTTAGTATGCAGGCTGGGATTCTTTTCATGGGCATGCTTGTCTAAATTGGCATCATGCCCATGTGTTGAACATGCCCATCAAACGGGTTCCACTCCACCGGTCTGGCACATGCATGCTCGTCACGTTCAGTGGCACCCACACAACAAGGCTTGCTAGTGAGAGAATTCATTTCCCTGCCCATTATTCCACAGATGTTTGCTTTAATTTCTTCCTGATGGAGAGACTTTGGTACTTCATCTTTCACCGAAAAAAAAAAAAAAGACAAATATGGGCAAAGTGAAAAATCTTCACCACTAAATCAGAATATTCAGAGGAGAGGAGAGAAACCCACACCTGTACCAATATTGACTGAGCCATGTACAGATAATTGTGTTACATTTAGAGGGGGAAAAGTCAAACATTTTAATACACTCACGTGCAAACATAACAGCTTTGACATTACATCCACCCAAAATGCACATTTTGGGTCTTTTATTCATGCACCACACTGCGTCTGACTACAGGTGAGAGTCACTGTATGGGTCTTAGAAGTTTCAGTTCACACTAAGCAAGCCATGATGTGTTAATCAGTGTTAGATTTTAGTAGTTAACCAATCTCCGCAATGTGAAAATAATTAACACCAAACAGCAGAGTGATAATGTGAAAACCACAGTGAAATAGTTCTAGATGAAAACTTTGCTACTGTTAAATAATTTGTTGAAAAAGTGCAGGTTTATGTCAGGTTGTATGTGACTGTGCCTGAACTGCGAGACACAAACAGCAATCATTAAGGAAGGGATTATCAGGCAATAATTGCTTTATGTAAGGTACTTATGGAAAAGGCTTTAAGAGCAATTATGAGCAATCATATTAGCAGTTGTTATAGGAGGAAGTAATAACATCTGCAGCGTGTAACTGCAAACAGTCCCTGTTTCAGTGACGCAAGAAGCAATTATCACTCATTTTTAACAGCACACACATGCACAAGCAAAACTGAAATTCTGATGTCAAGTACAGATGCATGACGCACTTTCGTGTGAGCTGAGCTGTTTCTGTTGACCGAGGTTTTTTTTGGGGTTCAGGTTTCTCTAACATCATCAGCTCGTACCTCCAGATCCCAGGATTGATATTCAGAGGAGACACCTAGCATAGAGTGATGACAAAAATCCCCATAAAGGGTATTTTACCCCCCCCCCCCCCTCCCCAATTCCAGCCTTATCTCCAATCTTTACATCACTAAGCTTTGAGGGGATCACACTGCAATCCTGGAAGCTTAGATTTTGCCTCTCTTTTTATCAGTGTGCTGGGGCTTTTTTTGCAGCTGGATTGGAGCACATCATGATAAGAGCCATTGGTGGATAATGACAGCAAGCTGTGGTACCACCTGTCCACCCCTGTGTGATACTATTGTGTAATTACTGTACTAGCTGAGAGCCCACAGACGTCTTTCACTGCATGGACATTGTGTGTCCAATATGAAAACTGGGATTATTGTTATTCTTTTTACATTGAAGTTACCTGATGCTGACAAGCACAGTGTATCACTTTGAGGCAAGTTGTAGTAAATCAATGAGAGTCAGTAAGAGTTTTTTTTCTGACATTATTCTATATGATCATGGCATGATGAAAACATTGTTTCTTTTAAATGTCAACTTGTGCAGGGCTAAGCAACACAGCTCACAGCAGTAATGAGATATTTTTTAGGTTTTGAGATTATAGGATGCATGTTGCTCCAAATGGGGACAGAAATCTATAAAAACATTTTAATAGTGAGCACATTAAGAGTGTCAGAGTTACCAAAAATGTGTTTGCCAGTCACCCATTTGTTTTTGTAAAACCAGATGACAAAAATACATTTGCAAAATAAGAAATTAAGACGTTAACAGTTGTAGTTATAGATTAACTTCCAGGTTTATGTTTATTCCTCAGTTTTCTGTCTGGTTTGGCAGCAGCTACTGTAGCCTACCAGCAGACATTTGCCCCCCCCCCCAGTTTCACTGCAACTATAGCTTCTCCTTGACTAATTGCTGACTCCCCACATTGTTATCAATATTTTTTTTGTAGCATCAGTACATGTACATGTATCTTTCTGCATGCATTTTATTATTTGTACTTAATTGTGTGTTTGTGGCCATTGATCAGAGACTGAGAGAAGAACCACAATTTTTTTTTTTTTTCAGAGCCACCATCCCAGGCTTCTCGCTGCCTATCTGCCAAACCCATCATCTGTGGCAAAAGATCTGCTGCCTTGTGTCACTCCATCTCGCTGTCACCTTGGCAACCGCTACCGAGGTGAACTGCCAGCTGGGATAGCCGACCTCCGTTGGCTGCGTTCCACAGAGCTGCAGTCCATAGCACTGCCACAGGATGTATGTGGCTGGACTGATGTGCAGCATGTCACACACAAATGTAAAAGCAAATTCCAAGAACACGCTTATGTGATGAGTTCAATCAGTTTCTGTGGAGTCAACATAGCGTCATGTAAGTAGGAGATATAAAAATTGAGAAATGGTGTTGGATAGTGACAGATAATTTTTGTCTACTTACAGTAAATATTAGGCCGGGTTACATAAATGGTGAAAAAATTGTGAAGCTGCTCGGGCTCCAGCTAGTAAATATTTTAATTATCAACTAATCTACTTACTACTCTCTTCTGTTTTGTTTAAAAAAATTTAGGAAAATACTGAAAATGCTGTTTTTATAATTTCCCACAGCTTGAGGAGATATAGTCACATTGCTTGTTTTATTCGACCAATGGTCCAAAACTCAAAGACGTTTCATTAACTATCATATATAGCAAAGGAAATCATCAAATATTTGCATTTAAAATATAGAACTAGCAAAAGTATGGCATTCCTGATCAAACAAGTAATCAATTATCAGACTAGTTGCCAAGGAATGCTCTATTGATCAACTGATCGATTAACTTACAAGTAATTTCAGCTCTATGTGCAGCTATAAACAACACAGCCTGAACAGAATGACATGGGAATTTAAAAAGGACTTTAATTGTTTGCCCTTCTGACCACTATATATAACTCATGAGATAATGTCTGTATGCTGCCTCTGATTCTCATGGACGATTATCTAAATTTGCTATTTTGACAGGTAGAGACCTATTCATTTACCGAACAATATCCATTAAACCGTTAAAAGAACAGCAGACTGTATTTTTAATATTTCACTGCAAAAATGTTTGTGTGTGTGATGTGTGTGTGTGTGTCTGTGTCTGTGTGTGTGTGCGTGTGTGAGTGTTAAGGTGTGTGTGTGTCTGTGTGTCTGTGTATCTGTGTGTTTGTGTCTTATGGGACCTCAATAATGATGGTCATTTCAGATATCTTAACACAATTTTCCCTTATTTCAGATTTATTAAATAATTAGTCTATTCAAAGAAAATAAACACAGTGGGGAAAAAAATAAATAGTCCAATTCATTGCACAAGAATACACAGCAGACTTACTTGTACATTAACTTAAGGGAATGTTTGCTATTTTCAAAAATAAAAGAAGAAGTTTCCTATGAAGGAAAACACAATACTGGAATTATTCCTGCTCTTTGACCATCTCAAACTGTGTCACAACATAAATCCACTGACGCACAACACAAAAGTGAGAAACACCTTTAAAGTAAGATAAATTATTGCTTATTACAAAACAACTTAATGCTGAATAAAGCGCATTAAATCAATGTCTTTCATATTTTTTTTTAAAAAAGGTAGGTTACAGCCCAGTCTAGCCTGTGGGACATTAAAATCTGCAGCATTCCAAGGGAACTTTTATTTTTAACAGCACAGAGAATGTAAAGAGCTTTTTCTATTTGTACTTCCTGGCTTTAAAGTGAAAATGCTTGTTCTTTTTTCTGTAGGCTGTGACCTTACGGTGAAAATTGCCTTTAAAATACTTTAAAATTGTTTTCTATTCAGATCTCAGTTAGGCTTTTAAATTTCTGTCCCAAAGGCTGATTCATAGTGCAGAAAAATACCCGACGATGCATAAAAGTAGAAGTTTGTCCTGCTCTGAAATGAACACACACTGGACAACATTATTGTGGATCAACGGACATATGTACTGTAAGAAAAGTTAACTAAATAGTCTAGTCATTCGGGGGAAACGTTTCTCTAAGAATCTATTCAAACACTTCACGTTATGCAGGTTTTTCTTGTCCGTCATGTTGTTGTTAGTGATTTTCACGTGTCGCTGTACATCCTCTTGCAGTCTATGGAGGGTGACGGTGTGTCGGGACCCATGCTGCCCACCTGTGAGTACGCGTCCTCGGGGGTACGTGGGAGTCCGGGTGGCGTCATGCGCTTCTCTTTCTGCCTGCGGTTGCAGAACCAGACCCGGACCACCTCCTTCTCCAGCTGCAGAGTGTCCGCCAGAGAGTTGATCTCCTGCGCGGAGGGTTTGGGACACTTGAGGAAGTGGCTCTCCAGCGCACCTTTTACGCTCACCTCGATGGACGTGCGCTTTTTCCTCTTCCTGCCCTGGGTGGCGATCTTATCGATGCTGGTCGGGCTGCCGGTCGTGGAGTCGGCCTCCTCCAGCCATTTGTTGAGCAGAGGTTTCAGCTTGCACATGTTCTTAAAGCTCAGCTGAAGCGCCTCGAACCTGCAGATAGTGGTCTGTGAGAACACGTTGCCGTACAGGGTGCCCAGGGCTAAGCCCACGTCTGCCTGCGTGAAACCGAGCTTGATCCGCCGCTGTTTGAACTGTTTGGCGAAATGCTCCAAGTCGTCGGACGTCGGGGTGTCCTCGTCTGAGTGCGGCTCGTGGCTCACGCCGTGATGCTGGTGAAGGTGTGTCTGGTGGTTGTGGTGGTGATGGTGATGATGCTGGCTGCCGTGGTCCAGCTCTGGGGAGTCCCCGCGCACCAGCCCCGGGTGCATGAGGCTCTGCCCGGCGTGGGAGCTCAGCATCCCGTTGACTGTAAACCCGCCCGGCTGGGAGTAGATGAGGGATTGCTGCTGCTGCTGCTGCTGCTGCTGCTGCTGCCCCTCTGTGATGCTGATGTGCGCTGCGGAGGTGCCTCCCCAACTTCCAGGGTGCGTCTGATGGGGTCCCAGATGTGGGGACCTGTGGTGCAGAGTGGAGCCCGAGTGGAGGTCCTGCCTGCCGGCGTTTCTCTTCACCTCTTGCGGCTGGGAGCTGGGGGGCCACGGAGAGCCGGCCTCGACTGCTGCCACCGCGGCTGCGGCTGCTGCGGCTGCTGCGTGAGGCAACGATGTCACCCACTGGTGAGCGTGGCTTAGCATGTGGCCCCCGTTGCTCGCCACCATGGCTCCCTGCATGAAGTCGCTCTGCACCATCTTAACCGAAGGGTCCCCTCTGTATCCACTAGAAACCGTGGTCACAGCGGTGCTGCCCGGCTGCATGCCACCACCCCTCCGATCAGAGTGAAGGACCGTGCCGGATAAAATCCTGCTGCTGGCTAGGTATGGACTTGAGGTGGCTGTTGCCATCCCCCAAAGCATATATCTTTTTATGTATTTCTCTCTTCTGATGTTTGATTCAAGTCCCACTTTATTCTAATCCATAAATAAATTTAGTCTATATCAGCATGAGCGTAATTTTTGCGTAAGTAGTAAAAAAAAAAGTGTCAAATCACTCCATGGAGGCTTAGATGATAATTTTAGTTACAGAGCAGCTTGTGCGTGCTCAGGCCTGTGTGGCGAAACGCACTTTGTCACGCATTCCTGTGCGACAAAACGATACTTTTCAAAACTTTTCTCTGTCCCGTGAGCTCCGCCGCGCGTAATCCACAGACCTGGTGATAAGGACGAGCACCTTCTTTGATCCGTGCCAAACCGAGGAGCAGTCGGACCGCTCACTTGCAACTCGCTTCTCTGATATTAACGCTTTTGTCTGCGATTAAATGATAATGGCAGAAACAAAAAAAAAAACAAAACTTTAAAGCCTCTGCGGTCCTTTCGGTTGTTTCCCCCCCTCACTCCATCTGCTCTATCCGGCGCGTTCTCTACGAAGCGAAGGAGACGAGCATGTGTTTACGCTGTGCCAGGGCTGCGTAATTCCTCTTCATTCCCCATCCAATTGCAACCGAAAGACTGTGCAAAGCTCCCGCTGATTGGACGCGCAGCCAGAGAGGAGTTGGTGCGTCTCGCAGTCGAGCCTCGGGTGCACAAAGTTCTTGCTGCAGGAAAAAGCAACAGTATACTAGAAAATATTACAATGGGGGGGGGGGGCACTGAATAGTCTGGCTATGTCTTTAAAGGCGCCCAAAGCAGCCTATGTCTGAGTAATTTGAAGAGAAAGAGAAATAAATCGTTCAACAAAACCTGTTCTAAAAATCTAAATAATGTATGAATTAATGCACTATTAGTATTGTTGTTGTTGTTGTTATTATTATTATTATTATTATTATCATCATCATTTATGTTAGTAGTAATAGTAGTAATAGTAGTAGTAGTATTGCATTTTCTAACCAATTCTGAGGTTGCAAAGTCATTAAAGTTAGTTGGGCCATACAATTTAACGCCATACAGTCGTATATTATCTCTTTTTACCTAAAATAACGCAGTGCAGCGAGGCCTGTGTCAAGGATTCTCAAGTCGGCTTTGGGTAAACAGGGGGTTTGTACGCCTCTTGCATCTTAATGTGCTCTCCTTTTCATATGGTAAAGGAAAAGGCCACAGTGCCGTGACGCGCCGCTCTGGTGAGAGCTGGAGGTGCACAAAAAAAAAAAAAAAACAGCCAGCAGTTTGATTTTTCCATCTTTAAAAAAAACAGTTCTGGTGGGATGTTTCCATGCTGGGTCAGTTTGTGGAATTTTCTACCTCGGGTTTGCCTCGGTTTTTAAGGGCCTTAGGAGAGTAAAGCATCGATTGAGACGCATGAAGTTTTGTGACTGGAGAGGAGAGAGCCAGGTGCAGCCCAATAAATGTGCTAATTTATGTTTTTCAGCGGATTTGTTTTGGGTCTTATCCAACAGGTTAAAGATAAATAGACACAAATATGCATTCTCCCAACCTGGAATATAAAGCGAGCCTTTTGTCATAACAGTTAAATCCTTATCACCATTATGTTCGGTTACCATGCTTTGAATTACATTTAGATTTATTTTTAGGATATAGTTAAGGTTGAAAATAGTAAATAGTTACTAAAATTCTGTAGCAAAAAAAAAAATGTGCGAACAGGCCCTCTAATATGATTTTTTCAACAAAAGTAGTTAGGTGTTGCTGAGCTCTAAAAGGGTTATAAAAATGCATCAAAGTACTTATAGGTCACAATAAACCGAGTGAGTAGTGCAAAAACAGTATCATTAACAATAGAGACAGTTCAGGAATTTTAAAATGAAATAGATTTTCATATTTTGTCTGTTTAATCTCCCTCTGTGTGTCATGGAAACCGATCAAGCTGTTCAGCAACGTCCCTCCAAAACAGCCCAGGGACCTTTTTAGGAGGTCAGGGTAGCACTAAGGGTTCATCTCGAGAGAGCACAACAAACACTCACTCATACAACTCAGCTCAGTTCTGGGTGGCATCACATGCTCTATAAGACAACATATTTCGCGACACAGTGTTTCCATGACAGTGAATAACCTGCTATGTTTAAATGCTGGAATTCTGCTGCATAAGGTTTTAACCTCTGTGAGTCCAGGAAATGAAAGCATCTGCCTAATGTCGGGCACCAGTTTGAGGAATGACCAAGGTTCCACTTTCTGATAAAGCAGCCCCTTAGTAAAGGGTTTATGAGTTGAAGCTAATGGTTTTGTAAATGGTTAATAAACAATTTACTGATGCTTTATAAATCTTTTTCTATCCTTTTAGAAGAAGAATCTTTGTCTTGCAAGTCTTTGAAAAATCCCTACTGGTGTATATCCTCCTCCAGCACGACACTTGGTTATAAATGTTAATGAGTAATTAAGGAAGGGTTCTTAGAATAATCCAAGTCTGCAGTGGAGAATGTTACGTTTCATTCGCCACTAGTTTTAGTAATACTTTGATTGTGGTCCAGATGCTCTGCAGCCCCTTTCCTGAGGGTATGTAATCAAGCAGTCCTCCAAGGGGGTTTTCCTGATGAACTAAAGAGCTACATAAAAAACAAAGCACGTGTCATACACTCCACTAGCCACAGATCCTTTTACAACCTGGAAGCCAAAAAATGTTCAGTTTAGTATTTTTTTATTATTGACGCCCCCCCACCCACCCACAAACACAAACACACAGACAGTTTTAGAGGTAGCCTGTCTTCAAGTGTGCATCAACATTAAAGTTAAGCCAGGAACCTGCATCATATCATTGCTTGGGTAATATATCGCAAGATATAGTCATGCACAAATGCAAACTAATAACAACCCTTTATTAATGATTAATTACCATTAACAAGTGTGGGAGGAGGATATACACTAATCAGAAGCATTTTTCACAGATGGGTACCCCAAACATTGTTTCAATTAATAGCCTTTAATATGTCTGTAAAACATTACTGAATTATTTATTAATCATTAATAAAAACCATAGTTACAAATTATAACCCCTTTACTTGACAGAAAGGGATACAAATTTAGAGGACAACATTCTTAGGTGTCATCATTAAGTGATTATGTATTCCACAGCTTTAAAAAAAACTGTTTATTGTTCAGCTGTACTTAGTAAAACAAAGTAAAAACATGCAGAGAAGCTGTACAAAAGCAGCACAGTGTTTCTCATGTTTCCAGCCTACCAGTGCAATGTAGAGAAAACCAGACGACTCTGGGAATGCAGTAATGTTTTTCATGTGTTTTGCTGGCTGGTCACAGCACCGGGTCCTCTATTTGTTATTCATGAAGGAAGCTGGGTGAAGAGGCCTTCTTATGATGCACATTTTTCTCTCTGCTCTCTCTCTCTCTCTCTCTCTCTCTCTCTCTCTCTCCCTCCCTCTCTCTCCATGGGGCTGCTTGACAACTAAGCAAATAAGCTGTTTTAGTTGTAGTGAATACTGCAATTAATCTGGCATAATGAGCATGACACCATCAGCTAATTGACATTATTGTTTCTTTTAGATCATCTTCAAATCATTTACACAGAGATGTTCTCTCTCTCTCTTTCTCTCTCTCCACTCCCCCTCTCTCCCCCTCTCTGTGTCTCCCACTCCTTGCCCTCTGTTGAGTCTTCAATATGCAGATCGGCCATTTCTGCCCCCGGGCTATTTTCTTTGGTAGACTTTTGAAATATGCAAATGCTTCTAACAAAAATTGCAAAGGAGAAAAGGGGAAAAAAACCTTCATCTGGGCTCCAGGAGTTTTCCATTCAAAGAAACAGATGATTTTCTGTTGTTTGTGCTCTCGTTGTAGTTCTGTTTGCTATGTCAGTCAAGGGTCTGTCTAATTAAGAAGAGAGAGAAACACAAACCCATGCAGACCAAACAAACAAACAAAAAAAATTTGCAAGGATTACACTGCTGTTGCTGCTTTTGCCACAGTTATCAAGTTTATCAATATTTTCTGCAGAGTCAATAGCAAGCTCTTCCTCAATATGGGTTTTGGTTGTTTTCATACTGAACATCTGAAATCATGCTTTATTTTTATTGATTCGTTTTATGTCTGTTGCAGAAGCCATAAGACCAAGCAAGCTGTTGTCTTCCTCCGCTGCGAGCCATACGGTGTGGTGTTTACAGAATGAACTGTGCTGAACTGCCTGTCTACACTGAAAACACTGCTGAGAGAACAGAACTTATCTCCATGGCTTTCATCCCTGTACTCTTTATATTCCACCTCTTCAGTGTCATCCAGCAGTTCTGATCATGAGTGTGTTTGACCTTCAGCTCTCCCTGAGTCAGAGGGATCCTTCACAGCATGAGTCTCTACCCACAACCCCCTGCTGTGTGTTTAAATCAGAAGCAGAGGCAGCCACAGAGAAGAGAGACAGAGGGGGAGAGGAGGAGAGACAAAGTGTGGTAGTCGGGGCTACAGAGAGAGTGGGAAACAGAGGATATTGAGGGGAAATGATCAAAGTATATCTGTTTCCAAAGTCCCCATTCACAGAGACTTATATCCAAATTTATAGGAAGGCGACGTGTCTGAGGTTTGAACATGTGCCATAGTGCACTATGATGTGACATTTTTAAATTGGTCTTCAGTCAATAACTTTGTTTAAAGATGACTCATCAGGCATGAAAAAGTTTGCTGGGACAGACATCCATTTCTTAACTGCACTTGATGCGGTGGAATCACTCGTAGCAGAGAGATACCAGAAGGAGAGGAAAGGGAGGGAGGGGGGCAGTGGTGTTTACTGCACTGGAACAATTGTCAATTACAAACCCCTGCTGTGACTTAAATGATGACACCCGACGGACAGATGCACTGGTTAAACACTCTTGTGGGCCAGCCCATTATGCACGAGTGGGGGGAAGTTAATGTGTGAAAATTACATTCATTAATCCCAACGGATAATTTGAAAGGGGCCAAAGTGACAAGGAACAGCACAGAGAAAATACAGCAGGGAAAATGGTATGAAGACATCACTCATCCCTCTTTCAGTTTCTGTGTGAGCCTGTGTGTGTGTTTTTTGGTGTGTGTGTCTGTGTCTGTGTCCAGGTGCTTGCAGGTGTATGCAGGGACTGCAATTTGCCTGTTTCTAAGTATCTATGTGCATTAACATAATGGTAAAATATGTTCTTGGAATTATAAATCTATGATGAATATTTATTCTAATCTACACATGGGAGAACAACATCTGGACCATCGTAGAAGAAAAACAGAGGAAATTCAGCAAAGATTAGAGTCTCAGCTTTTGTGCATTCAGATGAAGTCACGGCCTATACAAAAAATATGGTGCTTATATAGCTGAAAAAAAACAAGACATGGAAGTTGGATTAAAGGGGAGGAAGCCTTTGAGTTTTTAATTTCCTCTTAGCTTTTACTAAAGCTCCCAATCTGAAATAGAAAAAAATACATTGTGACTATATTTGTGGTTGTATTGGTGTCTTCCCACACTGGTATCTAATGAGATTTTATCCACGTTCCCTCTCTAAAGTTCCCCTGCCGTCCTTCGAATACAACTGCAAACAGTATGACAGAGAAATTTAGTCAGGAAATACCTGCAGCCCTGCAGCCTGTGGCTATGGACAACTGCAGCCCTGTACCCAGGCCCAGTCGTGCGCCAAGTCAAACAGCGGGTGTCCCTGAAGGGCTGGTCTGGCTGAGTCTGGCTGGCCCGGAGCCTTTCATGAATGGACAGATTTCTCTGAGGTTCGCGTGGTTATAAAGGCTCTCTGTAGTTAAGATGATTTCTCAGGTGGGTTTCGGAGGGGGAAGGAGGAAGTATCAGATACTGAAATACTAAGTGACTTCTGATACAAGTGGCAGAATGGATTTTGGCATTTCGATTCATTATGCTTTGGTCCTCTTACACTGCAATTCAGTAGATCATGGATCATCATTGAATAGTGGGTATAATAAAGTTTTATTAGTTTATCCAGTTATGAATGATCACAGTATCATTTACCATTTGTCTCTTGTATTTCATTACCATCAGCGGCAGTGTACACAGAGGCACACAGTGTTTGTACATGCAATATAAATAAATATCAACCTGTGATTATTCAGCAGGGTGGAGTGAGAAGAAGTGGCTAAGTTTTATGATGAGGTTTTTTTTTTTTTTGTTAAAGAACATATTTGAACAAGTCCGTATTACTGTGAATGCATCAGCACCAAGTAGTAATATGGGAATCAGCCAAGATGTCAATCAAGACACCTTACAGTGGCCTCTAATTAAATAAGTACGGTGAATACCTTTAAACACAGCAGGTTAATGATGCCATGCAGCTTTGGAATTAACACTCACTGCACAGTGAGAAGGGTTACAGCTCTCATCACATGCTCCTTGAGAGAAAAAGAAAATATCTTGAGTTTCAGTTAGTTTAAAACTGCAAGAATTTTAAATTCTTGTTGAAGTTACTCATTTAGCGTTTTTATCAAGGACAACATACAGGCTGACTGAATACATTCGGAGCAGATGAAATTTGGAATGTGAAAGATATTATCACATCTCTGTGTGGATGTGTTAATGCAAAGATCGTCAAGCACAGGTTTTCAGTATCGACAGCAAATGGCAAATGAACCATTAACCCTGTTCTGTTGGCATTTATTATTTACTGTGCTGTACTGAATAAACAATAGTCGTTTTCGTTTAGCCATACTGGCACCACTTTCCAATGAGCCATAGTGATCCATACAAAAGGGCAAGTTGGAGCTATTTCTTTTTTTTTTTTAAGTATCTTGAATAACTTGTTGATACTTCATAGACTATTAACAAGATCATTTTAAGTTTGACCTTTGGTATAACCTTTTCATCAACCAATCAATTTCAGTGACAACTGAGAAACCTTGGTCCCTTAATGTAGACTGTGTAATATGATTAAAAGCTTTGGGGGGGAAAAAAGCTAATAAGTTGGCATTGATTTGCGATTGTCTGATCAAACTATTATTCCAAAGGACAGGAATGAACATTCAGTCTTCACTGAATTCAGTCCTCAAAATGCTGGGGATGAAATCACAACCGCTGAAGTCATATGTCAACAGGTCCAGCTCCATGACAACTGAGCAAACTATCTGCTGCCGGAGACCATGTTTTATGGTCGACACCTCTAGAAAAGTAAAGTACAAAAGCTTAATGACGCATGGAAACAAATCACTAGCAACGTTGGTGCGTCTGGCGAACACTCAACAGAAAACAACATTAACATTCATAGGTATACTGGTAGTTGCGATCTCAAAGTTTGCATTAGCTAACCGCAGACGTTTCTAGATCCCGGGGCTTCCAAACAGACACGATCGCCCTCGGATGCAAACAAGAGGCAGGGGGGGAGAAATCGAGGGGCATAACGTTAACCCACGACAAGGCTTTTGTCGGTTGCGGTGTTTGACTTCCCATCCTTGAGGAAATGTCCTGCAGACCCCGCAACTCACCCTGTGTCATCAGACCGGCCCCGAGCGCCAACACCAAACGAACAGGATCAGAGACGACCTTGGGATGCTCGCAGTGAAAAACACAGCCTACTTCAGCATCCCGCTTTGATGTACATTATCAAAGACCTTTTTCCTCCTCTCCTCCCTGGACCAAAGGCTACTATTGTTTTTGTTGTTGTTATTGATATTGTTTTCCACCCTTATAACACAAAGCAGTCTGACCATGACTCTGATGCTAATGTGGAGGTGGAGAGGGTGTTTTAATGAGCTGAAGAGTAGATCAGAGGGGCTCAGGGGGCTTAGAGAGAGGGAATAGGTAGCACCGAACATCAAAACACATCTAGTACTTATGCTTTTCACCAGCCCTGACCTTTCAACACCAGCTAGACGATGTAACATGGAAGTGATGAATTTGTACTGCAAAATAATACGGACAACGATATAGAAAAAAAAACAGCTGAAGGTGAGTCAAACAATGAAAAACGTGAATTTAGGAAAGAACATCATTTACTGTGGCCACCATTTATATATCTGTAATCCAATCAATAGCCGTTCCTGCCTGGAATAGACGGCAGTGACTTAGAAATAGCATGGTATTGGAAATAGCCATGATTTCAGTGGCATACCTATGATCTGCGGTTTGGTTGACAAGGGCGAAGTGAATCTGTGCAAACTTCGACACACGAGTTATCAACGTTGACCGGTAGCAAGTCATTGTGACGCCGCTGACCTCTCAGGGAGTGGAGAGCGATACGATCCAAAATGGAGGAAACTGTCGTGGCTCATCGGCCTTAATTCGACTTTTATTCAACCCACCTTTGTCTGTATAAAGTGCTCCACAGTGGAGAAATGGTCCGAAGGGGCCGATGGTACAAACGCCTCTTTTGATGTGTGATGTTTTTGTCCCATTATCAACTGAGTTAAGATGGAGTTAACTTGAGAGCTTTTCTTTCAGTAACTCTATTGAATTAAATTATGTCCAGTCAGGGGAACTATATTAGATTTAAAAAGTCCAGTAAAGAGAAAACAGAAGGAAGCTCAGAGGGCTATTATGGCTGACCAGTGCTAGCATGTTCCTGGTTGGCCATAATGGCACTTAGTTTTCCAGCTATGGCTAGCCCTGTCGATGCATCCTCAAAGATGCTGAATAATGTCTGGAGAATCAGATCCAAACATCATCAGAAGAAAAAGTTGACCTTTCATACATGTAGCACACAAAAGGATATTGTTCGGGTTCAGACGTATTCTCACCAACTGGAAATACTCTGTTCGGTTTAGGCGATTGCTGGCACCTGCTTAGACTATGCAGGAGGCGGGAAATAACCTTTGTATTCTTCTTGTTTTCGCACCAGTCCCATGATAGAAACGTCATCAACACACCAGCTCGCTCGCCGTGAATTCTCCAGACGCCGACCCGCGCTACTCACACATGATCTCAGTTGGACATTACAAGAACTTTGTACCAGGAAGCCGGCAGGGTAATGTCCATTTAATGTCTGGTCCAACGGACTGGGACATTTGTGTTCTCACATATAGCTCCTCTTGTTAATGTCTACATAGGTCAGGGTTCCAGTGCATAAGTGAAAGATTTACAAGATTATAGAGTGACATATTTTGCAATGAATTTTGTTAAGCCAAAAAGCAATCCCATTCTAAAAGTGTTTAAGAAGGAAGTTGCCACTAATCTTAAACTGGAAAAGATCTGACCAATGATTATGTCCTTGTAGATGCAGAACTTCAAAGTCTATAACTTCCAATATGCTTCTGTTACCATGCTCCAACAATGCTTCCAAATTTTGGAGGGATTTTCCTGCATAGTACAGCAAATACTTTATACAAGTCAGATAATTGTAGGTGAGTCTGTCTCTCCGACCGCCAGACATGACCCTCATCCTTCTGCAGACTGAGATCTTGTTGTTTGAGCTCCCGCTGTGATGAAAGTTTATGAGCAACAGTCTGTATAATGAGATGATACAACAAAACACCTACTGGCACTGATGAGGAACTTTTGACTTGTCTGTCTCTATGAATTGGTTCATAGTTAGGAATGGATGCTCCATCACCTGGATGGGTTGATTTCCAGCTGCAACTTATTTCTCTGCAAACATTTTGTTTCTGCCATTTTGTGTTCACAGATGGCAGAGGTGAAATGGGGGGGGGCGCTAACCAAAATGCTTCCTCGCTCATAGTAGGGCCTGTGAGAAAAATTACCATGACATCTATCTAACTTAAAGATAAAGTATCCTTGTGGAGTCTTTCGTTTACCCTTTAATAGCTCATTACAGATCTGGTTGGTTTGGAAACTGTATTATAAACCTTATCTGGATGCAAAAACATTTCATGCCACACTTTGAAAACATGTTTTACTTGTGCAAAATGTCATTTAAATCAATAGTAGATTTTCTTTTGTAATTTATAGACCGATTAACATTTAATGAGACTTTCTACAAAATTTTAATAAAACACTATGTTATTTTTGCATGGCAAGACCCTTAACCCTCCACATTTTTTCTGCAGTTTTGTAACAAGTAAGGAAGGTATAGAATTGTATTTCTTTACGTTGAGTAAAATTCTAAGTAACCAGACTGACTTAGAAAATTAGGTTGTGGTTGATTGTTTGTATAGTGCCTTTTGAATTGCTCATAGGAATCAAGAAACCAATAGCAACTTACAATTTTCTCAAACTGTTTTTGATTTTGTTTAATCAATCACTGCATGTGTACAGAGGGCTTGTGCTCAAGTAACTGAATTGCAAATTGTACCCATACAGTTCAGTTCAGGGCCTTACCAATCAATTCTTGTGTTGTTTTTGCACATTAAAGGGACAACAAATCATCAGCATAAACTAATTGACCTTCAGAGGCTGCTGGGAGTCTTCAGCTGCCATCATGTTTTCTATCTGTAAATCTGCATGTATGAAGTAGATAATCTCCAGATGAATTATTGATAAGGACCATTAAATGGATATATACTGTATACACATTCCTGTTAAAAAAATAAATAAATAAAATGCATGTTTATAATGCATTCATTCTCTTTTGGACTTCAACAATACTTCTCTACCAGCATTACATTGATGATGCAAGAACATCAAAATGCAAAGCACGATGGATGTACTGTTCAGCAGGTAATAACTCCTGCCTAATAAAGTCACAAAGATTCGTGTTCAGCTGCTTCAACTACAAAAAAAACCTTTTTCTTCTGTGGATAAATCAGCTGTTCTTCATCAAAATATTGCATCTGTCTGGGTCTAAAATCTCCAGTCTCCCGAGTATAGCAATCTGTGGAGGATATGAAATACTACAGTTATTTTCAGTGTCGTAAACTCACATTGAAAAAAGGTCCATTGTTGCTCACAGTGCAAACAGGCTGATGCTTAGCAGGTGTTCACCATCTTAGTTTAGCGTGTTAATATGCTAACATATGCTAATTAGCAATAAATGGCATTGTTGCTAGTTCTGCATGTACTGGGCAGAAAAAATGTTGACCTGATGATGAGGGTGAGTGAAATTGGAGAGGATCCATATATTGACTCAGTTAAAAGGTTAAGGAACAACCAAAGAAAGTAGGATTCCTTCTCTGAGAGCAAAGAATAAGCAAAATTTGGTGCCACACCATCTAGTGGATGTTGAGGTATTTAACTGAAAAATTGAAAACTTTCATCTACTAGTGGCGCTAGAGGAAAAGTTAGAGAACTGCCAAAGTCATTCAAAGGGTTCTTCCTCTGGGCACCATATATATATATATATATATATATATATATATATATATATATATATGTATATATGTATATATATAAAATATATACCAAGTTTCAATGTAATGATCTAATAGTTCACTTGAAACCACAAACGTAACCTCAATGTAGTACTAGAGGGAAAGTCAGGGGATCACCAAGTTAGTAGGATCAATCATCTTGGGATCATGAATGTCTGAAAAAATTCACGGTGGGCAATCTACTAGGCAATTGCTGACAATTTCAGTCGTGACCAAAGTGGTAGACAGACCAATCGATAACTTTGCCATCCACAGACTTACAGAGTGGATATGATTTAAAATACAAAGTATTTTCACTAGCATAATGCAACTTTAACAAAAACATTTTCTCTTGGCTCTCCTGTTATTATGTTGGAGAATCAATAGAAAAAGGGAATTTATCAATAGTCTCAGAGTCTCAAAACCAGGTTAGAGTTCAATCAAGAGAGCAAAGTGTACTCGAACAAGGCAGATGGGAGGAAGAAAAAGAAAAGAGTTGTTTACCTTTCCTCCCCGTCTGGGTGGAGGGGGATTCATTAGCTGCTGTGTAAATCAATCTGGTTCTCCTTAAAGGCCTGTCAATTTAGCCCTGATGTCTGGCAGCCTGACATCACTCACTGGATATTTAACTTGAAAGCCAATTAATCATCATGATTAATTCACTCACAAACCACATGGAACTGTTTGACTTTACCTTATGGAATAAGAGCCAAATTCTCCAGCCTTGAAAAGAGGGAGAAATGAGAAGGATTGAAAGTCTCGCAGCTCCATTCACTCTTGATCAACCTCTCAATACGCAGTTTCCGCTGTAACTCCACACTCCACAAACCTAAAGCTCCATCTTTTTCTTCACAAACATGTCTATGCACGTACACACTCACACACACACACACACACAGCCGTGGTCCATGATTATAGAATGATGCTTGTAATTGAGGTTGCTCTTAAAATCTATAATGTTGACACAGGATTGAGCTGTGAATATACATGTAAATTTGCCTGTGCATATAATGAATTAACACCATTGTGTAGAAAAGCAGCAGTTTTCTTTGACACTGCTTACAATGAACAGCCAGGCAAAGATTTTCATAACTCAACTTAATATATCCTCCTCTTTGTCAAAAAAAAAAGGAAAAGAGCAATCACACATTAGGAAAGCGTAGTGTGAATATGTATTCCATTCAGCACTTTATCATTATCTTCCAAAATCTCAGCCAAGGTAATGGAAGTGACCTAAACTGTATGCAGAGTTATAGGAAAAGGAGGTTCTGCTATCAGTAAATGAAAAGATGATTTCCCTTCTCTTCAATCATCCATCATTATTTTCACTGCTAATTCACTGAAGCATGGGGAAATTCAATATGTACTTTAAACTCGATACTTTAGTGAACTCTGTGTGGTCTTGTGGTAGAATTTAACAGTCAAACTGGAGATCACATAAAAATGACAGGAAAAAGAGTGATCCCAAAATGCAGTTACAGATATAGTGTCACATTTGTCCTCTGCTAAATCGTTCAATGTGATTGGCCAAAGCAGACACAACGAAATGACAAAGTCAGGGGTTGAACGATTCACGACAGCAACTGGCTCACTGATGGCTTCCTGCATACTCAACTCAATCAGCAGATCAATCAGTCAATCGATCGTTACGGTACTGATCCAGTCAGATAATGTTTGTTTTTAGCTGCAGTCAAATCCCTTTTGAAGCAGCATATTATTACCATCATTGTATAGTCCAAGTGTAAGGTCTGACACCTCTGCTTCCAGACACAGCACGTTTCACTTTGTCTGTACACAAATGCCAAAGGCTAAGGATTCTTTGCGTACTT
Organism: Istiophorus platypterus; assembly: GCA_016859345.1. Lineage (NCBI taxonomy): Eukaryota > Metazoa > Chordata > Actinopteri > Istiophoriformes > Istiophoridae > Istiophorus > Istiophorus platypterus. The sequence goes on along the minus strand of CM029122.1, from coordinate 9,883,431 downwards.
GAGCATCTGTTAAACACATGTAACAGCTTTAAATTATGCCTGAGATACACATGCTGGTGGGACTGAAGAGTTTTCTAACTATTCCTAGGACTGTAAGAGATTAAGTTACCATCAAGGAATGTACTGTGGAAGTTTTTTATGTCGATGGATATTACTGATAATTTAATGCTTTAAAGAATAAGCCAGCAATATTCAATATTTTTCTCATCGTCAACAAATCTGACCACAGACCAAAAATAAACAAAGCATTATATATCATATTCCTCTGTGCTTAATAAATGTGGTCCTAAAACATTTAAGAGCATATAAATGTGTCACAGTTTTGAAGTGGCCAACAACTATTTTTATTACAATGAAGACAGTCACTGTAGTTTATTTTGAATAAATCCCACACAAACCGGTCTGCTGCTGTACTGTAACAAGTCACTTTCCTTCCAAGTATATGTTTTATTTAACGGCTGAAAATATTCCAAAATAGCTGCACAATTTAGTCCTGTTTGAGTAATGTTTACTAAAAACTGAGTTCCAGCTGTTGTGAAATTGCTCCAACTTTGAAATTACTGAGATATTTAAAAAGCAAAACAAAACAAAACAAATAAAACTATAGATTTGGTGTTTAGTTATAAAGCTTTATGTCTTCAGTGTGAACAAATGGGCTTTGGGTTGAGTGCCATAGACAGGTTAGGGTTAGGGATATTTATTGGGATTTATATAAAAATAAACTGCAACAGCAAATTTTTAAAGGATTCACAGTTGCAACCGGATTACACTCTATAGTAATGTAACGAGAATATTTTGTCAATTTACGTATCTGACAAGTCACAGATATGATGGTTATGAATGTGTCACCAAGATGTTTATAGACAAAGTATTTTTTTCTCTGCCAAAAAAATCTGATTCTCCAGTACAGTATCCATTTGTAGTGACTGCAGCCATAGTAAACTTTTAAGAATAGGCAATTGCAGCCCTTGGTTAAGGTTAAAGTTCACAGTGACTTCAGACACAGTGTGTTTATTTACATTCAACCAAAACCATAGTCTTTCCCTAACCTTTACCAGAGCACTTTTGTTGCCTAAACCCAACCTCAGAGAGGACCACTGCTCATGCAGTTTAGTTGTATATACATGGAATTTCTAGATGACAGGGCTAGAAAGAACTGAGAGACAGACTGGTTTTGAGTTTTTAACTTGACACTAAGAAAAATATAGAATAATACCAGCTTTATCCTTTAATATCCATGCAGTGCAGCAGCCTTACTGTAAACAACAACTGGGCTGAAAGCTTCATTTGATCTCTGTAACAGGAAGCTGAAAAGTTTAAAGAAAACAGCCCTCAAAAAGTTTTTCAAGACATATGAATCTAAAGAAAAAACAAATCTGTAAATCAAGTCATTTTTATTCAGCTACCGTAACCCAAAATCCTAAATCACAAATTTCCCTCAAAAAGCTTTATAATCTATATAGCGTACAACACCATCTATCCTTAAACTCTCAAAGGCCATAGAAAAACGAATGTAATAAACTAATAAAATGTAGAAGGTACAATAGAAACCTGTAACAGAGAAAGAAGTAAACATCTCAGAAAGAGCAACAGAGGAAGGATCCCTCCTACAAACATGCAGCAAATGTTGCATGTAGCCATAAAAATAGACCAAAGCAACAACAGCAAATGACAATGTTATATATTTACTGCTAACATATATGAATAATACGCTCTGGGAGGACGTAGAGCAACTTCCAGGTAGCAAGAAGACAGACTACACACATGCACAGGAGACAAAAACCTCTTGAGTCTTCAGATTTCCGAAAGAAGTTGATCAATGACATTAGAGCGCTTTTAATTAACTGATCCACCTCTCTTGATAGACAGCAGCCCCCACAACAAACACACACACACTCACACACGCACACACACATAAACACACAAACACCACCACCACATACAACCTCCAACTGAGCCAAACTCTGCACCTAAATGCCCGCCACGCAAGCCCAAGTCTCTATTTGAAGAGCAGGACATGAAAGCAACTGTGGACCCTCCACGTGGGCTTGTATCGGATCTTAATTAAAAAGCCTTGCATATTATTTGCTGTAACAAAGGGAAATTTGGGGGTTCATTTAAATCCAATTAGGCCTGTGCTGATGCCTCAGGAGATGAGAGAGTAATTGCTGTTTGAACACGAAGGTCTTTGTTCTGGGCTCCAGTAGATTGATAAAGGCAATAAGCACACAATGTTGAGCGACTGGAGATGGGACGGGTGCTTACAGTATGAAGACTTTAACACACCGGGACCACATAGCAAGACAATTAACAGTATGGAAATTGTTCCTTGTTTTGTTCAGAAAAAAACATGTGATTGAACCCCCTTTGCTGCAAGGTGTTACTGAAAAAAATCAGTTGAGTTAATTGCTTCAGTCATTATTGCCTGATACCACATGCAGAGACCCTTACCATAATCAAAGTGCAGACTGTTGGTGTATAATTTCTCTAACTGAAATAAATTTCTTCTTATAATGTGGCTATCATCTATTTTTTCCACACTGATTCATCCACTATTAAAGTCATTACTGATTAATGAGAGGCTCAGGTGTTCCCTCCAATTGGACAAGGTGGGTGGTGGTAGCGATCAATAACCAACACAACCTGCCAAATCTCAAAAACCCACACACACAAACATGCACACACACACATGTGCGCACATGCACACACATATGCAAACACACACACACACACACACACACACACAGTTCTGGAAAACAGATGTTTGCTGAGCAGAGAGGGAGAAGCTGGCTTTGCCTTTAGTCCACTGATTCAACAGTGTGTCCTGACTGGTTGTGACCTCTCACCCTAACCTATCTGATGGTCATTTGATTGTGTCTGGTTCAGTATGGTAACACCACAACCCACCAATCACTGAATGAAAATTAAAAGGAGATTTGATGGGCTCATGTGATTACTGAAAACCATAAAATCTACTGAGTTTAAGGAACTTTGGCTTTTACCTGTCTGGGCCTATTTTCTCATAATCCATCCATGGGTTTAGGGAACAAAAGCACTTTGGTTGAGGTTAGGAAAAGATTTTGGTTTTGGTTAAACATTAACCAACTTCTTCTATATTTAACCAGACCACATTCTTTTCCCGAACAAAGTGCCATGAGTGGCTAAATAAAACCGTCAGAAAGTTAAATAATGCCGTAGTCACTAATATTGGATATTGTACCGCAAGATCAGATATTTTGGTGGAAAATAAAATTAAATATATGTCAATACACATTTTTCTGATATATGTCCAGTGTCAACATGTTTGTGACTTGCCAGATTTGTTAAATAATTACATTTTCTCATTATGTGAATACAAATATCTAACCCAGTCTGCATTATGTTTCCTTCAAAACTTGTTTGCTGTTGAAAATTTAGTTGTATATAAATTTAAATTCTAAGAGACAGAGTTAGGCCAGTTAACTAATGTTGGCAAAAAGACTGAAAAATACTAAGTGACAATGAGTATGTGTGTGTGTGTGTGTGTGTGTGTGTGTGTGTGTGTGTGTGTGTGTGTGTGTGTGTGTGTGTGTGTGTGTGTGCGTGTGTGTGTGTGTGAAATCTTAATCACTTCACTATGTAGTAAACATGAGACTGGCTAACTAACTAGCTGCTGGCTGTAATGTCATATTTAGTGCACAGACATGTGAGCACTATCAGTCTTCTAATCTAACATGAGCTGTAACCCAGAAAAATACTTTCAAAAGGTCTTTACAGTAACATTATAACATTCATTTTATAGTGTGTGCATTTCTAAAACTTAATATTTAATATACCAGATACAGTATTTGTGTTTCATCTGATCTGAGGATTAGTTTGTTGAGGTGTATAAATCTAAATTGTCATGTTGCATTATCTCTTATATGTGATACTTATTAACCAAAACAATTGACCCCTCAGTGATTCTAAAATTAACTTTATAAAAGGAATGCAAATTTCCTCCCATAATTTAATTTTTTTTAAATGACCTGAACCTTTCAAGCAGCTTCTTATGATCTATGGTTACATTTTACGTGAGATCTTGCAGTTGTGTGAGACAGCATCAGTCTTACCAGCAAAAGTTACCACAGGTGAAATTTTTATAATGCAACTTAGTTCACAGACGGAGGAGGCCTGGGTGCATCAGTCGATCAACTAAACATTGGACTTGTTTGCTTGTTTCCAGTTTCAAACTGATAGTCAGTGTTGTTTCTTTAATCGCAATCCCGATCATTCTATAAGCTTATTCATTACTCTGATCTAAAACAACCAGTAATACTTCGGAAACGCATTATCCCAAAGTAAAATGAAGATATGATACAGTCACATTGATAAAACATTCTGCCATGTACTTTGACAACTGATTACGATCTGATGGATTGTAGATTTAACAGGACACAAATAAGATGTATCATACATCTGTCTGTTTGTTTTATCTTTCTGTATAATTGAATTAGTCAGTTTGGTGCATATAAAACAAAACAATATGTACAGTATATACAGTCCAATCAGAAAGTATTCTGACTCCCTCACTTTGTCACATTTTGTCATGTTGCAGCCTTTTGCTAAATTCAGTTTTCCCCTCATCAATCTAAGCTCAATACCCCATAATGACAAAGAGAAAACAGAATTTTAGAATTTTTTAAAAAATGTATTAAAAAAGAAAAAAAAAAGAAATATCATTTTGACATAAATATTTAGACCCTTTGCTGTGACACTCTATTTGTAATCCAAAATTTGCCTCAAGGGACTTTACAGTCCATACAGCATACAACACTCAATGCTTCATTCAGCTAAAAAAATAATAAAAAAAAATCTCCCCCCAAAAAACCTTTTAACAGGGAAAAAAACCTTTGAATTAAAGGTGACATCCATCATTTTTTGAAAAATCGTCCTCTGTGGCATATTAACATAAAGAAAGTAAAAGCTGCCTGATGATTTGATCTATCACCTCTATGTCTGTGCTTCTGTATGTGTGTTTAATGCAGGGTCTTTAATTACCTGATCGATACAACAGGGCTGCTAGTAACCCCCAGCATCAAAGCATCAAAACATTATATAGCCAAGTGCAAAATAACAGGAAAAAAATAACACCAAGGTCAATATACACATATATGTTAAGTATATTTGTATATTTAAAGAATATTAAATGCATGTGTGTGCGTTTGTGTCTTTGTTGTTGCTGTTGTTGCTGTGTGTGTTAATGTATTTGTGTGTGTGTGTGTTTGTGGCATTCACTATTCCTCAGGAATTGAATTTTGGAATTACAGTGCTGAAATTGGTTGAAGTAAATGTTCTTTTTTCATTGAAAGATTTACTTTCAGGAAGAAGTGCATCTCTCTCGCTCTCTCTCTAGTTCACCTGTCGAACAGTGACCACATGTTCTGTCCTACTTCAGTTGCCATGGTTTTTTGTGTCCTCCCCGGTCGAGGTTGTGGTTAGAATCTGTCTCTGTTTTCTGTCTTTGACAGTTAAAATATGTTCTGCAAAATTATTGTCTCTGTTTAGGGACAGATAACACCGTAGTCTACTTTGGCTTTTATTTTAGTTCCTTCCACACTTTCAAACAGGTTTTCTTTATATTTTTCTTTATATTTTGTTGAATTTTGTTAATATGGTTTACTTTGATTGGTGTTTCGATAGTAGTGTTGTTGTGAGACTGGTGAGAGTTTGTTTGAGAGGGGGCAGTTAGTCTCCGCACCAGCTGACATAGGGGACTCTTTTCTGGGCTCAGCTCTTGGTTTTGGAGGGCTTTGAAATGGAGGGTGTCTAGGGGGCTGGATTTTAGGTGCTTAAAAAATGTGAGTGCTCTCTTTTGAATGTTAATTATCAGTGGGTGTCTGCCTAATTCTGCTCAACAGGCATTTGTTGGTGTGTTTCTTTGCATGTGTAAAATGTATCTGCAAAATTCAGCATCTAGAGATTCTGTTTATCCCAATGGGTACGGCTATGATGACTGAGCCGTCCCCATACCTCACTACCATATAGTACAGTGGGCAAGATAAAACTGTCAAATATTTAAGCCAGATTTTAGTTGCCATTTGCAACTCTTCTTTCTTAATATTCCCTTCATTTTCTTAGTACATTCACTGCCATTTTTAAAATTACAGATGCTGTTATGGTTATACCAAGATAGGTATATCTCATATGTGTTCAAGGATTTAATTATTTATGGTATTTGTTTTCCAGGCATCTGGGGAATTCTTGAAAAATCATTATATTAGTATTCTTCATATTTACTGCCAGGCCCTTAGTTCTGGCATTATTTATCTACTATGTCCAGCTGTTGCAGTCATCCTCATTTAGTAGGAGATAGTAAAACAAGGTCATCAGCATAAAAAAGGGAGTTGACCTCTAGGAGATCTTGCAGGGAGAGGCCAGGAGCAGAGCATTAATTCATCTGAACAGCAAGTTCATTTAGATACACACTAAATAACGTGGGACTTGAAGCGAACCTTGATGAACACTTCTTCTCTGGTTGAAGAATTCCTTTTGGGTTTTTTTCCATTGTATCCATACTGTAGAGGTCTGTAATATTACTATTGCCAAATGGAATCAAATGCTTGCAATAAAACATGCAAATGTACATGGTTGGTGGTGTGGTATTTTGGGAGGAAGCCCATAAAATAGAAAAAAGATTGAGTGTTCGTCAAAGAAATCTAGTATTCCTCTTTTTAGAATACTACAGACTGATTTACCTGGACAATTGCTGACACAGGTGCCAAGGTAGTTACTTGAGTCCACTCACTTACAAATGGGGGAAATGAGCCCTGGGCAGCAGATGTCAGGAAAATAACCTGACTACTGTGATTTGCCATGTTTTACTGGTGAGTTCTGCTGGCAAAGTTCTCTTTCATACCTGCCTTTAGGTATGTTCTTTCATTTCATAGAGGGCACCATGACTTCATTATATCCTGGGGGAAAGGGTATAACGAGTGAGTGAGTACATCATTTTGACACCATGTTTCTGTCAACACAATTACGTCAACGTCTTTGATAGTATTCATGAATTCAGGGTTTTCACTCTCCAGCTCCAAAGGTTGAGGAGTGGAGACCCTGATTATTCCAGTACTGAACAATAATTTGATATGTATTCCATGGAGGCATGTATTATTTTCACTAGTATTATCAATGTATGAAGGATTACTATTGCTATTACCACTACTACCTAACAATGCATTTCTCTCTCTCGCTCTCTCTCTTTCTCTCTCCCGTTCTCTCTCTCTCTCTTTCTCTCCCTGTCAGACTGTGAACACACCTTTCAACCTTCCTCTTAAGCTCTCTGAAGATATTACTTTGGCTTAGAGCAGTCTAGGAGAGAGGGAGCACAGCCAGGACACCAAAACACTCTTCTTAGGTCACATCTGGGACCCCTTGAAGGCCAGAGGTCACATGATGAAGGTTAAAGGGCAGATTTCTTGCCTTGGGCCAAGGTCAAGGCAGCAGAGGTCAGGGTCTGAGTTGTCAGCTTCATGCTGCCCTTGGCCTTGAGCTGATCAATAGGAGCAGGCCTCTGCTTGCCTCGGCCAAACGATCAATGAGACATTTACATTTAGTCCGGACATTCACAGGCACATCCCGATACCCCCACATTTCCCCAACCCTCCATCATCCATTGTCTACGCTGCCTGTTTTTTCACAACAGCTGTTCCCTTGATCACTCTTCCCTTCCCTTTGAGCTTATTGTTTTGGTTTTACAGCCCATAACTTTTCTGTTTTGGTTCAGTCTCACAGCTCTCATCAGTAGTGCTTCAGATGCAGCAGGAGCAGACAGCTCCTATAAGTGGAAATAATTAGTAGCTGCAGCTTGTTTCAACAGGAAAAGTCCTGAAAACCTGCTGTACCCTATTTAGCACCAAAAAGAAGATAGAATGGAGCAGCCTAAAACCTGGATTTGGTTTTATGGCCAACAACTTTACTGTTTTGGCTCACTCTTACCATAATTTCCAGCCTCTGAAAGCAGCTGTTTTCACCTGGTTATAATTACTGCCGCAAGTCTTTGTACTTTAAAGTAGATCTCTGAGGTTTATTTGTGTAAAGAAGTTTCTTGGTTCTCCACATTTTATAAGCTTTGTGCAAAATTTTACTCATATGTGAAAATTATGAAGGTCAAAAAAGATTTCAGTAATCTGATGAAATGCATTTCCCAGGGAACAGGAATTTTAAGAAATCTTAGTTTGCTAATTATTTCTACCAGAGGAACTATGGTCTAGATGAAGTTCCAGGGAGCTTTACATCTGAAGAAGTCCTTGCTGGGGGGGTTGTACTTTCTGACGGTTCAGGAACTTTCAAGGTCCAGCTTTTGGGGAAATCAAAAGTTCCTGAAACTTTTAGTGGAAATGAACGTATATGGAAACACCAACATATACAGTAGGTCTATTTGGGAACCAATTTGACAGCAGAAAAAAATTAAAGCCATCAGGATGTAGGCGCTGGTATTATCTTTTTGCTAGTCCTGCTGAATGTCTATAATGTAACGTCCCATTAAAATTGCATTCCAAACGATTAAGTAAATTTCAGAGGAGCACAGTGAACTTCATATTTCCAACCTTCCCTACCCTGCAACATTAATCCCATCCTGTTTGTGTTAGGGTTGTTGTTTGTCTAGTTTTGTTTGTTTTGTTTTAACAATGTGCGTTGATTGTCAGCCCGCTCCCACTTTTTATTGGGATTCTGGTTCGTCCCTGTGAGCTCTGTGCACTCTCTCCACTAGCCGCTGCCATCCTGAGCCCTTCTCCATCCTCTGCAGCTTCTCTGTGACATGGGACATTTAGACAAACTGAAGCTATGCTGTTTGAACAGTGTCTCCTATTAGATGGCCTTTCCTTTATATTCACACATGGTGCATTTCCAGTCCCAGAGCAATTATACACATGACTACACTTGGAGCTAAAGGAACAGGCTGAATCTTTATCACCAGCCAAAGAGCAGCAGCAATGAGCCGCCTGCCGTCTGTGCCTGTGTCTGCATTCCCAGTCAAAGAAGAGGGAATATTATTTTGTTCTAATCAAATGACCAGGATTTGGACAAGAAAAGTTAACATAGACCACAATTAGCATTTTGCATTCTTTGCAAAATCACTCCTCTGAAAGAGCTGAGATAATTATTCACTACAAGTCAAAGTTTTACCTTAGGTTCAGCAACATCACCTAATAGCTGTGCATAAAAGACGTACAGACTGATAATGACAAGACAACAAGAGACCCAAGTAATGAGAGCACCTTTGGCTTAGCCTCTGTTCCACTAGCTTCTGTGACTCATTGTAATCTCTCATTGAGCATTTATCTATCATCCTTTCTGAAAAAGTGAAACCTGTTCCTGGGCTTTACTATCCAGTTCCCACTATCCTACCATCAATTTTATGCAGTTCTTATAAAAATGAGCAGCAGCATGCATACCCCGTATAACTTGCTTTTTTTTTTCTATGCATGGTATAGACAAAAGCTCTTTTCAAATTATATTTTTTCAAATTTGAACTTTAGTCTCTACTGTTGGAAATTTTCTACACCAGTCATTCCTCTATAACCTGCTAGAATCCATGTCTAAAATTGCTACGGCCGCTCCACTCACCCATGGACTCGTTTATTCTATTATGAGAATTTCCGATAGTGAGGATACGTCCCACTTAGCAAAAAGAACTAAAGAAGTGTCAACTCTTACAGTTTATTTACATGAAAATAAAATCCAATATTAGCGCTAATAAAATTGATTCAGACACATCGTAAGAAACTGCTCTAAATACAGCAAAAAATGCTAGATTGGGGTATTTTAATGATGTGACTAGTAGGCTGACACTGCTGGTAGCCCTCTTGGAGTACTACGTGAACATATAGGAGGTAAGAATGAGAAAATGCTTTGCCTTTTTTTCCCCAGTCTAGGCAACAATTAGGCAACACAATAATAAAAGACCACCATTGTCCAGACAAATGAAATAAAATGTCTCAGCATGGTAGTGGTTATGTTCCAGGGCAGTATTTTTAATTTATGTTGAATTATTAAAAATGTCTGTGTGATATGAATGGTTTTCTTACTTAGAAACCTTCAAGATCTGATTTTACTTCAGCTAACGAAAGGGGAATATTACTTAGTGTAAACACTTCCTGATGGTCTTTGCCAACATGGAGGCCCTCTGTTGGCCTTGTGTATCAAAGAAACCTTGTGTATCAAAGGAAAAATATGAACTTGAAAATGTAACAATGTCCCCAAAAATTATCAAAATATGCTTCAACATTCAGTTTGTCCATCACATATCTATAAAAAAGGCGTCTTTGAGGACAAGGACAATCATGTTCTGAAATGAATGGTATCACCTTTTCCAGGATGAAGCAGTGTCAGAGAAACTGGCAGCAGCTAAGATGAAGGCAGGACGTTTGAAGATGAGGAAAGATGTGTGAATCCACACCTTCTTTTCAGTGTCCCAGTGGGGAGTGTATATGGGAAGGCAAGTCATGTATTATTTAGAGTCAGATCTTCCTTTTGTGCTTGATCAGGGCTTGATTGAGAGAGGTTGTGACTGCCCCCCCCCCAACCCCCCTGTAAGAATATGAAATGTCTGCTCAGGAATGAAGGTGAACTTGTGACCTCCACGCAGAACTCGGTCAGTACCTGCATCCACTGAATGCAAAGTGCAGGAAATGCATTACACTTCTGTTCTCCCATGTAGATAGATAGAAAGTGTCAACAGAATACTTAAGATATATTTCTCTCTTATACATTACTCATTGGACAGCTATGGGATAACCTGCAGCCCTGCGGAGCTGTTTTAAGTACTAATAGACCCGTGCACAGGAGTATTGGTAATGTGTCGGGGCCACAGGGAGCTATGTTTTAGCCAATCCCTAATTAAAGTGGAAACTCAAAGCGCTGTGCTCCTCTGCTGTTCAGCAAACGAGCCATAGCTGATATGCTCTTTAAGTCATTAGCAGCTCTGGTTCGTAGCCACAGCATCTTGTTAACAGAACAGGGGCTCATAATCCCAAGACAAGACACTCTTGCTTGTGGAGCAGTTCTTCCTGTTCAAAGTAGAAAAAAACAGTGTCATTCATGTTTATCTGCCACTGGTCGGTTGAGAAGTATAAAGGGAAATCATTGTGAGAACGCCTCTTTTACATTGATTTGCCCCATCAGTGTTCTTCATGAATACAGTTCACTTGGTCTCTAAAGAAAAGAAGCCTTTTGCATCCTCAAAATAGTTTTTGCATTAATATGTTTTCAGTTTTTGTGCTGCACAGTCAGCTGGGGCCTTCATGTGTGGGGTTTGCATTTTCTTCCTATTTTTCTGCAGGTCAGATGAAGCTTAGGTTAACTGCCATCTCTAAATTCATCATAGGTGTGAAAGTGAAAGTGCCAAATAATGGACATTTTAGTATGCATTTTTAAAAAGTATATTTCCATATTGCAAGCACAATGCCTTCTTTGGTGGTGATGTAATATCATTGTCTGTGCATGGTGTGATAAAAAGCCTTGGTGGAAATGGAAAAAAAGTGTCTGATCTTTTAAATATTGCTCATTATTACACATTATTAAACTCAAAGCTTCTTAACATTAGTCTTTTTGATGCAATTTGGAGGTGAGATGAGTAAAAATGAAGTCCAATGGAAATTTTGTCCAAAGTCATTAGAAGCAAAGGACAGAAGTAAAGTTCCCAATAGTTATAGTTTTAAAGTAGAAAACCTATTGTTCTTTAAGCATTGTTGTACCTTGTGTTAGTTCATGACCAAAAGTCCATTCTTAAACATAAAGGGGAACATAAAAGGATTTTATACGTCAGAAAGCGTTTACAGTGTCTGGGGAGTACTACTACAACATATCTTTAAATGAGGAGAGAAAAATAAAGTTGTGAGAAGCTTTTTTTGGCTCCAGAGGGAGCTGTGTGAAATCTCATTAATTGCCCCTCGAGTGAAGTGACTTGTGTCAGCTTTTGTTTAGTCTGAAACTACAAGTTTGGAAAAAAAGGAAAAAAATCAGGGGTTGTGGAGTTAGCAAGATGTGAGCTTACCAGACCTCTGAGGCCTAGTCCTCACTTCGACTGAGGTTATCAGCTCAAGGCTTCATTAGCCAGAATTAGAAAAGCACACTTGAACTGTTATAACGGACTGACCATTAGCAGTCCAGTTGCATTGGGGGGAAGGTAGGCATGAAGTTTTGACAAGGAAGAGGAAAACATAGAACAAATAGACAATATCTATGGTTTTGCTGCATCAATTTTGATCCTTTTTAAATGTAAACCGACACATTATGGAAGAACTTCTTTGTCTATTTATAGATCCTATATATATCATAGTTAATCAGATGTTTGGACCTATTCTCAGGCTGCTGGGCAATTAAAAAATATTCAAATTCATTTTTCATTTGAGACCTTTACTGTACAGTAAGTGGCTTCGGCTGCCTAAGTTGGTTTGTGTTGGAATTTATCTTTAGGTCTGTGGTCTCTGATATGAAGACAAACAGTAAGTTATTTAGACAATTTCCTAATAATGATGTTCCTGTTCGGACACAAATGGAGGCACTCAGTGTAACTGTTCTGGAAGAATAGAGGCTTCAGATGTAAGAGGCAAGCGGTATTTTATTTGTGATCTTTGGGTGTTTTATTTCCTCTTTACAGTAACTCACGGGCAATAAGTTAAGCATGAATAAGTGCTGTGAATGGAAAAATGCTGCATCTGAATAACAAATCAAAAGCAGGTTAACCTTCAAGCTACAGTGTACATTGATTCAGTGTTAAATATGCATTCAGGAGATTTATTGTTCTGCATTGATAGGACATTGTCTGTGAAGCTGGACAAATGCAGGTTTATGCTGCTTCTTCACTCCCTCTGCCTTGTCAATGCTTGGATCTCCCATCAGGATAATCCATCATTGTGGCACACGATGCAAAAAAAGATATTAAACTCAATCTGAGAAAATGTATTCCCCGGGACTGAAATGAGAGTAAAATGCTGCTTAAGCATTTATAGGTAGTGAAGGTTAAAAAAGGACAAGACTGCATGTGACAAACCTTCAAACCTGTGAACTGGAATAAATATTTATTTTATAGCTGATGGAGTTTAACTTCATTAGAACCAGATGAGATACAAATTGTGTTTATAAATTTGTCCAGAAATGATGACATGTTGCAATGGAGAACCGCATGCCAATCATTATTAGTAATAAAGCAATGTCAGACTTGTAATGATGTAAGCTTATTTGTTCACTGTGCGGTGGTTTCAAAATCATGACTCAGATCAAAACAACATGTGCATATAGTGTAAGCAATCACTATAAATCCCAATCTGTATCTTTTCATTAAGATCAACCCAAGCAAAAGCCACATTAATTCAATATTAAAATGGAAGGAGGGAACAGATGGAAAAGCAGGAAAGAAGGAGCCTGAACAAGAGGGAAGGACAAGAGGCAAGAAAAGCCAAGGAAAAGATGGACAAAGGCCAGGCTCAGGCAACAAGTGTAGAGAAGAGCTTGACAGATGTTTTTTTGGATTGTACAAATAGAGATGTTTTCAGACACCTGTTGTCAGGTTATATCATTTTTAAAAATTGTCCTAACCTTTTTTTTTTATTAGTTAAATCACTTTATGTTATGGGAGTTAGCAGGGTGACAAACACAACCAATTCAACAACAGGAGACGTAACTCGAGCACCTCAGAGTTTCTGTGAAGATTTATTTAATGTAAAACACACACACACACAAACGATTAAATTATTCATTCAATGTGCACAGAAAAAAAAAATTCAATTGTTGCTTGTATGATAATGATAATCAAATATGAACCACCTGTTTAGCTTGATGTACTGCATATTGGTACATCCCGAGTTATAGATAGATAGATAGATAGATAGATAGATAGATAGATAGATAGATAGATAGATAGATAGATAGATAAATAGATTGTCTGTTTCATAATGTAGGGCCTGTAATATGCAGTGCAAAAATAATTTTCCAGTCATAAAACCCTCGTCATTTATCCTGTAAAGTATGTGCAGATGTCAAGGCCTGCTCTGACGCCTGTTGCTAAGGGCAACCCGTTCAGCCCCTCTGCCTGCCGAACAGATGCCCCTTTGCTCGTCCCAGAGGCTCAGATGTCGCCATGCCAACAAGCAGGTGTCCTGTGCCAATGGGCAAGAGAATAGCATGACATCTTCTGCTGAGTGTGGCAGGGCAAGGGAGGGACTGGACCGAGGTTACACATGGGCTAATGCAAACAGAGACACAGGCTGATACAAACAGAGCAGCAAAGCAACTAAGTGTGTGTTCCCACCCTGTGGAGTCTGATGTCATTTTTGCTATTTTTCTTCATATAGTTGCCAGAGTTGCAGACTGGTCGTCGATTCCCAGTGGTATCAGCAAGTCTAGCTTTTGATTTAATCATAATGTTAAAGCTGTGCTAAGTGAATTTTAAGGAATACCTCTTCTACTCTTCCATCTATGGGCAAAGATGGCTTTAGAAGCTTTAGAAGACCTGTTTTGGGGTTAAAAAAAAAGTATGTGTGTGTGTATATATATATATATATATATATATATATATATATATATATATATGTGTATGTGTGTGTGTGTGTGTGTGTGTGTGTGTGTGTGTGTGTGTGTGTGTGTGTGTATATATATATATCTTCTAAAGATCATGGTTCATAGACTATATTTAGTTTCATTCTTTCCTGAGAATGGGTTAAACAAAAACTTGTCTCTTGTCAAACTCTTGTCAGTTTTTGCCTCTGTACATTTTGGCAGGGCTGAAGGCAGCCCTGGGCTCTCGGAGGTCATTGCAGTGGGGAAAATGTAATGTGAACTTTTTATAGACTTTAATCGTTGCTGCCAGAAACAGCAAGAATATTATTAATTTGAAGCCATGTTTGTGTGCATCTGATGCGTGTCAGCCCAATAGTCCCTCCTTTTTCCTCTGTTTTTGGTCTCCACCCACTCAGAGCCTCCTAGCTGAAAACAGCTGTCCTCTGAAACCCAAAGATGTGGGTGTGAAAATAAAAACAATGTGCTTAAGAGTTGCAAACAAAAAAAAAGTTCTCTAGCACTGAGCTGAACTGCAGAGTCAGGTGACAGTCATCTATGGATTTGTCACTATTCCCCGCATATATGAGTATAATGTTTTCCATTTAAGATACTGGTTATAGCATCTTTAAATAAAGAATTCAGAGATCTACCTTTTTCTCAAATTGTGCCACAAAATTTTTCTCTTTAAAATGTTTCTACCTATCAGCATAAATGTATTATCAATGAAACAGTTTTCTTTACAGTGGACGTCCAGGTCAATAGAATTAGTGCAGTGGTTCAGTGTACAGATCTGCTTGAGGATACACATTGATTTCATGCTCTCTTTAGAATTTTTTTTTTTCTCTTCTTGGTAGCACCTTTTGCGAAGTCCAGATTTATTAGGTCAAGGTGATGGAAAATACAAAATATTATGTCCTTTTTTTGTCTGTTATTTTTGAACTGAATATTAGAAACATTTTTAAGTTTTAAATTTTAAATTTGGCTTTCTGAAAGTTAAACAATCTGCTCACCAAACTGTTATGGATATTGTGGTTATGACAGAAAATTAGTTAAATGTGTTGTTTAAGCATTTAAAATAAAATAATGTTGGCGAGTTGTAAACATCAATCACAAGGTTACAAATGTGTATGTAAAACTCTAGCTGAGCAACAACTGCTGTGACACTTTGTACAGCTTGTCATTCAGAGAGAGCATGTAACATTTAAACTTCATAGTGTTTTTCAAATTTACTGTAAATTGTTTGTATGTAAATCAGTGTGTGTGTGTGTAAGACAGTGTGTGTGTATGCTTGTGGCTTTCCTGAAAATGGTATCTGTGATTATTCATATCATTCAGAGGAGTGATTAAATATTCCTTATACCCTCAGAGCAGTGAAACAAATGAACCACGGCTGCGTTCTAACTGGAGCTGACAGATCTTTTAAATAATGTTTATTTATCAACGGTAACATTTACCAGCCTTCGTACGGTCCCTCTGGCGCATGACTTCTACTGCCTGAAGCCCGGCAGTGTCTCCTCAGCTGGCATTTCCTTTTTACTCCATGAAACTTTGCAAAACTTTGCAGTCTGTTTATCCGGGCTTCTTTTCCTCTTCTGTTCTCATTCAGATATGAACAAGAATATATATATATATATATATATATATATATATATATATATATATATATATATATATATACACAAGTGAAAAAATAAAATTTTACCTTATACTAAGAATAAGGAAAGTGAATTATCAAAACTGAAGAGAGTAGATTTAATGATGGAAAAAAAAATATGTCTTAAGTAATTGAAATGTATATCATAAAAGCAAGACAAATTGTAATTCAAATGCATGAATTAATAAATGAATAGATGAACATATTCATTTATGATCTGCATGGAGATACATTATTCACTCCATTCCCCCTTTCCCCACCATCCAAGCTAGGGATATCATTATACTTCAATTAATACAAAGTCTACTTTTACCATTGCAAAACCAAACACCACACTCTCCACACACAGGATTTTACTTTCAAGGAATGTCAGCACTACTCGGGGTCAAAGGTATAATTTTGCAAGTTGAAACCAGTATAAAAGCACAGTAGCCTCCACAGGATGAGGACACACATGAAGCTTGTTGGTTGCAGAGCTGAATAAAAAGGACAGTAACATTATCCTAGCTTTACATGAGGCTTTAATTTGAAAGTTCAACCAAAAAAAAAAGGAAAGAAAAGATTGTTTGTCGTCTAAGCTACTGCAGAATTTCAAAGGAAACCAGCAGGTAAGGCATTCAGTCTGTGTCTGAGCAGGCTATTTGTTTCCATGTTTCTGTTTCTTTTTCTTCAACCTTCTATTGTGATTCTTTCTGTGTGTCTTTTGATTTTCACACATTCAGTCTGTGATTCTGTATCACATTAGCTGCATGCCTGTGATCTGTAAAGCATTCTGCAAATTTACAGTTACATTTAACAGGTTTTTCAGTGATAGTTCTTCAACTTACTGCAGCAAGAAGACTGTAAAATTAACCTTTTATTTTTATAGTTTAATCTTCTTTTTTCAATCATTTCTTTACCTTTTTCAAAGTGTGTCGTCTCCTGATCAGAACCATATTACTGCAGTATAAATATATATTACCTCAAGCCACTGAAAGGTTTCCTGCTCTTGTCAGTAATTTTTTGTGCAAATCTGTGCACAGGAAGTCTGGTTGTGCTGTTGTAACTTTAGCGGGACGTCATCTTTGTTAATATCAAGGCAATGTGACTCTAATATCAGTACAGATGTAGTTCAAGTGTTAATAATAGGCCTGTGTTTGCTTTGCAGTAATTTCAATACATAATACATCATTTTCATAAATTTTACTCTAATGAAGGGAGGTTGCATATTAAGAAACTCTTATGAATTCACATGAAGAGTGAAACAAAGAGAGTAGAAATCATTTGAATAGTTACATTAGAATTGTATATTAATTTCTATTAAATATGGTAAACAGTGCTCGTGCCTGTTTTTATATATTTATTTATTTGCATGTTGACATCTTTAAGGCTAACAAATGTGACAATGCCCTCTCGTAAAATGGCATTAATAAACATAATAGGGATTATGGTTCAGCAGAACGGAACAACAAATATTTCTATTGTACCGTTGAGACATGCTGGATGCAGAACTAGAGGTCTAAAGCAGCGTGAAGTGAACCTGCAACCAAGGATATAAAGAGGAAAATCTCTTGAGAGTTTTTTTTCCCTTTGAATTTAGTAGAACTTTTTAGTTTCTGATTGTGAGATTTCTATACTATGAGTGTATGAATAGGGATCTATGAAATGCTACAAATGATGTTGCAGGGTAAATGATAAATTAATATATTGAGTAAAAGATATGAATCTTTTTTTGCTTCCTTTTTGTGACAAAAAAGGATTACAAAACAGAATAAAACCCAGTATCTGGTTGACAAACGTACCAGTAACCACTTATTTTGCCAAATGATTAAAGCTAAAAATAATTATGTATATATGTTAAACAACTGTTGCTGCTTTATTCAAATAAACATTGTCTCTAGACTGTATTGACTATTTATTAAAATAAATAGGCACTTTAATCTTTTGCTGAGAAAATGATAACCTTTTTTAGGGTGTGTTTTATAGCTTGGTAATTATGAAAGATGGGTTAAGAAGTTTGCACCCAGATATGTTATAAATGATGATTACATGATTTAAAAAAAAACAAAACAATACCAAAAAGTAATGTACAAAAATAATTTGAAACTATAACGTAACAGATCAAGTAAAAAAATTAGAAAATGTCATAATAACGACAGGTATGTTGTGTCACATTTCAGCACGACACCTTGTTAACTCTGACTTTGTCAAATAAAGGTGGGAACAGACTTGCTGTTCAGATTGGGACAGATAGGTAGGATATAGAAAAAACCTCCAATGGCTTTGAACCCCTGATGCTTGCCTCACCAACGCCTTGTGTTACAACACTGCATAAGAAATCATATGCAAGCTGTATATTTGAATATTCATGATTTAAATCCAAAGGCTGTTTGTACTGTAGCATTAATTAGTAGCTTGAGGGGGAGCTAAAGCCAAATAAGAAGCTGAAGTGCTCGGTGCTGAAACACGGCAATCCCAAAGAAAAAAATTAAAAAGTGAGAAATATGTGGCTAGTGGATGCCGCCACAGTATGGATCTTTCAAAAAGTATGGGATGTCAGTACGGAAAGATTTTACTCATTCAACAGACACACACAAAAAAAAAAGACAATAAAGCAGCTGAAACCCTCGGAATTGAAATAATCTCTGACTGGTAGCTCAGTCTTGCACGAAACTTCTCTTTGTTAAGGATTTGTGGATATATATGTGCCATTAAAAATGTATGAATATTCAAGAGGAGAGATGGTTGAAGAGTCCCAATCATCTCCTACACAGTTGCCCCGGCAGTTAAAAGAGGGCCGCTGAGAGGAGTTTCACTGTGAAAGACATTAGCATGCCTTTGAAACAAGAGACCTTGAGTACGAACAAGGGCTATCCATACACACTTTGGAATGTAATTTATATGCACAAACTGAGGTGTGAGGCCAGAGGATGTTAGAGGGGCAGAAAGGACCCACTCGGTACAGGTGTAGTTTTCACTGGCCAACAATGTAATGACCATTTTTTTTTATACTGTGCCTCTTTACACATCAGTGAGCTCCTCTGAACTTACAGACTCGGATGAAACAATCTCAAAGCTGAAAAGAAAAATATAGGAGGTATATCGATAATTGGATGCCCTGCTTGTACTTCTTTATATTTCATCAATGATCTTGGAGGAATATGTTGCCTCATCAAAGAGACGTTTCAAGCCGAGCGACAATAAAAGTGTTGATTTTTTCAGCTGCTTGTTTGAAGACCTGAGTTACTTTTTGTGCCACTGCCACCGGTGACCTATGCGCTCAACTCTCTGAATTATGCATGGTGATTATACGACGTAGTCCTCTGAATTGTAAATTCTCACAATTATACAGCCCATTGTCTATTCATTATTTCAAAACGAATGGGAAATTATGTAAAACTATCTCTAAAGAGGAAAGCAGCGTGTAATATGACTTGCCATATTGTTCATGCAATTCAAATACTTTGCTTTTTCTGAGAGTTGAAAGTAATCAGATTTAAATGAAATCTGACTTGCATGTCATGTGGGATTATGATACATTTGGAAGATAAGCTATGATAACTACACTACGTGCCATGAGGTGAGAGCACTCAGGCAAAGAGTGTCTTCCAATTAACTTAAACCTCCCTCAAGGTTAAATATACAAGTGTTGACTGAGAGTCGAACTTATCTCCTTTCCTCAACCAGACGAGTGAAGGAGTTCAACATGTCCCACAGTGTCTCTCCGCTTCTCCGATGTTTTCTGATTCCTTCACACAAGCGACACGTATATACACAGACTGTAAACTGAGAGATTCCAAAGGTTTCTATCCTTAATTTTCCATTTGCAAATGGCCAAAAACAGATTCGTTTCCATACATCTGGGCTTCCGTGCTGACACATAACCGCGCTGAACCTCAGAGCTTGCATTGAAACTCTGCAAGCAGTCATCCAGTCTAGACTTGAAATTTAAGGAGATGATAAATCCTATACTGTGAATGTGCTGAAAATGTGTTTTGCCTATTGTTACTTCACTTGGATATTTGACCGTCATGTTTCAGAATGTTGTATGCGCAGAGTTTAACAGTAGATGAGTCGTTAGTTTGCAGGAGATTCACTGTTTCTCCGTGTTTACCTTAAATCTCAGTTTAACACACGGGCATACAGGCATGATTTTTTTTTTTTTTTTGACAGCACAACTAGTTTGGAGCCAGTTGAGGTTCAATATGCAGCATGAGAAAAGAAAAAATATTGGCATTTTCAGAGATTTTGGATTTTGAAATGAGGGATAATGAGTTGATGTAATGTTTAATTAGGTAAATCAATTGAATGGAAAAATCACATCAGACACTGATTATTATTCAAAGCAGAGCAGTTAGTGTCTCAAAACATTACTGGAGGGAATCTTCAACTTGACAATTTCTGCTGTTTATAGTTCAAACATTTTAATGGTTTCATATAAACCACTGCATAGCTTTGGTATGAAATTTCTAATGCATTTAAAGGTTATTATAGTTTTTAGTATAAAAGTTATGTTTTTTTCTCCATCTTTCTTAATTTCATTGTATTTCATCTTGTTTTTTCTTTTTTGGCTTTGGATGCAAGGGATCTCTTGGATAATGACAGATAACTAACATGAGTAGGTCCTACCACTTGTGTTATAGTGTCACTGCCTCTGTTCTGTTTTGTTCTGTTCTGTTCTGTTCTGTTCTGTTCTGT
Source organism: Istiophorus platypterus (assembly GCA_016859345.1). Classification (NCBI taxonomy): domain Eukaryota; kingdom Metazoa; phylum Chordata; class Actinopteri; order Istiophoriformes; family Istiophoridae; genus Istiophorus; species Istiophorus platypterus. The sequence goes on along the minus strand of CM029122.1, from coordinate 9,862,580 downwards.
TCTGTTCTTTTCTGGTCTGTTCTGTTCTGTTCTGTTCTGTTCTGTTCTGTTCTTTACTGTACTGTACTGTTCTGTTCTGTTCTGTTCTGAACAGTCATTTTAGTCTCACTGTCAGAGTGCAGAGATTTTCCTTCTCATTTTTTTTTTAAGTGTAGTATCTTGTTGGGCCTTGTGTTGGTTGCATTATGAGCAGACTATAAGGACCTGCAGTGAGACTGCTTCCTGTCCCTCCTCCTCCTCCTCCTCCTCCACCTCCTCCTCCTCTGGAAGTGTTACCCTCTCATCCTCTATCTCCCCTCATCCGCTATTCTCCTCCTCACCTCCTGCTGCACTCTATCCCTCTGCTGAGCACAGGTATTTGTTTAGGAATCTCTCGGTGGAAATTATACTCCATCTCCGGCGCTCCCTATCAACACACAATTATCATGGGCAATCATGCAGAACAGTGCTGAATTCAGCTGGGACTCCCACTCTGATGACATTACTGACTGCAAGGCCCAGGCTTCTTCTGGAGGTAGCTTTCTCCTCACCTGCAGTAAACCTCTTTCTCTCTCTCACAGTCTCTCTCTCTCACTATCTCTGTCTCTCTCTCTTTCTCACACACACACACTCTCATATGGATACAGCTAGAGAAATGATTAAACGTTTTCTTTTCTTTTTTTTTCCTTTTTAAAAAAAATCTTATTAGGATTTCATTTAAACCAGGAAGTCCACCAGATAACAAATCTCGTTCCTGGGTGAGACTTGGCTGAAAGAACTGCTCCAACCTGAAACAGGACAAATCCTGTGATCTTATCTTACAATTTATTAGCATCTGCCATCCTCTGTGGCCTCCTCTCGTGACCTGTGGTGGTTTACCTCAGTGTAGCCTCTCATAAAGCTGAGCCGAAGTTTGGTGGGGCTACTCTCACACGGACAGCAAATAAAAATTTCAGAAATTTGGAAGCGTGAATCTCCATCATAAGAGTCTACTGTGAAGGCAAGTTCAATCTCACAAAGCAATCAATGCCTTACATTGTGTCACTCTCTCCTGCATTCTAGGGCAGATGCATTTCCTTATGTATGATAAGTATATTATAAAGCGCGAAAGGCGCAGAGTTGGTACAGACACATGAGAATCGACACAGGAGTCCATTCAGATCCTGATCAAATGCTCCATTCATGAGTGAAATTACCATCCGTCTGTCAGCCAAGGTGTGAATTCTTTCATCTACAGATCCTACCTCTGAAGTTGTGATTAAATGCATAACGCCACATACACTCCACATAGACTCTAGATAAGCAAAATGAGATTTCTGCCTCTCAGGGTGTAAGTTGATGTGTAAATCAAGTGAGACAACAGTGCCATCTCGTGGTGTTTTGGTTATATCTTTTCTTTTCTTTTCTTTTTTTTAATTTGTCCAGACCTTTTGTTACAATGATCCCATTTCATAGAAAATAACCCACACAATGAGAGAAAAAAAGGCATTTAACGTGCAAAATAATCAATTTATTCATTGTGTTCTCCTGATTGGTCATTGCTGCTCGCCTGATAGGCTGTTTATGTCTGAAATTTTTGCTGACAAGGCCACTTTGACCAAAATGGGTTTTTCACATTTTCTTAGATTGTGTCAGTTTGTGCAGACTGACTATATTTACTTTTTACAAGAGCCTCCTCTACTTTTTCTTCCATATTTTTCTATGAAATTGGACTGCTCATTGTAGCCATGTGCATCTGCAATTATCTTTTTAAAAGCCTATACTCAAGGGCGCACAGCCTTTCACAATTCTTTGATTTTGTTGCATCGACAAAAATATCTATTTTAGACATCTTAGCTTTTCTTTACTGAATTTTTTTTTTATTTAGTTTTACAGATATGATGTTATGTCACAATCTCACAACACACTACATAACCACTCAGAGAAAATGGACTGTCAATCAACATGAACATAAAACAGTTACATTTAAGCAACATAGAAAAAATTAATTTTTGCTTCAGGCTTAACTTATTAAGAAAATAAAATGTGTTGAACCAATAAGATGGTCAAATTAGAACAATATGGCCAAAAAAACAGCACAGTTTCAGACTATGTACAGAAATAATAAAATTATACTGCAGAAAAAGCAGAAAATAGTAAGCATGATACACTCAGTAAAATGTGAATATTTTATGATATTACAGAATAAATCTGGTGATATTTATTATATATTTCAGTTTTTATTTTTCTTAGTGTCAAAAAATCCCATGAAAAGACAAAAAACAAACAATCAGTTGACCCTGTCATCTGTGCAGCCAAACCCTGACATACTGTAGTTTATTCCTCTGTGCCATAGAGCTCCATTGTTAAATAACAACAAAAAAAAAAAAACATCAGTGAGCCATGCTGTTGCACTTGGTGACATGTTCCTTTATTATGATGAACATGGGCTCTGCAGTTTATGCTGAGTTGATGCACATATGCTGTTCTGCTGTCATACATACCCGAACACCAAATGTATCTTAATCCACGACTAAAAATAGTCCCCAACAACTGTACTATTTACTCCTGTTTGAATAACGCTTGTTAAAACTACAGTGGCCGATAACAAATATATAGAATATAATCAGCCTTATCCTTTCAACTGAACACAGAAAAGGCTGCTGGTCCTGTGTCTTTCCAAAAGCACTGACTCCCATTACTGTATATACAGAATATAAAAATGATCATGCTTTGCATTATGCACATTTTTGTTGTTGTTTTTGTTGTTGTTGCTGTTATTTTGGTGTTTTTTTTTTGTTTTGTTTTTCAACACTATACAAAATAAAATATATATATTAAATGGTTTTTAAACCAGGAGAAAAACTGTCTTCCCATGAAAACAAAAAAAATGCTTCAATTAATAAAAATATTTGCACATCAACAGTCAATTTTTCACACTCATAAGCTTCATAGCCATCAACACACAAGATTAAAAAAAAAATGTTATACACCACAGGTATTTATACTGTTTGTGATCAGGTTTGTTGAGATCATCATAAAGTCTCCAAACTATAGATAGCACAGAACTGTATGTGACATAGCTCAGTTGGATGTAGCTCAGGGTGGAGTGATTAGGATGACATTTCTGAGCTTAACAACGGTTGCAATGTTTTTATCCTGGAACAAAGTGTCCAAGCCTCTCAGATCATTTAAACCACAAAGCTGCCACATAGTATCTACAGACTTCTGCTTTGACAAGGCAGACGAAATGTCAAACCACTGCTGGTGTTAAAAAAACAACAAACAAACAAGCAAATAAACAAACAAAAGCACTGGTGTTCCAAACACCTCAAGCCCTGCTCTTCCTCTAACTTGCTGCTGGTAAAAGTCACTGGTAGTGAACCTGGACAGTTCGGCCGATGAGGAGGAAAAGAAGGCCAGCCAGAAGGCAGAAGAAGATGCCAATGGGGGCAAACATGAAGGACAGGCCATAGCTGAGAGACAGCTGGAATCCTGGACACAACGCTGAGCGCTGGTGTTCTATGTAGACATCCACCACATCCAACACCTGCACCCACAACACATACATCACCACCACACACAGCAGGAAAGTACCTATGGTGGAGAAGAGCAACACAAGTAGAGACATGAGACTGTGATGACTGAAACCCACTCATAGGCTTTTTATATAAACCATTAGATTGGGAGGAGTATTCAGATCCTTTACTTGAGGAAAAAGTACAAACACAACACTATAAAATGATGATATTACAGGTAAATGTGCTTCATTTAAGAATCATAGTAGTTTAGTCCAGTAGGTTCCCAATCAACAGCCCTCACAACTTCCAAAGGGTCACAAGAAAGATCTGATAAGGGATCATGAGATTAAAGGGGTAGGAAAGATGAAAAAACAAATACTGGCACACAATCGTGTTGAGATTTTTTGGACAACTCTCTAAGTGTTGCTGTTTTGTCAATTGCTGAAGAATTTTACCTCTTTGGGCCTCAGACACTAACCTGTAAAGTCATAAGTAACTAGAGCTGTCAAATAAATGTAGTGGAGAAAAAAGTACAATATTGCCCTTTGAGATTTAGTTGAGTAAAGGTATAAAGTACCGTAAAATAGAAAGGTTTTAACCATTTCAAAGTCTCACCAGATGCCAGGAAGAGGCCGCCTCCTGTTTTGTACAGTTGGTGGCTGGCGAACGGAGCAGCGCAAATGATGACGAACCCAGCAAGCACTACAGCTACCACACCAATGAGCATAAAGATGCTCCAGAAGCCTCTGTAGACTGGAGGACAGAAATGTTAGCCAGTCGTACAAAGAGCATCTAAAATTACAACTCTGTGCAAAGAGGTAAACGCAAATAAACACAAAGAGACTTACTTATAGCAGAATCATACTCTGTGGCATTGTGGGTCTGATGAGACACCGGGAACGGAAAGAGGTACGCGTGCATGCACACTTTTGAATGTTGCTGATTTGCTGGGGAGAGAAAAAACAAGTAAAAACAGAAAAGGAATCAAAATGTAAGTTTTCAAGTAAACAAACACAGAGGACATCACATACAAATACAATTTGATTATGTAGCCAACAATTGAAATTCATGATGTCTTAATCCCTGCACGTTTAATGTGATTGTGTATCTTCCATATAAGATATATGCATCAGCTCTTTGGAAAAGAAACAGATTATTTGGATTTATTTTGTAGATTTTCACTTAATTTGTAAGTCCCCCGTTATGTTTTTTGTTTTTTTCAGTTCTAGGCTTCGGCTGCAGTCCCTTTTTATATTGTGGCAAGTCTTTCATGGGTTGTTATATAGCTACATTTGACAACAGAGGGGAAAAAAGGCAGGATTATTGTACACTTTTTCTCCTATATTTTTATATCTGTCCTCTGCTCTCTTCTCGCTTCCCTTCCACCATGTGAAATTCAACAGACCCTCACAAGGTCCTTTCAGTGCTTGAGGCTTTTTCTGACAATGAACCACCATTCAGAGCCCCCATCAGAAAATAGATGATGCACAATCATCTGATGATCGACCAGAATAACACCCCATGGGACTTCCTCTAAAAAAAGTCTCATGAGAGGGTTTCTACCACTATGTCGTCAAACAATATTTAAAAACAGAATATCAGCAAATCAAAAAGTGGTATTTATTCTGCAGCACAGGCTTAGTGCCGCCATGTGACTCTGTGGAAGCTTATCATTGGAGGAGTGTGGTTTCTTGCACTCACTAATCATCAGCTCCAGAAGACAGAGAATAGCAATATTCAAGAGAAATCAGATATCGAAAACTGCCCTTTGATTTGTGTGTCAACACATTGTCTCACTGGGTGGAGCTACAGTTTAAACGTAATGTTTTGGTTGGGGCCTCTTTAACAGCTCAAAAATCATATTTAACATTTTTCTATCAGCTTGGTATGTCATGACTTTTCCTAATTTTATGAGAATTTCTTATAAACTGGATTTTGAAATGATGACATGTTTCAGAAGTCCATTAAGTAAATTATGCTCGACTTCTTTTTATAGTCACAGAGACACCAGCTGTAAAATATGCTTAGATACAAAGGATTTTCATATACTTTAAATCTGCAGTTAGACCTGCACATAGAAAGACAAAATATTTTTCTGTTATTTGTATTTAAAATTCCCCTTCATCAAATGTGCAAGCATACTTTAATCCATATTTAGTTCCAATAGGTTCAGAAAAAAGGAAACAAAATATTCAAAGGGGAAAAAAAATGGTGTTTATGAAATTATTCTTTACGTTCTTAAACATAAAGCCGCAGAAGCATAGATGATGTCAATAAAACAAAAGCATTAACTACTGGAGCAATGCAACATGTCTCACTTACTGAACCACAGCTTCCATAGCAAGTCGTCATCATCCATTTCGCCTCTAAAGGAACACCTCCAGAAAAAACCCTCGTGGTACAGAACAACATCACTTCTCTCCTCCTGTAACACCACATCTCCAGGCTGGAAAGGGGAAGAAAAGAAAGAATAATGACCTACTATAAATGGACTATACAGAGTCTGCAGTATAAAGTTTATACAATATAAGCATGGTTGCGGATGCACTCCATATTAAAGTCTGTGAGAGCAGACATATGGGGCAGGTGTACAGTGTTTCCACAGAGGGGCAGAGCAGCTGTTAATCCAGGCCAAGGGTTAAGCTGAGCAAGCGACTTTAACCTTATTCAGGTTTGGATAGGCGCCCAGTGAGCATGCAGGTCGAGGAGGTTCCCATTCAGGAAACGCTCATCACTTGCGGGAAACCACTGCAGCACATGAGCAAAAAATGCATCCTAAATTACCCGTTACATCATCAATGAAACACCTCTTGGAGAAATTAAAGTAAAGGGGGTATAGATGCTCACAAAGTTAACAAAGTCAGGGTTAATCCAATCAGGGTGGGTTTTATTTTGAAATCAGCATTTTAAGACCTTGCTGAAAAATGGTTGGTTGGTTCATGGTTGGTTTGTATTAAAATTGAGACAGGAAGGAATCCTATCTATGTTATAGGACAGCGATTCCAAACAGTTACAACATAAATCTGAAGGGTCAGAAGACGATTTACGGGACTGGACAGAATCACAAAACACAATTCTTCTACAAAAAAATATGACTTCTCTTTAATAATCAATTTTTTCTTGGGAAATACTGAATAGTTTTATCATTCGGGACTGAGGATGTCTACATAAATGTGTAAAATAAACAATTTTAAAGGGTGAAATCACTTTGGTTAACTGATATTAACATATCAAATCTGCAGCAAAGGATCATACACTGAAATTGGGGTGTTTTCTGGGGAGACATGGGCCAGAAGCTGAGTTATAGCATCCTGTGCTATTGGATGCTAACAATCCTACTGAATTGTCCAGAGAATGAAAAAAACTGCATTCTGTTGGATGAGGCTTCAAACCTTATCCTCTGTAATATATTATGCTCTGAAGATAATATTTTATAATGGATTAGATTGAAATCACACTGCATTACTATGTACTGTATTTACCCAATACCATGGTTTTATTGTGCTGATATCATGTCCCGGTTCCAGTATCAGTGTCCACTATGAAAAGCAAGTATGTTCAAGTCGGTGACATTTAATACAGCACCATACCACTGGGACTACTGGTATTTGTATTTCTATCACAGGGGTACATGGTATGATCCATGTCTCAATCACTGCATAGCTGCAAACACACTACATTGAACAGTGTCTGATTACATGATGAGTTCCTGAAGGGACGTCCCTTCATGAGAAACTGATCACAGTCTCCAAAACAGAAGAAGCAGCTTTGATTCTAGTTAAAGTCCAACCGTTGGCCCTTACAAGTTTTTAATTACTGTAAGAAAATGTACAGTGAAATTTAAAACTTAAAAACACCAATTAAAGTTCAAATACTATTGAAACAATGGAAATAATATGATTATTTTTTGTCACTGGCTTTACGGCAACAACAACCGAACTCAATTCAATTCTGGAAGATAAATATGTGAGCATTTTCCAGCCTAAAAAACACATGATAAAGATCTGCTGAGCCTACTCGTTCTGCTGTTGTTCAAAGTCCGACACCCACCTCCACAGTCACATCGCTTGGGCCAGAAGTTCCGGCAGGGTTTGGGTGGCAGCTCTCCGAGGCCAGCAACCAGTAATCAGTTCCAAAAGAGAGCAGGATGAACACAGCTGCCAACGCCCCGAAGAGCCCCGCAAAAAACAGCGCCACACTTAGCTTCATGGTCCACGATTGACCACCCACTCAGCTATGGAAGGCCCACACTCGACTCTGACTTTCCCCCTCCAACTACAGTAAGTGCATGTGACAAGCAGAAGCAGATACAGTCACTCCTCTCACACCGTAGTACATCCACCAAGTAAGATGGTGTGTTTCTCTGTACAGCTAGTTTATGTTGGTTTTCTGGATCTTGACTCCTTTCCTCTCCTGTCCCCTCGGTCTGTGTTATGGGAGGACAAGGTTGTGCACATGACTCCTTTGGACCCTCCACCAGGGTCTGCAGCCAGCCCCCAACCCCCCCAGGCTATTTTTGGGGTCTGATTGAAGGCGGTTGCTCCACTCTGCTGTGGGGCTTGGTGTGTGGAGCAGTTGGAGAGTGTGAAGGGAGGGGATCATCGCAGAAATAACCGCTGGCAACTGGACACCCCGTGTCTGCACAGGAATGTCAAGGCAGGGTGAGACTGAAAGGACAGAATAGAGGTAAAGTATCGCACAATGCTCTGCCCAAAGCTTCTGCGCCACCTGGACAATATTCACATAAACAGACACACAAAACTATATCATTTCCTGTAAGTGGGGGTGATGAAAATTACTGTAAACACAGCCTTTCATATAACTTCTAAAGGAGTTCTGGTTACATCAGACACCACAGAGACAGAGTTAATCATCAAAATAATTATTATAAACAATCAAACCAGTCCTCAAGGTATTTTAAACTAATGGAAAACATGATACTTATGAATATGATTTAACAGAAATGTCACAAAAATTATTAGAAACAATATTAAACATTTAGCATCTCATAGGTTTTAGATACAGATCACAAAAACATGTTCTTATTGTATATCAAATAGCATGTCAGTATAAAAAGTCACTGTGGCCTTTAATACTTTAATTGTCGTGACCAGTAAGTCAAGTCAATTTAACTTGTACAGCACTTTTCATACATAATGAAGTTCAATGTGATTAACATGGGCATAAAAGCAAAATTGATCAATATAATGAAATAATAACAAAACAACACCTAAATAGTAAGTGAGTGCAACAAAAGGTGAAAAACACACTAACATTAATACACACATGAAACATTAAAAAAAAATGAAATAGGTAAAAGGTTGATTGACAAAAAAAATGATAATGGAAATAGTGATGAGATTGAGAAAACAGCTTAAATGTGGAAACAGTAGTGACGTGGATCTTATTCTGGGCACAGTTAAAAGATGACAAGGGCTGTTTAAAGTATAACCAGAAGCAAGATTAACACTTATTCTGTAGTTAGCACTAGTCAGTGTCAGTTGAGGGGAACCACTGGTGTATTAGCATCTATGGGGAATATTTAACAGCGAACCTATATGGAGACACTGGCTAATTTACACACTGATGTGACCCTTGGCCAGAGGTATTCCACCCATATCCACTCCTTTGTAGTCTGTGTGTGCGTTTGTGTGTGTGTGTGTGTGTGTGTGTGTGTGTGTGTGTGTGTGTGTGTGTGTGCGCGTGCATGCGTGCGTGTGTGTGTGTTTTCATGTACCTCTGCATGCGAGTGTTCATGTGTGTGTATTTTTAAAATGTCCCTTTTAGTTACATTTTGATGATGGATTCTGGAAGCTGGTGACCACTGTTTCCCATTCACCATTTTAATTTAAGTTCTTTTTCTAGTATAAAAACAATGTGTGGTTGTAGTTCATTTAATTTAGTGCTTTTCCTTAAAATCCATGGTCCATAGTCCAAAACGTAATTTTCCCAGTGTCACCCAGGCAGCTGATAAGCTTGCTGAGGCTTGGCCATTTCACTGTAGTTGTCTCATGAAGTTAACATCCTCATTTGGCCAATTGGATGGTTGCTGCAGGTGCTCACCTTATGTTTAGGAGCTTTACTGATGTTTCATTACAGTGCCTTAAATATTTTTTTTCAAGTTTGGTTCAACAGCAAAACGGCAACTTGATCGCTCCTTCAAACATAAATTCAAGAACTGAACAATCATCAAACTGTGGATTATGAAGATAACTCACCCATTATGTCTAATTTCTTGACTTGTTGGATTTTTGTGATGGAGTGATTTTTCATTCATCAATTAGATGTTATATATATGTGTGTGTGTGTGTGTGTGTGTGTGTGTGTGTGTGTGTGTGTGTGTGTGTGTGTGTGTGTGTGTGTGTGTGTGTTTGTGTGTGTATGTGTGCGTGGTGTGTGTACTTAAAATCTTTGGCGTGAAACGAGCTGTTTGTAATGTTTGGGATATCTCAATTTGTCCAGCAGGTGGGGAAAGAGTAACCACAGTCTCAGCAACTTTAAACAATTTGAAAAAGAAAGAAACAAATTTAAAAAAAATAATAAATAAATTTTAAAAAACTTGTTCTTGATAGTTTATGTTAAGTCAATATGTTAAACTGTTACTGTAAATAGTAATGATACAATTAATTAAACATGGACGATATGATTAAGCATTTTTAATTTCTTTGTTTGATTTGTATTTGTTTTGTATTTAGTATATTCATCTTGGTATCATGAATCATCATGGTAGTGAGCAGCCATGTCTTAATTTTTTTGACACACAAGTTTTAAAATCTATATTTCTTGCTTTCTTGTTTGTTTAGTTTTTATATTTCTTTATTTAACGATTGCACATTACAGTATCAGGTACAGTAGAATGAGGGAGGGGTGATAACATTTATGGCAATACGATATCAAAACGTTGATAAGATTAAAAAAAACAAAACCCAAACTTTGAACAAGCCAATAAAAACTGTAATGAAAGAAAAATCTCTTCATTTGTTTATGAATAAGACTTTGCACGGTTCGGGTTTGTGACGTCGGCGGGCGAAACCATCTACCGTGGCATCCGCGGGGGGAGCCACACGGGACACGGCGACATTTCGGAAACCCGAGGACTCGACCGTGACCCGTACGGTCGACGTTATCCCGGGACGGAGACTCTGCGCCCTCTCGTAACCCCCGCCGCCCTTTTTCACGCCCGCCGTAATCCGCGCAGATGGTCGAGAGCGGGCGCTCTGCCGCCGCCGCCCCTGCCCGTGAGACCCCCGCCGCGGCGGAGACGCGCTGCTCGGCTCGGCCCGTCCGCAGTGGAGCGGACGAGCTCTTCCGCTTTGGCTGCAGCTGCGCCGTCACAGCTGGAGGATGAACGACCAGAGATGTAGAACTTTATTCCAGAAACCGAGAGGACGGACGAGGATCATACGGTGTATCTATGTGGTGGGATTCATGGTGAGTAGCTCGTCCCTGCGTGGGGCCGTGTGGGCTGTAGCCGAGTCCCGCTTTCATAACCCAAAGGTGCGAAGTTAAAAATAAAAGAGGAAGAAACGCACAGATTTCACAACCGGTTTCGGAGAAACGATTCGTGTTTTATGCGATGCCGATCCTGCAGGGGTGTTGTATTAAAGTTAAAAGAAACGCGCGGCGTCAAAGTATAAATAATAAACTGAGGAAGTCAGATAATTATTAGAAGCCGGTTTCAAAACATGCAAATAACAATAGATGCAAATAAGAGGAGGGCAGTTGTTTTTATGTGATTTTCAAAACATTTTCATTGTAAAAAAAAAAGCAAAAAAAGAATTAGGATGGAAGCTCCATTCAGTAAAATGAAGGGGGCAGAAACAAGAAAAAATCCGCTGGCTATGGTATATTCAGGGTATAAATGTTATACATACACGTAAGATAATTTGACAAATCAGGCCTTACATGTATTTAAATTGTATTTGATTAATATTTACGAGGTGTTTATCTTAACCTTTACATTGTGTTACTTTTCTCAGAATTTGTTCATATCTTCAGCAGTAAAATCTAAGATTTCATAGACAACAGTGACAATATAGACAATATAGACAATATAGACATAGAAATCTTACCCCTAAATCTTACCCCTAAACTGACCCCTAATAGTTGCTATACTCATTTACAGAGCCTTATTAAACCGTCAAACATGTTTGTATAGTGTGTGTGTCTTGACAAGTGTTCAGATTATCTCCTGCAGGGCTGCTAATCCATAAAATTGTTTATCGATTCTAAAATTGCATATAACACCGGGTATTTGAAAAATTTGGCCAATGGCACATGAAATGAGAATATATCAAGTAGAAGATTATCGACTCCACAGGTACATCCAAAATACTGTCTGGCCACTCGGAACAAACATCTGTTCTAATTCTTATGAGTACAAACACACTCTGTTGTGTCTGGTTAATTTGAAATATGTCACCCTCAATTGATCAGGTGTATAGCTACCAAAACAAAGGAGATGTTTTAGAATATGGCAGGTTGTTGTGACACCTCTGAGTGTATTGAGGGTTGCCTCTTCAAGGCATCACTGTCACTAAAATATGTTGCAGACAAGGCGTACTTGAACCCTGTGCCAAATGTTGTAATATTTAATCAAAAAAGGATTTAACATATTTGCAAAGATGACAAGAAATATGCATGATTTTTTTAAATGCTGACCTGCAGTCTTTTTTGGGGGGGAGGGGGCTTACTTCACATTTCAGTCTGCAAAGCTTTGACAAATGAAAACGTAATTGAAGGTGACTAAAATATTCCAGGCAGCTCAGATTTATGACTGTAGGGGGAAGTAGAAATTGCTGGGACAATAAAACTACTGAGAGTTAAACAATTAGCATAATAGGTAGTGGTAGAACACTATATGATTTGCTGTGTGACTTCAATAAAGGGTTTGGCAAGAGCTGCTCTGATCTCAGCAATGCAGATAAACAGGATGAGCAGAGATGTGTGGCGGCTGCAACTATCCCCAAACTCTGTACCAAATATTTGACTTGGCTTTACACTGTCTGTTTTATTTGCACGATTCCTTCTGGTCAGAGGTTTCTGATGTGACTTAATCCTGATAACGATAACAGCTGGATGCATCTGGTCTCAGTCCTGCTCCCAATTCTTTCTCCCCCTAACCTTCTTGCTTTTCTTTAGGACTTGTTTGGGGTGAGCATGATCATCCCACTGCTGAGCCATCACGTGAAAGCTCTTGGGGCCAGTCCCACTGTGGCTGGTATAGTAGGTAAGGTGTGTCAATTACACAGACTCACGTATTTAACTTACATAGTAGCAGATGTAGGGTCTGTGAGTGATATGATACGGATTCATTTGGAGGCAGCAAGCTCTGAAAAGTCTTATAACCAAGTAATTATCAGCTTGCCAGTGAGAGGCAATTTATCACTTTTTTCAAAGGGATTTCATAAGGACAGATAACTGCTACCGAAACATTTGTAATAATAGTGCACCACAAATTGTCCCAATATTTCCATCAGCAAACGATATGTCATGAATCAGTTAACCAACCAATTACAGAAAACACAAGCAAATAGAGAAAAGCAGCAAGTTGCATTACAGAACAGCACTGAATTCCGTATCGTACAATGCCTGCTTTGTTTTTTCTTTTCTTACTTTCCTCATGTTTTTGTCTGTTTGCGTGTGTTTTCTCAAGTTGCGGTGTGCTGAGCTCTTAGGGGCCACTGTAATTGTACAGTTGGAGGGACCAAACACGAAATCTGAATTTGATGGAGCAATAAATTGATTATACAAAATAGTAATTTTTTTTGCAGCCCTGGCAGATGTAATGTTGAAATATAACATGCTCCCATGCTACAGTGTGGTTTGTCTATTTGTATACTGTTTGTGTGTAATAAGCCATGATGTCCCATTGTCCAGTGCTGTAACTGGAGACCCTTTCTCTTATTTCACATTGTTTGGATGATGTTTGGCTTAGACAGTTATTTCTTAACGGTATATCAGCGTGATGTATTGTTAACAGATTGAAACAGCATAGTCGCTTTCAGCTCAGTTAATGTGAACACACATGATGTCTGCTCTGTGCTTTATATAACATGAATTAAAACAAATATGAATCTGTTTCAGGGTCTACATATGGGATCTTACAGCTCTTCTCAAGCACAATAGTCGTAAGTATTGACTTGGTTTACCACTGTAACAAAAATTTAAAAAAAGATAAAATCTCCATCTCTGTCTCTAAACCACCATTCAGTCTCTCCTGCTTGTCAAGGCGTGCTCACACTTAGTGGCCAAAATGGTTGCATTCCATGTAATTTTAAAGTAATTCATGAGAACAATAAACACTGACCGTTTTAAGTGGATTGTGGTCACACAATACATCCAGTCTTTGCATATTCACACACTCAAGCTACTACTAGTTAGCTACAGATGGACACATAATGTTCTTTTTATACAGAAATTGAATTATATACCCTTCGTCACCTCTGGACACTGGGCAGACTGAACCTTAAGTATGTTATGATGAAATATCAAAGCCTCAAGGAGCCAAGCTCTTGAGAAATTACTCACAAATGAACAGCGCTCTATGACGAGCATGGCGTCTGACTAAGATCCCCAGCTTTCCACGTCTTTCTCTCCTGCCGCCCACAGTCCCTGAAATTGGTTTAATTCTCAGGGGTCATGCGACAAATTAAACAGATAAGGAGTCATCTGCTGATTCCCCTGTGCAGACTGGTTGAATCCTGATAAACATAGGGATACGTGAACAGCTGGGTCTCTATAATAATCCCACCAGGCTACATCCAGAACACAGTAAACTCAATTGGACCTAATTTCATTATTTCATCAGATGGTTATGTGTGTGTGTGTGTGTGTGTACGTGTGTGGGGCTTGTGTAACAGTCTGGGCTGCCTGGTTAAGAGGAAATGGAGGGGTCTGGGAATTCTACCTCATGTTTTTTCATCTTTGACACAGACCTTCACATTCAGTATTCCTTGTGTCAAAAGCCAGGCTTGGACTTTCCTCGGTTCGTCGCATTTGTTGGGATTTGTCATCGGTCTCAGATCAGTGCATTACGGTGGAATTTAGTCATCAGCTTCACCTTCCCCTGCCCAGATGTTTCTTAGGACTGTAGAAATATCCATCATCCCTCTTGTCTTAATATCTTCTAGAGGATGGAAACAATGGCTCAATTTCTGTTTGCTCTGTGTGTTTGTGTGTGTGTTTGTGTGTGTGTTTGTGTGTGTTTGTGTGTGTGTGTGTGTGTGTGTGTGTGTGTGTGTGTGTGTGTGTGTGTGTGTGTGTGTTTGGCAGGGCAGCTGGAGTGATGTGGTGGGACGGCGGTACTCTCTGCTGACCTGTCTGCTGTTGAGTGCCCTGGGCTATGGCCTGCTGGGGATGTCCACCAGCATTGCTTTGTTTGTCCTCGCACGGATACCTGTGGGTAAGTTGGACCGCTGTCCAAAAAATATGCGGCAACCCGACAGCTCATAAGAGGTGCAGAAACTCAAGTAAACCAACAAAAAAACAATACTGACAAAAGGAAATTTCACATTCTCTTTCTGTGCCTATATAACTATCACTAGTTTTAAGAGTTTTTAATACTGAGTTTTACATTAAACAAATAGCAATTTAGTCCTTTTTTTTACCTTATTCCTACCTATAGGTCTTTATCACAGAAGACATTTTGACACGTCACAGGAAAAGCACAGGTGTAAATAATCAAATTAAAGGTTAATTTCAACTAGCTGCCTTAGCAGGTTTTTTTTTTTTTTAAAGAAATCACTGTTAAATTCAGCAGTTTGGGGAAGCAAGATATAACCATATAGATCAAATTATTGTTTATTCGGTCGTTCTATTAACTTGTAATAGCTTTTTGCTGGTAAATAGCAACCCCCTTTATTTTAACCTTGGGGAAAACTTCCCCTCATGGTACAAGCGACGAAACAGAGCGAAAAATTACAGGGTGAAGCTTTTTTTTTTCTGCTCTCAGGTGAAATGTATTAATGATTGCTTGTGTGAGAATTCTTGTTTAAACAAAAAAAAGCAGCACTTTTCTTTACATTGCACTGTGCTGCCACCTTCATCTTGAAGGGCAGGTGAGACGGCAAAGAGGATCAGTCAGCCACTTACTCCCCCCTGTTCTCCGTCTCAGGGCTGTTCAAGCACTCCCTGTCAATCTGCAGAGCCCTGCTGTCTGACCTGGTGTCTGAGTCAGAGCGCCCTCTGGTGATGGGACACTTCAATGCCGCCTCCAGCGTTGGCTTCATCCTGGGCCCCGTGGTGGGGGGATACCTCACAGAGCACGAAGGCGGCTTTTATACTTCCTCCTTTACTTGTGCAGCCATCTTCCTTATTAATGCAGGTCGGTTGAAAATGGAGGGAAATAGCTGATTTAATAGAGCCTGTGTTTGAAAAATTAATCTGACATAGTGCGTTTATTATTCCAGGACTGGTATGGATGCTACCATGGAGCGAGACGCTGGTTAACCGTAACGATACTAACTCCAGCAACGATGCAAGTAAACGTTGTCATGACAACCACTGTAGTAAGTCCATACGCAATGGTTCTCATGTGAATAGACACGACCCATTGCTGGCAGTAGGCACTGAACCTGGGTCCAGAGCTGCAGGGAAGCACCGAAGTGGTCTCAGGTGGAGGGAGGTGTCTCTGCTCCAGCCTGCCTGGAGACAGCTGTCCTCAGTGGGCACCAAGATCCACATGGTAGCCTCGTCTGACATGTGGGACCTCTTTCTGGTGCGTCTTTTGATGGCCATAGCCATCATGCTTTACTACAGTAACTTCTCTCTGGCCATGGAGGAGCGTTTCTCACTTAAACCAAAGATGACAGGTTATCTCATCAGCTACAGCAGCACCTTAGGGGCCCTGGCTGGGTTCCTGGTGGGGCCAGTCACACAGCTCTATAAGAATAACATGCCTGCTCTGCTGCTTCACTCCACAGTGCTCACCTGTTCACTTATTTTCCTATATGCTACCGCGCCCAGCGTCTGGCAGGTGCTCCTCACCTCCACCTTCTTTGCTATATCCACCACCATTGGACGGACATGCATCACAGACCTAGAGCTGCAGAGGGGAGGTGTCCAGGCCAGCGGGACTCTGATTGGTGCCGGGCAGTCGGTTACAGCTGTGGGCCGCATCCTGGCTCCCCTCCTTTCTGGTCTGGCTCAGGAGTTCAGCCCTTGTGGTCCCCCTAGTCTGGGAGTGCTCCTGGCTCTAGCAGCCTTAGGTTTACTTCTCATCAGGATCCCCAAATGGGACGGGAGAGGAATGACAAAAACAGCCAAACTCTGAAACTCAGAGCACCTATATGAATTTAAAATTATGACAAACGATGCATATCCACTACCAAGTGCTCTTATTTGTAGGAGGCCATCTGTGAAGGACTCATAGCAGGAACAGTGTCTCCCACTTGAGCACGTTTCTTGACAAGATGCCTTTTGCTGATAAATTTGTGGGTCAAAATGGCTCTTCGCCACCAGCACCTCAGTCCTTCTTTGGGTGAAAGGACTGAAATTCAAGAGCCACGCTGAGGTGAAGCCAGGGCTGAAACGTTTAATCTTTTTCACCCCGTGCTGAGGTTTGATCAGACAGAAACGTATCGGGCCTGTATTGGCACATATTACTTGTGACAGCTCGATTGGAAACGATATACACTTTGATTTTCAATATATTTCTGTAACCACTACATTGTCCAAACTCCCTTAAATATGTAGCACTGCTAATGACACGCCACACACCTGAAGTCTTTCTACTGCTCCGTCAGAATAGCAGGAAGAGAAAGGTGATACTCCTTTCACATTCCAGGCAGTTTTACTTCAGACATTCATAAAGATGTAACTGTGGGGAAACTCGACCTACAGGACCACAAGGCAAATCATTGTTCTATTTAGGTGGAGCCACGGTGGTTTACATTTTTTTTTTTTTTTACCTCATTAGCAGGTGTTTTTTCCTAATGCACTGCATCAGAAATGGTTCCTACGGTGGTATATGGGCAAATATTTGCTCTAGTTTTTTGATTCTTGAATTTTACTGTTATGGAGATTTTTAATTTATCTTAGGATATGTTTAAATAGACACTTAAAGAAGTAATTTGTTGTTTTTTTGGTTTTCTTTTTAAGTCAATAGAATTCCGGGCATCACTGTTGTTTCAAAACCCAAATACTAACTAGTTAAAGAGGAAAATAGTTTAAATGTATGTTATGAAGTCTCTGAATCCCCTGACTTCATGCTAGATTCATGCCAAAAAGTTACAAGGAATAAACAATTTTTTCTATGTTTGAGTCTATGGTATTTTTTTTTTTTTTAAATTGTATATGAAAATGATAAAGTCAATGCTGCAGTGTACATGTTAAATTCAGCTATGTCACACATACTCTACATCGTTTCCCATCTTCTCTCCCTAAGACCGTGCCTTTAGTGTCAAGTTTCTTCACTGATATTCATACTTTAATCAGAACGCTTGAGAACTGCAGTCTGCAGCGTAGAAAATTTATTACAGCAACAGACAACGATAACAAAGTGGGCCTAGATTTGTAGGATCCATGAGTGTAACAAACACACAAAATGCTCTTAGTTATTCCATGTGTACTTTATACTGCACAGCAATAGTTTCTCATGTTAAACTAAAATGGCCTATTTACGTATCCTCAGTCATACATCTGTTACAACAAGCAATAAAATTACAAAAAAATCATATTTACATGTAAAGAGCAAAGAAATAATCAGCCACAACGAAATAGTTTAACTTACGAGTTTAAAAATGTTTTAAATCCTATGGGAAGACAAAAAGTATTTAAAAATCACATTGATGTGACTTGTGGAAATAACCACACAGACAACAAGTCAACAGTGACTTGTTCATATACAGTTCCGCCACTGAATGGAGCTCCACCGTCAATTTAGCTAACCTTTACATGGTATGAATGCACAGCTATGTGTCAAGGCCCTGGAGCTGCTTGAGAACCTGGGACTCAGTCCTTGGCAGCCCAGCTGCTGTTGAAAGCCCAGAAACACTTTTTACTTCTTCTTCGGGTTCCAATGAGGCCGCCTGAGTAGAGGGTTTCTTGTCACGTTGTCTCTGGGTTCAGCAGCCCAGGCTGGAGATGGAGACGAAGCCTGCTGCTGCTGCCGCCGCCACTGCTGCTGCTGCTCCTCCTCCTCTTCAGCTTCATGATGCACATTTCTAAAGTTATCAGCTGTGCTATTGTTGTTGTCAGTGGAGGAGCTCAAGTGACGGCGAGAAGCGGGCACATGAGAATCACTGTAGGAAGAGTTTGTTCTGGACATGCCACGCCCAATCCTGGCGCTCTCGCCCCTGCCCTCATTCAGAACATTAACAGAGGGTACTTCTTCAAGGGTATCTAGCCTCCGTAGCGGCATCATGGCTCTGGAGGAGGGGCGTGCCGGCTGGCTAAACCGGGAGCGTCTGGATGGGTAGGCCACCTCCGACATGGTTTCCAGATCATCTGGGACAGATAGAGGAAAGTAATTTTTAAAAACTATGAATTATCTAGCTGAATCATGCCCTCAAACCACAGTATATTTTTGCAGCTGTATTAAAGAGGAAGCGTATGCGGGCACAGAGTTTCACCTATGTTACCCTCACTGACCATTCATTATAAAGTCATGCAGCAAAGCCAAATGTTTTTCAGACCCACAGAAATTAATCTGAAAGTGGAGATCAAAAAGTTTCCAATGAGGCAAAATATGTCAGGCTTAATTTGGGGGAAAATGACTTACGAGACATCTACAATATTACAATTGATGGCATGCTGCTGACGTCTGTGAATGGCTATGAGATAAACTGAAGTACTGGACAAATTAAAAATTTTGACCTGATGGTGCCACTACAGGAAGTCAAAGGATCACGAAAAGTGAACATGGATGTCTGCACTAAATGTCATGGCAATCCATCTAATAGCTGATGTGACATTTTCAGTCTTATTATTAAATTCATTTTGGGGCTAGAAGAAACGTCACTGGATCGCCAATGTCATTAACCTTCAGCCCATGAGGCACATCGATATCAGTACAAACCGACACTGCCATCCCAAGAACAACTAATGTAAAACCATTCAGTCTCAGAACCAAATATTTAACTCAGTCTAAAAATGATAAACCATAGCCTCCGTGAAGATCTCCAGCAATATGAAATGGCAAATAAACACCTGAGCAAGTTCCCATCATAGAGAAGGACGGTGGGGTACAGTCAAAAGCTGTGGAAAATGCTAACGAGTGGACGTTGTTTCAAATATTTTATCACAAAATATAAACTATTTAATATTGCGATATAGTGTGGAATAAGATGTTTCCCACAGTTTAAAAGTGGGTTGAAGAAGCTTACCTGCATAGACCAGTCTCTCAGGGGGAACTAATTTTGAATCCAGACTCTGCCCAGCAGGAAGAGAGAAGTACTTATGAGATCTGGGCACCGCCTGAGAATAACACGAGAATGAAACAGCAGAGTGGAGCGTCAGAATGGCAAGAGAGAAAGAGGAGAATAAAAAAACAAGGCATGGGATAAAGACAGTGAACCTCGTGTCCGATTTGGAATACTCTCATCTCAGTGTAGTCAAGAGCTAATTAACCTGCTTCCACTCTCACTCAGCCACTTTCAACTGAGAGGATGAGAACATTTGCAGCAAGACTCAGGTCAACACCATCCATAGTTACAGAGCTCCTTGCTTACCGATGTCTGAAAGCTGCCGGGTCGGAGGCTGCGGCGGATGCTGGCGTGGCGTCTGATCAGTATCTCTTTGGTGTGGCTGTCGTTAGGCAGGGCATGCTTACCTGTGTATGCCACCGTCTGAATTAAGTAAACACAAAAAGAAAAGGTACAAGACACATTACACACGACGTGGGGTGCTGATGAACACTGCCAGATCAAAGATTCCACCATATTTCGTGCAGTCAGTCAGTAAGAAATTCACATATGAACCTACAAGCGGCCACAATGCTTTAACCTTCAAACGCTGGCAGAGGAGACAATATAGGTTAAGATCAATAGACAGTTGAGATGCTTTGAGAGGAGACGGCATTCTTTTAAAGGGTCGGATTACTCAACCAAAACTGGCCACACCTGTTTCAGGTAAAGGGTCTATGTTTCTGTTTGGACTTGGGGCTGCAATACTAAACTCTCCTACACAGTGTTCGTATCACTGTCAACATAGTTCCTTCTGTCCCCCACCTATTAGAACAAACACACACAAAAAAAAAAACACCCTTCAAACACTATAAGGAAGCCATTGTTCCTTAGAAAAAAGTCAACCAAGTGGTCAGAGAATAGGAAACAGTTTAAATTCGGTTTTGTTAACATCCCAATTCTGCAATTTCATCTAGTGCAGTGTAGTGTAAAAACACAGAATGCACGTTGTTGTTAATAACTCTAATGTAATAGGATTTTTTTTCTTAAAAAAGCACATATGACCAGACTGTCTCGAAAAATGTCAAAAGTAGCTCATGTCTGAAACAAATGACATAACAGATGGAAGTGAGGTTTGAGTGAGACACACAACTCTGGTATGCAAAGAGCACAGAGAGGCGACTTGAAAATAGGGGCTGTTAAGATAAACAGACAATTGGTCTACCCGAGAACAGAAGCACATGCTCTCTATTTGTCTACACATCAAAGAGTCTCCCAGAGCCTTTTCCAAAAGTGGATGTCATGTCACTAATGGAAAAGTACTGCCGGCCACAGTCTGTGGCTATGCAGAGCAGCGCCAAGTCTCAGCACTTGGAGGAATCACACCAGATTGAGTAACCAACCACTGAAAATCGGCGACAGGCCAAGTTTCTGTATTCTGTAAAACAAGGATGAAAATGATGCTTTACTGATTATTGACAAACAAGGATAACTGGATTATTATGTATTGTTATGTTATGTAGAGAGAGAAAAAAAAAAATCTCTCGAAACTCCTACTTCCTTTTCGTATAAACAGGAAGCTGATTTGGACAATGAGCTGCAGGTGGCTTCATTTTACAAGCCGGATAGATTTTGAGCTTTGCAGAAGAAGATGAACGCGTAAGACAGGCCTACCATTGTTGTTCCATCCGGGCAGAAGAGCAACAGTTAAAATTTTACGCTACTGTCAGCAGCCGAATGTTTACCACAACAACAGCTGAAATTAAAACGTGTCAGGAGAGGTGGTACGTTTCTGCCTTCAGTCAAACTTACAGTGTCTATGAGAGCAGAGAGGCAGTATTTTCTTCGTATTGATGTTTGCTGTGTAGTGGTCAGTGGTGGAAGAAGCAATCAGATCATTCACTTACCAATACATTAATGTAAAAATACTCCATTACAAGTCATTCAAAATCTAGTAAAGAAAAAGTACCACAGAAAGATGGCCCATACTGATATATTATTAAAAACATACTTTGCACATTGCTGGATTATTGTAAAAAAGGAAAAAAAATTAAGCAGAAAGACATGAACACTGCAGTCGCATTATTCTCCTGCCAGGTTTTTTCATCTCACCCGTTGCCTGATCTTGTACATGTTCTTGGACAGGATGTCATGCATGTTCTTCAGGTCAGAAGCCAGGAACTTCTTCTTAGGTTTAGCAGAGCTTTTCTTCTCCTCACTAAAAATCAAATGAAAATGGATATTAAAACACAGAGAGAGAGAAAATATCTGATGCATCCGCTGATTGGAACAGACGATAGGGAGGTGGTGTGATAATCGGAGAAGCGTAGAGACACGATGATGGTTTCATACCAGAGAGAGACGATGGACGGAGCGGCACTGATGTCTCCTGACACCGTGTCCAGGATCTCCATGGCATTCTGCAGCTCCAGCTTCTTGTACAACGCCACAATACTGGACTCAGCCCGGCTGTCTCGGATCAGGATCCTACGCAGGATTCGATTGTTGAATTTCATAAACCTGAAACAGAGATATGTGTGGAGACCCTGTTTCAGTGACAACTGTTTCAGTGAAAACTCCTCGGACAGGTACAGTGCAAACTGAAAATATTAGGGGAGGGATCCGGTAACTCAGGAAATTGTTTTTAGATTGAAATAATAATCATTTTGTTTTAGACGGCCATGAGGTTGTCTGACAAGCCTGAAATTATTATAATAGCTCCCCTGAAAGAGTAAAACAGGCAACATGTTAGTCCATCTCCCAATGCTTTAACTTCCCTCTGGCTTTCCGACCCACTCCCATTATTCAACATGAAGACATAAATCTACAAAAAACAACTTAATTTTTTTCTTTCAACTCCTTGTGACTATTTTTGTCTCAATCTACATTATTACAATTAATATTTTTGTTGATGTATATATTTGTATATGTATTTGTGTATTTACTACATTTTGTTTGGTTTCTTCGTGCTTTATTTTATATAGTGTTTAAAGAATTCTAGTTTTTAAAAGTTACATATGTAAACAGTATATCAGTCCCTGTATTGCTGTAATCCTTTTAATTCTATGACACTTCAGTTGCTCTGCATGGGGATCAGGTAATTTAATTTTGAAATTTTTTTGTAGTTGGTGTGGGGCTGAAATCTTTGGTCCACATCCACGGCCAGCCTTATCAGCACCTCTAGCTTGTTTCATATTGCCAAGATCATTTACTGTTTGTAAATTCAGGGGCATTGTCCTGCTGAATTTCCAGTCTACATGCAATATTCCACAGCACAGAGCCAAAACAAACATTTTTCACGTGTTCAGGGCATGATTTGACTACTGTAATCAAACTTGAAACCTACAGTTAGAGGCTTGAGGAACCAGTCTCACGAGGTAGGCATGAAGAGTGTGTAAATAAAGTGACAAAGAGAAGGAAACCCAGAGAGAAAAACAAAGAATGGGATAAAGAGAGTGAAAGCAGTAGAATAAAGAAGGAAAGTTTCTGGTGTCCCATATGAAACATCTGTGGTTTCTAAAATTTACAATTTATAAATATACAATGTGTGTACTTTTCAATAACATTTGTATGTGGATACTCTGTAGTATGACCTATAACAACATGGTATGTTCACATTAAAACTAAACGCGTGCACCATGTATGATTCAGATATATTTCAGTGCTGTTAAGGAAGCACTTAAATAAATAATAAAATAATAAAAATAATAAAAGTCACAATATTATTTATTAATACAATGCAAATGTAATTAAAGTCAAATTTTATGCAGTTAACATCAGTATCATGTGCGTGGAAACTGCTGGTTATGCAAAAGAGTCAGAAGAAGCATTGAGGAACTATGGAAAACATTTCAGAGCTATGGACATCTGTGTTGCTGCTGATGACGGAAGCTGAACACAACACCAAAGTCTGATATGCTGACAACACTCCCACACCGTCGAAGCGAGAACAAATAGCAATGTTAAACAAAACCACAAAGACGATATCTGAAAGCAGGGAAAATAAAACTGCCACCTCTCAGTTTCACTGCAGAACCTTTCGCCCTAGTTTTATCAGCATGACGCAGTGAGTAGTTTAAGATGAAGTGGGCAGTGTGTACATCTTGCAGGCGGCAGATTATGTTGTGATGGGTGACTAATTGTTGAGCAGAATTAGCAGACAGGAGAAGAGAAAGCTCTTACTTGTCTTTCCAGTAGAAGCGGCTCCACTGTCCACACAGGTCCTCTATGCCCGCTATGGTGTGCTCCATGAGCTGAGAGCAAAGTGAGAGCTGTTACCACTGTGTGTCATATACACAGCTGGGTCCATAAGTATTTGGACCGTGACACAAGTTTTGTAATTTCTGTACACAACCACGATGGATTTGAAACAAATTAATCAAGATGTGGTTGTAGACTTTCAACTTTAATACAAGAGGGTTTAACAAAAATATTATATTAACCGTTCGGGAATTGCGGCCATTTTTATTTATAGTCCCTCCATTTTTTTTAGAGGCTCAAGAGTAATTAGACAAACAAACATAATTGTAAATATAAGGATTAGTTTTGCAGTGAATGACGCCTGAAGTCTGGAAGCCAACAACATCACCACATGCTTCTTAGGATGCTTTGCCTGGCCTTTACTGCAGCTGCCTTCAGTTGTTTCTAACGTTTCTTCCCTATAGTTTTGTCTTCAATAGGTGAAATTATGCTCAGTTGGTTAGAGGTCAAGTGACTGACTTGGCCATTCTAGAATATTCTGCTTCCATTTCTTTGCCTCAAGAAACCCTTAGGTTGCTTTCTCACTATGTTTTGGGTCATTACCCATCTGCACTGTGTAGCACCTTCCTATCAGCTTTGCAGCATTTTGGCTGAATCCGATCAGATAGTCTCATCCTATACACTTCAGAATTCATCCCGCTGCTTCTATCAGCAGTCACATCATCAATAAACACCGGTGACCCAGTTCCATTGGCAGCTAACGTGCCTACGTCATAAAACTGCCTCCACCATGTCTGACGGATGATGTGGTGGCTTTGGATCATGAGCAGTTTCTTTCCTTCTCCATTCTCTTCTCTTCCCATCGTTCTGGTACAAGTTCATCTTGGTTGCGTCTGTCCAAAGAATCTTGTTGAGGCTTTTTTTTTTAGACATTTTCTGGCAAAGTCTTATCAGGCCTTTCTGTACTTGAGTGTTACCAGTGGTTCAAACTTTGTAATAAACCTCCTGTATATAAATTCATTAAGGCATCTCCTGACTGTAGACTTTGACAAAGATACTCTTATCTCCTGGTGAGTGTTTTTGTCCTGTCTAGATGTTGTGAAGAGGTTATCTTCCAAAGGAAAGAATTCCATAATCATCCTATTTAGTTGTCTTTCATGGTCTTCCAGGCCTTTTGGTGGTGCTGAGCTAACCAGTTCATTCCTTCTTTTTAATAATGTACCAAATTGTGTATTTGGTCACTCCTAAAGCTTATGTCATTTTTCTGATCGGTTTGTTTCGTTTTTTTCAGCATAATAAATGCCTCTATGATGATGTATAAAATAACTATAATTCCTACACACTTAAGGTGATTTTTTTTTTAAAATGCTTTCAATTAAAGCTGCAAGTCTACACTTCAATCACATCGTGATGGCTTTGTTTCAGATCCATTGTGGTTGTGTACAATTACAAATTTGGGGTCACTGTCCACCACATGTAAATATTCACAAGCTGTGTCATACCCTGCAGTGGATTTCTACATTGATGGTGTCAAGATTGCGGTTGGTTCTGCGAACATTGATGAACTCGATCAGAGGTCGGATACTGATGCCCTGAGGGGAAAAAAAAAAAGAGAGAGACTGCAGATTCAGCGGATTCCAGCAAACATTACTGCACTTAAAATCCTAATTTGTCTTTGAAAAGATTGCACAAGACTAGAGTTGTAGACAGGAGAACAGCCTCAGTGATTCTATTCATAAAGATTGTTTCACTTGATTTAACCTCACTTTAAAGGCCTCAGGTAATGCAATTTGTTTTTGGTATAGCAGCGGAAAAAAAATAAAAAAGATTTTTTAAAAAATCACTCAGTAAATAGTGTGACTGACGACAGACAAACATAACATATTACACTACACACTACTCACAATCTTCCAAAGTGAAGAGCTGTATGTGTCAAAATGCAAAGATTAGAAATTAAAAGGGAAGGATTCAGTCCTTATTGCAGCTGTTCTGCTGTTAACTCGGTTGTTTTGTTTGACAAAGATCTGCTTGACGTCATTGTGACAACTCTGTCTGGTCTGACATTGTGTTGGAATGCAAGAGCATTAATTCTAAAACACTGACAATTTACTGTGTAATGAAATCAGTTCTGATCTGGTTTTGAAGTCATGTGGTGTGTTTGGAGCTTAAAAGAAAATCACGGTACAAGCACCCAGTCTATTTCAAGGTTAGTGTTTCTCCAACAGACTCAGACACTGCCCATTTATGCAGACTTTAATGACAGTATTTTCTATTCTATTCTACTACAAAGACGTAACCCTAACATAATACTTACATAGGACAAATTATTTCCAACAAGCAACAGATGCTCTCTTACCTGAAGAAACACAGTGAAGAGGATGATGGCGATGGTGGCGGTGACGAAGAGCTGCTTGCGGACGATTTCGTCAGGAAGAGTGAAGGCCAAGGCAAATGAAATTGCACCTCGCAGTCCGCCGTAGGCCAGACCGAATTGATCTTTCAAGTTAAATGGGATGGTGCGGAAAGGGTTAATTATCTGAGTCAGCACCAAGACACCTGGGAGGGAAGAACAGAGAAAAAGTCAACATGCTTCTTGCAGAAGTTGTAAGGTTAGCAAGTTTAAAGCTGCACTGGTCAATACTCTGATAAGCCCGCTGTGTTTTTGCTGCCCAGCAATAGACAGCAGAAAGTCAAAGCTACTAACTCGCAGGTGAACAAAACTTAGCATTTAACTGGTATATTTAGCAGCGTTTCTCCAATATTTTTATCTGGAGTTGATACCAAAACTGAGCTAAAAGTTGAGTGGATTATTGGGCTTAACATCTATCGGCTGCGTTGTGGCTAACGTAGACAGTGTTAACGGCTTGGTCTGCTGTCCCAAGTGCTTAAAAAAAAAAACTCATTAGCATTAACTCCTCTCTGGTTCAGTGATTCAAGTTTTTTCACCTGTTGACCACACCCAGCTTCAGTGATGCGCATGGTTAAGAGATGTGCTTTGGTGGACTGGTAACCAACCCAACAGTAATGTCAAGGGGTCTTGAAGTACACCTCTACATTGCTACAAGGTGAGAGATTAAACCACTGCAGGGCAGCAGACACAGCATGCCTTGTCGTGTCTTCTTGTAAACAAAGGTAATGTTTACATTCAGTGTTGCGGACAAACAAGCTAAATTAGTTTTCTTCTCGTAGTCTTCGATTTCCCCGTGTTTGGCAGCACATTCCTATGTTTGTTGGTGCATGACTGCCACCAACTGTTTATTAGGGGAGAAGTGCGAAAGCGGTGGAAGTATGTCGATCATGCTGTTCATGCGCTCGCATGTGTGCATAACACAAACAAAACGGGGACCCATCCCTGTGAAACACTGCTTCATAGCACTACAAGGTAGTTAGAAGCAGTCAAACAGAGCCTGACTTCCAGCAGGACACACATACCCCCTGCCCTCTGCTTACCCAGACCTCTCCAGACAAAGGCAAACAGCAGTGTGAACAGGATGTAGCCCCAATTCCACTCGTGTTCTGTTGTTATTGTGACGACCCCGAGGAAGAAGAAGATGAGTGTCTCCGAGATGGAGCCGAGCATCTTGACCACATGGCGGATGGTTGTGCAGGAACGCTGGGAAACATTTTCCTCCACGTAGTATTTCATGGTGAGGGCACAGGTGACAATGCTGCAGAAAAAAAACATACAAAGCTGTTATTTTTGCTATACTCTTGCAGTATTGAAAAATATTTGGACCTGTAAACATCTACTCACGCCATGATGGATGAGATAGCGAAGAGCTCGGCCACGAGATAGGCCAGGTAGCTGTACATGAATATGAAGAGTGGCTCGATTTCTCGGACCTTGGAGGTGAATCTTGTGGTGAAGGCGGCCACGAAGCCAAACAGAATGCCAAAGCCCATCCCACCGAGACCGACCACGAAGAACCTCGCCATCCCCAGGAACACATCCACTGGCTCCACCACTGGCATGTTTGCCACAAAGCTGAACATGTTGTACAACACCTGGAAACATGCACATATTCATGCAGACACGCACTCTTATATGCATAGTTTTGAATGCATGCAAATGCACCAACAGTCCAAACATCCCAGTCAGAGGTCATGGGTGGTGTCAGGGGCTGTGGCCTCTAATGACACTGTTCCAGATAAGACTGATTTATTGAAATATTTACTCTGCACTGTTTGCAATTTGATAATCTCATTTCACCAAGCACAGTGAATGAGTCATGGAAAAGGAGCATTTGGCAGCGAAACCTATTCCTTTTCCTGCTGTTCTTGGTACATGATGAATGAAGTCAGCTTTTTCCTTAAATCTTAAAGTTGCTTTCATGGTGAGGTTGCTGGATGCAAACAGTATGTCTGAATGCACATATCCACTATTATCATATTTTTTATACATTCAAGTGAGGCCAGAAATTTGAGGATGGTGGAAATTATGTGAAAGGGTGAGGTATAGCCTGGACACAATTCACTGTGCACATTTAAAAGAACAAGTCTGGCAATATTCTATATTTTTCTTACCATGCACAAATTCAATGAGAACATCAAAACCATCCATAAATGCATGGATGCAACTAACAAGTGTCTTATGTGTAGCCAATAACTGATCATTTCTTCTCCATTGTTGTAGCATGTTGCTTCATTACCATGAAAACGGGCAAAACAGTTTATTTTGAATCAATCTCTCAGACACCATCCTGCGGCTGTAAATACTCAGTAGTGCACCATGTCTGCAGCCTAAAGTGGTCCAACAGCAAATGCACTATTTACTCCTGTTTGAGAGACATCTACTTAAAACTGCAGTGCCCAGCTGTAAAAGCGGACATAAATGAACAACATGAAAGTTAAATATAAAAGGTTAGATATTTGTGACTTGTTTTTAAAAAATCTTTGGTCTTTCCAAGGGATTTGCTGAAAATAACAAAAATATAGAACACCGCGAGCTCAGTCACGGTTTTTAATGTGAAATTCAGTTCGGTTCCAGGAAGGGTTTTCATGTATATTAGCAAATTGCTATTACAAATCATTATTAATCTAATTATATAATTAGATATAATTATCCATTATGCTGGAGAAAAAATCCCAGCAAAGGTCGAAAAATAGGCTTTAATAACTATAATTACTTTGAATTTAAAAGCAAAGTTTCTGCTCTGAGAGACGCTTTTCAAACACACGGGCAGAGAAGTATTTTTTTTAAGAGACAAGGAAAACAGGAAACTGACTGGTCCTATTTTTACCATCTATTTAAAGTGTAAATTGCCACTGCATATTATTAGCGATTATGCATAATATTAACCTGGCACTCTAGCAAAAGGGTGATCACACCAATGCTAAGAGCAGGTTAATGTAGGTTTGCGGGTGGGTTTAGGCACAATGAAAGGAGGGTGACGGGGAGAAATTTGAGTATGAGCTACAGTCAAATTTCAGACAACAATGTGTGTGAGCATGTGTGTGTGTGTGTGTGTGTATGTGTGTGTGTGTGTGTGTTAAACTCCTCCCATATAACCAAATGAAACACTGACTTCAGAAACAGGTTTGGCAGCATGTAGGGAAACTAAAGGTTCATGTCCCTGGTCTGTGGACACTTCTGTTTGGCATCTCTGACAACATTCCCTCACTTTCATTTTTTTTTAAATCATTTATCTTATTCGGAAATCTCAGCGCCGCACAGCCCTTTTCCCTCCTAGAAATTCTGTTCTCATACACGTATACTAACCCAGAAAAGAGAGTGAACAAACTATATGTCACCTTGTGAAACCTGACCTGAGCCTTTAGAGTGTGAAAGAATTGAAAAGCTTCAGATGACACAATAGTCAATCTGCTGTTTCATGTGTTGGCAGTATTGAAATTACAGTTCCCAGGAGGTTCTTTAATGGTAGGTGGGGTTTCAATAGTCTCCATCATAAAGTTCCTGTGTGTGATTGTTATGCATGGGCAAACGCTGACCTCAGATTTCGTTAAAAACACCCACAGAGATACAGTAGGCTCTCTGTGGGACTGATATTGACCATTAATTTTATTTTTGCGTTTTTTTTTCGTTACACACACTCACAAGAATTTGCAATGGTGCCTTGCTCACTGCACCACATGTTTCCATAACAAGCAAGTAGCCCAGAGGGACCCAAAACAGATGTAAAGGGCACTTCAAGCACAAAACTGTCTCAAAATTCCACTAATTGGCACAAATTCATAGCTTTTCATAGCTTTCGGCCCGAGCCAACTCACCACGGTGACGGCGTCGTTGAAGAGGCATTCCCCAAACACCACGATATAGAGCTGCTCGTTCACAGACACGTCCTCGAACACGCTCAGCACAGCCACGGGGTCCACGGCCGAGATGATGGTGGCAAACAGCAGGTTCTCCTGGAGGTTGATGTCCTGCACACCGAAGGCCTCGATCTGGCATATGGCAAACAGAGACATACCTATACCGATGCTGTTCCACAGGGTCCCCACCACTGCAAACCACAGTACCTGCACACAAACAACACACACACACAAAGAAAGAAAATGTCAAGCAGTCTTCCCTGTGAGAAAAGGAAGTTGAGACTACGGCTGATGCGTAACGGACCGTGCCAATGTTCTCAAAGAATGGCCTGGTGGGCATGAAGTAGCCCGAGTCCAGGACAATCGGGGGAAGCATGTAGAGGAAGAAGACATTGCTGGTGAGGACGGCCGGGGGCTTCTCGTGGACGGAGTGCATGATGCCGCCCACGATCAGACCGATGCTGATCAGGAGGCACGTCTCTGGCACCCAGACGGTGATCTTGTGGTACACGTGGAAACCTGAGAAAAGAGATTTGACTTTAGTCCAAAGGAACAGGAGCAGGGCCGGTGAGGAATGAAGCGCTCTCTGGCCACAAGCAGCTCGCCTGCATCCTCTCTGAGAGGGTCACAGCTTTTATTAACAAAATGTTCACCTGTATCAGGATCTTAACCCATCTCAGGGTCAAAAAAGAAACCAACTATTTCAGCATTTTGTGGCTGCTACTTACCAATCTTTGCAAATGAAGCCAGCAGCACCCAGAGAGTGATCTCAAAGGGTATTTGTATCCTTGCATAATCCATCATGAAGACCGGTAAATTTGCGTTTGCTTCATCTGGATAAGCCTGGGGGCCATCGTCGGGCTTAACCGGGGGCACAATCGTGACACTGCCGGTCGGTTTGGGAGGGATTTCTCCCCCGACGCCGCCGAGGCAACTTAAAACTGTGAAAATGATGAATATAACTCCTCTTCGCGGGGCAATGCTCGAAGCCATTTCGCACAGGAGTCCAGGGCCACGTCAATATCCACGTCGTTGAGATTCAATCACTCCATCCAAATTTCACAATCGAAGAAAGAGCAAAAGCAAAAGAAGCAGGTCTCGCATGTTCTCACTCCACCATCTGCCCCTCGACCCTGATGCCTCCGTCTGACCCTTCTCCAGGAGTCTCCCCCCACACACACACCTCCACACACTCTCTCTCTCACACACACACACACCTGTGAGGTCGCGGCGAGTCTCCTTCGCACTGCCAAACAACACACCTGCGGTTTACCTGCGGCTGCGTCCGCGAGTTCCGACGCGGGCAGGGAGCGGCCCCGAGCACCGCTCTGATTGGACGTCACCTGACGCGGAAATTAAAAGGTAGGACGTGCTCTTTGAGCGGGCGTCCAGGGGCCTGCTGCTTGGTATCGGTGACACCAGCTCCCCGCGCAACCCTGGTTTCAGCCGTGTCAGTTGTCATTTTTTTTTTTTTTTTTTTTGTTTTTTTTTTTTTTTTTGGAAGGAACTAGGCCAGAAGGCCGCAGAGGCTGATGGGGTTAATCAACCTTTGTGGCCTTTTAACCTCACTTAACCCGTGGAAAGTAAACAGTATGAGATACAACATTATGGGATTACTTTGAGGAAATTACCTCAAAACGAGATGTGGGGGAGTAACAACCCGCCCCACCCAAACACACACACACACACACACACACACCTTCAGGTCTTCACACCCCCTCTGCACCTGATTTCAGACCAGAAACGAAACTGTTGAAAAAGAAAAGCTGCTTGTAAAAGCACCAAAGCACCAAAAACTGATATATGGACTTTTAACCAAAGTTTCAGACGTCAAAGATATAGTTTGTTTCCCCCCTGTGACGCAACTCCTCCGCAGCTTCAAGTGTGTGGCGAGAAGTATAATGGTCATCGTAATAAAAATAAAATGTAATTGCACCTTTGTGTATGGTGCACAGAGATAATGTGTGTGTGTGTGTACGTGTTTGCCCTTGTCTGTCTTTGACCTGAGAGTTTTCAAAATTTAATTTCCCATGACGTCGGATATTATATGACACTCAAAATGTCTTGTTATTTTAGCATTTTGACTTGCAATGAGTATCTTTTTAGTTATTATTATTTCCAATCCCTCCATAACAAATTAGATTTATCTCACAATCTTGATTTACTAGTGTCAGTATTAGTAGCAGTATTTATATATTATGGTTTAGGGATTTTGTATTATAATTTCATATCTCATAACTTTGGTTTAGGGATTCCATTTGAATTGGGGACAACTGCAATAACCCTCCCCCTAGTATCTCAAAATGATATACTATACTAGTACTAAACATACTGATATACTATACGGCAAATTGTTGACAATGTAAAAAACTCTGGATAAAGAGCTGCTAAAGCCCAAATTATTGTGACTTACAATGAATATTTAACATAGTTTTTTCTTTATCATTCCTTTTAACTTATTGTGCCTCCACAGTATTTAGGTGACAGAGATGTTGGACGTTTATTCAAAGTACGTTCATCCATGCCTCAGCCATTCAGGCACCCACACACGCACACACACACACACACACACACACACACACACACATATAAACACAAACACAAACACACACACACACACACACACACACACATACATACAAACATACACAAACACACACACACGCACACGCACACACTGTGCTCCACCCATGTGCACGCCAGCGCACGAGGTTCGTCCAGCCTGCACGGTCGGTCCCTGCAGGCCCAGAAACGTAGCGCCCCCCTGTGGAGGCAGGAGGAAGCTGCCTCCAGCGGGAGGCATTGCGTTGGGCTGTGTCACAGGGAGTCAGGGCGAGTCTCAACTGCAGTCGTCGTCGACCGGGATGCGCATCACTATGAAAAGAAACCAGCGCTTTTCTCTTAACGGTATGAGACTGTTTTGGTTTTATTTTATTTTTTCTTAACATGCGCCTCTCACCGCACATCCCGTCGTCCGACGCTTCATCCAGGGCGTTTGCTCACTGTCATAGATGCTGTCGATGAGAGGGGATGATGGACCAGGGTCAGAATAAGACGTGTTTACAGCTGAAGCAAGATCTCAAATGCAGATTTAGCTGTTTCTGTTTTAATAATTATTTTTTATTTGGTTATTATTATTATGGCCTGTTTTGAGCGACACCCTGCAGCGTGCGGCCGCTGCAGCCTCGGTGAGGGAGCGTCGGCTGATATCATGACGCAATATTTGTTATTGTGCGAGTGTCGGCGAGCAGACATGAATCCACGCTGACGCGAGGCCACAGCATCTCCGACCGGTGCCGCCGTGCGTGGATTCTCCATCGGACGGATCCGGCCTCTTGTCCGTGGACCTCCACGCATCCCAGCCCTCAGTAACAGACAGGATGACACACGGTTTCACGCCGAGGCAGTGCCGACGTAGGATTGTGAGGAATATGTTGCATATTTGTCTTTTTTTTTTTTTAATTTATAATACATTAGGTCTAATACCGGTTGCGTTGCTCTATAAACCGACGCGTCAGGCCGTCGCAGGTCTTCCCAGATGCTCCCAACGGAGCGTAAAGGATTAGATTTGATCTGCTGAACCACTGAATTCGCTCTTTCCAAAACGCAGAGGGAGCTGAACGAGACTGAGTCCTTCTGTGATTCAGTTCTACCTCTCTGTTATTTTTTTCTGTCTCCCTTGTGTGTTTCCCGTGAAGATTTCTGAGAAAGAATTTGAGCAGAGCGTGTTAGAGACTTCTGAACCTGCACATCTGCATAGTGCTCTGTTAAGTGAAGCCCTGAACGTGCCTCCTGTTGAGGATCCACTTAAAACAGTTCATAACCAATATCCACACTGTCTCTCTAATGCTCAGTTTTCTCTCTCGGATTCTTTATGCGTGATTTTATTTCCAGTTGCTGATGTGTCCCTGGAAAAAAAAGAAAAATGTTCTCCACTAGGGAGCAAACATGTTTGCACACTCCTCTTTGAATAGTCGGAACAGAAAGGCAATTTATGGGTCAGCCTCCTCCTCCTAAAAATGCGTCCATGTGTCCACGGTTGCAACAGATGATTCCCCGTCGGGTAGACCGTTGTGGCTCAGACCCCTGGGACAGTTCAGCGCTGGACTGAGACAGGATCAATAAATGGATACTGAGAAGAACCTCAGTGTAATGGGGGGACAAGGGAAAGGGAGATGGCCGGAGCAACAACAACAAAAAAAAAGACAGGGGTTGATGACAGAGCAGAACGAGGGGACCACGAGGCATTTGGAAGCGATTTGGTGGAGATGAGTTCAAGAAAAGGACGTCTGAGAGAGAGGCACTGCAGTGCAGCCGGTGCTGACAGCATCTGCAGGGGGTGCAGCTGTGTGCAGCCGGCCTGTCTAAATGGGTCACTTTTGTCTCCGTACCGTCCCAGGGGACTTTCTGAAACAGGGACCACCTCAGCCTCTGCTTCCTTCCCACGTTCACTATTTTCACCTTACATTAAAGTCTCCCCCCTGACCTGTTGTGTCCCCCTGAGGTCAGAGGTCAACCGTGGAGCAGCAGCTGTAGAGCCGGTCGGGACTCGGCCTCCTGCTCAATGGCACCTCATCAGTGTGGATGTTTACTGGTATGGGGCAAGAGCCCAGATTACTAGCATCAGTGTGGCCAACCTGAATTGAGGCCCACATCTCTGTTACTCCCCAAAGCAGGGCTGAAAAATATCTGTAGAGCAGTTGGTTTGATGGTCGTCTCAAAACTATTCGGCAACTATTTTAATAATCGATTTTTCTCTTATTGCAAGTTTGCAAAACGTTCTCTGGCTCTAGCTTCTCAATTGTGAGGATTTGCTGGCCTTCAGTTAATTATCTCATTATAATTTTAATATTTTGTGGTTTTGCACTGCTATTCAGATAGAACATGCAATCTGCAATTTTCTTTTATAGACAAACGATTCATTGATCGATTGATTAAATAATCAGCAGATGAATCGTTAATGGAAATACGATTAGCTGTAGACTGGGAGACAGTTGTCAATTAGTTAATTAGTTGGTCGATAGTAAAATTTATCTGCAGCTATTTTGATAATTGATTAATAATAATACCAACCACTGTCTGGCTCCAGCTTCTCTGTTGTGAGGTTCTGCTGCTTTTCTGTGTTTTCTATCATCATTCACTGAATATCTTTGAATGTTGGGCTGTTGGTTGGACAGAAAAAGATACTGGACCTTAGAGAATTGTGATGCACACTTTTCACTATTTTCTGGCAAGTTATGGACCAACCAATTAACCTATTATTCAAGAAAATAGTCATAAAGAAAAAAGTGCCGGTTGCAGCCCTGCTCAGATATTCATAGATATTCATTTTATGATAAAATGAAAGAAAAATATGTCCTCTCATTTGAGAAGCTAGAACCAGAGAATGTTTTGGATTTTTGCTTGATAGATACTTAAATATTTTAAACAGTTATCACAATAGTCCTTTATTGATTCTGTCCAGTGAGGGATTGGTTAATAGATAATTGGTTTTAGCTCCACTCCTGGACATTTTGTCTCCCTTTAAAGGCAGCGGCATAGACCTGATGACTAAAATGATGATGATATGTGACCGCCTGTGGCTTTGCACTAGATCCACCGTTGGTTTCCTAGAGAGCTTCCCACTGTGCAACAGGCAGCTGTGATTACAGCACATTAAAAGACAGCTCCCACCGACTTTTACTGCCTCAGAGCCTAATGAGGCAGAGCATCCATGCCGTAATTGTCATCTGTTTTGTTCTCCCATGAAGCTGCCAAAACAGAGATTACACTGGCAAAGGTCATTACGTTCACGCTCGGGATTTTGTGTGCGACAGTTCAGATGACTTTAGTTGTCGTTTGTGTGTGTGGGTGTGTGTTTGTCTGTGTGTCTGTGTGACTGGGAGATGGTGTTTTCATGCACGGCCGGTGACGTCAAAACAGATTCATGTGTAAAAAAAAAAACAAAAAATAGTCCTCCCCTGCAGAAGTCATTACACATGAAGGCACAGTAGCACGCGCAGAGTTGCTCTCTGTTTGTTGTCGCAGTATCAGATAAAATAGCCGCTCACAAAACAGACAAACACTCGCAACAGCAGATATTACCTCGGTCCGCGAGGTCCGTACATAAAAGCTGAAAAGGAGGCGACGTTTATTCCGGGTGATGACTCAAAGCAGTGGCAAGTGGATTTTTTTGTGGCGCAAACACACACGTACTTAATGAAGAAGGAAATGTTAAGTGAGTCTGACATGCCGCAGGAAATGTAAAAATGTACCTCTCTGGGCAATCTGAAGCAGTTTTCAGTTCAGGTTAGTCGTCATCCCTCTCCCTTCCCCTTAACCTTTCACATTTTCTTCACGCATCATTTTCCCTTTTCTGGCCCCTCTTCAATGTCTCTGTCCTCAGCTCACTCTTCTGCGGTTCATATTTATTTTTGGTTGTACTTTAAAGGAGCCGAATCAATGCTCTCAGTCCCGCAGCCAACTCTTACATCTGTGTTTTCACTTTGTAGTTGGTGTGTGACATTAATTTGTCTTGTCTTCTCTCGTGCTTTGTTCAGAGAATGACAAAGAGCAGGCCGTTGGTGACGTTAATGAAAAACACCCGTTATTGAATCGTGTTATATTTAAAGGTGTTGAGCTCCATCTTTCCCATTTCTTCTCTTTGTCTGTTGAAATTTGCACGTCATGCTCTCCGCTGATAACGACTGAGAAACTGCAGGGAAGAAAAAATTACAACAAAGACAGTAAGGACAAAAGTAAAGATAAGAACATTTCCTGTGACCCAGAGGTGAAGAGGTACATCTTTTGTTTCTTCCTGTCAGTGCAATAAAGCCGAGGGAATCAAAGACAGCACAAACAGAGCGAGGAACTGAATCAAGAGAGGATATTTAATATTTGATTGGAGCCAAACCTCCTGTGTTGGCGCAGACTTAGTTTCCTGCCTC
The DNA here is from genome assembly GCA_016859345.1 of Istiophorus platypterus. Classification (NCBI taxonomy): domain Eukaryota; kingdom Metazoa; phylum Chordata; class Actinopteri; order Istiophoriformes; family Istiophoridae; genus Istiophorus; species Istiophorus platypterus. The sequence goes on along the minus strand of CM029122.1, from coordinate 9,825,362 downwards.
TCACTGTCTCACTGCATGTAATTTTGGCAGGTGCAGGGTCAGCTAGGTAACAACATGAGAGGCTGTGTGTTCAGTGTTCGATGAAAGAGTGTTAAACATGGAAGACGAGGGTCCTGTCAGCTCCATTATGAATATTGCCAAGTGAATTTTTCAGTGAGTTTGTCTGTGCGTTGAGCAGTGTGTTTTAGAGCAGCAGGGCTTGCTAACGACAGGCCAATTTACCTTTAGGTTTTGCATTTATATTCATGGCTCCCAGACAATGATTATTGATGATTTTGATGCCAACGCTGACATTTGTGTCAAACCCCGATCACTGGTCAAAAAACCCTGCTTATTATGGAATCAAGTCCTTTACAGGTTATCTCAAGTTATCTCCAGGTTTCCATGAGATTCACTTTTGATTTTCGTGTCCCCTAGCTGAAGCATCTGCTCTGTATGATTCTGGTGACCCTCTTAACTCCCAACTCGCTAATATTTCTAGTGATATTGATGAAATATATTTTTTTTAAAAAACAAAAAACCTCATATATGGATTGTCCTGGAATTTACACAATGATTTCAATGACTCCCTGACCTTTCTTCACAGACTGAACAACATATACAGCATTTTTGTTCAAAACTTTTAGAAGGGCTTTGCTTTTGATTATCGGCACTTTTTAAATGTAAAGGACCACATAATTAAATTCTTCTTATATACTGTATAAGAAGAATTTAGGTCAAGGGGATAAAGTACTCAATTTTAAATCTGGTTTTGGTCAAAAATCTATGTGAGAAGCTGGTTATGAAATAACTGGTGGCTCTTGCTGCCCCTATGACAACATTTTCAGTTCTGGCTGTGGCAGCCTGAGCTTGGTGAAACTGGGGGGCATTTGCTTCTTTATCCATGTTCCTGTACATGTACAGTTTTCACAAGCACAAATAGTGTCATATCCTACACGCTGCACGAAAAGTCACACTTTTCCCTCCACAGAAATTTTTCCCACTGCGTATATTAGAATATTAACAGAGGGAGAGGAAGAAGTCGCGCACTAACAGGAAACTACCCATGCTCTCAATCCATGTCCATTTCAGGATGGAGCATCATGGCAATCACTATTTTAGACTTAACGTAACATTGGTTATTTAACGCTTTAATCTTGTAAATAGAAGACTCTCATGTGATAATCAGATATGAACAGTCAGTAGCGTCCTATAATGTATAATTACAATCAGTTTTCTGTTTTTGTCCAGTTTTTCTGAGCTCAGATCCCATCTTTATATCGTCTGTCTCAGCTGTTTCCATGGGGACAGCAGATGATCCCATGGATAATTTTGTTGTTTTCTCCTATTTTTCTTCTTTCAGGTTTATCACTGACAAACCTGTGACTGCTCTGATCAACACACAAGAGAAACCCACCCCTGGTGCCACGAAGCACTGACGTGACAGGCGACTCTTGAATTCGTGTCTGCTCGACTTTGCCCTGCTCCACATCCTCTTTATTCTAAAATCCGTCCTTGTCCCCCGACGTGAACCCACCATGTCCGGGAAGGAGCGCAGCCCCCGCCATCGGCCATGGTCAGTCTACCGGGCCAACACGTTTGATCTCTCGGCTGAGATGATGGGGCTGGCTCTCTCAGGTAACTAAGTAACTGCTACCATGGCAACCTGTTTGCTTCAGTGATGATGATATAGCAGGGAATTTAAAAAGAGCTTCCGCATCTCTTTCTCTCCTACAGGCAACAGTCAGGATCCAGACGAGCCTGTGCTGGAGTTTAGTGTGGGTAAGCTGAGGAGGAAACCACAGTTATTGTAGTTCCCAACAAATGCACTATTTACTGCTGTTTGACTAATGTTTAGTAAAAACTATGATGCCCAGCTGTTAAAGGAAATTCCTGAGCCTTTTTTTAAAAGTCAAATTGTATCCACTAATCGGATTGGACCCTCTAATCAATATTACTGTATTAACAAATGACTATGTTTAATGGATTGTTGCTCGTGGTGACAAACGTAGACTCAGAACTATCACCCATCTCTGAAGTGACCCTCGGCTCTGTAATTTGATGCTGCTCTAATGTGGATGAAGTGTCTCGTCATTGATTGTCTCGGCGGCTGACTACGTCATTTGTGCGGAAAGACTTGTTTAATTTTTATCCAGCGTTCTGCCTAAAAGCATCACCGTAACCAACTGCTGCCCATCAAATACAGTACTAACAACTCAGAAATACTGTATTACATTTCTCCCATGGCCAAGGATTAGCGACCATCCCAGTGATAAATCCCACTGTTTGTAATCTCTTCCTGTGTTTGTATGTCGCAGCCTGCAGTGAACTGGTCACTCCATCCCTGGATCGTAAGCCAACCAGCTTTGTCGCCGTCAGCTGCACCACTCCGCCCCAGGCCTTCTGGACCAAGCATGCTCAGACTGAAATCATTGAGGTGCCCTGATGCTTCCTTTCCCTTCCTTCCTGCCTGCTGATGGAGTTCAAAACCCTTTCATCCTTCTCTCTGTCTGTGTCTTTTTCTCCAGGGGACCAGTAACCCTATCTTCCTGAGCAGCATAGCGTTCTTTCAGGACTCTCTGATCACTCAGCAGACTCAAGTAAAGCTTTCTGTCTATGATGTGAAGGACCGCTCCCAGGGCACAGTAAGTCCCAACCTAAAAATTAATTTCCCACAAAACCACTTGTCTGCTCTGCCGATAAACTCCCTCTTAGGGAATGAAGAGAGTGTGTATTTGCTCAAATCTACACAGTCTACACTTTTCTGGAGGATTTTTTTTCTCTTGTGTTTTCATGTGATAGATGTACATGCTTGGCTCGTCCATGTTTTCCGTGAAGGAGCTGCTGCAGGATAAACACCACAGGCTGCACCTGACTCTCAGGTAAACGGCAGACGTGCAGCACAATGACACACACGGACAATTTTCTCCGTAAATGAAGAAAAATGATATCGATTGCAGGCTTACTTTGGGTTCAGGGGTGTTCACCGTATTTGATGTTGCCATGTGTGTCAGGTCAGCGGAGAATGAGCGTGTGGGCAACATCACCGTCATTGCATGGCAGATAGAGGAGAAGCGTGAGCAGAGAGCTCCTGTTGCAAGATTACAGAGAGGAGACACTGTTAATGGAAGGGTGAGTGATCAAGGGAAAAAAAAATCATTTTTTTTAATGATCCAAGGTAGAAAAACTAGATATTGTTAACTTTCTATCTTTTAATGGTTGCTGTTGTGTTTTCCTTTGCATCAAAGTATTAGAGTCTGAAATAGACAATCAAGTACTTAGTCAATTGAGATCATCAGTAACTATCCTCATAATCAATGCATCTTTAATTAATTTTTTTCTAGCAAAAAGTCAAACACCCCTCAATTCTAGCTTCTTAACTGTGATGATTTCCTGCTTCTATGTCTTATTACATTGTACATTAGTATCTTTCTACACTAGTATCTCAGTATCTCTTGGTTTTGGAGTGTTGTGGTCAAAACAAGCTATTTAATGGCATTAACTTGGGCTTTTGAAAGTTGTGATGGGCATGTTTTACTGTGTTCTGACATTTTTAGCGCCAAACAATTTATGACAAAATCAAGAAATTGATCAGCTTATTAATCAATGATAAAAAAAATAGTAGTTGCATTCCTAGAAAATATATTTGATATCATATTGTTTTGCCTTATTTAGTCTCTGTGCCCACTGTTTATTGATTTAATGAGCCCAGTTTTCACAGATCTATGAATTAGGAGATGAGACGTGAAGGTGTGTTGGATTTCTTTAAACAGACATTATTGTTTTTTTTGTTTGTGTGTGTGTGTCAGATGGTTCTCCCTGTTGACGAAAGCCTGACTGAATCCATGGGTATTAAATCCAAGTCTTCATCCCTGTGTAAAGACCCACTGCTGAAGGCTGGTGAGTGTGTAAACCTGAAGATTCTCCCTCTTTATGACTACGTCAGAGTTTAGTAACAAGGGAGACCTGGATTGCTAGCTGTGTCGTTTTGCGATTCACGGCTGTGATAGCGTCTTCTGTCTTCTTCAGTGTTTGGCGGTGTCATGTCGCGGACATACCGTTTCCCCACCACGGACGGGAACCACCTGCGTATACTGGAGCAGATGGCGGAGAGCGCGCTCTCCCTGCACATTCCTCGACAGTTTGTCAAACTGCTGCTGGAGGAAGACGCCGTCAGGTAACGTCTGAAAAATCGCCTTGATACGATTTAGAGCAGAGCAGTGGGTCCGAACCATGCGACCCCTTTACCGGAAAGCAGTGTCTACTTGCTGGAGTCTGATCTGTAGACGATTTCTCACTTTTTTGGGGGGGGGCATGTATTTTTGTGAAAAGATATAATGTTTTGATGGTTACTTTGAAAAATCGTGTGTGAATACTTTGTTCTTATTATAATCACATTTTTTGACTTGTACTCGTACCATATAAATTCGGTACAGCTGCTTGACTTCAACTGAACTTAGGCTCAGCTAAATTAGTGTTGACTAGAGTCCTGCCCTTTGTCACAGATTGCAAATAAGTTGCAAGCAGCTTAGCCATAGTCGTGTTCCCTTCTCAGGTAGTTTTAATTGAATAGTACTGGGCGGGCTGAGGAGATAAGGCAGCTGTCGTAAAGCGGATTTTTTCACTAACTTTGTGGTTGGCGGTTTGATCCTCAGCTCCTCCTGCCCTCATGTCGAAGTGTCCTTGGGCAAGACATGAAACCAGCGTTGGTAGCTCCTCGCATGGTAGCAAGCCCAGAAAAACGCTGTGTGTTTTTTCTTTTCTTATTTCCTATCTTGTCAATCTCACATTGTTTTTTATGACCAATTTGTATTAGTGCTTGTACATATCAAAAGGAAGGTCTTTTTCATATATCCATGGGGACAGTATATAGAAACTTGTGTGTGCTTTCTTACTTGAGAGTGTGTTAGTCTTTATCAGGAACAGTCTATTTTTTGTGTACTCTATTATCATCACATTATCATGTGGTCTATGCAACATTATCATTATGAGACCCACTGCTGCCATTTTCTTAATGGTTGCTTGTAGCGTTTGCGATTTTAGGGTTTTGAAATGCTCAGCTGTTGCGTTTATTGCAGAGACCTTTTTTGGAATAGCTGCATAAAGTGCCAGCTGCTAGATCATCAGTGCATCAGCTGGATATCTTGATCATTAAAGCCTCTTGTGGTTCACAGGGTGTGTGAGCTGGAAGAACTGGGTGAGCTGTCTCCATGTTGGGAAAACCTCAGGAGGCAGATCATCACACAGTACCAGACCATCATCCTCACCTACCAGGAGACCATAAGTGACCTGCATGAGTATAAAGGTTACAACCACAAACTGTTAATCACATGTCATTTTAAAGAGACATGCCACTATTTTAACATCTCAAAACTAGGGCTGTGCGATATGGCCAAAAATTAAATCTCCTTTCTTCATTAGAATCAACCCGATTGAAACGATACATTTTTTTTAGGTCCTCATTTGCAAGGTAGCTGAGCAAACTTTACAAACTTGGGGCTTTGAGCTTAAAATATATGGGCATTTGCCAGGCGAGAGGTCTCAAAAGAAAAGATTCTACTATTCACAATTCATTTTTTTTTTTAAATCTGTCTTGCACTGTTCCCTTAACTTTACAGAAGTGCTAATAAATACATTGGAGTAACTCTTTAAGTAAAAAGAAAGAAAAAAATCATTGTTGCAAAATTGCAAAAAAATCTTATATGTATTATCTATACCCCCATGGAATACAGATATAGATGAACTCTTTTCTCCTTTATGTTGCCTTTCAGGTCCTTCATTTAAGTCAAGCACCTTGAAAGCTGAGAGGAAGTTGGAGTTCATTCCCACTAACCTGCACATCCAGAGGATGAGAGTACAGGGAGAGTCTGGCTATGGTAGGTATATGTGCAGGCATGTTCGCATTCTGTATGTCAGAACTTGTAATGATAGGGTTTGCCCAATATCTTATTTATATCCAATCAGACCGGACATATGATGTTGTGACCATCGGTGCTCCTGCGGCACATCATCAAGGGTTTAAAGGCTGCGGCCTCCGAAAACTGCTGCACAAGCTCGAGGAGGCCAGGAAACAGTGAGTAGAACGAGGCAGGAGATACAGGGTTCTCGTGCTTTGATTGACATGGTGGTGTTGGATTACAGGTGATGAATTAATTGTTCTTTTCTATTTTTTTTTTTCTGCGATTCAGCACTTATGAGGAGGAGGGGTGAGATCATAGGAAGTGTATTAAAAGTTTCTCTGTTTTTGTGTTTTTGTTTTTTTTTATTGTTTTATGTACAGCACAATTGTCACAAAATATATTTACTCTTTTTTCTCTTGCACGCCCAAAGCTCTGCTGGCTCTGGCTCTAAAGGAATGGCATACCAGCCTCAGGATGTCGTGAAAGCAAAGGAGCTGATCGGTCAGATTAATACTCTGAAGACGCAAGTGTGTTACTACACTGAACGTCTGTCAAGAGCTGCCAAGGAACGCTCAGCCAACGCTCTGGAGAGAACCTTGGCCATACTAACAGAGAAGGTAGGACAGGACCCAGAGGGACTGGAGTGTGTCATTGTAGTGCTCTGTTATAGTTACTGCTCTATTTAATCTAAAGTTAAATTAATTAAACTTTGACAGTTCTGCGCAGTAAAAACCAGACCAGTAGGTTGCTATAAAACTGTATATTTTTTAAGTCTTGCGCTCAGATGACACCACCAGACCTCTGAGTCACAGAAACAGCTTTCATTCGGTTCTTTTTGATGGTCCCATTTACTCGATATCATATCATATCGTGTTTCTGGCATGGTTCAGCAGTAAAATTGTTTATAGTTTCATTGTACAAAAAAAAAAGTTTTAATCTAAAACCATAATATAGATAAGAAATTGTTTTATGGAGTAAAAAAAAAAAACGTCTAACCTTACTAACAAAATGGAAAATCTCCCTAAAAGAATTACTGGCAGCTGAGAGAAAATGAATTTATAATCCCAAGCATTTCACAAGCAGTTCATAAACCATGCCCTTAAAAACGTCATGGCTCATGAACTTTAAAGGCCGTTCTTCACTGTTATATTAACTTCACATAATGCCTGCGGTATAACAATAATTTTTACAACTCTCTCTATCCTCCTGCTCTCCTCCCGCAGACTCGTCAGTTGGTGACCGTGTGTGACTCCAAGCTGCTGTCCTCAGCCATCATCGCCCTGGCGGTCGCCCGCCCAGAGTTCACTCAGCAAGGCACCCCTTCCCCGTCCTCCTCCTCCCTCTCGCCCTCCTCTCGCTCCCCGTCCCGCTCTCCCTCCCGTCACCCCGCTTCACCGTCCCGCGCGGCCACCTCGCCCTCTCGCCACGCAGCTACACCGGAGGGCAGCGAAGGGAGTAAAAACAAGCGGGCCACCTTGCAGGCAGATTTGCACGAGGAATGGGTAAGACAACAAGACCATCTGGCTCTTTAATGTCTGCGTTCATGTGTTTTTCTGTTTTTTTTTTTTTTTTGTGATATCTCAACTAACTTCATTTGCAATGTGTGTTTGTGTGCAGGAGAAGGTCTGGTTAAATGTCGATAAGAGCCTGGAGTGTGTGATCCAGAGGGTGGACAGGCTGCTGCAACGAGACAAACTCCAGAGTGACAGCAGCTCTGAGGATGTTTTCCTGCTCGCGGACGAGAAGCCAAGTAACACAAAGAAGGGTACACAGTCATACACATACATACAAGCACACACACACACACACACACACACACACACACACACACACACACACACACACACACACACACACACACACACACACACACACAGATATCTGCCATATACTCTATGAATAAAGTACAGTCATGCATTTATGCACTGACCGATCTCACCTCTGTGCACAAAAATCAGGCAGTGCCTATGAATGTTTCATTAGTTCTCCATAGTAACCAAGACGCTTTCTGGGTACATCCTGAGCATAAAAACAAGGATCCAACATCATCATCATCATTACTGCAAACTACACTTCATCCTCTATTATCATCACTGTCCTCGCATCCACCCCAACATCATCAACCCCCATCATCGTCATCCTCTCACAGGGCTCCTGCACGCCTGCCCCAGCCAGTCAAGCACATCTGTAGTTTGTTTTTCTCTAACTTTGTTTTAAACTTTCTCTGGCTCATAGACAGCAGCCCAGAAGTAGAAAAGACGTCCCCAGGTGAGGGCACTACTTCCTTTACTAATCAGTGTGTTTCTGAAGGAGAATTAAACCCAAACAGTCATACAGTGAAAAAAATGTCAACTATTCCAGCTAATTGATTAATGTTTAAGATGTTAAACAACAGCCTTTTGTCATGTGTTAGTTACATGTAAAATAGAATTATTTTCAACATTTTTAAGAGTGAGACCAAATACTGTGTCATGTTAATTTCCTAACTATATCAAAATAATGCATAATGATTTGAATCAACTTTAAAAAAAAAACAACAACAAATACTTCAAGATTAGATTAGATTCAAGATCAAAATTTTAAAATATTTTGGTAATTTACAGAGTATTTGCGTAACAAGATTCATAACAATAAATATGAGAATTTAAGATTGTGAAGGGAAGACTTAAATTTAAAAAAACAAAACGAATACAAAGTTGTGCAAAACTGGACACCTGATAGCTACTTGACTGGTGACATGCTCTGACCACTCAAGTAAAAAGGGCTTTGATGAATTATTGATTGGGGACATTATGGCACTTTGCTGTGAATCAAAGTCATTCTGTGTGGGCCAAATGTAACGTGATCCGTTGGTCAATTAATGTTGTTAAGACATTTTAGTGTATTGGATTTCAATTATTTTAAATAGTTCAAACTGCAGAGGCACTGAACCTTTTATGTTCAGTATCGCACGTAGCCTTGTTGTGTATTTCTGTGTGTGTTTGTGTATGAGTGTGTTTTTAACCTGTGTGCCGTGTCTTCAGGTGAGTGGAGCGACGCTCTTTATCCTCTCCTCACCACACTGACGGACTGTGTGTCTCTGATGAGTGACAAGGCCAAGAAGGCCATGGTGTTTCTACTGATGCAGGACAGCGCCCCCACCATCGCCATGAGCCTCACCCTGCAGTACCGCCGCGACGTCGTCTTCTGCCAGACGGTCTGTCATGCTTCTGCCTCCCCCTCTTCTGTCCTTCATACACACATGTAGTTTGGGAGAATTAACATGTCAATAGCGCAGTGTACTGATATGACTTGCGCTGCTCACAGCTGACGGCTCTGATCTGCGGCTTCATTCTCAAGCTGAGGAACTGTCTGTGCGACTCGGGCTTCCTCAGGCAGCTACACACCATTGGCTTACTGGTGCAGTACGAGGGCCTTCTCAGCACCTATGGTAATGTATTTGTGTGTGTGACGGTGTGTAGGAGTGTTTTGCTTGCACATGTGCTTGTTTTTTAATTTATCAGTGCATCCGTCCGCCGAGGATGTAAAATCTTGCTGAAATTTCTATTCTTTAACTTATTTAAAATGTTCACAAATGCTGAATGTATACTATCAAAATACGCATTTTTACAGACAATCATGCTAGTTAACTGATAGCAACTGTGACCACAGGGGTTTTTTTAAACACAAAATTTCAAGTCATGACCACTAACCTGTGATATGAATTTGAATAAATCATGATGCTGGTGCCCCGTTTATACATAGAATGCCACCAAAACTGAATAAAAAATTATTAGGATTGCTTGAAGTACATATTATTGAATGTTGATTTGTTATGACAGATATGAATTAATATTATCGTGAACCTCTTTGCTGACCTCTTGTTTTCTTAAAGGGGAGGAACTCGCCATGCTGGAAGACATGAGTGTCGGTGTGATGGACCTGAGAAACGTCACCTTTAAAGTCACCCAGGCGACTTCGGGTTTCGCCCCGGACATGCTGCCGGTGATCACGGGGAACAGGAACGGCTTCAACGTCAGGGTCCCGATGCCTGGAGCGATGTTCGACACACTGCCCCGGGAGATCCAGAACGGGATGCTGCTGCGCGTGCAGCCCGTCCTTTTCAACGTGGGCATCAATGAACAGCAGACGCTGGCTGAGAAGTGAGTCACTCAAACTAGAGGGAAGGAAAGGGAAGCAAAATGGGGAGGCCAAATGGCACCCGGATTAAAACTGCAGGACAATTTTTAGATATTATTGAAAGTTTAATCATTTCATAAATGTATTTCAATTAATCCTCCAAAATAATGACAAATTGTATTTCCTGTTATGTTTATATATATATATATATATATATTTGCTAAACAAAAAAATAAGGAAATGTATTTATCTAATACACAGACATGGACAGAGAAGGTTGAAGGTAATAGCAGCAAATTAAGATATTGTATATGTGATCTGCTAAACCATGAAGTTTCAACATGGTTAAGTGGCAAAGTTTCCTTTATCATTAATGTGATGTATGTCAGTGTAACAGAAGGTGAGAAGGTAGAAAAATGGTTGAAATAAAAGTAGAAAAAAAAGGATTTGATGATTATGGTTAAAGTAATGAGAGAAAGTTAGATTGGCTCTCGTATTGCAACGCCCACTGTTGAGACTAAGCCAGGCATCAAACCAATGACCGGTCAGTGATTAACATTTGAAAACTGTGCTGTGAATATCATCAATAAAAAATCATAGGCACTTGGTCCCCATTGTAACACATTAAACAGGTTGTACAGGACAAAGCTGAAATATTTTGATTTGAACCTCCCGTTTAGTACAGAGCAGCAGGTCAGTAACAGGCCAAGTGTGACAGACATGACAGTTGAAAGATTTTACCTCTAATACTGTACGTGTTTCCAGGTTCGGAGATACGTCGCTGCAGGAAGTGATAAACATGGAGAGCATGACTCGCCTCAGCTCATACTACGACCAGTTTAAAGAGGTCCTGCCAGAAGACTGTGAGTCAGCACACATACAACTGCCGTTATCAGAAAGAAAAATGTTCACCTTTTCATTTTCACGTTTCACCTACCTCATCATTCCTCCTCGGTAATCTCCTCAGGCCTCCCTCGCTCCCGCAGCACCACCAGTCTGCCTGAGCTGCTCAAACTGCTGAGCCAGAATGTGAACGCCAAGAAAACCAAGAACGTCGAGATTTTGTGGCAGGCGGCCGAGGTAGACTTGCTCTTCATGTCTTCTTGTTCAGCCCCCAAAATTAAAAGCTTTGTTTCTCTCCTCTAACATCTTTTCTCAAAAACCCTAAAGGCATGTCGTCGACTGAACGGAGTGCGTTTCACCAGCTGTAAGAGTGCCAAGGACCGCACGGCCATGTCTCTGACCTTGGAGCAATGTCAGATCCTGCAGCAGGAGCACGCCCTGGCCCCACAGGTCTTCTACCAGGCTTTGGACTGTATGCGCAGGTCAGTCCCTGCACCAGATCTCATTAGAAAAGTCACGCATTTGCCAAAGTAAAAATAATGCATCAGTTGTGTTTCTCCACAGTGAGGGCTGCAGGAGAGAGAACACCATGAAGAATGTGGGATGTCGTAAATACGCCTTCAACTCTCTCCAGCTCAAGGCCTTCCCAAAACAATATCGCCCTCCAGAGGGGACGTACGGGAAAGTTGAGACCTAAGGGGACGCTTATCTCGGGGGGAAATCAAAAGACTGAAGGGAATAATGATAACGGCACCACAGAGAGAAAAATACCAACACAAACTGGAACATCAGCCCTTTGTTTTGTGCTTAGTCACTGTTAAGATGATTAATGTCTAAGTGCCAGTGCTACTGAAGATTGTTTTATAGCAGTTTCCTCTCTTTTCAAAGTAGTACTAGAAAGACACAGTTTTCACAGCCACTTCACTACCAAAATCAGTATAGATTTGGCTTTCTGTGTTATATTTTAGCCAGCTGACCAGATACCACCGTTGGCTGCTGTACCAGTAGTAGCATCAGGAAGCGTACAGCCACTCTGCATCTGAGTTGTTTTAACTTCGCTAGAAATAAGATGTACAAACTTCTCAGCGTTTAGAAAGATGATGTGGGTTGAAGGTGCACTGTATCTTTACATGTCCAAGCTGCCTCTATTTGATGCTCTCAGTTTGTCAGTTGCAGGATAAGGCAGGTGATAGTCTATATTTTTCTTATTGTCGGCAAATCCCATGCAGAGTCCAAAACCAACAATGAATTTATCCAACTGACAACAATTGTGTATCCAAAAGCCTGATGTAGCTTATTCATCTGTGCCATAGGGCACCACCATATTCCACAGCCTATTAAAAAACACCAGTGAGCTACACTGTGGCACTGGCTAACGTGTTCCTTTGTCACAGTGAATATGTGCAGTGTAGTTTTGAGTCAATCCCACGTAAACCATCCTTTTGCCATGAAAACTCACTGTCAGACCAAACTTGTCAAAAGTCCCCAAAGAATGCACAGTTTACTCAAGTAAATTGTAATTTTTATAAACTACAGTACCCAGCAGTTTTAGAACTTGAAAAGTAATGAAAAAATATTTGAGACCAGTTCGTAAGATTTACATCTTAAATAGGAACCAATCAGCCTGAAGCTAGGTAGAGGTACAGAGAGGGTACAGTAGTCGGAGAAACTGAATAATGCATGTTATTTTTGGGTCTTTTGATGGGATTTGTTGGCAAAAAAATATATATTTGCAATAAAACACCAGCCTCTTTCTTTAAGGCTACACTAGGCAGAAGTTATATGAAGAATCCATTCATTTTCAGGCAAAGTGGGGCTGTCCTGAGACAACTATACACATTATTTGTCAAATATGCTCAATTCTAGAAAAAACATTATGGAAAGAACCAGATAAGAGACGGTGTAAAAACAATGGAACGTGTATAAATTTGCGTAATGTAGCTTTAAAATCCAAAGCAGGCAACACAGCAGATGACCAGCTTTATCAAAGCGTTCATCTTTGCCTGTTAAAATATGGACCTAAACTGCACTGCAGGATGACCGCTGTTAAAGTTAAAGCATGTATTTTATTTATTTCAGTGCTTTTAGCTTTGCCTGTTGTGTCCCTCCCACTGTCTCTCCTTTTCCTTTTCCTCAACTTTCCTCTTCAATCACATAAATATTCAACACAACATCACTCTCTGCAACTAGCACAGAGCTTTAAAGAAGTGCATATATGACACTACTCACTGACATTTGTATTACACTGATGTCTTATGTGATTTCTGAGGTTCTTCTGATGCTGCGCTAGAAGCGTTCCTGGGAAACTGTCTTCCTTTGGTGGGCGTCAGAAGCGCTGCATCAGATTATACTATAATTCTAAAATATCTAAAGATAGAGATATTTAAGAAATTTCTGTTGGTTATATGCAGCACAATAATGGCTCGATAGCCCGTTGAACCTGGGTTTTTATTTTTTTAAGTGTGTGTTTTCAGTTTCAAAGCATTCAGTTGAATTATGCAGAACTTTGTGATCAAAATTTGATTCAAACTATTAATTTAACCTGCATGAAGATAAAAAAAAAACAACTACTTCTTACTATTGCAGTTGTATACTGTTGCAATTAAGAGAGTAATGAGCACTTGATAAAGGTTTTTGGACTGAAGTGAAATGATGCATATTGCATTAATGTACTGACCATCAGCAACACCTCTTGTCAGTTTACCAGCAACAGGATCTCACGTACCTTATTGTAAAAACTTATAGAGACAGTGGATTTTATTATGAATATGTTATTTTGCAACAGGTTATGTTGATACGGTCGATGTTCTGTTATAGTTTTATCCATCGTTATTGAGTAAGTTATAACCTTGTTCAGATCAGTTGTACACAGGCTGGACAGGGGAGACACTTGCACCCCCACAGAGGTATGAACTGAAATTGAATAACGAATAAAGGCTTGTCAATGCCAATTTAGTGTGCCGGTGAATTAATTGAGACGGTATAATTAGTGAACTGGGCTGTGAATATGCCATCCTCCATGTGTTGTTTCAAACAAAAATTAATCATAGCATCTTTAAAAAGTCACCGGAGTCTGCACCAATCAAGGTGAGAAAAGATGTTATATTTCCCACCATAAAAGAGGCAGTAAGTTAAAGTCAGAGTAATGATGGCTCTGTTCTATTCAAGTACCAGCCCTTAAAGTGTGTCACACAGCCCAGCAAGGTACAAACCCAGGGCCCTGAAAAGGCCATTATAATTTTTTACTATTAACATACACCTGTGCTTTTCCTGCTCTGACGTGTCAAAATATCTTCTTCCAAAAAAATGAATAAATAAAAGTCTATCAGGCAAAATAAAAAAAATCTCCTGAGTGGTTAACAATGGGTGCATGGGGCCTTTAAGACCCTGTTTCGTAAAGGGGCCCCACGTGTAAATCTAGTTTTTTCACATGGGGCCCCCTTATGTGAAAAATCTAGTTTTCACGTGACTCTTCTTTTAGTTATTTAACAGTTCCTGCGGAAATTGCGTCTTTGCACAGATTGTCTATTGTCGAAGCGGAATCATTCGAACCCACAAACTAAAACCCCGCACACGGAGCTTATCCCCCCCGCACGTCGTTAACATCGCAGCGCACGGCGCGCACGGCGCCGCGCGGCCTGGCGTGCTCCCGGACCGCGTCGGAGTGGGACCTCTCCGCGTCGGAGTGGGACCTCTCCGCGTCTCCTGCCCCTCCATCCCCGGCTTAGTCTGCATGGCGGCGATACCCGGCTGCGTAACGGCGGCCCGCCGCGTCCTCGGCCGTTCCCTGCGGAGGTGAGGCGACGCTGCTCCGCCGACGCCGACGCAAGACACACGGGCGCCCGAAAAACATAGCCCGAGACGTCGGGGCGGACTCGGACGTGGGCCACGCGTCGCAATTACGATACAAAAAACGCGGTCATTTTATTCACTGTGATGGATTAAATGCAAGTGTGGGATGCCATTTAAACATTATTGCACCAATACTACTAATACAGCAATCTGAAAGGGGTTATTTTGCATAATGAGTACTTTTAATAGTTTTGTACTTAAAAACAATGTTTTGACTTGTAATGAATGATATATATATATATATATATATATATATATATATATAAATAAATAAACACACATGCATGCATACAATGGGAATGGGAGTGATTCCGCCTCTAATTGAAACAAAAACCGTTCCCTGCAAATGCATTTTGCTTTCTGTTCGTCAAAAGGTGCAGAGTGAGACCGTGCGTGTTGACCCCGGTGTGAGCTTTACCCCGTCGGTCAGAGGAGGACGCCGGTTCCGGTCTCATTAACCCTGTCTTCCTATCACGTAACTCCTCCCATTCAGCCCTCCCTCGGCGCGGTTCGTGAGTTTCCCCCCGGACTGTCACCGGTTGCTCGCAGCCAAGAGCCGAGCAGCATTGAGAGGAGGCGCGGCGGCCAGCGGACACTACAGCTCATCCGCTTCACGCTCAGATACTGGTAAGTTACTTTTCTGTGAGATGCATTTACTGGATTAAACAACCAACAAAGCTCAGTGTAACTGGTCATAGTTATATGTAACTATAGGAGAGGGACGTTAGGTAGAGCTTATTCATTTACCAGTAGGATTAAACAATAACCAGAGTCTTAGGTGGACAGTTGAGGTGTTCTTGCTCTTGTGGGACTAAAGTCTTCGCTCCTCAGGGTCCATGATGAGGAAGAAGCTGCTGATGGACGTGGACTGCGGGGTGGACGATGCTCAGGCCATCATGTTGGCGCTGGCCGCCCCCAACGTGGAGCTCCTGGGCATTACCTGTGTGCATGGAAACACCACAGTGGAGAACGTGTGCAAGAACACGCTGCGAGTTCTGCAAGCATGTTGGAGACTCGAGGTAGGCGAAGCACTGATGGGACTTAAAATCCTGTGTAATTTTTTGATACTGACGTGACCTCCTGCGGAATAACCGCATCACCAAGCAGGTCTGATGACAGAAATTGAATGTTAGTGGTAACATGCGACAAATAAGGGCGCTGTTAATAAAGCTGCCAAACAATGAGTTGTTGTTCCTCAGACCACATGACTTGAGGCAGAAACTGGTAACCCTGGACAACTAGTATGAGCTCAGCTAGCTTTAGTAGACGAGACGGAGCTGCCTGAAAACACATTAAGATTCAGACTACCGATATTAAACAAAATCACAGGTTACGCAGAAATATATGTACTGCTGAGGTATAAAGCACCCTGTCTCACTCAGCCGAAAAATCTTTAAATTACATTCAACATTCAACAAGGTGGACATCAATCTCATCGTACCATTGCCTAAAAATTATAAAGGTCTCTATATATGTTTATAGGTTTGACATATGTCTAAAAATACTCATTTGCAACACTTTCAGCTCAAAGCAGGACCTAACACTGTTAGTGTTCAGTTTCAAAACACGAGGGAAATAATGATGTGTGAATTTAAAAATACCAAGACCATAGAATTTGCAGCCACACGTTTTTGGTTTTCTTTCCTGTTGGTACGTTTATATTTTCCACGTTGTGTTCTCTTTCATTTGCCAGATTCCAGTGTTCAAAGGTGCCACTAAGCCTATCCTGGGGAACAGCATTAACGCGGGGCACTTTCACGGGCAGGACGGGCTGGGAGATGCCCCTGACCCCAACGCCCCTACTCTGGACCTGGTTCAGAGGGAGGGCGCCGTGTCAGCTATGATCAGGATTGTCAACGAAAACCCAGGGGAGGTAGGAAGGTGTGACAAAGCTCCATTTGTGTACACGTGCTTCTCGCATTGCTTTAAGTCTTTCTTTACTTCCCAGGTATCTCTGGTTGCCACGGCACCCCTCACCAACCTGGCTCTGGCTGTGAGGATGGATCCATCTCTACCAAGCAAACTCCGAGGGCTCTACATCATGGGAGGCAACACTGAGTGTCAGCATCATGTTTTTCACCACCAAATAGCAAAATACAGACAAATAGCTAAAATCAGTTAATCCAGGAAAAAAATTTGATTGATAATGAATCCTTAGCTACAGCCCTAACAATGTCTCATTTATCTGTCTACCCTTAGTAATGCTGAGGTTTAGTGTGTAATCGGTGGTTTTCTGTGGTATGTTTTTTCAGCTCGAGGAAACACCACGATGTGTGGTGAATTCAATTTTGCTGCTGATCCAGAAGCTGCTTACATTGTACTGAACGAATACCAGTGTCCCACCTATTTGGCCTGCTGGGAGTTTACCTGCCACAGCAAGCTGTCCTGGGTGAGGAGAGCTCACACATTCAAAAATATACAATAGATTTCTAATACTAATTACAGCGCATAACCTTGCTATTAAAACTAGTACATTGACAAGGGCAACAGAGAAATGTTGCAGCCTCTCTGTGTTGACATCAATGCTGTCGTTGACAGGAGTTTTGCGACGCCTGGTTGGCACAGGACACCAATAAAGCTCGCTTCATGGAACGGATCTTCCGCCACAGCATGGAGGCATCGCAAAGCGAGCGCCTCCAGAAAGAGTTTGTCGCCGGCACGGGATTTGTTTCCTGCGACTCGTACGCCATAGCGGCCGCCGTGGATGACTCCTTCATCATTGAAAGCGACCAGTATCCAGTTAGCGTGGAGCTGACGGGCATGCACACCAGAGGCATGATGATAGTAGACACAGTAGGTTTACTGAAGAAGACTCACAAGGCCATCATCATGAAGAAGGTGAACTTGGAGATGTTTGAGCAGATGATGATGGCTGCTTTGAAATAACAGCTCCGGGTGTGATAAGGAGACAAGAGTGGCCACCAGGTCTCTTTGTCGGTCCACATGTTTTCCCTCAGTCTGTAGGTTTGATTAGTTTTGTTTTTTGTTTTGTTTTTGTTGTTTTCTTTGTTTTTTTATTGGAATTGTATCTCTCAGGAACCTGTGATCTTACAACTCATGAAATTATTAAAAACGTTAAAATTTTGATAGAAAGTTATGTTTTATTTATTTTACTGTTTTTATATCATTAAACACACACACATGCACACACACACACACACACTCACACTCATTCCTCCAAAATAACACAAAAACCTTTTCTTTCAAGAAATCAAGATGCTTGAAGCTCCAGCTTGCTTTCCTTTTTCTTTTTTTCTTTTCCAGGAAATTTTACTGATGGGTTGACTGTACTTTTGGGTGTTGGTGTGCATTGTTCTTTCCTGTTTGGTGGTCATTAGCTACCCACTTTGACATGTCTTTCAGATGAGGTCTCACACCTGCACATGCACTCACCCAAGAAAAGTGCCCAAATCATTACAAATATTTACAGCTGCTTATCCACTGCTCACTCAACATCAACATTCAGTTGTTTCTTCAATATCCTTTCCTTCCTCTGAATCTTGACCTTGTGTCCAGCTGTAGACAAAGGACAGAGACAGAGTTATCAATTTGTAGCACAAATTAAAACATGAATTCTGTTTTCTCTCTGTATGGGACTGGATAAGATTTAATTGAAACCGACTTCAAAACAGGCTAAACACATTTATTGTCAATTACAGAACATGTGCTTCACTTTGGGAAAAACCGCTTGCAAAAACATCAGGAATGAGGAAGCTAAAACATCCTTTGTTCTCTTCACCCTTCAACTTCCACCAAATGTTTTGCCCATCAGTCTGCTGGGACTCCATCCCAAGTTCCCCATCTGTCTTTGGTATCTAATAGACCGGTCTATAGTTGCACCAGTCCTTTCACATGTGCAGTGTTATTACTTACCATTGACCTCTTGCACTCAAAGAATGACGTCTGCAGGGCTTTGCAGTGGCCTTCCTTCAAACATTCACTAGGCATCTTCCCCTCCTGGCAAAGTAAGATACCAGTTGTAAATTTATAACTTATAAATATGGGTCCTTTCGCTGGGTAAAATGTGCTTTTCCCCAAGACTACTGAAGGTTTTTCCAGTCCCATCTGAATCTGGAACTGCACGGGACTCACTCAAGTCCACATAAGACACACAGCATATAGCTTTTCCTCAGAGGGGAAAAAAAGAACAGGGTATAAAGATTGATTTGCAGCCTTTAATAGTTTCCATCTGACATCTGATATAGCCTTTCTTTCCAAAGACAACACAATACAATTGTAAAGCGGAGCTAACTAAGTAAGAGTGAGTGGTGCTGAGACAAGTAGTCGTGTCAGAAAATTAAGGTTTTATAAGGAATAATTTCTATGGAGAAATCATCAAGTAAACCTAACAAATATATGTTCTTCATAAAAAAAACTATAATAAAAGTCACCATATACTAAAATACATTATCTTAACCTGTCGTTATCAGATATAATAGATTAACATTTGACTGATATTTCGGATATATAAAGAGATTTGTTTACATTTACATTGTTTAAGGGCTAAATAATTGTATACAGATCCGTTTAGAAACAGAAAAACTCATTATATACCTCGACACTTTGTCAAAATTTTACTATTTGGGTCTTTAGGATGAAGATTTGACACCTTGTAAGTTATAATTGACCATTTCATCCCTTCTCTTGTGTTTACCGGTGAAAGTGGAAAGAGAAAGAACATTCGGGCAAAGTGAAAATACTAAACGTAAAATCTAGAGTGATAATATAATAAAACCTACGTGTCTTATTGCTGTTTACAACCATTTCCACCGATAAACCAGACGAACGAAAGATTCAGCTCCGATGTAGTTTGAAATCCCTCGTTTGTCAACACCGCCCTCGACCCGGTGACAGAGCAGTAACTTAGCTAACTGTTACTTAACTAGCTAGTTGGCTTCAGGTAGCAAAACGAAGCGACCGCCTATTTCAAATTTCCAGCTGTTCATACATGAGCTTTGAGGCGAGTCGCTGAACCTGGTTTGTTCGGGTTTTAAAGGACAGTCCGACACAACATTATATTCTGCGCACGATTCGGCTCAGGTAACTGCGCTGTTAGCTAACGCAGATAGCCACCAAACCTTATTTCACACGTTAGGACCGTGGGGACATTTACATCACTTACCTTCACAACGCAGTCGTGCTGAAGGAGACACGCTTTAAAGTCTTCTCGGATGCCGGCGCAGGCTCTGTTGTCCAGCTCTTTATCCTCGTAATATTTCGGCATCGTGCAGGATCCGTTTTAAAACCAACTATTCCCTTATTTATGTTCTTTCAACCGCAATACTCGGCTAGTTCACCGCAATGACATCAGTGTTGTTGTGAACGCTCGCAGCCGCCATGTTTCTGGACAAACGGAAATGCACGGCGCCGAGAAATGCATGCTGGGAGGGTTTGTAGTCCCCCCCCCCGTATCCTGTGTTAAGAAATCTGCAAATAAAAACGAATCACCATCCACTTGTCAACAGGGTATTAGACTATATCAGCTGAACTTTTCGGTTATATTTGAAGTTTTTACAAGTGAATTCAGTACAAAGACAAAATGCATATCTTTTGTCTGTAACCTCAAAACTGGTGATGTTGATGGTATGAGCGATGCAAGTAGAACCAAATCCTAACACACACAAACACACAAAAATAAAAAAATTAAAAAGATGGCCATGACCTCTGACCACTTTTATCATTTATTTCAAAGATGTCCATGAAAAATGATGTCAAAATCATCAGACATAGGCATTCACATGTACATGATGAAGGCACATGAACTGATGGATGTGAGGGGTTGTCGAGCATGGGATTATACACTTTTTTTGGGGGGCCCCCTGTCCATTTTCCACAAAATAAAGTAGGTGAATCACATGACTGTTCATGCTGTTTTCATGCATTAAGTTTCAGTTTGTATGTGGATGCCAGGAAAGGGGCAGAAGCTAATCCTATTAGCAGCACTGAAAGTTTGTTTACCCCTCCGAAACATTATGTTTAAATGGCTTACTCCCATCTTCTCACAAGTAAAAGTATCTGATTAAGAGGCAGAGGTTGAACCACATCTCTTTTGGTGAGTACAGTTCTAGTGTAGATGGTTTGATCAGGGGGTGGAGGAGCCTACTCTGATCAAAACACAAAAACGAAACAAAAACAAAAAAACATTGTTTATAAATTACAAATAATAATCATGCATGTGAACAAGCATGATTACCAAAAGTTCCGCTTTCATATCAATTCCACCAAAAGGCACTTCACTACCCTCTAGAATAAACAACTGAAATATAAGATGAGTGAAGTTCCACTTAGAAATAACTTCCACTCAGAACATTGGCCACACACGCAAACACAAAACCTGTAAAGTGAATTTCAATGAAATATTAAGTGAGGCCAAAGAGAGAAAACAAGATTCATGTTGCTGTTGATTATTGATTTACAATGCTTGAAAGTACTACACAACCTCAGACTAATCAAACCACAAAGTCATACTTTGTAATGATCATTAGTTATTGTATTCTGCCGAATTAAAAAACAGATATGTGATTGGACAAAATAAATTGTAGATTTTAAATTAGAGGAGTCAGTGAAATGAGCATCTACTGTGCAAATATGTAAAATTTAACTACAATGGCAAGGGGTGTGATGGGAACATAAAAATGAAAAAGCAGTGCAAATCACGCTGTTTCAGATGGTAGTCTGGTACAAATAACCCTTGTTTACAAGTTTCACACAGCATAACACAGAGATATTGTTCTTGACATCCAATCACTAATTAGATGTGTTATTTTCAAAATATCAGTGTATCCAGCAATCAAAGTGTAGGCAAGAGTAAGAGGGAACAGACTGAAATAATGTTGGTGAGGCAATTTCAAAGGACCTGGATATAAGGCACATTTTTCTAATTCTGACCCACTGCTACTTCAAAAGAATCTATTCACATCTCTCCTACCATTGAGTTTTTAACGGTAAAAATCAATCGTTTTACTTGTAAGATCACACTTCAAGTGAAAAGAAATTGGATCAAACTTAACTGAGCTACTTGCTACTTGCATGTAAAGCATTTTCACAAGAAGCGGTTACGATGAAAATAAAACATACAATAGCAATTCAGAAAAAAACCCACAATAGTACACAAATAAAACAGATTCTGAGCTACCATAAACATCTCTTAATAGAATAAAAATATATTTTACCTCTTGTACAAATTAAAGATTTATTTCAAATAAATTAAGTCAACTTCATAGATCGTCAAAGCTGTAATAATATATCAATATAACAATATATTCCTCCGGGAAAATGATGCCAAGGCAAATGTCTGATTAGTATACTATAAATGGACACTGAGGTCATACACGGCCTGTCAGACAGATAGATATAGTGTTATTGTACTTATTTTCTCGATGGACTGGGGTAATCACCAAAGAATCTTGCCAAATGGTCAAAGTTTTCACCAACTGGCTGTGGGTAGAATTTTGGAACTGTCTGAAAAAGCTAATCCTGAGTTTGTGTTTCAGGACAAGTGGAGTATTTGAGTGTGACTTACAATACTCTAGGAGTGAGGAAAAAATATTTGTTTGGGCTGGTGTTGATCTAGAGCTTCGTCATCTCTGCTGAGAACAGAGAGCAACTGGCCATTAGTGATGACAACATTCTTGATCATCATGGGCTTTGCTGAGGCGCTAGGGACAGTGCAATGCCTCAGCTCACCCAAGGGTGGCAGCATTTAGTAACAAAGAAGGATTTGGCAGCATCCACACCAGTGGCCAGGTGACTGGTTCTCTCCAGATGTGACCATTTCTCCTCATTCGTCCGCGCGTCTTCTGATTGTGTTCAAAGCCTGCTGAGCAAGACAGTCACTTTCAGAGCTAGAGCTGAGAACAGATGTCTTCACAAACTCCGCTGTTGTTCTTTAGACAGTAGTATTCACATTCTCACAAAAAGAATTTAGAGCACAAGAGTGAGGGAGAGATGCAGAAAGAAAGGGAGAAATCGATCAATGAGAAGCAAAATAACAAGGTACATTAGGAAGCGTGGGGGACAGAGAGTTGGCTTCCCTCAGACAAGCTCAGCTGAGCAACTCTCTGGCTCTAATGATTTCACTGCTGGTTGCTAGGTGCCAGAGGCCCTGCGTAAGCAGTCTAGGAGATTTTGGTCCCCCAGGGGCCATGATTAATGTGCCCCTTCCAGAAGAGTCAGCCAGCTATCCTCTTTATATGTATCTGCAGGAAAAGAGCAGAGGATCACGTGTGAGAGTGGGGGAGGCAGTATGCATCTGGAGCAAGTTGTATTTTTTATGTGATTGGACAAGAGATTAACGGGTGCGGTGTGCGATTGGCTTACTTCACTGAGGATGGCCCACACAGCGGAGTCTTTAAGAACTGAAAGCCGAAGTGCCACGATAGGATTGAAGGAAGGATCTACAGCCCCTTCTGCCACACCCTTCTCAAATTGACCTGGTGTTTGAAAATGCACACACACAAACACACAAACACACACACACACACACACACACATACACACACACACACACACACACACACGCACACATAAGCATATATGAAGTACTATAAATCTAATTTTTAGGGAGAGAGCTTGGTTAAATATTTTACCCTTGAACTAGATGCTCTAGTGAGAAAAATAAATAACTGTGATAACTCATTTACTGGATTCATCTAACCAATAAATTTCAGCACATGGCCACAAGGAACATCAAATCAACATTATAAAAAAAGGATAATTAGAAAATATTTAAATAAATACAAAAGAATTCAGAATGATTGATGAGAGTGAGGGAAGAGAACATTTTGGATTAAAAGCTGGAAGGAATGAAAAGAGAAAAAGGCTGTGACTGAGAGCATTTCACACACTTTTTTATACGCTGCCTGTAACTCTAGGCACCATCAGTGTGAGTGTGTAATCTGATCATGATGTCTCAGTTTGTTTGTATGCATTAACACCCATAACGCGCTAGGAGACTGTCAAATCCACTTACCGATTCTGTAAAAACGGTCCTCTGTTCGTTTGTACTTCTCTTTGGTCTGCAGTCCAGGTTCCTAACATACGAACAGCAGAATTAAACAAATGACGCATATCAAAATCTTTAACGATTTTTCATTTGAGCAGCATTTGAACAGATGCTGGCTTGTGTGACTACACTGAAGGTATGGGTCACAGTGTAAGAATGTATCGCCTCTGGCAGAGCAAACAATTCTGTCATGCTCACATTCCTGTCAATAATCAATGTGTTACGTCCCTAGGAGCAACCACTCAGAACTGTTTGCACATCAGGCCACAGAGGGGAGACAGACTTTGTATACGTGTGTGTGTGTGTGTATGTGTGTGTGTGTGTGTGTGTGTGTCTGTGTGTTCCCTACCGAAACAGGCAGAATTTCTACTGTTGTGTTCTCAATCTTGTCCCCTGGGTGCTCCTGGTTGCCACTGCGAAACAGAAACCTGCCGATGAAATAAAGTGTTAATTTTAATACTAACACCAATGAGTAAGCTTTCTTACACTGCAATGGTAGCTGCCACACAGAGACACACAGTACATCAAATCACTGGTGGACTTCAGGTAAGTTATGTCCCTTATATGAAAAAAAAATGGTATATGAAAGTATGTAAACCTATTGTATCCAAAGGACTGAACTGTAAATAGTATAAAGTTGATCAAAATTTCAAAATTTGAGCTTATTAGAGCTCATGTTCAGGTCAGAGCTACAGGTTTTTTAACATTAAAAATTCCAGTACTTCTGCCATTATAGCCAGGAAAAGCAGAGAAATCTCAGCAGATTTCAAAGCAGCTACAAGAGGATTCTTTAAATTCACAAAGCATGAGCACAGTCGAATATGAGTATCACTCCTAGCTGAGGATTTGGGGTTAATGGGTGGCAAGATTGAAAGAAGAAATAAAGGATCGTGCCTCCCTTACTTTACCTGTCTCAGCTTTGGTTTGTGGGCGCACCATATTTACTTGTATTAAATTTTACACAGTCAGACAGTAGGAGACAGAGTGAGAATGCAGGTCAGACACAGAGGCAGTGGCAGATCATTAAAAATGCTGTAGCTCTCAACCAACTGCTGATGACATGTTGTCTGATCAGTGTAGCAGCTGGAGCCAGTGTAATTGGTGTCACTCAAAAGCAGATGAAAATCACTTCAGAGTCAAGATAATTTAGAGCTAGACAGTGGAGCATTAGATGGCCTCTCTCCCAATCTCTGCCACTTACTTGCTGAGCGACTGACAGTCTCTCACATACCTAACATAATGTGATCGTTACAGTCCTGGTCAAAATTATTGGCGACCCTGAATTTGAAGTACATAATTCAGAATATCTCCACAATTGTTGGCACACTTCACTAATATTTGGTTGCAGAGCCATTGCCAACAGGAGCAGCCTTTTAAACATTTTATTGTAGCTATCTAGAATCCTCTTGCACCTGCCTGCTACTAGTTTCTGCCACTCTCCCACTGTTATGTGGTCAAGCTCTTTAAGGTTTCATCACCTATAAACAAACTGATGCACTGAATTTCCAAAGGATTCTACTTTGGTTTAATCAGTCAGTTGAACATTATCCCAGAAAGACCTTGGCTTATCTATGAAAGCTCATGCAAACATTAGTGTTGCCTTTCATGCCTTTCTATCAGTAGTGGTGTCCTCCTTGGCCTTCGCCCATTGAGTCCTACTTGATTTAGTGTGCGTCTTATGGTGTGGGCTGAAACTACAATTCCTGATTGCTCCGGATCAGCCTGAAGCTCCTTACATGTCATGCAGGGTGTTTTTTTTTCCCACAATCAATGTCAGCCTACGCAGATGCTTAACAGTTATATGATCATGAAACGCTTGGTGCTGAAACAGGGATTTCAAGATCTTTGTCAATTGCCTTGTAGCCTTTTAAAATTTTTATATCTTTATGATAATAGCAATTCTGATGCTGTCACACAGCTCTTGTCCTCATCATCGTAAAAAAGAAAGTTTTATCCCTTTTTATACATTAAAACTGAGATTTATCGGTAAGTTCAGGTCATGTGAACACTGAAAATTAGGCAGAGTTGAGTCTTGTTTTTAATTTTGTTTGAGGAACTAATTTAAAATCATTAAAAAGTGAATGTATTATTTCACTATTATTCAAGTTTTGTTTTTCTATTCCTTTGTTCAGTAACCTTGGACATTTTATTTAAAATATTCTAGTTATATAAAATAAGTTAATTTAGTTTTGCAGATATTCTAAATTATGCACTTGAAATTTAGAGGTGCCAAGAATCTCGGCCCAGACTGAACAAGAGAAGTGGATACAATCACGGTACATCTCCACATGACCAAATCTATAAAATCCTTTTCAGGTCTGCTCTCAGCTTTCA
Organism: Istiophorus platypterus; assembly: GCA_016859345.1. Taxonomy (NCBI): domain Eukaryota; kingdom Metazoa; phylum Chordata; class Actinopteri; order Istiophoriformes; family Istiophoridae; genus Istiophorus; species Istiophorus platypterus. Next base: position 9,799,331 of record CM029122.1, on the reverse strand, counting down.
GTCTCACAATCTTTATTTTCTCTTTATTTTCACTGTCTTTCTCCCTTTCTACCCAGGGTCCACAGAGAGTAGGAGGCTGGCCTGAGAATGCTTATTTTAGAGCACTCTCATTAGCTCACCCTGATCCCTCGAGACACATAGCTCGGCATGCAAGCATGCGCACGCACACACACACACACACACACACACACACACACACACACACACACACACACACACACACACACACACACACACACACAGAAGTTAAATTTGAAACAGTGAAGGGCAGCAGGGGGATGTAAGTGAAAAGACAGATTTTGCTTCTGCCTCTTTGTGCAAATGCTATCGTCATTATAATAATAATATCCATGTTGGACTGGGCTTTTTATAACTCACCACATTATATGAAAGCAAAGAGGAAACTGCACACAAACATATTACAAATAGACAACGCTGTCCTTCACATTTACCTCTCTATGCTAACAGGTCTGTCAAATTTGAAGAGGATGTAGTCTCCTGCCATAGGAGTAATGGCCCAGAAGAAGTCCTCCCCTAGGTAAGTCTTCTCCAGCGTGTGACCCTGATACACCTGTATGACACAACACGAATGTTTTGTTCCAACTTGATGACTGATATTTCTGTTCCTGTATTCTATTCATAATTTAGGGCATACTGCATTAAATCTATTCATGTTTTTTTAAATAATTATTCCTATGAACCAGAAATAGATAATTGAACCATAATGGGATAGTAACTGTACCTTCACTGAAGTGGATACCTCAGCTGGGGGGTTGACATGCATTTTGTGGAGCAGTGGCTTCAGGAAGTCTTTGTCCTATAGACAAAGATTGGGGGGGGGCAGTGTTTAGACAACGGAAGTAGATTCAACAGCAGTTGCAAATAAACAACTGCGAGGGCATGAGACTCACTGTGAGCTTTTGGATCTTTCCAGCAAGAGAAGAATGGAGTCCCACATGTTGAAATAGGGAGGGTCTGAACCGCACACGAAGGCTGGACTTCTGGCGCTCGCAATGTTTCTGAAAAAGCAGAAAGGCAGGAATGAGACAACTATTCCCCTGAGACTACAATGCTCATGTCAATAAAGTGACCCAGATGCATACCGCATCCTTTTCAGGATTGCAGACTTTGACCCAGAGAATATGGTCCAGGAGCCAGTCGATGGGCTTCTCCTTATAGAACATGAAGATGAACTCAACAATGAGGTTCAGGTCTGGAGCCTGGAACATTTTTCCTGAAGGGAAGAGAGAATAAGGACGGTTTATAAATGTTCAGTGATCCTACACAGAAGCACTCAGCATTTTTAATAACCAATTATTTGCAAAGAGATGATTAAACCATGAACAGGGCTTAGGGGACTTGTTGCTACACTGTAAATAAAAAGAAGAATAAAAAAACTGGTATTATATTGACAGTTTAGTGTTTGCTTGTGAAAACTAAAAATCATAAAAGGCCTGCAAAAGATATCTACTTTAGGATGTCATCTTGTAAAAATTTGCCTTCATGGCTGAAAAAAAGACAACACACAAGATTTTGATACTTTGGACACGAAAGTTCATGAAAACACTGAATGTTCTCAAATCATGTCACTGGAAGATTTTTCTTATCATTTGAACATAAGCTGGCCATTTTTGGCAGACAATTAAAGGACAAAATTTGGCATTATAACAAAAGGTCAAAAATAGCAGGGCAGAATGCAAAACGTCATATTGGCTCCCCCCAGGGACGCCATTAACAAAACTGTATTGCAGAAAATAACATCAGAACCTAACATCAAAAAAAACACTCATATGAATGGTGATACTTTCAGATACAAAATGTTCAGAAGGAAACTCATTTGGCTACTCATATCATTTTATTCGTTGCATCAGCTAAAATGAACTCTTCTTGGAGTCCAGCTTTGTAAATAAAAAAAAATCATCTCAGAGTGGCATGCATCTGGTTAAAACTCTGCTATTAATGATAAAGAATACAGTTAAGTATTTTGAATTTAAGACAAGATCTGTATACAATTTAATTAACACCTTTGTTTGGCAAATTGACTTTATAATTTAAAACAGAGTTGTACATCAATAAAATTATCATGCAAGATAAGTTAATTATTGACAAACTTGCTCTAAAAAGAATCCTCATTAATAGAGCAATTACTGTGCATACTAAAAAGACAAAATAAAAAATATATCTATTTCCCACTTATACATTGTGCTGTCATGATTAATTTGGATTTGCTTTTCCCTGTCCAATCATATTACTTTATGACCTAATTTCCAAAGGGAACATTATAATTTCCATATTGTCTTTACTGGCTGCTCTGCTCTGGATCTGCCCATGCTGTTTTTGACCATTTATCATAATCCTTACAAGTGTTAAGAGTCTGGTGTGGAAAAATTCTGATTTAAGAGGATGACTTGATAACCACTTTATATAGACCATTTAGCCTGGAGTGCCATTGTTTGGCTTTCCCATCAGCTGAATACACAGATCTTGCCTCCTTCATTTGACAGACCCCTGGTGGATGCTGAGTATTGATCGAGTGCTTAATGGATCGTACCAATGAAGCCCAGCTGAGAGAACTCCAGGATCATCCAGTCCTCTGATGAGAGCTGCAGGGCAAAGTTCTTCATGGTAGCAAAGTAGTTGGGCTTGGCCACAATGTCATCCTCCAGCTGAAGGGACAGAAGTGCAGGAAGAACAGATGTAAGACGGAAGTAAGGAATATAACAGCTGGGATTTATTGTTAATGCAATGGGAGAGAAACAGGAGGGAGACTCCTCTATGCTCACACAGGGACATCAATTTGAATCGAACTGCAGTACACAGCTGAATTGCTACACTACAGTAGAAGAGCAATAGATGTCAGAGAGGCAATACCTTGAGAGCAGAGAATGGAAATGACACACTCCATGCATAAGACAGAAAGATGGGAGATTAACAACACAATTAAACTAAACTGTGAATTGCTGGTGTTAGCATTTCAAATCTTTTTAGAGTAGACAATTATATAAACACTGCCAAAAATGGATGCCGAAGTTTAGCCAAGAACTATAGAAGAGGATTAGGCTAAGAATAAGTGAAACGGGCTTCGGTCTGAAAAAACCAACAACAACTGGCTCTTATGAATGGTTGCAACGACACACTTTTCTGTGTTTTAATTTCATGACTACCTCCAAACTGCTTCTTGTGAGTCACTGTCCAGACAGCCTTTTTTTTTTTTTTTCAAATGCACTCCAACAAGTTGCTAAGGGAACATTTATTCATGTATTTTTAAAGACTTACCTGGACATAATAAACCCCTTTGCTCACAGCGTACATCATGAGGAAGGAATAGTCTAGATTCTGCTTTGTTCGCCATCTAAAAAAAACCCAGAATCATTGATATACAATAAAAATTACACAAACATGAAAGCTGGTCCATTGTAAAGTATCCCCCAAAAAATTATACAGTTGGAAAGCATGTCAAACTCACTGCTTTACATTCGAAAGGCAAAACTGTGCAAATCAGGTACTCCCAGTTTACTGAATGTTACAAGAGCAGACTCTATTTGAATAATTTATAAACAATGCTGTCACACTTTAATTGTTAGATCTGAATGATCTGTCCTTGTTGCAGTCTGATTCACTGCTGTTTGCCTAGGGCTGCAGGTGTTTTTTGATGCCTCTGGAGGGCAGGTGTGGGAGGTGGCATACAGATTTTCCTGAGTGCACATGCTCCAACACACACACATGCACACAGGCACACACCCACATGCACGCAGGCACACACCCACACCCACACACATTTAACACTCCAGTCAAGTGAGCAGATACCGCTTATCTGAGCCAGGTGGTTCAGTGTTGCTGCAGCTTCAGCAGTGAGGGAATGTAATAAGCCTTTTTCTGCACCAGTGGTTTGGCTCCGTGCACACACACACATAAGACAAGTGTCTAAAATTAAACACTGACTGTACCACAGGCTCATGTTGAACAAGATACTAACTGTTCGGATGATTGTCAGAAGCATCTGTCCTCACAGATGCCCACATACACACAAAACACATAGTCTTCTGGGGCTAAAGGTTATTACTCGAGTACAAACCATAAGTAGTCAGCACAAACTGCACCATAAACAGATTTCTAACAGCACCAATTGTTAGCTGACTATAAAAAGAAGGTAAGCACAGAAGATAATAAGAGCGGGCACTACAGAGAGAAAGAGATAGAGGGTGCTGCTGCTGATGACCTTGATCCGACTTTGACAAATGCCTGTGGAATACTAAGCAGCTGGGCAGCCTCCCTAAAATCTCTCACTCCCCCAAAACATCCTCATCCATGTGCCTTTTATTTCTCCCAAGGCTGATTTCTTCAGATTTTACACAACAATTTCAATCACATTTTGCATGATTAAATGTCAGCACTACACACATACAACCAAGACATCACGCTGGAATTAACTGCCTACCTGACTCTCTCTCTGGAGTCTCCGAAAGTCTCTTTGAGGTTGGTGAGGTCCGGGTAATAGGAGGCTGGTGGGGAGATCACCTCCAGCAAGCCTGAGCTCAGCTCTGTAGAAAACCTGAAAAAAGGAGGGTCACTGATGATGTCATATGGCGACACAGACATGCACAAGTGTCTGTTTCACTCCTTCATTGTATTTCTGCTTTTTAATACACCTGTCAGAAAGCAGAGAAATGTACTCACTCTTTCTCCAGGCCAGCAACTACACTTTGAACGTATTCTAAGTCAGTCTGCAGAGATTAAACCAGAAAAAAGCAGGCCTTAGAAACACAGACTTTTTATTATCATTTTGAAATTCACCATATAGAAGCACCACGCTATGACTATTTGTTGGATGAATGATGAGATCTCACCTCCCCAACGAAGACAATAATAACACAGTCAAGTTTTTCCTCTGGTGACAGCTTGTCTATGAGCGAACGCAATGTCTCCGATAAATAAGACTTCACCTTCCGCTTCACTGTGGGAATCCCCATCACCATGGTAACTACAAAGGAGAGAAAGTGTGTGAGGTGAGAACAGGAAAGGTTGGCTTGTTTAATCAAGTGAATCCAAAAGCAAATAATCATCAAACAGATTACACTGGCCTAAATCCAAAAGAACAGAAATTAATGCCCAGATTGACAGATGGCAGTGGGAAGGATGACTCATCGAGGTAGTTTGTAATGCATCTGCACTGCCAGGCTACATGTTCTTAAAGAAAAGTGTTTTGATACAACAGTCATATGCTACCTGATTGTTGTAATTAATTACAAAAAATACAATATCTTAATTTACACCTGCAGGCAATACAAAGGCAACAATTGTTGAACTTTAGCCTGAGATGACTAAAGTATATGCCAAACATTATTCTTTACTCATTTATCAGCAACATGCTTCTTAAGTATTATCTGGGCTTTTCTTACAAGCTAATAGAGGTGTAAAAGCCAAAGGCAACAGTATACAGCAAAGTTCAGAGAGGATGCGGCCCTTTAAATTCAATCACATTTGGATATTTCCTTACAGATTTATGTCATTTTTCAATTGAATGATGAATCATACAACAATAAAATGTCAAAGTTTTCAGACTAAAGTCTTTAAACTGCTTATTTTTTTCTCATGAAATCACAAAATTATTTACAACTGCATGAAAAAAACCACAAACCACAAAACAGAAAAATTCATCGAATCCAATCAGAAGCTAAAAATAATTTATTCAATTATTATTTCTTTTATTACTGGATAAATAACTATTAATGCATTACTAAAATGTTTAAAACCAAGCAAAAAATTGTGTCAGCACAACACACTTATCACAAAAATGATGGTGATCATCAACTCCAAACTAAAGAACTCATTAAGAACAGACAGTAAATTCAGCTGAGCATGGGCTGGTCAAGTGACACAAGAGTAAGACATGGAAAGAGTACCACAGAGCGTCTATTGTCAACCTCTTATTGCTTCTATTGTACGAGGCTTGGAGCAGCTAAACAGACAGCCTCTTCTTTAGAATGGGGAGATTCCCTGTAAACCCCATGAGACTGAAAGAGTTACAATAGGCTGTTACCGACATAAAGCCAGTTCATTTTACTCAGTAGAATAAGGATTACTTTCACTTGTGCAGAGAGAGTAAGAGAATGAGAAAGCAAAGAGCACGCTGGTGTGAAAGCAAATGCAAGGACGGACAATTTATCAGGCTGGTTATCGGACAATGAGTCTGTGTTTTCTTCTTGCTAAGGAAAATAAGTCAAGACAGCGGCATGGAATTCCCTATTAACTCGTGTGCTCTCCTTTTTCATGTTTAGCTTTTTCTTCTCTTTATACATGATGTATTTGCACTCAACTGAATTCATTAGATCACAATTTACAGAGGGCAGTTTTGGATAATGTGTTTCAATAATAATATACCATGCATTAGTTGTCCTAATGTAAGTTACAAGCAAGTGGATCAATAGGGATAGTAATGATGGTGAAATACACGGACTGGGGCTAATATGTGCATGGGCTGTTTAAAATGGAAAACATGCTGGCTAAAGTAATGTTGGGGGTACAGGGTGCCTCACAGGGGCACAACAAAAAAAACAAAACAAAACTTGAGGTGCAGAATGAGAGGGCAGAGCAGTGGACCTGAGAAAGGGTGCAATCCTCCAGAGTGATCTGTGCAGCGTGGAGAATCTGTCCTAGTTTTGCTTTGTGTTTCTCACACTGAGCTCCGTGTCGTATAGCGACACCCACCACCACCAAGAAAGTAGGTCGAGGATGAAAGGAGAATGTGGAAGGAAAGAAAAGAGACAGAGAGTGACAGAATAAGGGAGGGTGGCAGACAGTGAATGAGTGATAATGCATGCAAGTGCAGCTTGAGCAGGACCGACTCCAGGACTGCCCCTCCCCGCTTCCCTTGATCAGTCTGCTGGCTTCGCTCTGCCATTCTTTCATCTCCTTCTTATTTATTATATCAGTCCATCATAGTTAATCATGAATTAAATATAGACAAAGTATAGCGAAAACTATAAAGAAGTAATGAAAAAAGAAATGTCTGGTCATATTTGTATGTTACATGGATTATTGTTATGAGAGACAAAAAGAAACAATGTCCATCTGCTCAATACTCAAAAACATAATGGGGAGTTTTGTTTGTTGAATGTCTGATGTCCCTATTTGTTTCTATCTATACCCTTATCTGTATTCCCTAATTTATTCCCTATACCCTAATGTTATACAGATTACTCTGTATTCCACACAATACTGTCACCAAATCACAATATTCCACTCAATGGATCGGTGCAGACTTCGCAGCCTTTAAGTGCAGACTGAATTTAGACAGCAATTGCACATTTATGCAACACAGTGCCTGAAGTGCACACCAAAATGCCCCCTCCTCAGGCAAGGGTAAACAACAAACCTGATAATTATATTCAAGTGTCAACAACATGCTTTGTATCTGGTCTGGTCATTACCCTATTTGCAGGAAATTTGCATGGGCAATCCACCATGCAGATCTTTACCCTGCATAGTTGAGCTGCCATGAGAAGCAGTTCAGCTTACAGCCAGAAAGTAGACCAATATCCTTTTTTTTTGATTAGTAACAGTGGAAAACTTTTGCTTGTGTGTGGTGATGCACTTCAGTTTAAAAAGTACAATGATAGGCGAGCCCTGTGTTAGGAGATGTAGTTAGATTAGTGCATGTTTGTGTGTATGTGTGCATGTGTGCATAAATGTCTAATGCACCTGCAGAGTTGCCACTGAAAGTAATTATTTTCAGATTAGAGCTTGTTGATTAGATTGTGTTGTTTAATAAACTGAGATCACAACATCTGCCATTCAAACTAAGGGAGTATTCTGCAGAAACCAAGACTGCCATGTTAGACACACTGCTCAAAGTTTACCAGCAATGACATTAGAAATAAGAAATAAAGGATAAGTTTACCAAAAAATAGAAAAATGCAAAAAGTTAAGTTCCACCATAGTGTTGCCCTACAATAAGAAGAAAAGCAGCAGCTGGCACCATCTGAACATCTGAGCAGACACATGACTGTCTACACTGTGTTCAGGCCAACAAAGGAGTCAGCAGCAACAGAGACAGATTTCTGAACCGGGGAGAAAAGGGGGTGAAAGGAGCTATGGCATTTGGCATGTTTAATAGCTGGTCAGTAAACAAAATGCTAGTGTAAATCTGATGCTGTCTGGCAACAAAGTATTGGCTGTGTAAAAGGGCACAAGTTGGTAGTTGGATAACTTGCTAAAGGCCAGGCTGCATTCACAATTATACTTTTGTTGACTCTAGCGTGAAAGGGGATTCAGTCAGACCCCAGTCAAACCATTTCAGTCTCAGAGATTCTCTGAACCGTTTCTTCCCGTAATTCTCGTTAAATTTCATGTGAGATGATGTCCTAATTTGCACAGCTATAAATAACCCAAAGTCAGATATGCTTAGACCAGCAGATGAACAAGAGGGGAAAGGATAAAAAGAGACACAGAGCCAAACTAAGAAAAACAATTATCAGCAGAAAAACGGAACATTAATGTCACTGTTGGGGCCTTGAGGCAAAAGTAGCCAGTGGACAATCAAGTATGTCATGTGGCATTTATTGCTGGTGGAGAGACAAAAATTTTCTGGAGCAGTTGTGCCACCATGTCATGTTAGCTGTATCGCCAGCTTTGCTCTGCACACTTTGAGCACAACAGAAGGTGGTTAAGGGTAAGAAGCCGGGTGAGAACAAAGCAGTAGGCAGCAATAAGCTCTGCAATACCAGTGGCTAGGCATTCTCTCTTAGATTTCTTAAACAAAGCCAAAAATAGTCCTAAAAGCTTGACTGGCAGTGACTGGGGAAGATGGCAACAATGGGCCTTGCATTTTTTCCTGTTTCCTGTGGGAGTATCTTGCACTCATTGATCAAACAGGCTGCAGGCTGGGGACAACAAACTCCTATTTGTGCCCAACTTGTCCCTCCTACTTTTCCTCTAATTTATCTTGAGCCTCTGTTCCTCCAATCAGTCACTGTTAACAGGAATGTGGAAACACCATTTGAACTACTCAGCCCCTAAACTCAGCTCGCTCGCACCCTAAATTCACCCCAATTATCACCACTCACTGCTGCTTGAAGAGTGAGAGGAAGAAAATTTTTAAAAAATAAAAATGGGGTTGGTTAAAGTAGAGCTAAAAAAAGACTGTAATAATCAAAATGAAATGGGAGGCTAAAGATAAGACAACAGCATTGACAGGACACACTGTACCTCCTTGAGCGCTGTAAAAATATGGTTGTTGTGAAGTGATCTTACACATGATGGAAAATTAAACTGCTGGATTTACTTTTGCCTCCAACTCCAGTCCAGATTATTTTCCTAATATAAAATTTCATTGAATAGCACTAAAAAGAACAGTGTGCCTCACAGGTTCATTAAAAGAAAGAAAAAAAATCGAGAGAAAAGCATCTGAACACACCCTGTGTAAGAAAATTTCAGGAAACAAAGTGGGACAGAGAAATGAAAGCAAGATTGAAATCCTTGTTCATCAAACTAAGAGGTAGGATATACAACTTGCAAATTAAAAAGGGACTTATACTGTACATACACTATGATTATCTTCTATACTGAGTCCAGAGAGGACAATTCTTGTGAACTGGTTAACCAACTGAAAACCGGTTGAGACTTGATCTCCTCCTGGTGTAACAAGGATCTCAGGACGATTTATAGTGTTTGTGTAGGGTGAACAAGCATATATTGGATGAACAGTCTCATAAATCAGGGGCATTGTTGTTTTACTACATTTGCAGTATGCGTAAAAGCTCCTCACCTCCTGTACGGCCTAGACCAACCTGCACAGCAGGGTGCAGGCTGCCCTCATTGTTGAGAAGGTGAGGCAGGTGGTGGTAGATATTTGGCACCTGGAGCTGTTTCCTATTTGCAAGCTCCTTCAGTAGTTTCTGTGTCTCATCTGAAAGCAGGCACAGAGAAGCAAGTTAAGCATAGTCTTCTTTTTATTTTAATTAAATGATGACAGGAGTGAAATTATGCAGACTTTCTAAAGCACCACCTGTTCACACTTCAGAGTACTGGTGGAACGGTGTTGCTATAACTACAGAATCATTGAATAAAATATTTAACAATGCACTCACAGCACTGAGTTCTTTCTGAGAATATGAATACTCACTGGCTGCGAGGCCAAGACTACAATTGTAATGTATACCATACTCCATGGTGTACATGTACAAGTTTACACTGTATTTCCCTTAAGTAGAGCTTTTAATGGTTTCTACAATGGAAGCCCACTTCAGCCAATATTAAGACAAAATTATTCAATCATACCGAATTTTCAATTCCTATTTGCATATGCATGATTCATGACAAAAAATAAAATCAACTGCCATTATAAAAATTGAAGCAAAACTCCATTGACAGGTAATTTTCAAGAGAATAACACTGCTGTCACGGTAATAAAACTAAATATGAAATGCAGATTTGATTTCAGAAATGGTACACAATGGGCAAGAAAAGCTTTAATTAATTGGCAACTTTTTTCATAACTAATTAATTAATTCAGTCATTTTCCAAACAAAGGTGCCAAAAATCCACTGGTTCCAGCTTCTCAAATTTGAGGATTTGTTGCTTTTCTTTGGCATATGATATCTGTGGGTTTTTGAGTGATGGTTGACATTAGTTGACACGCAATTAGAATACATATTCTTGAGATATGGAAAATTTTAAAGGTTATTTTCCACTATTGTCTGATATTTTATTGATAAAATTATGGTTAATTATTCAAGAAAATGATCAGCAGATTAACGAGTAATGGAAAATTATCTTAAATCTATTGGTTTGTTCCAGCCCACTGGGTTTAAACAACCCACACAGTGGTTTTGAGGGGTGACTAAAACAGATTGCTACATAATGGAAAATCCTCCAGAAATGGCAAGACATATCCAAAAGTTTCTGAAATTCCAGATAAAAAAAGAATATCTGAGTTTGAAGAATTAAAGTCTAAAAAAGGAAGCGATCGACAGTGACGAGAAACAAAGATTACCACTGATGTGGCTTTTCCTCGTTGCAGAGCGCTGAAAGAATAGAGGGGGGCAGACAAAGATGTCACCTTACTGCTCTTGGAAAGGTTGGCATTTGTAAAATATTCAGAATAGGTTATGCAACTATTACATTTACTCTACCTAAATAAGGAATTAATGTCTTGGAGCTGTAGCAATTTCTCTGTGCTTGACAGTATTTGTGTGATTACTCTGACCGCCAGTAGGGGGAGACAAAGGTTCCAGACGGCGGGCGTAACGCCAAGGTTTGTAAAAGCTCAGTTACAGTTAACGGGTTTTCGTACAGTGTTTGTATGCATCGGGTACCTGAAAAGTTTGTGAGAGCATCTTTGCTGCTGTTAGTCTCAGCGATGGCACGTCTGAACTGCTCGAGAATGTTGTTGAGCTCAGACGAGCGCTGCAACGTCCTGTGCTCTGCCACGCGAAGGCGCTCTTTCAAGGCATGGAACTCCCGCTGGTATGCTATCAGCTTCTCTATGAGAGACATAGAAGAAAAGTAGGGTGCAGCATTAGCACATAGTATATATGTGTGTGTGTGTGTGTGTGTGTGTATGTGTGTGTATATATATATAACCATGCTGTCATTGGAGCTAAAAGTGGTTCTACTATCACACTCTATATATATATATATATAGAGTGTGATAGAGTGTGATAGTAGAACCACTTTTAGCTCCAATGACAGCATGGTTCAGTCAAAAAAGTAAAAACATCTTGACAGACTTGGGCTACCACTAGGCATATACAACACTAATAAAATCGAACACTTGGAAGAGTACAGAGTAGTTATTTCAGTGATTTGGTTAAGATTTTAGAAAATTGGCTATGACAAGATGTAGCTGATACTGTGTTTTTATCATTCACGACTTCATCTAAATAATCAATTGCAGCTTCTATTTCACTACACTATTTCACTTCCGTAGGCTAAACCAGAATGTCTGCAGTTACATTTTCAAGGGTGGAGAGGAGTTTCAGCTACATCATGGAAAATACCATCATACCGACATGTCAAAGAATGACAATGAAAAAAGATATGACTCATAGAGTGCTCACTTCCACCATTTTCACAGAGCATGGTGTGAGAGACAATGTTAGCAAAATTTGGATCTGGATCAAAACACTGGTTGCAATGGAGATTCCTGCTTCACATGTAACTGATTGTTTTTTATTCAACTAAGTATAGTATTCAATAGGATGATGTGTTTCAATTTGCCCAGTTATATAACAGTAAGACATCTTTTTTACTCCAGAAACAAGTCACTTTATACAGGAACTTTGGCCTAAATATTCCCTATAAGGGATAAAATTTGCATTATTCTGCACTTTAAGTGGGAACACCCAAGGAGGTTTTTTTGTTTTTCTTCAAACCATTATTATCAATGAGTTTAACTTCGTAGGTCAGTGTAGTAGCAACTAAGCAGTGAGTACTATTCTTAAGCTCTCCCATTCATATGGTTACAAACTTTTACACAAGGAGGCTGCCCAGTAAAGATAGTCCTAATCTGATGGTTTCTGAACAGGTTTACCGGAGTAGTTAGGATCTGTAGAGCACTTCAAATCAGGCTGCTGAGGGAAGGGAGAGAGCTACTTTTTCAAATTCCCAAATAGGATTTCCCAGACTGTACCAGGATTAAAAAAAAATTTCTCTGAACTACTGCAGTACGATAGTTTTCGACAATGATACATCACTCAGCAGCAGCCATATATTCACAATACAACCTACTTTTTTGTTTAGATGCAGTTTGCTCTTTGGTGAGGTCTTATCAGGAGACAGATGCTGAGCAGTCAGTGCAGGGCTGTGACATTAAGAATGCTGTGAAATTCTGTGAAAAGGGAGTTGGTATGGCCTGTTGCAGGCCTGAGATCACAGAAATGTTGATTAGGCCTTACACAACACAGTGAGTCAGTCCTGCTGCTTATCTCACTTGATGATATTATGTTTAATTCTCTGTGAAGGGTTCCTTTTATCAGTATTGTCTTTTGCCAGAGTGTTCAACTTTGTGTTTTGTGCCTTTTTTTTTGAGAAGTTCCTCATAATTAAAGTTTAAATTACAATTTTGGAGATGATTAGAAATGGAGATAATGGATACTGACGAGTACATTAGATCAAAGAAATGTGTATTGGTCATCTTGCTTAGCATAAGGTCTGTTTCAGTGTTGCCAGTACAGACTTGATTTCGTTTCAAAATTTATGAAGTGATAGGGAGAGTACAAAGAACTCCTCAGGTGTAAAAATGTGTGTGTGTGTGTGTGTGTGTGTGTGTGTGTGTGTGTTTGGGGGGGGGTGTTAGGTGGGGTTAGGTGGGGTTGCGGGTTTGGGCAGTCTCTGATCTTCCTCTCCCGGTAGATTTATTGTGCCCTTTCAGAGATCCCTCAACTACAATAAAACCCAGACTCCCTTTATCTTCCACTCTCTGACTGAACTATTGTCTGTCCCCTCTGCCCTTGCTACTCTCCTCACAGAACCATGTTGTTCCTTATGAATGCTGATCCCTAAAACACACAGACAGATGCAGTCATTTGGCCCAAACCTCAGAAAAAAGGGCAGCTTCAATCTAAAACATGGCTTTCATCTTCACAACAACTTTTGATTGTTTGGCTCCAGGCCTGATGAGACAAAACCAACCCTTTAATCCTAGCGTGCAAAGAAACAAGATAAAAGGAGTGCAACAGAAGAGTAAGAGGATGTGAGCAAAGTTTCTGCACACCTAAATATTTCCCAGGCACATATAGATTCTGTAGTGAAACTGTGGGCGTTATGAGCGAATTTAGACATACCACGTATTCTACCAAGGAAGTGCCACTACCTGAGTAGTGTTTCAGTGCTCGAGAATGTTTTGCAATGGTTCGACAAACTGCTAACATTTCACATAAATGCCACCCTTGATATACTTTCATTATTGTTAAACACAATTTGACCTTGACTTCACATGAAAAGCTTAATCTATAAGAAAACAAGCCCTCCCTTTTTAAAACAAGACAAGTGGTACAACTATCAAAATTCAAGTCACAGGTTGAATGGTGAACTTACTCTGTGGGCATACAGTCACTGCATGGCTGCATGGGTACACAATGCATCAAACAATTAGACCTACCTGAGGTCTGAAGCACATCTACGATCTCATTATTCTTCTCCGCTCTGTAGAAGCACTTGTAGTGGGGGAAGGGCTAAGTGGCTTCGCTCTGCGTCCGAGCTTGACAACCTCTCCTCTCCTTCCTTTTTTTTTCGTTTAGTCTCTTTTTGTGATTCTCTGTTTTTCCTCATTTTCTACATTTTTTAAAAAATATTTTAGTTGGCTATATGTGTATAACTTTCTACACTTTCTACAGACCTGCATCCTGGCATAAGCTTTTGTCTACTTCTTCTCTTCTCTCCTGGTTTCCATATACCCACTGCCCTGCACCCCCCACTCTCCTGTGATATTTTGCCTTGATGTGCCATCCTCGATTCCCCTGCTCTGTTTATGTGATTTATTAATGAAATACGTGGGAAGAATAAGGAGTTGAATATATAACGTACATTCACAATTAGCCTTTGAAATGAGCTAGAGTCAAGGCCTCACATTCAGGTCAAATCAGGAAAATTTTATTTTGTTGCGCCGAATCATAACAGAGGTTATCTCAGGGCATTTTACATGAAGAGCAGGTCTATACGCCCCTCTTTAAAATATTATCTACAGAGACACAACAATTCCCACCACAAGAAAGCACTTGGCAACAGTCGCAACACTCACTCACATTCAGGGACACACACACACACACACACACACACACACACACACACACACACACACACACACACACACATGGATGTGCTATGGCTTTTAAAGTCTGCATTCTGCAAATCCGAAGTCAATATTCTAATTCGGACTTAATAAAAGTTTAGTAGGATGATCCATTTGATCAAACTGATTTAACGGATTAAAGAGAAGCAAGCTTCATAAAAAGAGGGAGATAAATGAATGATCATTACTCATATGCATAGCAGCCATGTCCCTAGTATTTTATTAGTTTATCCCGTCGGCAAGATCAAGCATTTATCAGAACCCTGCTAAAAAAAAATGGATGTCAGATTAAAAAAAAAAAAAAAAAGAAAAAAGAAATTTATAGCCATAGCTGCAACTGTAAAAACTAAGATATGGCAAGAAGTTTGCATGTGATTTTTTTATAGACCTTTTCTTTTTCTTATTTGTAAGTATAGGGTTTTTTTCTTTAGGTCCTGCACCTAAAAACAAAAAAAAAAAACATCGGCTGAGATTTCCCCGAAAGGGAGACCACAGGTGTTAGAAACACAGTGTGTGAAAGTGTTCCTGAACTGACAACAGGTTGTTTCATAGCTAAAGCTACAGTAGAGGCATGGAGATGTAAAAAAAAAAAAAAAGTAACTTCAGCAGTACAACAAAAACAGACTGAAAATCTGAGCGACAAAGCTAAGGCACTGACATGTACTGCTAAATCCTTAATGGTCATAGCTGTGGCTGAAAAAATTCACTGGACTCACAAAAATACCCAATAATATTAAAAAAATGATGAGTGTGCGTCAAGGAAAATCTTAGTGAGAAAAATGTATGTTCCAGATACAAATTATTATTAAAAGCATATCCTTAAGCAGGGACTTAGGCAAATTAACATATAGTTTATCCCATCTCGTTTGAAAACTCAAATTTTCTCACGGTGAACAATGTTTAAATGATACCCAGTGATTTATAGTCATGACATGTTTGTTGTTATACTCAATGAGACTGTGTGTTTATCTATTTGACCACAAAGCATTTAATTATCTGAAGACTGGATGACAAAAAAACTGATGCAAAAAACAAATCAAAACAAAACCTGACATAGTAATATGGCTCAGCCATACATTTCTCTAAACACTCCTCCTAACTTAACAGTTTAAGAGAAGACAGGGATGATTTTAATGTTGAGAAACACTTCACAGAAATCTGACTCTGAAAACAGTGAGCGCTAAGAGTTTTATCAGAGAATCCATCGGCTAATCAAAAGCCCTCACAGTGATCTTGTCCTTGACCTCACTCTCCCTTGCTGATGTATGCTGCTTACTGCGGGCTCATGACTGCTGATGAGGAGTGCAGTCAATGTGTTCACAAACAATACCAGTTGCCCTACATAATATGCAGATGCCATTTTTGTAGCAAAGTTTCACTTTCCCAGTACACCCACAGTTGCTGACCCCTGGCTTACAGCATTTCATAATGTTTTGTTTCTAGGTGGAGGCCAAAATCAAATCTCACCTTAAAGCTAGGCAACTGTCCCCGACCAAGAAAAAGTCGAACACGTAACTTCCCCTAAATTGTCGATGAGTTGTTTTCCCAGTAGCTGTTTCATAAGAATAAAACAAACAGTATAGAGGGTGTAATAAGGGAGCTTTATAGCTGCTGTTTGGTGCATTTGAACAGAGCAGAGTTACTGTTCCCAGTAGGTCGTACTAAGCTAAGTTAGCCAGCTGCTGGCATTAGCTTCCTATGTACCATAAAGACACAAGAGTGATATCAGTCTTCTTGATCAAACTCTTGCAATCTTTTTCTAATCGTACAAAAACAGTTAACAGATGTTCAGCCACAATCATCATCCTTAGTCCACATTAACTTAAACATCCTATACCTGTTTTAATACAATGTATTAAAACTGGGAACCAGGCACTTTGCCAGAAGTCAAATTTATCCAACTATTTTTTTCTTAATTTCAATCTCAGAAGACTGGCTTCATGTACTGACAGAAAGCCAATTTATCTCAAAAGCACTTAAGCTTTTATTAGCATTATATTGCAAAATCAGTAACCTTAACAAACTCTGAAAAGATGCCACATTATTGAGCCTTTTCCTATGGACTTCGAGCTAAAGATTCCACCTGCCAGACATAGGAATAAGATACACATGCATGCAAAACATGTCCATTATGCATGTATAAAGCCCTCAAGCGGTGCACCTGCTAGCCATGTGGTTCCACATTGCAGCTGCTGTGTGAAACACAAAGCATTTAACCATGCTGTTATCGCTTAAGTAGGACAGATGGTGAAAAACATTAACTGAAGATTAATAGAACAAAAAAAGCATGTTGGTGTTTAGGGGGCAGATACAAAAGTTCAATGATCCTCTACCATTAGGTGCATTAAACACACTTAAGTATAACTAGGAAGTTACACAGTCATAGTCAAGTTAATCAAGTTATTAGGAGTTAAACCTGTATCGTTAAATGGTGTCTGTAGGTATAAATAATGCAGCCCTGATCTTAACACAGGAAAAAAGCAACCACACCAACAATAACATCGAGCACACACACAGAGTAGTAGTATTGATTTTTGGTGGTATTTTCCTGAAGAGGAGTACAAATCGATCCATAAGTAGGATAGCGATACTCCCTGGACGGTTTGATGTAGTTTGCAGAAAAAGAAAATGTACATCTTTATCAGATGCTGTCCTTTTGTCTTTGCAATACGGCAAAACCTTTTTACTTCCATTTAGAAGTACAGTGAAAAAGTAGCGAGTTAAAAAGTAGTGTCCAAAAAAAAAAAAAAAAAAAAAAAAACCTTCACCTTGGCATCTTCCCAACTCATATTCTTATTTTGCTGCATGACAATAGACTCATTCTTTCTACCACTTTCCACCCACTCTTCTTCCTCTACTGTTCTGTATATCATGATAAGCTCCTAGAGCCTGCTGTGTCTCTGTTGCAGAGCATGCTATCTGACAGCAATGAGCTGAATGCATGGTCACATTCTGCTTACTCCCTCTCCTCTGGCTTCACTTGGCTCCTGAAAGGCTGTAATCAGCGAGGTGCTCGCTTTTTTGGAAACTCCGCTTGAAGGGATGTCACCAATCAGTTGTTTAATGATATCCAGTGGAGTCCAGAGCTCCGAGTCTCCGAGCATTCTGAAAATGTTGCCTTAGGACCTCAGAAATTATAATGGCCATTTTACACTCAGTTCGTCATTTTATAAGCAAAACAATTACTAATTTTATCAAAACAATAATGAAAATATTTACTATTTGGAGCCCTTACTATTTTTCTGTCATAGAATGTATTAGTTGCTGAAAAACTAAGTTAACTGATATTTGCTAGTTTGGTTGTAGAAATGGATGGTCTTAGCAGTCTTTTACAGTGGGTACATTTTTAAACAAATATGTCTGGTACAACTAAGTGACAGTGAATAACACTGATGTGGTTATGTTAAAATTTAAGAGCAACATGTTAAGTCAGAAACCAGGGGAAATCTGTCCTTGACATAAAGTCTAAAGCCCAATTTACGCTGCATGGCCACAAGGATTTGTGCACTAAAAAACATCTTCGCCCAAGTTCAGTGTGGTTCTGTATAGACTGTCCGGGAATTCATGAAATCCTGTGAGGTATATCTGGCCCTTAATTTGTAAAGTCATTATTTTTTGTAAATGAAAAGGTCATCATCACAGCTGTCAAGATGCTTGTAGATCTGCATGACTACATCCACATAGACAAACCATATTCAACAAGATTATGCAATAGATTAATTGACAAGAAACAGTCAAAGAAATACCATCTCTCCTCCCTGACACTGAGGAGAATTTGTGAGCCTTCTTGAAATCCATCAAGAAGTAGTGAGGAAATATGAATGAATGAATGAATGGCAGCGTAGGATTAAGGAAGTGACCAAGAGCAACAGGGGGGGAACAATGATGACGGTTGACTTACTAATAGCTGAAGATGCCTGCTCCTGTTGAGCCAGAGTAAGGGCTGTCTGGGATAGAGGGAGATGTGTTTGTGTATCCGAAACTATGCAGGGCACAAGATATAGAAAAAGGAATTTATCCCACTATCTCACTGCCTTGTCAGCACTCTCATCTTTTCCCTCCATCATACACCTACCTCAGGCTCTCCCTATCCTCAGTCTTTTAAGATTTGGCCTCTCTACTCACTTCTTCCTTCCAGGCCGCTTAGGATTCGTCTGGCAGACTGCCCTACCACACAAACTAAAAAGTATACAAATAGATACACACACACACACACACACACACACTACAAATGAGAAAACATAATGTGCAAGCCATATTCTAACTAATAAACCATGTATCTAGCCTACAACCCTCCTTATCTGCCTGCTCATTTACCCCCTTCACTGCAATCACTTTTGCTATTTCTGGCCCATTGTGTTCGGAATGATGTGATGATGGAAGAAGTCCATGCCTTTAAACACAAAGGAAGGGGAATGCAGGAGTGCAAGGAAGGCAAGGAGGAAGCCCCATTTGTATAAAGGAAAGAGTGTTTTGCCATTAGTAACCGTTAGCTGAGTATATAGACACTTAGAGCTATCTCAATCTTAGGCTGTAAATCACAGAGAAAGTCTTCATATAGTGCTCATAAGAATAGTGCTATCAAAATACAAAGAATGAGTATGTAACTCGTAAAACATCGGCAACACATCATTTCTATAACTGAACTAAAATAAATTTAAAAAAGACTGTTGAGATGACATGATACTACTGCTACGAAATGCTAAAGAAACTGAAGTTCGAGACACTAAAACCTCATTGAGTTTTTCAAGTTCTATTTAGATATTTCAATAATATTCGTGACTGCTTAAATTAGTGTCTGTGTGTCCGATAACTGCTTTGCGTGGCTCATTTTACAAGCAACTTGTGGTGACATAAATTAGTGACAGTGGTTTAGTGCTGTCCTCGTTACATGAGGTTAACAGCAAACAAGGAGGCAAGGAGATGAAGACATGCTTTTGCAAACATGTTATGCATGTTTGCAAAAGCATGTCTTCGTCAGGAAGAAGTTCCTGTAGATAGTGTGGTCTTTAGAGGGTTTTTTTGTTCTATTGTTGTGAAAGGTGCTATCGACACCAAACTTCTTTAATCTTTCATTTCCTGCTACTGACTTATCTGTTTTTATTTTTCCGTTTTTACGGTAATATTGCAAGAGGAAGTATCTCACTGCACTGCCATATAAAATTTTTGTCCGAAACCAATCAAAAGCATTGTTATTCATGTTTATCCTGTTAGTCAATATGTTAAGGACTACTTGAGAAATAACCATGGTGATATCAGAGAGCAGTCTCTCACTAGGGGACAGGGCTGACTCTAACAGAGAAGTACACACACTGGAGAGTCATTCAACATGGAGTGTTTGGACAGCTAACTGGCACAGCTCTCATTCACAGCGGTCAAGTGACCAGGAACAAGACAGGCTGTCGAAAGCAAAAAAGCAAAAAAAACCAAAACATTAAAAAATTACATCTTTTCCAAGGATTACCTCTCGAACACGATTACCCTCGGAAACATACACAACATAGTGTCCTTATAGGCTACAATAGCTGCATCATGCAACAAAGTCATGAGTCTGAATCAAAATATATTTTCAGTGCACAACTATTAGAACAGGTTTTAAATTTTTTCTTTGTCAGAATGACTTAATGCCAGCGTCCACGTTACGTCTGAAATAGGCACCATCAAGAGGAGAAGCCAACTGTAACTGCAGAGAAAAATGTAGGGGACATAAAAGAGGCCTATATGTCTTGAAAACCAGCAGGAAAACTGTATAAAAACTTCTCATGTGAAGATAAGAAACGACACAGGCAGAAAGGCAGGGAGCCAATGCATTACACAGTTAAGTACATGAATAAAGCTTGTGATGCTGTTGATGCAGGTAAACCCACACTTGAGGGCCATAAATTGATCAGAATTTTAATGTACTCTGGATATATGGAAATACACCCTGAGGATAGAACTGATACTCAAATAAATATCTAGCTTCAGATATCTTAAAGTGACAGACTTGTTTAACGAAAGCATTTAAGAGTGTGTGTGAGTTAGTGTATTTTACTTTGGACCGATGATATTGTGTTTACTGTCGACTGTAGATCTATCTGCACCTTTTTGTTTGCCCCTCCCCAAGCTAGGAGACTTGAGTGTTACATTTGGTCCTAGTCACAAAAATAAATTCAAAAAATAGCCCAACAATGTGCACAAAGAATGAGAGCTACTTGCATCAGTGGCCCTCACATAAATTAATGCTGCCCAGAGTTTATGGTACGAATCAATACTTAAGCTATTAGATACTTTAAGACAAAAAGGAGCTCTTCACTACTGCTCACACCCAGTTTGCCCCCAGAACATAAACATTTGTCACTTTTTATAGTCCAAATTTAAATCAACCTTAGACTGAACAAAGAGGATTTCTGTTTTCAGTAAGTTGTTGCTGTTCGATACAATACAGCTTAGAAGGAGTGCACCTTTAACAACACTTTAGCAGCACCTAGGAAAGATATGCTGAAAATTAAGATGCTTATTTCCCAATTTTCAAAAATATATGAGGCATAAAGAGACTTACTGAATATACAGAAAACAAGCAAATATATATAACTCTGCAAGTCCAACACAACACAAAAGAAATTTGCAGGAAACATGAATAAACGGGCAAATATGGTGACCACTTGTCAATGGTGGTCAAAAATTGTTAGTTTCAGTTTCGGAGATTCTACCTACAATTGTTAGCACTTCACCAATTCAGCGTTTCACCTACTATTATAGGACTTAGGCACAGAATCTAAGTGTTTTTACGCAGCGCCTAAGCCGAATGAACTGAAAATAAATAAATAAATAAAACTGCTGAGTTCTCTAATACTCAGGAGAGAAAGAGAACTGTATTGGCCATTTCATTCATTCATTACATTCATTACAACAGTCATTCGTTTTGAATGGAGAGAGTAACAGTGTTACATTATGAGTTATTTGTTGCCTTATTCTGTTGCCTGGCCAGTGAGAAATTCGACCATCTATAGTTAGTATTTCAGAGTGAAGTGAGAATGTTTTGTTAGTCCCATTTAACCTGCAGGAGTCTCTGAAGACTGGTTTAACAAGCTCTGCTGCCACAGGGGAGACAAATTCATGACAAGCAAAAATGACAACAGCCAAGAGTTGCGCCTTTCATGGATGATGAGTTCAAGATGACATCTGAAAAATGTTACCTGTCAGAAAAAATATTTATGCAAAAGGAGTGAGAGGGGAATGGACTTGCTACAGATACTCAGTCAGCTGACTAGTGGCCACTGAGAAAATGAGCTGTCCATAGACGTCCAACCGAACAAATATTTTGGTGAGCAGCCAAATGCTGTTAAATTTTCAAATGGCCATGGGAGAAAACTGCATCTCAAATCCATCCGCTTTAAGTCTTGTTTTACCAATGTTATTTTGTATGGCACATAGAGCAATCACACACAAAAATGTGAAGGATTACCTCAGGACATACCACTCGCCTCATCAGTGAGCATATTTGTTTCATTTTTCTGATTGTACTGTGAAAAAACAACAACCTGTGTGGTGTTTTAATAAATGTTGAATTAGTAATGGTTGAAAAAGGTTTAAAAATCTGTTTTTTCCACAATGTACAATTCCCAAATAACCCCCGAGAAGACTTTTTCCTCCTTTGCATGTTTTTGGTCTATTGGTTTGAGTTTTCTTAAGTTGCAATGCAGTGAGCTTTTTCTGCCGCCGTACAGTTCCACAACTTTTGTTTTAAAAGGCAGAGTTACTTAAGAGTTATAAAGATCAGATGTCAGCAGAATAGAGAATTGTTACACACACACACACATATACATACATACATACATACATACATACATACACACACATACATACATACATACATACACATATATACACACACACACATTTTTTATATATATATATACACACACACACGTATATATATATATATATATACACATATATATGTATATGTATATATATACACACACATGTGTATATATATATATATACACACACATATATATATATATATACACACACACATATATATATATATATATAAAAAATGTGTGTATGTGTGTGTATATATATATATATATATAAAAATAACAATTTAGGGTCAAAGTTTAAACTACACACACACTCCCTTTCGCTAAACATTTCAGTGCTTCAAAAGTTTGACCATATGCTAATATAATCAGCTGTAGAGACAACTGTGAAGTGCAGCTAAAAGGGTACTTGTTCCCATCTTATAGAAAATCATTGGCCAACGACAGTTATGTGAGACTGAACATAAGGGTCTGCGCTCAGTATTCCCGCTCTGACTACAGACCTACCGGATTGTTTCAACAGGTGCACCAGACGGAGCAGAGGGCATTTTCACTTGACCTTTGGTTATCACACACAAGCGCTTTCATCAAGCCACGGGCCATTTTCTACTTGCTGTAGCGGTGCCACTCAGTGGACTCCGTTTAAAGGAAAAATACTTCATCAGGCTGATTAGCTCAACAATAGTCACAACATGAAGCCTTGGCTTGGAATTTATCTGAGGGCTGCAATTATTTGCACTCTGCTGATAAGAAGTGACTACGGCCTGGAGCCCTCCCCAAATGGGCCGGGGTTGAGCCTGACAAGCAAGCACTCAGCCCTCACATACCTTGGAAACACAGGTTCATTTGCGTAATGAGCCTGAGCCCAGATGTTTGACAAGACATGTAAAAATATGGGTAAGGCCCAAATGACTGGACTTTAATATCCCCTCAGGAGGGGGAATGGCACTGAATGGTGTCATTATTATTAAGTGTTGCAAACTGTGCTGCCCAGTGCTTTAAATTGAGGGGCGGGGGGTCGACGGGGTAAGATGAGGACTGACTGCAGATCTGCCATGCTGCCATACATCCGTGGAAACAGTCATAGAGAAAAATAAAAACCATACACATGAGCCGGTTTGGAAAGTCCAAATATTACAACACCTAAAGCTCGCATGAGGGTCTTTGTGCACCGCGATGGCGCGATGAACGACACGTTGCCCGTCGGGCACCAATTCCCCAGGACCGAGATCCAGATGGGTACGAGGTGAACGGGCAACACCTGCCGTCCTACGACACGCTGCTGGTCCCGCGTCAGCCTGGTGCCTACTAGTTTGTTAACCAGGCCTTACAAATGGAAGCTACGAATAAAATAAATAATAATGATAATATTAATATTAATAGCTTCCAAAGGGCCAATCGCACCTTGGATTTCTACGTGGTGACCCACGATGACGGCGACGTTGAACCTACCTTTGCCATTCTGCCACGCTGTGTACCAGGACAGGCTAAGGAAAGACGTGAAGAAAATAATCGCAGTGGCCACAGTTCCATTTCTGAGCCTCATCTCATTTCAGCGATGCCTCTCCTCGGCTGAGTGTCGGGGACCCCGGAGCTGCCGCTGCCTTCCTGCCTCCCTCCGTCCCTCCGTCCGTCCGTCCCTCCGTCCGTCCGTCTCTATCCCCGCCTTCAGGATCTTGACGCGGGGGTGGGCGCTGGCATACGGGGCGTCAAAAATCGGGCAAAGAAAATTAAACCGCTCCAGTTAGCAGGACTGTGAACACGGACCTCTGCGCCGGGGAGGAAGGGGAGAAGAAGGAGGAGGAGGAGGAGGAGGAGGAGGAGGAGGAAGGGGGGGGGTGCTCGGATGTAACCTCGGTGCGCGTCGGCGTACGTCCGCTCCCGTCGTTGTTCCGAGGGCTGTAGCGGGCTCCTGCTGCCGCACCGTCCCCGCGGCGATCGGTCGAGAGACGACTGCTTCCCCGCGACGAGGCAGCTCACATGGTCGGCTCCCTCGACGGGCTGGCCACCGATGGTCCCCCCATTGTAATTCTCGCAGCGAGCCGTCAGCTACAAGTCGAAACCGGGGAGCATTTCGAGCGTGTGACGGCTGAGCAGTCCGGGATAGGCTGCTCTGTCTCTGACGGAGTCCGGGAGGCTACGCCTCAAAATCGCACTGATTCCGCCGTGACTGGCAACAGATGATTTAAAAGGGGGGGGGGGTAGAAATAGAAATAGAAATAGAAATAGAAATAGAAAAGAAAAAGAAAAAGAAGCGGCGTGTTGCTAACTAACCGAGCATCCCGCCATTTCTTCGACGCAGCTGCTTTATTACTCGTTATGCTAGCAGGGCGACCACCGGACCGCTATAACCGTCAGCTAAGTTAGCCGCCGAGCTAACGTCAAGTTGAAGCTCTAGCCCCGCCGGGGGGGCGTCGACCCGCTTCACTGGGAAAACAAAGCCGCCGGAGGAGACCGGGGAGCCCTCGTCGCTCTCTCTCTCTCGGGCGGGGGGGGGGGCGGCTTCACATACTGAGGTCTCCCGTTCAAGTTTACGCGATCACTAAAAGTAAAATTAACGACGGCGGACTGTTCCCAAAACACCCAAACACCCAAACACCCGCCCGTCGTTCACCTACCGTGCACCGTGCACGTTTTCCGGAGAGAACTTTCAAAATAAAGCCATTACCGTCCGGGGAGAGAGCGCAGATTTAGTCGAGGATGAATCACCGGGCAGACGGAGTCCGCGTCCAAACATCCCAGGTCTTCTGCCTATAATTGTTGTTCACGTATTTTTTTATTAATTCGCTCATGGATGGAGCGGATGTGAACGATATATTTTTTTTTTTCCTTGAGGAAATATGTCACTCACGTTTAAATCCACTGCGATATGTCGCCTGCCGTGCCGGAGTCGAGACTGAAATTACTTGGAGGTTAATTTTCAGTTCAAAATACATAATGCAAGAGATACACTGGACGTTTTATGAAGGACAGATATGGTAACACCATCTTTTGATGGGAACTTACCAAAAGCCTCTTGAGCAGTTGTAGGCAATTAATAAATCTGACCTCCCAACAAAAATAATGCCCCCCCCCCCAGGAAAGCTTATGTGTTTTATTTCATAGTTTATATGAAAAAAATGCGAGATACTTCACGTCTACTACATTTTTTAGCTACAGTAACAATTACCGTATACAGCAATGAACAATTTGATCCAATGATCCAAATGATACCATATGGGTTACTGGATTATATCTCCATCATGATGACACAAAGTCTAATAAGTTAAATAAATCATTAAAAGAGATAAATCATTTGGCCTATTTGTCCGATCGTGTACTTTAATACAGCCATGACTTAATCAGCTGTTATATATCATGTATGGCTTATCAGTTATTCTGCTAAGTTCATAGCGCAACTCTTGTCAAACATGTTCCTTTTAACAGGTGGTTTTGCTTAGTGAGTGTTAACATAAATATTTGTCTTCACTTATGAATAGGAAAAAAAAGGAATGTTTTATTTTCAATTGGATGCTTAGTACTTGATGAAGTCATATGGACCAATGACTTGTAACCACGGTTGCAAAAAAAAACAACTGTCCCATACTTGAAACCTGTCTAATGACCTCTGCCCTGGAGTGTGTCCAACTTCTGTTTTCCAACAAGCAGCAGATACTCTTGACTCTACAAGCACAGAGCTCGCCATCTAGTGGCCTTTTCTTCAGCTTCATTTATGTAGATTTCATCTGGCTGCATTAACTGTTCATTATCAGGGGTATGACTACAAATATGCCTTTTAACACCAAGAAACATCTTCACATTTGATAAAAGTCCTCATGTTTAAATGTCAGCCGTAGAGACTATTTCTGTTAACGAATGTGGAGAGCAGAGACTATATGGTCAAATATTACTATAAATTCTTATATTAGTCACACTCAGACTTATTGATGTCTTACACAATGCATGACTGCATAAATTCCCTCTTATGAGTCAGACAACACTATGGCGCTTTGTTTGAGCAACTGCGTGAGTACACGGTATCGAAGCACGTGTACTAAGTTGGCTCTCAAGTCAAAATTGGAGATCAAAGTTCATTCTTGACCTCGGACACGGCAACTGACAAAACAATCTCACCTCAAGGTCTATTTCGTGAAAAGTTCTAGGGCTTTTGATCATATCACATGATTCCCACCAGCACATGAATTTTCCAGCCAAAGTGTCTTTGAATGGCTCAGGAATTGGCGTTTCAGTCTCAAAAATTTTCGTCATCTAATTTAAAGTGATTTCATATGACTGAAAGCCTCAGAACAGAACAGAACAGAACAAGTACAGACTCTTAGAAGAGACTGTTTTGTCAGCCTTACATTCTAACTAATGATGATTGATTTCAACACAATAATTGCTTTAGTTATTTCCAGGTACTAGATTTTTTTTTTTTCAATAACCACACAGCTTAAGCCTGATAACTTGGACCTACTTACTCTTCATTTAAAATTTTGTAAAAAACTAGAGATCAGAAGTGTTGACAATTCCCTCTGAAGGTTTAAAACAAACTGAACACAACAAATTAATATTCTCTTTAAAAACATTTGCAAAATTATTTTGTGTGCTAACATTCATTTATTGTTCAAACAGCACACATAGTTTAATGCAAAACCATAAAATAGTAATTATTGTTTAAAAACAATAATTAAATGTCACAGAATTTTCTATGTCAGGTGTGATGGCTGTGACATTTAAATTTAATTAGCTTACTGACTTTAAATACATTCACACACCAAATACAGGAAACTGATTAACTGAGTCTCTGCAACAAGTTGCCCTGAGGGGTAAAAAAGAAAAAGTGCGGTAGCTATGAAAAATATTCACTTTCACAAGTTGAAATAGCTAGTGATAAAAAAAAAAATTTAAAAAATGTCGTAAATATCCTTTGAACATTGCTGCTTTGGGAGTTGTCTCCCCTTATTAGAGGGACGTGTGTAATATAAACAGCCAAACTGCTCTGTTTTTGTAGGCTGCCTTGATGCAGGAGGGGGGGGGGCATATCCTCAGTAGGGTGTGGCTTTGAAGTAGTCCTCCAAAGGAATGAGCGACGTGCCGCCGATCCAGTCCTGCAGCCAGACCTGGATCAACTCCATCTTCATAAAGAACCACTTGTGTCCCACTGGCCACTTTGCCATCACAGGATGTCTGTTAAAAAAACAAAAAAAAAACAAAAAACAAAAAAACAGCAACCTATGGTTATACTGCACTACTGCACATGTGCCCAAGAGTTTATTTTCTAATTTCCACTGTTGCAGGAAGTCAACATGTATTCATAGACTGGTAAATCTTCCTGTGGCTCAGTTACCTTGAGAACATTGCCTCCTTTGCAAATGCAAGCTCCTCTGGGGCAACTTCCACCATCTTCCCAGTCAGTGTGAGTCGAGCACATCTTGGATCCTCTGGATCATACACCATTTGTCTTGGGACAAAAGACCCTGTTACCATTGTTAACACTCACGCATACTTACTTTAGTTGTGAGGACACTCGTCGACTTAATGTTTTTCCAAGCCTCTTACCTTAAACATCACAGCTAATAACTGCAATAACTGCATAACCCCAACCCTTACCCTAATCTAAACCTAATTATAACCTGAGGCCTAAAACAAAGTCTTGTCCCCGAACATCCCTCTGAAGTTATGAGGACAAGTCGAAATGTCCTCACAATGATGGTTTCACATCCAAATTTATCCACAAAACCATAAAAAGACACATACTTACACTTACACTTACACACACACACCCACCCACAGTTTTTCCCTTTCGGAAACTCACAGTCCTATAATGAGTCCAGTCTGTGTTTCAACTGATTTGTACCAATTATATTTCATTGCCTACTCTTGAGGCTGTGTGTTTAGATGATCCACTTTAGGTTAGTTAGCTTTAGCTCCTTCATATGTACGGTATTAACTGCAAAGTGGGAAGAACTGGGAGTTAATGGTGAACAAGCAGTTCATTGATGCAGCCTTGGAGCCCCATAGTAATTTAATATAGCCATGAGTTTGTTGGAGCCCATTAAAAGTTGAGGCTTACCTGCAGAATTCCCCCTCTGCCTCTGAGAAGGTGAGAGAGGCAAAGGGGTTGCTTTGCAGGTCCGACACAGTGTTGTCCATTGGAGTCACATAGAAGTAGATGACTCCTGTGCTGTTGTCCAGTGGTCCATCACTGACTGAGAAGATGTTCCCAAAGGGGAGACCTTTGATCTGTGCAAAGAGCAGGATGTTAAGAAAAAACATCTTGTTACAGAGTAAATTCAGCAAAGCATTTGTTGAGAAGAACCCTGTGTGTTTCTGTGGTAGTAATAAAATGAGAGCGGGGCATTGCAGAGGGTACACTGGTAGGTGACTAAAGCAACAATGACATTTTATATTTCCAAGTTACACATAGTGAGTTTTTAGTATCTTTGTATTGCACGGCTTTAAAATGAAGAAAGTAAGGAAATACAACCAGAATTTATTCCCGGATATGTAAATAAGAGACCACCAAACCAGCTTTTGGGCTAGCATGTAGAGACTGTGTTATTAAATAAATAAAAATATCATGGAAGACTTGAATAAATCAAAAGAGGAAAGCATCCAAATCAAAGATAAAGTTTCACATGTTTGGTCAATCAGTCCTTCCACCCTGAGATAATTTTGAAAAGTACTTTTAAAATGCTTGCTTCAGCTATGACTAAAGACACAATTGTACAAACATGCATTTCTGATGAAGTAGGATGAGTGTTGTCGTACAGATCATGAAAGATCAGTTATACTGTGGAAAAGGGATCAACATGAGTATTCATGATAAATAATGACTGTCAAGATAAATCACATGCCAGAAACGGGAATAAAGTAACTGTTGTACTACAAAACCTCCATTTTCTTTCCAACGAAACAAAAACATTTTTATTTACAGTCACTGAATGCACCTAATGAACTCAACCTGATGTCTCAGGCTTCAATTATTATTCGTATTACAGATGAATCTGCTGACTGTTTAATCAGTTAATCTATTGGTCTATAAAATGTCAGGAAATAGCGAAAAACGTCCATCACAGGTTTCTAGAGTACAAGCCGACATTTTCAAATTGTCTGTTTTTCGTTCACGGAAAGGTAAAGAAATTTAGTTAACTATCACAGTACAATACAGGGCCGTTGCCAAGATTCTAGAAATACATATGTCGTGAATCCCCCCCAATGTATATCCCACCTGCAGTTAAGTTTAACTATTTTTGACATTTTTTAACATTAGTAAATAAATACAGGATTGACTATTCCCATTCCCAAATTAAATTTTTTTTTTTAATATTTAGTGTGGAGAATGCTTTGAATACGGCTTTAAGGCCTTGATGATTTGAACAAAGAATAAATACAAAATAAAGAAAAACAGCCGCCAACAAATGAAAAACACATGCAAACCAGAAACATTGTAGAAACATATGCAGTGGCACTGACTCACATGACCTCGAAAAAGTACTCAGATCCTTTACTTCAGTATAAGTAGAAATACCACAGTGTAAAAATAAAAGTAGAAATCTTGTATTACCCGTGTTGCCAGCAAAATATGTTTAACATAGAAAAACTATAAGTAGTCATTAGTCACAATGGTCCTTTTCAGATTATGTTGCCTCAGAAGTCCCAAAAGATGGTTTCTTAATACGAATGCACATGAATCACACCAGTTATTATCTTGTATAACAAGATAGATATTTTAGGAGGCTCTCTTGTCGATTTTGTCGCAGGACAATTTACAACTTTTTTTGTTCTCATCAGCACATGGTGACCTTGCATAAGTCCCTGTATGAAGTTACACAACTCCACCAGTAGGTCCAATCAGCCACATACAGCGACTGAAAACACTTGTGTGTGTGTGTGTAGGGCCTCAAATCAGTCATATTTTGTACTTGGATTTTTACATATAAAACATGTAACTACAGATAAATGTGGCCTGCAATTACCTGCTTGAGATGTGATGGATTTTGTGTATGAAGATGCATGAATCGTAAATGCTTTTGTGTAAGTGCAAGTGGCTCAAAGATGTACTAAAGTACAGTGCATGAGCAAATGTACTTTATTTTTTTATTCCCAGCACTGGACCTCAGTCCCTCTGAAACCTTTGCTGCAGCCCTGGCTCTGCTGAAGGTCCCATCTGGGTTTGGCTCATTAGGAGGAGATATTCAGGCTTTTTTACTTGGCCAATCCGGTTTTTAAATACTGAAATGCGTTGTACTGACACGTTTTGGGTTTTTTTTTTTAGGATTTCCCAGACCAGAGGAAACCCTACGTCTTACACCAGGACCACAGCAAGCCCCTGTGTTTGCGCTACCTTGTCTTGAGTTGAAATGGTGGACACGTGTCCCCAGTCACTGTAGTGGGCTATGTATCTGGCGGTCCTGGCGGTGTCCTGGTGCGGGGGAGGAGAGCCGTCGGCGCCGGCGGAACCCTTCACCTTCTCCAGCCGATACGAAAACAGACGGGAGGAGAGCTGCGCCACGTTGCCGCCCTCGGGCTTGACCAGCTCCCCGGGGCTCTCCACGCCGTCCCCGAGGACGCCGGAGGGCGGGTAGGCGTGCTTCCACAGCCCCGCGCCGTCCGCCAGCAGCGCCGGGGCCACCTCCTCCGACAGGTCCGCGTCCTCCGCCGCGTCGTTGGGGGACACGGCCCAGGACACCGAGCTCCGCAGGGTGTAGCCGCGGCACAGGCTCAGGCACAGCAGGCCGGCGAGCGCCGCCAGGGGAGAGCGTCGGGCCTTCATGGCGGAGAGCTCCGGGGAATGGCCGCTCTCTCTCACCCACTCTCTTGTTTACAAACTCGCTTTCAGTGCGCTTTCGCAACACGAGGAGATTTCGAAAGATAACGGGAGCGTCCACACCGCCCGCTGCCGGCGAAGCGGGGGCATCAACTCTAAAATCAACCCGCCGAGACTGGCTTTCCGAAATTACATACAAAACGTGAGAATATTTACAAGCAACGTGATGCAGTGCAGCGGAGCATTCATGCATTGTTTTTTAAACACAGCGATGTGTACGAATATTGCACTTTACCCCGCTGCATTTCACATATATGGCTAATTCCCTTGCAATAAAAAAGTCGTCGTGTCTGTGGAGGCATGAATGATGCAGGTATTCAGTAGGTGTTAGAACATGTTCTGTAGGGAAATGTGTTGGTGTCCTGCAGGAAATCTTTACAGGGGAATTCTCTGTCCTGCAGGATTCGATTTTTTTTTTTAATATTAGTTGTCTTACAGGACGGTTTGACATGTCCCTCCGGTCTGTCCACTGTGCTGCAGGACATCTGAGTGTCCTACAGTCCTTTATTTTGTAGTGTAGAGTGTGGCAGTCCTGCAGGACACGACGTTTCCTGTAACATTCTGACATGGGCTGTTTTTCTTTCTGTCAGACTGCTAGAAATACCTGCAGGTCCATGCTCCTCTAATAATATACTTGTTGACACTGAAAATTTTTTAAAATCATGAACCAAACTTCACATCAGGACCCTCCAGTGGATAAATCAGATATATTAAATGAAAAAAATCAGTTATTTTTTCTTACTTCTGCCTAATTTACACTTTCTCTCGTGAAATACTGGCTACTATCACTTATTCTCCTGAAATCTCTGAAATGAAATAAACTGCAGAACCAAGCTGTTCACCGATCATAACCCCGTTACGGCCATAACATTTCCAAACTCCCCGAAATAAATCTTAAACTGGCTGACTGAATCCAAGCAATCAAGCACACTCTGTGCAAAGCCACACCTTCCTGTCAGGAGGCTAAATAAGTGGAATCCCCCGTGTGGGTGAAACAGGGATGGGCAGGGTCTTGAAATGCCTTTTCTCGCAGCAGACACTTTGACTTGTCACAGTAGCACAGGTGTTACTAATAATGTGACGATGATGGCTCATTATATAGAACTGTCCCAGAACAGTGTGACTGTGAGCCACGATCAACACCAGGACCCTGAACAAGCCCTGAGCTGAATTTTTTTTTCTTCCACATTAGTTTCTTATTGCCTCATCTCAACAACTTAAAAGTTGTTTTATGTCATTTCTGGTGTTATTGAAGCAGAATCCTGTGTATACTGCACCGGACTCCATGGGCCTAGCCATCATGCAAAAGGGATTTGACAACTGACATAAGAAAACCTTAACATAATTTTTTTTTTTTTATTATTTAACATCAAGTATTAACAGCTGTGAAATGCAGAATCAGATAAAACATTATTCAGAAATACCTTTTTATCTTAAAGTGGTTGTGGGTGAGAGGGGCTATAATAAACTTTTAAACGTACTCTCTCTCTGTATCTTTCAGTATAACATTTACACTTTAAAATTAAATACAATTCAATACACAAACACAACAGCCTGACTAGATAAATTACCACAGATTTGTATCAACATCATTCTGTCTCACTTCAGTCTCACCAAACCTTCAACTAATTAACCTCGATATAGGTAGTATTTGTCGGCAGGGCTGTTCATCTTCTTGTTTCCATACCCTGTATATCTGTCTCTTTTCCTTCTTAGTCCGTGGTCTTGTCACTCCAGGCCATTGACTTTCTCTTGGCAAGCTCCATCCAGGACGGCTGGCCACTGTCAGACATGGACTGCAACACTGATGGCTGTGTGGGTGACGAAGAGGGCGATGAAGACGCCATGTTTTTCAGGAGCCATTTGTCCTCACGAGGCCTGTCTGGAACTTTGGTTGGGCTTGACTCTGGAAAAAAAAAATAAAAAACAAGCCTTGTGTAAACTTGCTGCACATGGAGGTACTGAACACAATTTATGATAGTATTTTTATTATTCTATTTTCATTATGATTGATTTATTGTTTGTCAACAAACCTGCAAGTTTTACCCCTGGCCTTCTCTCTTGTCTTGCATCCTTGCTTATCAGAGGTGTTGTTTTGGCAAAGGCAGGGGATTCACCTGACGTCTGCACATCTGTTTGAGTTTGCTTCAGTTCCACCTGAGAAAAACTGAAAGTTAGATCATCTACTCAGGACAGGTTGGCAGTCCAAAAACCTGGTAGTTAAAGGATAAGTCTTGTAATATCCTTCATCTATGTTTTGTTAACTTTCGTTTAACTCACTTATTAACGAGTATTGTCTATGTCTGACATAGCTTATTCCCCTTGACATGCACCTTCACTGTTGTCCAAAAACACATCAGTGAGCCACAGAACTGCACTGGCTGACAAATTCCTTCTACAGGGGGAACATGGCCACATGTAGTTTGTTTTGAGTTGGTCCCACATACACCATCCTACTTGTGTAAATGCTTCTTATGGCACCAAAAACATGGCTACAATTAGTCATAAACAATTGCACTTCTTCATTCTGGTTTGAGTAATGAACCTAACCGTTAAAGGAAATGCCTTTGCGCTTTGTGAATATCACTAGAATTATCCTTTCAATAGCATGAAACACAATTACAAAGAGCCACAAACCCCCTTGGCTCCAGGTTGAGTGGCCCACTCTGCCCGTTTTTCCAGAAAAGCAGCCTTCCTGCTAACTGACCCAGCCCAACCTGCTCGCCTTCCTGAGAGTGAGGCAGCCTCTTTGTCCTGCACGTCGGCCTCTCTTTCCCCTCTTCCTGAGGCAGACACTTGAGGAGGGGCCGCGGCTGACGAGGTGGTAGAGACCGAAGTCGCTGGTTTGGGCTGGTTGGTGGGATGGAGACCTCGATTGCTCCAAGGAGGCTGTTGGGGCGCCGCAGGCTGGCCCGAGGAAAGGTAACACTGTGCAAGACACTGAATGGCACTACCTTGTGCAAACTGAGATGAGGTCTCTGTTCGAGTAGAGGAGCACAGGGGAGGCTGGGTTGTCCATGGGCTGGTCTGTACAGGTGGATGAGACGGGCATTGTGAGGAGGACTGAGTAGTATTTCGGTGTGACTGGGATTCATTGGTCTGTTTTGATGTCTGTGCTTCTCTGGAAGTGTTTGACAGACCAATAGGTGCTGTTGGCGTCTTTTGCTGCATTGACATTAGTGATGGTTTGACAGTCTGTGCTTGAATTCTACTTTGCACCGTTGCCGCCTTCACCGTATCAGTTGAGGGCTGATTTGCACCCTCTGCCAGTGTTGCGCTTTGTTGCATTTTTACAGTTTGTGTCTGCAACTGTGCATCACTCTGTGTCTCCATTTGGTTCATCGGCTGCACCTGTGCTTGTGGTCGAGCTGCAGTCTGAATGCCAGCAAAATCTCTGGGGAATTTACTGGTAAAGAGCTGCTGCAGGCTCCTGGTCTTTTCCATTGCTAGGCTCATCCAGGACACCTCAGGGGATGCGGTTTGAGGGGCAGGCTGGGGCTCCTGAGGCACTGTGAGGGCTGTTTCTACTCCTACAGGGTCGCTTGTAGATGGCAGGTTATTCTTGACTGGAAGGGAGAAGCCAGATAGTGGCTGATCTAAGGAGTGACACAAATGTGTTAGACACGCTCGGCGGCACTTTTAAAGTTAGCCTGGGTAGTACTTTAATGAGTACAAAGGTCCCTTGTGATCAGTAAGATCTTATCACTCTAGAGAAATTATTTACTAGGTGAAATGTATCTCCTTTCACAGGAATAGTATCAGTGTGTGTATTTGTGCAATGTTTAACTTTACAAGGGATTTAAATCCATGGTTGAGGGTTTCATGTTAAACCTTGGCTACCTAGCACAGTGTGCAGTAAACAAACCATATGCTTCTAAGTTTTAAGTGGACCTGAGATGAAACATGTTTACATGGTGACAGTAGAGGTGACATTATTAAGATTTCTCATAAACTCACCTGTCACTCGGATGTCTTTAGACGTGGATGGCGTACAAGAGGTGTTTGTTGGCAACTTTTTAGACACGTAGCCGGCGTTATCACTTATTTCCTGTCTTTTTTGTTTGTCACATTGCTCCTCACACACTGGTGGCTTAGAAAGATGGTTAAGGGGAGAATCAGACCGAAGTCTCTTCACTTCAGTTGTTGAGCGTAGTTTAATACCAAATGCTGTCTTGCCTTCTTCCTCCTGGACCTCCTGTGCTTCCACCGCTTCTTCCACCTCTTCCTGGCCACTCTCCACTTCCTCCCCCACTTGAGTGCTCGTGTCTGTAGCTGCAGTTTTAGATGCTGTTGCTGGTTCTGTCTTTTTGAGGCTGTCCCCCCTGTCCCAAGGAAGTACTGAGCTTTTGGGGGGAGCTCCCTCTTGTTTCAGTCTTCCCAGGGCAAATTGGCCCCCTCTTGAATGTAAGTCTCTAAGTTCCTCCTTTTCCCTCAAGCTTGAAAAGGCTTTATCCCCTGCTCCCCCTAAAGTCTTGTGCCTGGCTTCAGTTTGTTCCAGTACTCCAACAAAACTGCTCGAACGGGGTCTCTCTCCTTCTCGGTTGTTGGCGGAGAAATGGAAGGACCCAGATCCTTGGGCAGGTCTCTTTATTCCTCTTGTGCCTTCCATTTCACCTTGAACCTGCTGGTGAACAGAGGGAGACCTGAATGCCATCACTGAGCCAAAGACCTGATTTGAGGAGTTTTCAGACATTCCAGCCTTTTTTAGAGTATTCTTCTTGTCATGGGACATTACTTGTTTCTCAAAGTCCCCCTTTCCTCTGTCCATAAGTTCTGACTCTATAAAGGATGAACGTGGCCGTTCACTGGACGCTGCATCCACTGGTCTTTGAGGCTTAACTCGAAGTATCTGTGAGGGTACAGAGGGCACTCTGTCCTGCTGGGGAAAAGTTAGATTGGATGATGTGGGTGCTGCTTCCGATGTGATTGGTGCAACCTCTGGGGATTTTGAAGGAAGACCTTGAGCTGTGATAGGAACGTCAGCCTCCCCTTGTTCGGTGTCCGGTGTCACCTCGTCTTGTGCACCGAGCCGCTCCTCTTCTTCTCTCACAGGCTCGGGGTGGTTGTTCGGGGTGTGTGAGTGAGACCTATAATCAGTCTACCGCAGAAGAAAAAAGAAAAAGAAAAGGGTAGTAGGGTTAGGGAAGTGAAGGGAGTGAGCTGTGCGTGGTTTGATAAATGTTAGCTATGGTCACTCACTGTAGCGAGTCTCCTCTTGGTGCTGACCCTCTGATTTCTGGGTTTGACAGACATCCGGTGGCGAGCAGCAGAGGTGTCCAGGCAGGGGGTGAACTGAGGTGGAGAACTGAAGTCCAGCGGTGGCTCAATAACAGAAGAAATGGAGGGGACAGTAGGAGGCAAAGGACGGGTTGGAGTTAGGGGCCTGGTCAGTGCAGGCGTGGGGATAGGTGAGAGTGGATGAGAGGATGGCTGGGATGTGATCTAAAAAGAACAAATCAACAAAATCATCAGCATCGTTATCATTGGCTCTGTATTACCTGCCTGACCTTAAAGGATGAGGCTTTCCAAGGAAAAGGCCATAACAAACAATGAGCTAATCCTAGAAACAGACCCTCAAAACCTTATTCCTCTGGTGCCAAAAAGACTAAAAACACAACAGTGAACTCAGCGTTGCACTTCAACCTGTTCCTCCTCTTTTCTTCCCAAAATTTAAAGCTAAGGCTATGGCTCCGGGTGGCGGTGTGACATTTTGACAGAGTTTAGCCATTATGGTTGGTGATAAGAAGAGGCGATCCATCCAGGCACAGTGTGATTGATGAATCCACCCAGAGGCTACGCTCTGAATCGTGAAGATCTCCCCAGAAATACTCCTAAATGAAGTTGAACTGATTAACTGTGCAGATAATTGAGTGTGTATCACTTAAGTGAGATGATTGATCACCTTGCTGAGGGTTCCCAGAGATCTAACATCACCTCCCGAGAACTCAG
Organism: Istiophorus platypterus; assembly: GCA_016859345.1. NCBI lineage: Eukaryota > Metazoa > Chordata > Actinopteri > Istiophoriformes > Istiophoridae > Istiophorus > Istiophorus platypterus. The sequence continues at coordinate 9,761,971 of CM029122.1, read as the reverse complement.
GGGGGCTGTGGGGAAGACTGCTGTCCTCTGAGCGGCTACCCGGGTCCTCTGGACGTCTGATGGGCACAACCAGAGGCGGCGGACCCAAATGCATCTTCTGCTGCTGAAGCTTTATCTATGATACCAGAGCACAGGTGTTTTTTTTGTTTTTTTTTTAATTTTAACTACATATGTGAAGGCTTCACTTCCCAATAAAATGCCTAGAATAAGAGACTACACCTGAAGAGCTTTGATCTTGCTGTGAACGTTCTCTTGGGATAAGACCCTGGCTGGTTCAGTGTCTGCAAGGACCTGATCAGCCAGAAAGATGCTGTCATGGGACAATGCTCGTGATCCCATCATCCCCTGGGAGCATCTGGGGTAGCAGGACAGGAAAGACAGAAAACAGGGTGAAGGATTAGACTAGAGATATAGACACAAAATCGAGCTGTAAATGAAACCTTTACAATCATGTAGACACTCACACCAAATCCTCAATTGAGCCGAGTCCCTTTCCTGCAGTAATGTCACTGGCCGACTGACTGAGTTTGGCGTTTCCCTCTCTACCTGTTCTCTTACTCCGCCCGAAGAGACGGGTTTTCAGAGCCTTGAGTTTGGACTTTTTGCGTCCTAACCGAGATTGAGATGGAGATCCAGGTCACAGCAGTTCACACACACAGAAGCAGTACTCACATAATCCCGACTCTACAACCTATAAATTATCCTGTGATCTTTTCTAAATTTTACATCAGACATTAGTTAGTGTTAGTTTGTGCTGTAGATTCTGATCTATCAATCACAATTAAAGGTCCTTGGTATGTGCTAGGCATGTATTTCAGTGTTATGCGGACAAAGTCCTTTACTTTGATAACTTATTTTTGTCAAGGAGTTTCTTTCTCTTCCCCATATTTCTCTTAACTCCATCATAGATAATCTCACCCGGAAGGTCGTCAGTGCTTTCTTCGGTATCTCCAGAGAAAGACTCCATTGGTTGGATCTCTGAAAGAAGTGCAGAACAGATGCCAGGAAAGTGTATAAAGAAAGGCACTGATAGCGAGAAGCAATTGCGATGATATAAACCTCAGGCATATACAGTTTCCAGAGGTTGTTTTCACACATCGAAGGGAAACTAACGTGGTGTGAATACTCGAGTTGCATGTTCTCCGTTCTCTGACAGGCGTGCATTTGCCCTTATGCACTCCAGTGATAGCCTGAAGATGTGACACTGGGCTTGAGGTTCAAAGGTTTATTGACATTATCAGCCAGAGCAGAAACCTTTACTGCAGCTTCGTGGGGTGTGGTTAGCAAATGCTGTCTTTAAAATCAACAGCATGCAATCAACAAAAGCCTTTACAAGAGCACAATATACAGCAGAAAGGACATTTTAGAGCAGTTTCCTCGAGAAAAAAACACAGGTAGGTATCAGGATTTCTAATATTACATTGCACACTGTAGCCTGAATGCTAAAATCTTGCTCTCAGGCAGCTTTACTTATGCAACACTTGCCTGACAAACATCCGGACTGGGTTGATGTGTTACTGGATGCAAGATTCAGTGCATGGAGCTTGTTCCCTTTGTTTTCCAGACTTTATTTTGTACCCTGCCCTGGAGACAGTGCTCTGTTTGAGTTATGCATACACCATTTTCTGTGTTTCATCCAGTTCTCACTGTGTAGCCTAGGAACCAGTGTCAACAAAGCTTGATCCTGTGCAGCATGGTTGCCTGATAAGAAATGATGGGTCAGGTTATGAATACACATAAAAAGTCCACACTGCACCTCTCATATCACCCAACAGGCTCTCATCCGACAAGTACATCCTCTTGGAAAGGATGTAAGCACAACCTCTCGTCCTACAAATAAATGTCAACTTGGAATTAACACCACAGAGGATGAATATAAAGTGTTCATGAATCAGGCCGTTTCTCAGAGCCAAACTATAGCCCTAACAGAAGCAGAGGATAATCTCTCGGATTATTGACATTGCAGAGAGATCCTTGTAAGATTTCCCAGCACCATAATCTACAACAACAGCTTAATCACAAACTTCTCCTGCTGAGTACCACAGTACAAAATTCACCTGATATCCACAGGAAAAGCACTTCTCCTTCTCAATGTGAAAACCTGTAAGATAATCACAGATACACAGACACACAGACACACATTCGCACACTATGCAGCACAAAAATGAACACACTTACCCGACGTCTAAAGCACCAGCTCTTCCTCTCTTCCTCTCTTCCTCAGTCTCGTCTTGGCTGTGTCACTGTCCTAATGTTTAAACCTCAGGCTTGCGTCGTCCACATCTGCAGACGGAGGGAGATGCAGAGGAAGGGGAGCAAGGGAAGTGGAAGGAGAAAGAAATATAGGCAGAGAGAAAGAAAGAGAGAAAGAGAGAAAAAGAGAGAAGGTCACTTCATGAGAGGGTAAGCAAATGCAGAGAGAAAAGAGGACAGAAGAGAATGAAAGGGAGGGAGAGAGAGGGAGAGAGGGAGAGAGAGAGAAAGAGAGAGAGAGAGAGGTACTCTATTACATTAGTGGCACACTGTGGCCCTTTGCGCTAAGCTCCTTATAAAACGCTAACCTGATTTTAGGCCCAGAAATGAAAGTAGAGGGAAAAAAATAAAGCTCCAGTTGGAAAGAGGACAGGCATACAGGAATTACAGCTCCCAGAACTGTTTACATATTACACTCAGTTCCCTACACCCCCAGATGATCAGAGAGGGGAGGCTATGCATGGTTGTGTGTGTGTGTGTGTGTGTTTTAGATAAGTAAAAATAAAAATCATACATTAAGAAAAAAAAATATTGACCAGGGATTAGCCATCACCCAGCTTTAGTATGATCCAGAGTTCGAATCCAAATGTACCAGGCACTGGAACTAAAATAATCTTTGATAGTATTCTATATTAGTTATAGAGAATTATGTGTAAATATGTGACTTTTGCATTTGTATGTCCTCACATCTCTAAGCACTAAGTGCTCTTGCAGGCACAAAATTGACACAACTGATCATTTTCATCAAAGACGCATCCTGGTGGCCTTTTGGTTGCGGTGTTTACCATATATCTGCAACAATCCGAGTCTGATTCCAGCCGTGGGACCTCTGTGGCATCTTTCCCGTCTATATCTCCTGTGTAGAAGTCAGTAAATATAAAAATACAATCCTAAATATAGATCATAGATACAATATGTAATATATATTATCCTGTCTCCCACACGTATGCTATAATCAGTCAAATGATCTCAGTGATGCAGCAGTGAATCCAGGATTCTGCACATTCACACAGAATAGTATTCAGAGGATGGGAGCACTATCTAGGCCACTGGGCTACAATCAGTGAGAAGGAGGGCGGCAAGAAATGGAAAGAGAACCTTTGCATCCGCATTTTTCGTGTCTGGATGTGTAGCCAAGGAGCTTCTCTCATGCGGCTCCTCATCACACAAATCCTCACCTATTAGAATATAAACCAGCAGACTATATACCCAGCCGGTGACATCTGGATTAAGTGCGAAACACCACTCGCAGCATGTCAACAGACCACGATGATGTGGGAGTCTGGATGCTGTTTTACTTAATTCCTTCCATTCATGGATTTATTGCCTGTAATCTAGACATAAAGGACAATATGCATGCAAGTATATTTTTTAATGTGATTAAAGCTGGCATATTGTACAAGAGAAGAACGGTCTGTACATGCTGAAATAGACAGCAGCGAATGTCACTTGCAACACAGTCTCTGTCCGCTCAGCTCAAGGAAAAACGGAGGCACTTGTTACAGTTATGATCATCTCTGGCTCATGTGGTTCCCTGATGGATTATAATTTATTCTTCCCAGTGCCCAGATGAGGACCTTGCACATCGAGATTAAGGCTGATAGATAATCCGATCACGGCACCATTTGAACTCACGAGGTTGACCATTCCTTCAAAACGAACAATTCCCATGAATATTTAATGAGCGTATGCAGTATTTTCCCATGAATATTTGTTTCGAGAAAACAGTTTTGTTTGCTAAATTTTGATTAGACACATATTGAACTCATATCAGCAAGGGAGCCCTGGAGTGGAGCTACAAATTACTGCTATTGCAGCCAACTGACTTTTCCCATACAGTCAAATATAGAGCTATAGTTTCTTTTATACTGCAGAGAGCACATTTTACCCATTAACCAGATATCACTGTGTGGGTCTGTCATAAATGCCACGAATCCAACAGTCATGTTAGCTGTTAATGTATAAACTGCACTTTTCAAAACACGGGATCGTTAACTATCCCTGGGCAGCTTCTGAAGTGTTTGCCCTGAGTCAGCAGCAACATAACCTGCTGTGTAAAGGTGGGACAAAATAAATAAAAATTATAGTTTGAATGAGGTTTTTTTTGATTCGCAGTGAAAGACTGTGGACAATGTGAAAGCCTATCACTGCTCAAAGTCATAATGGAACATCTATAGTTCCATGGAAACTCAATCTACTGATGAGGACCATGCACTATGGTCAAACTGGCCTAGATTTGGGATTCTTTTGTAAATTGGAAGAGTAGTTTTATTAAAAGAAAATACAAACAAACAACAAAACCAAACAACAATCTCAACTCAAGGTCCAGTTACTAAATAAATACATACAACTATACAGCATAAATCATCATAGAAAACAGGATACCCCAATCTCACTTTACTGAGTTACAGTTTTTAATTAGGGTTTCCATTGCTAATTCTGCAATAACCATTTCTACTGTTTACATTGTGTATGTATGTATGTATTCATTAAGAACTGTATATTTTGAATATAACATACTAAATATAAAGTAACCGGACAAGTTCAAAAGATGGTGAAAGTGTGATTTAAAAGGGAAAAAAAACAGACATATGATATTATAAAAGCATTTTAATATGATTTAAAAAAATAATAATAATTTTTCCACCAGATGGCAGTATGCCACCCAAAAAGGCCTCTTCACCAACATGCTCACATAAAAAATTTAACGAAGTTAAAAAAGAAAGAGGTTCATAGAAAAGAGTGTTGATGAAGAATCTCTATAATAAATATATCATATTTAATTCTTTCATTATTTCTTTGCAGATTGTAACACCTGTTAAGAACTGTTCAGTTGCATACCCACTAAGTCCGATCCCACGCATATGTGAAGACAAATCCACAAACACAAAGAGTTTTATGAGCGCCTTGGAGGCAGCAAGGTAAATGAAGTCCCTTGAGATCATTAAAAAAAAAGGTCCTTTAAGCTCCAAGAATCTCATAGCGTTTTTTTGTGTTTGGTGTGAAAAACGTCTACTGTGGTCTCGTGGCACTGTCTGAGGTCATAGTCACAGTATCCAATAGAGAATCGGCCCTGTTGGACGTAATGGACACTTTTTACAACCAGAATTAAACATGTTGATTCACAGACATTCAGCACCACAGTCCTGAACAATGGGATCAATTGATGGATTGATTACTATTAAGTATGAAACCTCACCTTAGGTCTCTTGAAGTAATCCAGCCCTCTTCCTATCTTTATGATCCAACCATTGTCAAACCTAAAAACAAGGTTAAGTCAAGATTACTGCCACAATATAAAGTACAAATTGTGGAAAAACAAAACAAAACTAATGTGAAACTGACATTATGTATTGCGACAACAATTTTTTTTTTTTTTTTTTTAATATTCCCACCGTTTGAAAAGATAACCCAGCTATTAACGTATGCTGTTTCAGTATTGAAGGCCTCATACTATATGGCAATGAAGTTGCTGTAAATGACAAAAATGTGCTGCTATACCTAATCTCCCTGTCATGGATAGTGGAGGAGTACTGCAGATCCAGAGTCACACTGTGAGCACTGAGACTCTCTATCAGCTCATCCAAAGCGCTGCTCTGCTGGCTGCTGTCTGCCTGCAGGACAGGACGATGGCAGTGAAACGACAGCAAACACTGACCAGGAGAGGCTGCTGTGGCTGCTGTGCATTCATCACATATCGTGACCTCATTAGTTAATTAACCTACTTCATCCTGTGAAGTGAGGAGATGGATCTTTTTCACTTTGCAGGACCCTTTTAGCAGCATCTCACAGAACCGCACAAAGTTGTACAACTGTGGAAGGGAGAATGGTTGAGGGTTAATGTTTGGCATTTTCGGTGCAGTTTAATGCCGAGGATAAACTCTAAGTGTTAAGATATTAATCATCGAAACAAAAGTGCAAAGTGCTTCCTTCACTGTAAAAATGAGAGGGTTAAGCTAATTCAACATTTCAAGGCAAACAATGTCTTCTTTAGTTGAGAGATATGAGAAAACCAACTGTTAGAGGTCACGCTACACTTATTTTATACCAAACTCCTCTACCATATGAAATCTCATAATTAGTTTAACTGATTAAACTCTTTTGTTTTTTTTTCTTATTAACTGGTGTAATCAGACAGGTTTATCACTTTCAATGGTTATAGGACAGATTGGTGGGTTATCACATTCAGAGGCATATCAGAAGTAACAATCATTAGATCTATCTTGGAAATCTTAAGTGATGATTAGACGATATCTCGTGATAGTGTATGGCTGATTATGTATTTTTTTTCCCATGAGTGAAAACAGAACTTTCTCACTTTGAAAAGAATCGCAGTTATAGAACTAATAGTTTGAGGGAATTAAAGCTCTTAAAGCTCCCTTCACGTCAGTTGATTTTGTGCCTCAGTAGTAGATTTTCCAATGTTTACAAAAGCAAAGATACAATTAATCATGTTGCAAAAACTTTGTATTAATCAGGCAACTAGAAAAACAATTGATACTGATGCTTATAAAAATAAATGGATGTTGCAATCATTTGAACAAAGCCAAATAGAAGCCAAGTCCATCTTGAAACAAAGAAGAAAACCCTCTAAATAAAACAGTGATGAAAACAAAGATCTTACTTGGTGGGTGTGTCGTATGTATGGATCCTCCACCCAGACCTCTGTGAGTGAACCGCTGATGTATGGCTTGAACAGAGCCTCGTAGCTATAACCAGTAGCATCCTCTGATATTTTAATCTGCTCGTGGTACTTCTCGTCTGACAGGACGGGAGAGAAAACCAAATAAAAATTAGAGGCGGAACAGAAAACTGCCTGCAACAGTGAAACCTCATCCTTAAGTCGCGTTAGGGCTGAATTAACCTGCTATAACCTCGGTTTACAATGATTTTAAGAAGGGACAATATGCATCCATCTATGAGTGAATCCAGGCACTCAAGTGGATAGTTAAAAACTAAAAGGCATATGACAAATATGAGTTTATACGTTATAAGCATACATTAGCACACACTCCCTGAGGAAGACAGCTTAAAGGTGTGTTTTCTTTTTAACTTTTGTTGCCCCCTTCAAGAACATCAGTGAGTGTAGGGGAGACCAGAATCCATCCTGTTATCTGTTTTCTTTTTACCTGACTAACATTTGTAAACAGAGTTCCTACGTGACTTGGTTTTAAACCAAGGGACCCGTGGCACAGCGTTAGCTACCTTCTTTCATCTGGCTCACATGGGCTTTGATTTGCTCCGCTCTGTCCATGTAGCCCTTGATTTTCTCCCTGTAGCGTCCTCTCTTCGAGTCGTCTTTCACAGCTGCTGGCAAGAGAGAGGAAACAAAGGAGAAAAGGGGAAAGTGACGCCCTGGGTCTCCATGTTTATTTATTTGACAGCACCGTAACTGTTATGAGCCGACGGGGACACGGGAGACCTTTCAACGCGTCCATCAGCAGCTGGATTCCCTCCTGGTAGCAGACTAGAGACTCCTGGAAGCGGCCGCCCTGGTCCAACTCCACCGCCCTTTTCAGGACGGAGATGGCGGACAACTCCATCCCCGACACTTGGTTCTGTGCCATTGTTTGTTGTTGTTGTTGTTGTTGTTGCTGTTGTTGTCGTTGTCGTTGTTGTTTATTTATTTATGTTTTAGACAGAGATGGCACTACCTTACCACCTTCTTGTTAGCTAAGCGAGTGCGCCACAAAAAATAACTCCGGGAGAAACGTAATCCTACATGACGGTGTATAGGACTTAGATGGGTATATATATATATATATTTTGTGTTTTTTAAAACAAAAAAACATATAGCGGAAGCACCTATATTTTACTCATATAATATCAATTTAAATAGTATTTTAGAACATAATTTTTTAGAATTTCAACCTAACAGCCATAGGAACTTTATTTAGGTACCACTCGTCGTATCGGTGCATTTTCAGGGTAACTCCTCAGTACTTCCGGGAGGGGCGTCCATGGAGGATGGTTCCAGCGTGAACAACCCGTTTGAAACGTTGGTGTTGATCCCCTGAGCCGGTGACGGGTGAATTTGATGTATGTGATGCGAACGAGGTTACGTTTGAGGGTTTGTGTCGTTAAGTTCAGTCAGGTTTGATACACACGCCTGCTCTTTAGCGTTGGGAGGCTTTAACCTTGGCGTGTAAAGTCAGTGCCGCTGCGGAGTTAAGTGAGGGGGGGGGACCCGGAGGAAAACATGTCAGGTGTTCGTCGCGGTCTGAGCTGCTTGTCCACCAAGGTAAAAAACATTTTCCTCTATTTTTCACGTTACATACTTGAACCGGCCAATACTGGAGCTGATGGTGACTCTATCAAATGATTTTATCACTGTATTATTTTTGAAGCAATGTTACTGATACTGTGTTGATACTGTGCAGGCATCTTAAATATAATCTTAAATTATACTGATGCAAACGCAGTCCTGCTTACAAATTTTTCAATCAAGCCAGAGATATTAAAGTGATAGCTAATTTTGATGGCTGACAAATTCCCGCCGTCTTGCGGGTCTTACTGTTTCACATGTATTCGAGTTCTTCAGTATTAGAGAGAAAAGTTGACTTTTGGCCAACGGCTTTGCTTTTAACTTTGTCCTGTCTCTGTTTGCGTGTGTTTACAGGTCCTGACAGAAGCCGCACTTTCACCCTGCCCGTGGTTTGTGTCTGCACGCACCAAATTTACCAAAGCGAGAATTCCAAAAGAGGTAAGAATCAAGGTGACAGACCCACGTTTGTTAAGAAACTCACAACACATAGATAAAACCTCAACTAAGGCGGGTCCTTCTTTATTACTCAAACATTTGGTCCCGTCTTGTTCAGGTACCCTGTGTCAAAATCAGTTTTTACCTTAGTAATCTTAGTTTTACATCGTGCTCACATGGTTCAATTTGGTAAATCAGTTAGGGTGGAATTCCGTCAGGGTCCAGTCGATGGTAATAATGACGATCCTTTGTTCCGCACTTATAAACAATCAAAGCGTTACTATGGCTCATTTGCTCTGTTGTTTGTATTCAAAGGCTCTTTTTATGCCTTGCAGATTTTTGCAGAGAGATCAAAGGAGCATGAGAAATATGGGGGCGATCCAGACCAACCGCATAAACTGCATATCGTGACTCGAGTCAAAAGCGTAATGCGAAGACCATACTGGGAGAAAGAGATGGTGAAACACCTGGGGCTTGAGAAGGTGAGGCTTTTCTTCTCTTCCGAAACCCACAACAAATTAGTTTGGCTCTTCTGTAGTGCTTTAAAGTTTAATGAAAATAATTTGAGTATGGAAAAGGAAAAATTAAGACAAGATGTGTAACAGACAAGACCTTGAAGACATTTGGTAAATGTGCTCTAATTAAATGCTTTTTCTGGCATTTTCTAGCCTTAACTAAATGTCTAAATATGTCATGTACAACACAGCACTTTGTATTCTACCTTGAACTTGTGGTCGGGAAATTTCCATTCATTTTAATCTTCGCCTCTGGCGTAGTTGCATTTTGCAGCCTAATAAGCAACTTCAGCCTTGGCAGCTAGATGGGAGAAACAGCTTTCATCAGGATGGAGCAGTGTAGGAGCATAATCCCTAAAACTGCTTGCATCCATTGTATCAATTCAAACTGATCTAAAGCCTATTCGCTGAGCGGGCAAGAAGAAAATTTACAATAGTAATTCCTATAAAAATTCCATTGAATTTGTACCACTCTTGAATTTTATTTTATTTTTAACACTTACTCTCTTTGTCTTGTGTTTAGGCACATGTTCCTGTAATTCACAAAAACACACCTGCAGTCAATAACCAGTTGAAATTTGTCAAGCACCTGGTGAGGTAAGATTAATGTACCAGAAGGGGCAACACACGACTTTGAATTAAGGTTAACTCTCTCTAAATCATCGAAGCAGACAGTGAAAGAAAATCTGATGACTTGAGTTACACATGATTTACACTTTTTCTTTCAAAACATTCCACAAATGCTTATTAAAGGTATTTTTCCTTTTATTGAGGGGACACAGACTGTTTTTATAATCTCCTGCTGTCCTGTCATGTCTTCCTGGTTCATTCAGGATCCAGCCTCTAAAGACTCCCTATGGACTCCCTGCCGAACAAGACATGGCGGACACCTACATTAACAGCAACGGAGAGCTCATTGTCCGTTGCCTCCTCCAACCTGTAGACCCCAAGGCTATCGAATCTTAGCTCTGCTCTCAGTAAATGAATTATTCAGTTGTACATAAATATCATGGGAAAAGCCCTAAAATCCACATCCGCCAGCTCTGATTCCTCTACTTGAATGTCACTGTATGCAGTGGTTTGAGTTACTGGATTTAAGACTTCAGATGATATATGAGAAATGTTTTCATCAAACTGTGTCACAAGTCCTTCAGCAAGTTAGGAGTCTTTCTTATGAAGCAAGAATACCAACATTACTAGATTGTCTGACTAATTTTGTTATTGAAAACCCTTTGTGTTGCAGGTTTGGAAAGGTTCTGGATTTACTCATTTACTGAGTAAATCCAGAACCCATTAACTAAATGACAGTGTAAGTACCAACCTGTACCTAAAACAGTACATACACAGCTGTTACAATTTTAAAAATTGTAATGTTTTCCATGACAGTTTAGAAACAGGTGATGGCCTCAGATTCTTTTTGAAACAAGGCTGATAGAAACTGAAATTAAAGACCTTTTGGAATAAAATGCAGGCTGTATCCTTTTTACTTGTTTTGTGTCAAGACAAGTTCTTTGTCACCCACTCTCTACTGAGTCAAAATAACAATGGCAATTACTTAACCTTTTTTCAGAGGCCAATTTAAAAGGTTGTACTCACAAAAGGTCAACTCATACAGATGTTCTCTTATGGTTTAACAATCAGACCTTTCATACCAGACTGCAGCTGGGACATTTTTTTTTTTTACATGCTTGAAATCTGCTGGAATTAGCATGTAGTATGGATTCAGGGAACAGCATTAAGAGGCATGTGCATGCTTTTCATTGACAAATCCCTAACTGTCCTGTTTTACCTGATAAGGCAGGACAACTCACTGTATATCTTTATCATTCTTACTAGTATGTTGAGGTTAGTGTTCTCACATAGCCCACTCATCTTTAATCTAAATAAAGGTCTGAATGTGCAGAGCCTTCATCATTATTGAAGGCTCAACTATGGTTTAACTCGTACATAGCTTGTCAAAGTGTCTGTGAAGGAAGGAATCAAAGAAACGTGTTGCTTTATGGGGAATTATAATAACCGGCATTTTCACGCATTCCATTTTGAAACTTAGGATTTCTGCTACATCCACTCCCCTCTCCGTCAAGTACCGTAACTACAGTCCTATGGAAGAGCAATACAAAATCAGTTTTAAATTCCTTTTATGCTTTTTATTAAGTCTGCATCAGTTAAGTCACACTCTTATTACAAGGAAATGTCGTGTGAAAATGTCATCTGATGATAAAAGTTCATCTTGGCACACACATGCATCATGGTTTCTGTTCTAACAGTGGGCAGGTTCTCAAAGTTACAAGGAAACAAAGGAAATAAAAAAAAGAACTACCTAAATGAGCACAAATTAACTCAATCGGGTGTTAATTTGTCACCTGGACAGGGAGTTTGCATCTTTGTCATCTTTTTTTCACCCCTGATGAGTTTACACCCCTGTTTAAGAAAACGCTATGAGGTTTTAGGCAATAAAAGAAAAAATCAACAGCAACACAATAATGCTACTAGCTAGTTGATAGATGGGGCTCAGTGAAACATCTACAATTTGATGTCTAATGTCTCTCTTGAAGTACACATATGTCATCATGTACTTATTCAAATATAAAACACGGCAGAAAATTCATTAAATAAAGCTGAAACAAAAACGCTAAATGCGTTTATAAAATAATTTGATTAGAAATCTTGTAAATTATAGTATGGAAATTTGTAATGAACAAGTAAGTTATCGAGAGAAGGGGAGAAGAAAATTAAAGCGGGCTGTCTTTTTTTTTTTTTTTTTTTTTTTTAATTTGAGGTAGCCCTGAGAGAGAAGACCAGGCAACTGTCAGTGCTTTTCAGTCATCTCCAGAGTCTGAATCTGAGTCGTAACCTCGCCCTCTGATGGTTTTCTTCTCCACTTTTGTGAACTTTGTGCCTGATCTCTGCGTCACCGTGGGGGGCTCCATCAGGTTACCACTGGGACAGGAGAAAAAGGGGAAGTGTCAAAATAAGTATAGAGTGACACCATTTTAACAGCACATGCTACACTGGCCTTAGAAGGCGAAGGACAGAGCTTGTGTCTCACCTGTAGTTAATAACATCTGCACAGCCAAGTCTCCATTCAAGCATCTCTGTGGGAAACTCGTCTGTGTTTCCCAGGTCTGTGAATCCAACCACATAGTCCTTTGTTTTTCCATCTGTCAGCAAAGCCAGTGTAGGAATGACCTTGATCCGCAGCCTCTCTGTCAGAAATGGGGCCTTTTCTGCGTTCAGTTTGATGAATTTGGTCTCAACATGCTTCTTTGCCAAGATTGCCAAGTGTTTGTCAAGGATCTTACATCTATATGTACAGGAAAGGAAACAAAAGAGCGACAAGTTCAGAAGCCTGATAAACTGTAGCTTCTAATGTTCGAAAAGCAAAGAAATGAACCTGTAGAAAATATCCAATGTCAAAGAAAACTGGATCATGTCAATAACACTAAAGTAGCACAACAAAACTAAAAGCTAGTAAAGTACTGACTTCTAAAGTGACATGTTTATGCACACTTAAAAGTGATGAAGTTAGAGCTGCAACCAACAATTATTTTAATGAATGGTTATTTTTTCAATTTATCATTTAGTATCCAGAGTTTTGGAATATAGTGAAAAAAGAAAGTGTCTCAGGGCACAAATTCATTGTTTTTTCATCCAGTCTGAACGTCAAGGACAATTATATATACAATGTCATTTTTGCTTGATAAGTGACTGAAATGATGAATCAATTATCAGTACTGAAAATGGACTTATCGATTAACTGACTAATTCTGACTGACTCTTTTTAGCCGTAGATTAAATTTCTCAATTATACACCTGTTGCTCCATCACTTGGGGTCTTTTTTGATATCAATAAATACTTGCTGAGTTTTTACCTGAAGGTGGAATTTCTGTAGAAGTGGCAGACAACATTCTTGCTATCCTTGACCTCGCTGAAGAAATCTTTCTCACTGGGGATTTCTCTGTACTCCCCATGGCCTTTAGACAACCACTCCTTAAAAAGAGAGAACAGAGATATGTAAAAGAACAAGATCTAAAATAGCAAAAAACTTGGCTTTTACATTTCTATGCATTGGAAACATGCAGGGTTTTTTGGCAGATTAGGGATGTGGACATTAAACCATATTCCCATTGAAAAAAAAACTTAACTTTTCTGATTTGAGATTATCCAACAACTCCCTCTTCACATCATGACCTCTAAATAAGGTGAGTAGCAGACTATCACATGATAAAACATCTCCAAGAAAATATACATTGGCACCACACCCCATGTTGAGATATTCATCGGAATAAATATATTACTATTTTTGAAGTTGTGGTGATGTAACATAAATGTTACATTTGCTAGAACAAGTGCATTTAATAAATGGGCCAGATAATTTCAACTGCTTTAGGTGTCTTATGCACTAAAATAGTAAAAGTCACCGTATCAGACAATGAGTATAAACCAGCTAAAAGACAATATCCCACCTACCTGCTTTTGTTTCTGGGCTTTTTTAAGTGCCTCTAATCGCCTCTCCTTCAGTCTCTCCAAATCATCTTCATCCATCTCATTCAGTTTGGTCAACTGTGCATCCACCTGCTCTTCCACCAGCTTGGCTGACTGCTCCAAAACCTTTGCTATGATGTCCATTGATTGGTTGGCCATGGTTACCTGCTCAGTGTGAAACTCTCTCTAAACCTGAGGGGATGAAGAACAGATAAAATAAACCGAGACATTAAACCAGTTAACTTTAACCCTATCTGTGTCTTTGGCGCTCTGCACATTATGCTGAGATTCCGTCACATGGTGATCCCTGAGCAAATCACAAACTGTGTCACACTTACATTTTATACAGTTCAGGCGATTAATCAAAAGAAAAATAATCTGAAACTATGTTTGATGATCAGTTTATATTTTCAACCACTTTCCGAGCAAAAATGTCAAACATTTGCTGGCTTTGGCTTCTCAAAAATGCGCATTGGGTGCTTTTCTTTGTCATATATGAAATTCTCTTTCATTCTATCTGATGGTAAGACAAATCAAGAAATTTTAAGATTTCACCTTGGGCTGTGGAAAGTTTGAACGGTTGTTTTTCTCCACTGGTTTATATTTCATAGACCAAACAAAAAACGGATTAAATGATAAAGAAAACGGTCGCATGAGTCTGCACTTCATGCAAAGTCCACTGCTTAGGCCAAGGCAGCAGGCAACCAAAAATAAGGGCAATTGTACAGTGATAGTAAAGATTCCAGTTATCCTTGCTAAAATGCAATGAAAGCTAATATGTTGTCTTTATTTAAACTGCTTTTGAGATGTGTGTTATAGGCGCTAATAATAGGAAATCCTACCCTCAATTATCAAAATATTAGAATAAACAACTGTCATGGTGGTAGATTTATTGCAGGGCTGTAGTATTACACAGCTTCAGATGTAGCGAACTAGGTTGTTCATTGCCCCCAACATGGTCACGGTCGGTGATCGGCACGTCTGATTGACCTGATGTGTAAAAACAAGTTTCCTAAGGTAACATTAAAGTCAAATTGATGAGAAAAACACGAGGCTGGAAGCCGTCGGACCGAGCAGCGCCTTTCAGGTTGGGACAAAGCCACAGCAACGACTGGTCACGCCTTGTTTCTGCCGGTTGTTAGCGCCGTTACACTATTTGGTTTTGGCTGTTTCTTCGCTCGGAAATTCCCTTTTTGCTTCCCGTGTAGCTCATTGATACGCACCAGTTAACCGGGAAATAAAGCTAGGTGCTAAATTTTGATAGTAATTAAGGGGAGGGGGGGTAACCTAACGTTAGACAGCACTAGTTTTGTGTTGTGTTAGCCTGCTAAGCTAACTAGCCAACTAGTAACCCCGCGAGCATCGCAGACGTTAAGACCAAGGACACGGCAGGAAAATCCTCCATCGACGTGGGAGAGATAATAACAAAGGTCAGTGGTCCGAGGTGTGGAAACGAGAACGGGGTCACTGATAAACGCGCAGCCATCGAGACGTTACCTGGAGGAACCGTCGGCCTTCGTTTCGTGCGCGAAACGCGAACGGCGTATCCGGATGTGACGCCACGACGGGTCCCGTTCGACGCAAAATGACGTACATCCGGGACACCCGAGTTAGAGACGGGGAGGAATTAACGTCGGTACTAAAATATGGAAAACAGAATATTGTACCGGGGAATTCGCTTGCTAAAAAAAAAAAAAAAAATCAAGGATAGCCCTTTAATTAAATGCTTAAGTTAAAGGTTTAAGGTTCGCCAATTGTCATTAAAACTGACAGAAGAAGAAGAAGAAGAAGAAGAAGAAAGCGTCCGGTACTAAACTTCCGGTACTAAACTTCCGGTACTTAACTTCCGGTGCCGGTTTTACTCTTTTGACATCAACAGCAGCAGGAAACTCGTCACTGAACTGAATTGATTTTATAAGCTTTGTCAACAGTTTTTAGCTTTTACACATGGTTTAGTAGATATGACCGGTCTGATGCTATTTATTTTTTTCTATAGCTAAAATTCACATTTGTTTTCATACCCTCTAACTCTACTCGTGTATTCTAATTTCTATCAGAAGTTCACAAATTCATCTATTTTTTTTTTTTTTTTAAGCCAGACCCACTAAAAGACGAATTGGCAGAAGATATCAGGTTCCTGATTTGTCTTATTTCTCATCATTATATTTTATGTAGTCATAAATCCCTTTCTACACATCTTACATTATGGGATGGCCTTATTTTTTTACATTTATTGTACCATACCATATATGTGGCCCTCGCTGTCAGAGACACAGTGCCGATGAAGACGGACAACTTTATTCGTTACATATTCGACATCCTTCGCTATTTCCAGTTTGTAATATACCACTAGGGAAAAAAAAAATCTCAAACTCTCCCTTTCAGAGATAATTGTCAGAAGAACAATTATTTTGATTGGACACCCTTCTACTAGACAGATAGCATCTTTAAAAACTGACAAAGACAAATGTATTAATACAGAGGTTTACAGTTTATTACCAAGATTTAGAAAACTTACAAACAAGTTCACAGCTTCAGGTCTTCAGGCACGAGCCAGTTTAGAGACAACAAGACTGGCCAATTTTAGCTCCTGGCCATTCCCTTCTGGTAAGATATGACGGATGAAGAGAAGCATCTTGAAAGTGAGTGGAGACTTGCACATCATGAATTACATTCATTTCAACAAGTTAAAAAAAATAAAAATGACAGCTTGATTTGGTTTGCATATAGTGGTACTGTTTCAAACAACTTTCAACCACATATGTCTTGCACATTTAGATCACAAGCCGGCCAGCCAACCGCATCTGCTGAGTACCACTGATAGCCATCGTCACCATCATGAAAGTTAACTTCACAGAAATACAATGATTTAGCCACAAGCCATACAAATGTCTCCAGCATGTGCAGTGTGCAAGATGGGTAACAAAGTTAAAAAAAAAAAAAAAATAAAAAAAAAAATCACACCTGCTGTTGCTATGCAAATCCAGCATTATATTAATATTCAAATTTATGAAACCAGTGAAAACACTGGAAGATTTACTCCAAGTACAAAGGTTGTATGAAATATTACATTATCTTGAAGGGACATCTCACTTGTATGTGAAAAAAAAAAGAAATGCATAGGCTACTTATTGATTGCCATAACCCCAGTCAACATCCTCTGAAATCAGAGTGCTACTGAGAATCAACAGTTAACCTCAAATGAAGTGCTTTGGCCAACTTCTGATTTCCATGTTGGAATATATGCAAACAATTAAAGAGCAAGAAGATTTACAATTTAAAGACAGTTACTAAGAATTCACTACATGTAAACAATACAAGAGGTAAGCCCTCTACATACATCTTTTCTTTTAAAACTTTTAACAAGGATCCTTAAAAACATTATTTACATATTATAATAACAGGGTTTGGCACTTTTTTGCAAGAGAAAAGAAACTACTGTGCGCATTTCTGCTTTTTTGTGAAACAACAGTAGTAGATATTTCACAGGTCAGTGTGAGTGGCATGAAACACCAAAGAAACAATCATGAAAAATAAGACAATTCATTCCTATAATTTCTAAGATTGATGTTTGAGGAGTGCTACAAGACTAAACAATTCCACTTAAAGATGCTCTATGTATAAATATGATGATTATTTTTAACACTATCATTATTTTAAACCCAGACTGACTGAAACACATTAATGAAAAAAGACTCATCTTAAAATGTGGCCGTATATCACTATTTAATCCTTGGACAAATAGGTAAAGTCAACTGCTATATCAGATGGAAAATATTCACACAGAAAATAGAAATTTAAAATCTTAAAAAGCCATGATTACTGGATGTATAAGAGATAATAAAGAACTGCCTGCAAAAATCTTACTTACATCTTATTTATGTATTGGTATTATTTCAGAAAGAACATCATATGAAAAATGTGATGAATTTTCAAAAAGCTGCTACACTTATCACTTTTCTGGATTTTGATGAGTAGATTCTACAGTAAGTACATTTCCTGCCCTTCAGTTTGTGCTACTTCTCCCTTAAATAGCGAGTACAGAAAATAATGTACTGTACATACTCTCATCAAATACTGCCAGGGGTCTTGTAACACTTTCTCCTGTTGTGTGTCTCTGAAGTCATCGACTGGCAGAAGTGACACTGGTGTCACAATCGAGAAGAACAGACATTGTCATTTAGATGCCATTATTACTATTGCAGATGACCTGGTCGAAGTTGCAAAACAAAAAGTGGTAGAGGTAACACAGTGAAAACAGAATCCCTCATTCTTCATGCTATCTTCAGGGTGCTACCATAAGCCTGTTGCACAACCACCTGCACGTTGTCTAGGATGAAGTCAAAAGCCATACTCCAAACAGATTCCACCGACTGCTGCATGAGCCTAAACAGAAAAGATCATTATGCAACATAAGGAATAAATGAAAACAAAATAAGACAGAGTGGCAGGCAGAGGAATGGAGGAGGTTAAACCGTATAGTACTCACCTTTTCATATATTTTATGATCAAATCCAACTTCTCCAGATCTTTGTCCTCAATCAGATCAGTGCAGTATTTCACCACTTGCAGGATATCCTCCTCCATGGGTTCTAACAAAAAGTAAGCAGTGATTTTAAAAAAATGCACCTCTGGTGTCCCATAAAAAACACAGGCAACTGATTATGCTGGCACTGTTAGGGAGCTGCATACCTGTTATGGTGGTGACCCATTCCCGTAGGAGTGTTTTAATGTCCGTCAGGTCACAGGCTCCGGCTAATGCTGGAGCAGGACGAGGAACGAATTTAGACAGAGACCCAGGGACATCTGGTTTTGAAGAGGATGTGGAGGGGCCATTCTCAGTCTGGGATGGGAAAACAGATTTAAAGTAGAAGAGATTAGTAAGGCACCAAACTACCATAAATAATCAATCTACCACACCAAAAAAAAAAAAAAAAGACCTTCATGTACGAAACTTTGTATAGGCTCACCTTTATTATGTTTATTGGTTCCCGTGATGTTATAAGGGATGGTAGGGTTTTGGCCGGGCTGTTTGTTGTGTGACGCCTCTTTGTAGGAGAAGGTCCTTTTTTAACAGGACTCACTGCATTTTTCCTCTTGTAGCGCCGCTTGACACGACCAATGCCAATCCCTACTCCTGGCTGTTTTAACTGCAACAGTGGATTCTTCTGCTCCACTGCAGGGAAACAAAGAGTACAAAAATTAGTTGTAGAGAATATGCATGATTATAGTAGAGGAAGCAAAAGGTATTTCCTCACAATTAATTTAATTCAATTGGACTTACATATTTTTGACTGAGGCTGGACAGTTGTTATGCGGTTATAGGCAGACTTCAGTTCTTCTTGGAGCTCTTTGGGAAGGGCAGCAAATACGTCTGGATCAACCTGCAGACGAAGAATCAAGAGACTAAGCGAAGCTGAATTTCTAGTCAGAAACTCTGTAATCAGCTTTGTATATTTTTTGGACTAATAAGTCTATTTGGAAACTATCCAATCGACCCAGCACTCATAATTGTGACGTACTTGTTTTGTTTCTTCAGCAAATCATGTGGGAACACTTTGGCTCCCATATTGTGTTCACTGAAGCCAAAGTGTGCCTACATGTCCAAAATGGCATCTCTTTTCTTTTGTTTTCTTTATCCAGTTAATGACGTTATTAAGAGATTTATAAAGTTGTTTTTTGAACATTTTCAGTTGATTCCCCAGCCCAATATCTAAAGTACCTGCTTTAAAATTTTTTTCAACAATAATAGAAATTAATCCAACAATAAGACTTCCATGTGGAGGCATTAGAGTGGGGGGAAATAATTAGGGAAATATGGACGTATATAGAGACACATATATAGAGCATGAAAATAGTTACACTGGTGAATGAACCATGGGTTAAATATCCTATCGTGCTTTTTGTTCCAATTATTGCTGTCCAGGTGTGACTTGTCTCTTGTCTGCTCGTTCCCTTTTCTGCAAACTGTCTCCTTCCTTATATTAGTGTAAAAATCAGAGTTGCAGTATCTGTTACATTCTGAAATCAATGTTATTTGTTTGAAAAACATGTTTTCAAAACAGGATTTATCTACATAAATTTTACATCTTTGATACAAGTAAAAGTTTCTGTGAGAAGTTAAGGGAGTGAAAAATACAAAAACTCTAAATTTAAAAGGCTATTTTAGTTTCACTGTTCTTTGAACTGTAAAATTTAATTACCACCTAATATTCATAAAACTAAAATCACAACCCCATATGCCTCTTACCTGTGAGAAGTTAGGTAGTTCCAGTACAATTCCCGGACTGTCTGGCTGATTTGGAATCTGTAGAACCAACGTTCCTACAGGTGCAGTGTATAGTGCAGGTCCAGAGGCAGGAGGACGAGGAGGTGAGGTTGAACATGACTTCAGAGAAGGAGGCTGTGGAAGAGGAGCAGGGGGCTGTGGACTTGGAGAACGACGGTTGTTTTGTCTCCCATCCCGATGAGTCCATGACTGCTCCACTTGTTCTCTCAGCTCTGGGGGCAGAGCCTCCAACACTGAACGATCCACCTTTGAGTTTTTAAAGAAACAGTATTTTGCTGAAACCATGTCACTAATCAGGTCTCCTTCCCTCAATCAGAAATATCCTTCAAGCCCCTTACCTGTGAAGGGGAGGGGACTTCAATGCTGACATTGAGACGTGCTCGAGAATGTTTCGGAGTCCGTCTACATGCCTGCTGGTCTTTGCTTGTCCCTGGCACTGGCTCAGGAGTTGACAGAGGATGCGGAGGGGAGCCAGATGAGGGGGCTGTGGTTGAGAAAGTCTTTTCCTGATGTGTGCTTTTGTCTGCAGCACCTAAAATATTAATCTTGAACTCAGTTTATTTCATAGACAACATCAAAGATACAAACTAAAGCAGAGAGACCTAAGACATACCTCTGTTATCGGAGTGGGTGCTCAATCCCCGGCCTTGCAACATCTCTTTGATGGAGCGTGTTCGGTGACCTGTGGAGTCCTGGGGGACAGAGTGATTTCCCTCAAGAACCTGAACCTGGATGCCGACTCCTCTCAGGTCCTGAACCTGCAGCTTCATGGCATGGAACAGCTTGATGACTGCAGTGGCAATAAGCTGACCACTGTCAGTGGATTGAGCGAGCATCACAGTCCTGGCAGCAGGAGACAGGTAA
The DNA here is from genome assembly GCA_016859345.1 of Istiophorus platypterus. NCBI lineage: Eukaryota > Metazoa > Chordata > Actinopteri > Istiophoriformes > Istiophoridae > Istiophorus > Istiophorus platypterus. The sequence goes on along the minus strand of CM029122.1, from coordinate 9,740,864 downwards.
AAAATGAGTCTACAGAAAGACAATGACATGGATAAGCAATGGAAATCAATCCCTTGTAACGCACAGGGATGGTAGTCTCTCTCTCACCTGGCTAGATTATCACATATTCCATGACCACCATATTTAGCTGGTTCCACCGGAGCTCCAACCTTGCGAACCATGACTTTGAGAGTGACTTTGCGACCCCGCAGCCCTGCTTCTTTCAAACGTTTCTGCACCTCCATGGACAAGTTGGTCAGGAAACTCTCTGCCTCATCAGTCTGGTGAGTGGTCAAACAAGACAGTTAAGAGATGAACAGTAGGGAAATGCAGAGATGATAAAAAAGGATGAGATATCACAGGAGACAGAATGGAGGTCTTACCCTTGTAAAGCGAATGTTGTAATTCATCTCAGCTGAGACAGACTTTCTTTCCTTCTCGTAGCGGACAGGCCGGTCATCCAGGCCTCTGCAGAAACGGAACAGGGTTTGCCCAGTACGAGGTCCAAACTTCTTCTGCAGCTGAGACAGAGACACCTGTTGGAGGTCCCCGCATGACCTCACACCCATGGCAGCCAACTTCCTGCCCATAACAGGTCCAACACCTATTAAAAAAAAATAATAAAAAAATGACAGAAACAATAAAATCTAAAAGACTGTACATTGATGGACATGAACAGCAGGTGGTGCTGTATATCTACCTGGTAAGCTGGTCACTAGCAGGTCCATGATAAAATCATCTACTTCTTCAGACTTTAAGAAGTACTGTCCATCTGGCTTGGCCTTTCGGGTAGCCAGCCGAGCCAACAGGATGTTGGACCCTGAACAAATGAGCAGTTGGTTTTGGATTTGTAAACTACAAACACTTTCTTGATCTATTTTACAGTATAAGACGAACATAAACTCACCCATGCCCACTGAAGCACAGCACCCTGTTTTCTCTTTGATGTCTGCTCTGATAGCTTTGCCAAGATCTTCTGGGTTGATGCCCAACTCAGCTAACAGAGCAGAACCGTCCATCAACACTTCATCGCAGCTCAGAGCCTCAATGTCATGTGTATAACTGAAAAGAACAAATAGGTGAGAAAGTTTACTTTAGGTCATTTTGCATATAAAACGACTCAAAAGTGAGTGAAAAATGATCCAGGTAATTGTTCTTACCCAGCCAGAATCTCATACATGGTGAGAGCGACCTCTTTATAAGCCTCAAAATCATATGGGACAGACTGCAGCGAGGGACACAACTGTTTTGCTTTGCCAAAAAACATTCCGTTCCTCACACCTGTCTGTCTGTGAGGGGCAAATAATTTATTAACATTTGGCTTTGTACAAAAATACAGATAGCTGTACTGTTTAAAATCCATGAGATGTTCATGAGTGTGTGCTTATGACTTACCTAGCCTCATAACTGCAGGATGCAATCTCTGCCATTGATAGAGCAGCAGCATCCTGGTCCACTCCATTAGCATGGAAGTCAGGACTCTCTTGTGAAGGAGTTCTGTGTAGATCGTCATCACTCCTCTCTGAGAGGCCGTACAAGGGTGCACTTAGTCAAGCAGGTTACAACGAAGTAAAACATGTACAGGAAGATGCAGGAAATACACTGAGCCAGGCCTGTGACAGTTAAGGTCAGGACTCTCTCAGACAAAACAGCTGGGGTATGACGGTCATACCTGGTTGAGGATGAGTTTGTTTCCTCTGGTAGTACTGCTGCTCCAGCTGAGGGTTGGCCCCAGGTCTTATGGGTACTCTGGCCTGTCCACGGTTACTGGTCACAGCTACAGGCTTTCCTGCAAGAAAACTACAAACTCAACCGGGAGCACTGACTGGGTATATGAGACTATTCTATGTAACGGATGCTTGTGTTCCATATGAATGATATGAACCTATGTTGCACTGACAGTACGCAATTTAAATAGACAAAAGGTCCCTTGCCTTTGAGGTCTGGTCGATGTCGGATGCCCACAGACACAAAGAAACAGTCCATGTCCACGTGGAGAATACACGATTTAACACTGGCAGGCGCCAAAGTACCTGACACACAATGAGAACCAGACCATCATTGGAGTTTTCTAAATAACAAAAAACAATTCAGCATCTACTGTGCCACATGTATACTCTGAAATCCAATCCAGGAGTAGGGGGGCTGCACGAGTGTCATGAGTACACTGGGTACCTCACAAATTAGCTTGGGCACTGATTTTGTAAATATATTTGATGATGTAGAGAACAGTTTTGAGTGCTGGTTTCCTTACACATGATGATACACGACATTTTAAAAAAGATGTTTAACAATTTGCCTTTATAGAACAGGTTACAGCAGAGTGACGGGACACATTCTACAGCTGATTTTGATCTGGTTAGAAATGTTTGCATCTTAGACCACTGAGCCACCACCCTAATACACCATTCCTTGGCGTTAAGAAAAAAAAGGAACCTGAACAAAGTTACTCTTCCTTTCTTACCTTGACTGTCTGAAGAGTGCAGGGTCACTGATTTCCTCAGTCGGTCTTTCCCAGGAAAGGAGGCCCCCACTGCTGCTTTTCGTTTGCTATGCAGTTCATTGACATATTCAGAAAAGCCAGCCCTCCACGTGGAGATCTGGTGTAAACGTGAGCGGGAGTAGAACTCAGAGATCAGATCCCCTGTCTGCGCCAGCAGCTGCGTTGAAGACTTTGACAATGATGAAGACTTGTCTGTGGGAGGATCTGGTTTGGCTGTTATGTCTGTGGTTTTAAGTGAGGCAGGATCAGATGAAAAGGCATTGTGGTGACTTCCATTCAGTCGAACTGGAGAATGTGATAGAGAGTGAGATGCAGGGGAAAGAGGGGTCTTTTCAATATTTGATTCCACCTGAGGGGACGGCTGGAGCTGTTTGGGGGGTGGGTTGGTTTCAGTGGCTTTTATAGCCTCCTGATAGGTGGGTGGTGGAGGTTTAGGTCTCTGTTCATTAGCTCCTTGCAAGCTTGATTCCTCCAGAAAGAAAGGGGAGTGGTCGGGTTGCTTTGGAGGACTGTGAGGAAACTCGTATGGGTCAAGTTTGGTCTGAAACTTTCCTTGAGGATTTGGAGGTTTATCCTCTGTACTCCTAACTCTGCATTCAGGCAGTTTACTGTCAACAGAGGGTTCACCTGTAACAGGAGACACGTCCTCTAGCTTTAAGGCACCATTAACAAGATGAGTGTGTCCATTAGTCAGGGGTGCTTCCTTCACCACCTCTCGAAAAATATCTTTGCCACGCTCTTGCACTTCGTTCACTTTGGAATGGCTCCTCGTCACATCCAGTGAGTCTGGTAATAATCCATTTCTGAGAGATAAAGATATGATTGCTTAGTGTGTTAATGTAACTAGATGATCAAATGATATGGGTAAACTATGTTGAATTTAAAAGAAACAAAAACAACAGACCAGTAATCCCTCTCTTTTATGAACGTCACATACTCACAATTTTAATTCCACTTCCTTGCTGCCACTCGGGCAGGTGTTCCAAGAAGAGCTGGTCTGGGGGAGTGGTTGGCCGGCTCTCTGGTGCTGGAGATTACGATGAGGTGTTTGAAGAGTAGACTGTGGGGGCTTTGTGGGGCTTGGATTAGACATCAGCTGGGTGTGTAAATGGCTTCTGTGCCTGGAGTCTATATTGAGGTGACTGGATGCTAAGTGACTTGGTTGAGAATTAATGAAGCAAGCTGCAGAGCTTTGCTGGATGTACTGAGGTTGGATATTGCCTTGGTAAACCTGACTGTGGCTGGGGTTAAGGTTGGCATTATTCTGGTAGCTAAATGAGGACTGCTCATGGTTGGGCACAGAGTGTTGAACGCTGCGCTGCAGCAGCTGATGCTTTTGATGGATGCTCGGCTGCAGCGGACCATGGCTTGGTCCCGCAATCTCTGAGGTCTGGCGGAGGGTCATGCCAGGGAAGAGTGGGCCTTTATGTTTTGCATACAGCTGGTATTGTAGGTAAGGCAGGAGACGCCCAGCCTTGATACTGTTAAAAAAAAGAAGCTAAATTTAACAGAAATTTCTAGCCAATATTGTGAAATACAAATCGCATAAATAATTGTATGTGAACTCATAAAATGTAAATAGTCACCCCCCACTGAACACACCTGTCTGTGATCCACTCTGGCCTGATAACCTTTTCCCCTTTGAGCTCCTTAATTTTGCTATTGGGCAAGTTATTGGCAATGATGTGGGTGGTCTTGGAGCGAGAGTAGTAGACATGGAATTGGCCACCATGCAGCATCATCAGTCTGCGTAGTTCATCTGCATTTGGTTCTGCTCATAAACAGACAAGAAATAAAACAGTAAGACAAAAAAAAAGACAGGAAAATGATAATGTCAGTTTACTAAGAGGAACCACACAATGGCAGCAAAAAGCATGGGTCTGTACACCTGCACCCATTATTTGTTATTTAAGCATGCACATCTGCACCATCTGGACACATATCATAATGGGTCATCATCATCATCAGACATTTACGCATCAGGATATTTCCCAGTGTTAACGTGCATCAATTCTCATGGATTTCATCACAGTCACTCCCTGGATCTGCATGTCCCAGCTACATACCTTCTATCTGTATGATTAGCCCAGAGTGCGCTTTGCATATAAACTGACACAATAATTAACTTGGCCAAAGACCAGCCCCCCGCGGATGTGATTTATTTCATGGATCACTTTAATGTGTAATTTTTAAGTTGTGTTCCTCTAACACTGTCAAAATACAGTGCTACCCCATCGCACATTCGGCAAGTGACTTGATCACAACGGTAAAAGTGAATCACCTATTCTAAAAAAGGTGGTCAAACACTTATTTATGGATCTGCACAAAAACATCACAAACACAGGAAACATATACATGAGTGACACAATACCACTTACAGTATACAATATACAAATAAGGATGTGAAAGAAGATTCCATATATACGTAGATAAATACATATATACTGTAGGCTCTTTGCTACTGGGAAATTAAGAATTTCCATAACTTTCTCTGTTAATTACAGACTTATGGGGCATTTTGTGTAATCCGTGACAATGAACATTATCATGATAGCACAATCAAAAGCATTAAAAACTTCAGATATTTTAATAGCAATGTTCTGGATGGCTAGAGTTTTCTATCAAAATATTGAAAATCGAATATTCTTTTTCGAGCTACCGATTGAGGGGAGAGAAATACAACTTCAATAACTGAGATAAAAACACACAGCAGTGAGAATTATTATTTTTCCTCTGATAATCCCTTGGTGAACATTTACATTGCCATTGAGTCCTTCACAGTATAAAGGACAGACAGGAAATGTAAATATTTGCTAAGAAGGAGATTAGGAAAGGATGAAGACAGACAAACTAGAGATATGTAACATAGTGTTACCTGTGTATCCATTGACATAAATGGCCACTCCACTGAAGATACTGGAGCATATGCCTTCCTTCTGTTTTTCCCTGGGGGCATCGAGTTTAAACTGCTCATCCAGCTTGGAGACTTTAGCAGCCATGTAGCCGCCCTGCAAACATGAATGAGAGCAGTGACAGAGGAAAGTGAATCACATTTGAATCATTCACAACTACATGTGCAGAATCCCAGAGCTTAAATTTTCACACACAGAATATGAACATATCAAACCTTATTAATGACACATATGCAAATATTATTGTGATTTACACAATATCAAACTAAATGAATCTTATTACTTTATTTCAAATTTGCTTTTTTTGTTTTCTTGCACACTTAATGTGCACAGAATACAAACAGGAGTCCCTGTGTGCATTCTCCTCCGCAGATTATACAGACCCTATCGGTGTGTATGACTCTTAATGAATGGCTCATTTATACATAATGTTGTTCACTTAATGTGTGCAGCTTAAAAATACACCGTTGGATAGATGCTGCTGTCTACTTACTTGGTGATAATAACGTTATTATATGATGACATGTGGTTATATGCAGCACTTGTCACAGTAGTTGTAGAATTTTTGCAGTTGAACCTTTATAAAAGCAGACGACTAGGGACAGGCTTGCGGCTCTTTTATAATGAGAGGGCAGAGGGGGCAAAATACAACAGTGGGTCCACTTCCAGTTAGAATTTCCTCTCAACCCACAGCATCATTTTCGCTCACGGCAACGTTTCCACACTGAGGTATATTTCTACAAAGCAGTGGTTGGTTATGATGAGCTGAGCGCCACTCACCCTTTCAGCCCAACCGTTGTCACCACTGGCATTGGCTCTCTTCTTTGCCCACCCATCTCGACTCATACTGAGCTACCTGAAAGAACATGAATAACACCGGTCAAGGCTGCTCTCGGGCACCATGACTGCACAGTTAGTGTCCGGTTAACTGCAGCAGTTGGCACAGGTTATATACAGATGTGTATTAGAGCAAAAATGGACTAATGTGTTTATGATGCACACGAATAGCTTTCCATGCAACACTAAAGGTAAAAGCTAAGGGTATAACAGTTATTTCAATTGCCTATTTAGTGATAAAGTGTATGAATTTACGTTGTCAATCAACAATTCCTTATTGTTTTTTTGTAAACAGGGCTTTTTTCAGGTACAAGCCAATAGACACAAACAGTGACACTGTTCGAAACTGATATTTACGGTTGCAACGTTGTGATTTTTGTTTTTTTTTCCCCCGAGACGTGTCACTCCGATGTAAATATTGCGATGCCGGTTGTCGACCTGGGGGGGACTGCGGGGGCCGGAGGGGGAGACAGGGGGGAGACAGGGGACGGCCGGGGGCGGGGGCATACCCGGACAGGTCCTCCGCCACTGACAGGTAGCTAACGTCGGGTTACAACAGAGCCCCATGTGGCACTTTGTCACCTCTCTCCATGCTAACATTAGCCCCGGCCACTCACGGCGACGCTCGGCTAGTTAATCATGCATGTCGCTGCGCCACGGCACGACGGCAACACCGCCGCCGGTCAAAGCCAAGCAAAAGACAGAGAGACAGAGAGAAAATGAAGAAACGAGTGGAAGTGTGTCGCCTGCTCTTCCCCCGAACAACGCCGGCGGGATTAGCAACCAAACAATGGACAAGGTACGTGACCGGGGAACTTCGGCACGGCGCTAATCGCGGTTGTAAACAAACAACGGGTCCTGAGCGATTGTCCGCTAACAGAAGTCACTTGGTTTTTTGTATATTTTTTACCTTTAATCCTGTCAGACGGGGTCGTTCAGCCGCAGACTTCTCTCTCTGCAGACGCTGGCCAGCGCAAACGTTGTGTTCGCGTTGATTTATACGAGGTGAGACCAAATTAGAAAGAAAAGAAAAGAAAGAGAGAGAGAGAAAGAAAGAGGGAGAGAGAGAGATCCACCGGACAGTTAGCTCGATCCCCACTTTAGCCCGGACCCGCTCCACAGAAAGTCCCTCTAGGTGGGCTGAGATCCCCTTATATTGTCACGCCGCCACGCCATGTCTCCTCTACGTTTTCCTTCGCCCTCCCAGCCCTTCTCTCCATTTCTAGCGCCTGATCCGGTCCCTCCGCTTTCTCCCGTCTCGGTTAGCATCAAGAAGAGCGGAGCGACGCATAGCAGTTCCGGGGGGGCGGGAGAGAGAAATTCAAAATAAAATCCTCCAGGCCGAGTGGAAAATTGACTGTCGACGAAAAAAAAAAAAAAAGGGGGGGACGGTAGATTATGTACAGAAAATGGCACAGTTGAGCTAGGAATGTGCTGCATGTGTAAAATGTAAGGTCATTAGACATTTTAATAATAATAATGTAATGTCATAAGCCTCTACGTTGGCTGGTTCTCTTTTAGCCAGTCAGCACAATGTCCACATCTTGGATAAACACCAGAGTAAAAGGAGTTTTACCTGTGAAAAGATCTACATACTGTCGATCGTAGAGGACAATATAGCTCTTGTTAGTACCGAGATATTCTGAAAAGATTTGGACGGTTTCTTTGAGAAGTTCAGCGTGTCGGTGGCATGTAAACGCAGAGGACGTTAACATTTTTTTCCTACTCGTCTTTAAACAATTCCAAACTTCAGTTCGCTGTGAATCTTTGAATTATTCCGTATATATTCAAAATGAGATGTCTCCAGAAAATGCTAATGTTGAAAGTTTCCCCTGTAAGATCTAGTAAGAGACCCCGCTAGATTAAATTTCAGTTTCTTTCTTCCCTTTACTTTCTCATTTAAACGTCTATATAATCTACATAGAAATTTGTATCTGTCTTAATTTGTAGTATAAATACACATCATATGGTCACACGTGATGTCGATGACGATGGACGAGACAGAAATGTTTTCAACGATGCAAGAAGTCTATGTAATTCATGCTGCTGAAATCTATTATGATGTAAAACAAAATCTCATCATGCTTTTTTTCCCCAATTTTTATGTTTGTAAATTGTGATAAATAAAAAAAAAAAAAAGAAAAACATAACTTATGTCTTTGTAAATGTTTGGGTTTTTTTTTTTTTTTGTCTTCACACCAATTTGGTCTGACACATCCCTAACTCCATCTGTACTTTTACTTTCAAAAGCAAACTACCCGACACGTCCGGTCGTCAGGCGGCGTCTCCTCGTCGAGCTTGATCCGGCTCGTCCCCCGGTTTCGTGGGTTTTTCTTTTTTTTTTTAATGCTTCAAGTTGCGTTGTAATGCCGCCACTATGCGGTCAACCGAGTCCACGGCATCCGAATCACCGATCTAACGGAGCTCGGCGCGGGTTTTCTCCCCCCCCCCCTTGTTCTTTCTTTCTTTCTTTTCTTAAAACCAGCCACTCTGGCACTTTCACTACGCTTTACCCGTCGGGGTTGGACGAGCCGTTGCCGTGAAGCTGTTCGGTGCTGGAGTAGGCGGTGGTTGTCGCGCACTGACCGACTGTTCACCTTTAAAAAGATATTTATATATATATATATATATATATATATATATATATATATATATATATATCAGTGCTCTCAGTCAGGATGGCAGAGGGCTACTGCGCCCACACTACCCGCCGACACAGCCGACCTAGAGCCGTCTAGGGTTTATTGATTGATTGATTGATTGATTGATTGATTGGTATTCGGCGGCCGTGCGTGCCGTCTGCCTCCGGCCGCCGGTTGTCCTCAGACGGCCCGGAACGCAGGCGGCCAGCGGCCGTGACGCAGACGCACAGTCGCCGTAAGAGCGGACGCGGTGGCCCGCTCCGATGACCGCCCGCTGAGCCTCTAACGCTCCCGTAGTCTGCAGTCAGAAAATAGAAATATATATATATATATATATATATATATATATATATATATATATATATATATATATATATATACACACACACACAAGTGGGGAAAATAGCATTATGAATGTATTGTCACGACTGTTGTGCATTTCCCCGTGAGTCAGCCGCTCAATGAACGGATTCAATTATCGCGCAGTGAAATAAGGTCACTGAGCAGGCACCAGAAAAGAAAAGCACAGAAAAATGGTACAGCCTCAGTTATATGTCTTGCTTCTTATTTGTTTCGTGTGGTTCGCCTGATCTGATGGGTACTAATTTGGCACTTGATTTATTTGCTTTTTTTTTTTTTTAATTTTTTAGATTAATCAGGGTTGCAAAGGCTAAATTAATTAATTTTAATTCAATTAACAAATTAATTAAGGTAAAGGATAGTACAGTGAAGCGGATCATAGTCCGGGGAAATAGAAAATGCCTACTCTGGTGCAGGATTAGCTTGAAAATATTCCATTTCATAAAATAAAATAAAATAAATAAATAAAAACAAAAATAATAATAATTAAAAAAAGAAAAACTAGAATGCTATTGATCCCAGGCTTGTTGTGTCCTGAAGAGCCCCCTTATTGGTTGCTCTCTGTTGCTATGGTACCAGACATCGGATGCTGAAGTTTAATGTGCGACTTCTGGGTATGTGCAGCAGGAAGTATAGTTGTAGTCACGGAGAGTCAGTGAGAGAGAGAGAGAGATTGTGTGTGTGCGAGAGAGAGAGGGAGGAAGATCTCTGCACAACTGTACTGACTAATGAGTGTGAATCACACACAGTCACTCATGCCTACGGTGAGGATATGTTTGTGTGTTAGTGTGTGTGGGTGTCAGTGATCACAAGAAAACCAGACTAGCGAAGAAACCACCTATAGGATGCTGTTCCTCTCCACGACAAATGCGTCACTATGTAATGCATGAATGACTGATTAGAGACGAACCCTGCCTACAAAGTTTTGATCGGTATAATGGCATTTTAAAAAAGACACGGTGAGAGAATAAGAGCGGGATTTTTTGAGATGCTCAAAGAGCTTCTCGAAAATACTGCTGGGTGAATATGATGAGCTTATATTATATGTAAACCCACACTCAGTTCCCAGTTTATGAGTTACACATAATTAAAGCTAATGCAATCTAAAACAATCCTTTAGGGCTATGGGAGAGTTTTCTTCAACCAGAACGCTAACAACAGCCCTGTTGAGACTGTAAGCTTAATAACATCCCTTCTCCTTTTGTGATGCTTTTTGAAAAATGTATCTGTTTATAGCCTCTGAATCAGCGCGTATGTCTTTTATAAGTTAATTAATTCAAGTAATTTCAAGAAATGAATGAATGAATGTTGAATGAAATTAATGGTTGTCAGGCTAACCCTTTGACCAACAGTACTCCGGCTGATTTTGAATACCTTCATAGGCTGATGATTTGAATAATGTTTTGACCCACAGATGGCCTTGTAGCCCTCACTTTGTTTCCTATGTCACTAATGCTTTAAGTACACATTCTTCTTTGGTCTCCAGTTCACAAGACTCTGCTTTTGGCATGACATGCCCTATCCTGGAATCTGGAAATGTAAAATGAATACTTGTGAACTAGACCAAAAAATGTAAACTTACCAAGAGGAATTTGGGATGACTTCTTCAACTTCATTTTTCATTGAATTACATAACCTCAAAGAAAGGGACAAAAATAAATTTTGCAATCTCTAATGTTGGCAACTAGACTCGCCAACATTTTATTCACTTGCCTTTTCTCCTTTTTTTTCCTAAAAACTGATAATCCATCATATATTGCACAGTAAAAACACATAAAAAATGAAAATATCAGGGAGATTTTAAAAGAGTCATTTTAAAACCTTCATTAGTAAAAGATGCAAACAAGTCTTTTACTTTGGAGAAAGTGGTATATGATTGATTGGTCTTTTTTTTTTTAGCATCTCCTTTTTTGGCCCCACAGAAACAGTCCACTGGATAACAATTAAGTTGAAGGTATGAAAAAGGTTTTATACAAGAGTTCTTTGAGATCCAAGTGACATTTGGCAAATGATCAGAGAGACTCAGTTCCATAGTGCACACAGCTCCTCAGATAAATCCAATGACGAGGAAGAAGGTGCATGTAGTAAATAGGTGAGATGTTCAAATTCCCCCCCCCCAGGGGGATTTGCATACAGTAAGGCCCAGATGGTGAGCACCCCAACATCTTGTGAGGATGACAAATGTCACGCTCCATAGCTTTTTATCCAGGTCCTTCCAACACAGCACTGTAGGCACCAGTGCTTTCCTGTTAGCTGCATAGAGATCCAGAGGTTTTCTGTCTTCTACAGTAAACAGGACCTGGAGATCCAATAGGCAGGTTAAGGTAAATCCCTTCTTCCTAGTTAAGTTTGGCACTAATGCGTATCCACTGAAGAGCCTGTCTGGTGTATTGGACTGTGTGAGCAATGGTACTGTGAAGAGTCAATGGCCCAGACAATGTATTCAAGTAATTGAAGAACTCTGTGATGAAAAAGGAAAACAAAATACTCTTAGAACTTTGTTGTCATGGGTGGTCAAAAAGATACATCTGACATCTCTGGCTTATTGACATGGAAATATGGTAACAAAGATTTTTTTCCCCCCACCATAAACAACTGATGCATCTGTGTAACTGTGAAGTGTTCATACCTTTATTCTCCTTAGCAAGGTTGTCAGCCACCTCCCAGTACTCATAGCTGTACAGCACACTATTAGTGATGTTCAGGTGGTTTGCTGCCATCTGGTGGATACGTTGGGGAATGCTTATGAGAGAGGGGGAGGTGCTGCCACCATGGGAGCCCCGTCCAAGGTGCCTGGCATTGGGTGAGAGCGAAGAAGGGGGTCCTCCTGCGCCCCTGGGAGTGAGAACATATGCACAGCAGAGTTGTGATGATCAATGAAGTCTCAGTGGCTGGAATGGAAGGTATGGATTAAATGCAGAGGCTGTAATACAGAGTTATTATCCACCTACTTCCCAGAGTCATTCCAACAGGGTGGCGTAGTAGGCACTTTGGGAGAACTCTGTAATGACACCATACATAAGGTAAAAGTCATCCTGAGGTTATCATTCTACCAAACAAAGAAATCTATATAAATCTATATTTCTCCGGGTAAATGGAAAACCCGACTTGTTGTTTTTAGATATACCTTAAAATAGTCCAGCAACACTTTGGAGTATTTCAGTGCATGGTCCTTCTTTAAACGAAACATCTGCCAGTAAAGTAGGGCAAGGCATCGGAAACTGTGGACACACAAGAGCAGTTCAAAGAGACTCAGACGGACCGCAAATCATACTCAAAATGCAGGTCCTTCAGCATGATGACAGATGTGGTATAAACAGAGGAGATGACATACGCACCACAGAACCGCCAGCTGTTTGTCTTCCTGTCTTGCCCCAGGGCCAGAGTGGCTCTTCAGCCTCATTGCGTACCTTAAGACACAGGATTGTTAACTGTGGAGCTGCAGTTCATTTGCATGTATCTTTCGGTTTTCTTTACGTCCAAATCCAAAATACTTTCATCTGTCTTTGCATAAATGTCACATTCACCTTATAAGCTCCACTGTCTCTGAGTACATGGTATATGGAGATTTTGCCTCGAGTGGCCCTTCCTCCATTGCTTTCCCACATTCCATGAAGGAGAGAGCAGCATCGACGTAGTTCACAGCCTTCCCCAGCTTGTCCACCTGAAAGAAACAACAACCAAAAAAAAAACAACGATGGGAGTAAATATTAAAGGAGTACTTTAGAATTTTAGAGGACGGTACAGTGGAAATATTAGGATTTAACTTTTCTGGTTTCTCCCAGAGTAAATACTTTTAATTCCGAGCAGACAGCAGATACCTGTGAGGTCCCAAAAATGTCTTTAGTTCATCTCTAACCCACTACTAGAGATGGCATGTTTTGTTTGACTTTTTTTTTTGCCTACATTTTGTGAGAGTGCTAATTTAACAAGTGGGACTAGTCCCCGTCAAGAATCCATTTTTAATGCTCTGTATTTCTGATATTTCTAAACAAAACCCAGCTAATTGTTAGATGTACCAATAGGCGACTATCTAAAACCAAAAATTTAGTTGCTGAGTAGGGGAGGCCTAACTGCGCAACTCGCTGGCTTTCCAAGTGTCATAGATCCAATGGCTAAGTTTAGTAGATTTCAATTGCAGGTAAAAACAGGCGAATACAAGATGTTCAAAAAATGTTCCAAAGGAATCCACAAGATTTAGAAAGGCGATCAGCAGCAAAAGTTCATAAACAGCGGTCAGCAAATAATAAGGCTTCCCCCATCACCCTCTCTCTATTCATTCACAACTAACCAGTAAACAGGGGATATGCCTATTGCTACTGCCGCCAACACCATGTGACCCAAATTACCATAAGTGACTGAAAAGTGTGCCAAGCAAGGCTAAACATGTCCCGGGCCAGTCTCTCTACAAGCCTCTGTGGTGGGAAATACATGCAGTGTCCTCACTAGTCTAGGGGGACACTAAAGACTATGGACCAGCTGCTTGATCACAGAAGTCTACTTTTTTTTACTTCGCTATTTTAAGCCCTAAATGGTCTTTGCTCCAGAGTACCTCTCTCACTTACTTATACTTTATGAAACTATTGAAAATATCAGTTGACACGGGCCTTCAATTATCCAAAGTACAATGTATATAGTATGTAGCTACAGTAAATCGCATGCCTCTCTCTTTGTATCTTTCCTGGAAATGCAGGTGCTATGTAAATTCAATTTTGCTTTTTTACACACTAGTTAGAGAGATAAAACTTTATCTCTTGATCCATGTAAGATGGCAATTGATTGAATTTCCAAAAGTATTTCTTCACTACTTTCGCAACATCCCCCATTTTGTTTCACCTACTAAAATTTATATTCAATCAAAGATCAAGGACTCACCATTGCATCCGCACGGTGCTTCATCCTTTTAGCCTCATGCAAGTAGTACTCAGCATGGTGTGGACTGGGAAGATGAACAAAAGTGCAGTTGTTACCAGTTAATCACATCAACGCTACATCTGCTGAGTATTTATCTTACAAAGAACAACCAACGCGGGCAGTTCAGTGATGCACTATGTCGACTACGTATTATTGCTCACGTTTCTTGGTTGGGTACGGTCCCCCTGTGTCCTGTGGGGCCCCAGGACTCGGACGGGGGCTTGGGCTGTCTGGACACTTTTACACATTCCACTTCCATCTTGGGCTGAGTGTAATGGTGAAAAAGAGGTTTATTAAATTCAGAATTTTGCAAGCAGTTTAGTCAGGATGCTCTCAATTACTAGTTGTTTTGTATTACCTTTACAGCAGAGTCTTTATTCTTGTCTCTGTTCTTGTGAGCGTGGATGTGATGCTGCTCTGACGTCTTTGTTTTGGAGGGATGCTTGGTGGACTCAGGGCTGACGGACAGTGGAGACAGGGGAGACAGAGGCCTCTTGCTGTCTAAGTACTCGTCCAAGTACCTGCAAGTATACACACGCCCAGATGTGCATTGACGCAAACAAACATAATTTGAGATTTAACATTAAATACACATATTTGTGTAAACAGTAAGATTGCAAAGAGACAAAATTTTGTGTGTAAATTTTTTTCTTACCCATTGTGCGTAGTCTCGGTCACAAAGCTGCGCTCAGCTGTGTGAGCTGACGACTCTGTGCAAACTGAGATGTCACTTGCATGAGGAAGACTCCTCTTGCTTTCTCTGTGTGACTCACCATTCTCCAACTGGTCACACACAAACACACATGCACGTTTTGAAGGACAAACCTATACCGATGCTTTTCACCTCGCACTCATGCATGAAAATGTGCACAGGTACATAACACATTCAACTGGGAGAAGAAAAGTAAATATACAGTATATTGTTGTTTACCTTGCGTTTTCTTTTGCTGTCTTTTGTTGCGCTCTCAGGTATAAACAGGTGTTTCATAGCCTCTGTTTGTTTCTCCTTACTTGATGAAGAGGAGGAGGGAGAGGAGGAAGGTTTTTTAACGGGAGAACTAGTAGTGCTGTCCGGGACCCTTTTAAGAAGACAGAGGTCTATCTGGACCACCAGATTTCTAAGCCCTCGGTGGGATGACACTGTAGCCTTGTCACCTCGTCCAAAGGGGACTAGGGTGTAGAGCTTTTGCTTCCCCTCACTCTGCTGCCCCTCACTTGGATTAGCTGAGGTGGGTTCTCTGGGGTGCACCAACTTCGGCCTGTTGGCGTCGGGTCTGCCTGGGCCTTGTTGCCCTCGCTTGGTGAGCCTCTTGTGGGAGGTGGAATCCGCTGGAACTTTGGTGATGGGAGCCTGATGTCCAGATTCTGAATCTGAATTTGAGGAGGAAGAAGAAGAGGACGAGGAAGACGATCTACAAGGAGTTGGGGAAGGTGACGGAGGAGGCGAAGGTTCTGGCTGTAACTCTCTCTCCTCCTCACTTCTCCCTCCCTTTTTTCTCCCCTGACGGTGTGAGTCGTCTTGAGGGCGAGGCCGTTTGGCGTTTATAGACAGCCTCTGTTTGGCCTGGACAGTTTGCCATTCGCGTCTATTTTGCTGCTCCCTCCTCCCCCTGTTTTCCCCTTTTGCTGTCTCCTCTCTCCTCCTCTGCCTTGCTATCACTCCCTCCTCCTCTTCCTCTTCCTCCTCCTCTTCTTCCGTTGAACTCTGGATCCAGGGACGTCTCAGTAGCTGCTCCTCCGCCAGCCTCCTGTCTTCCTTTCTCTCCTGTTTTCCTTGCTGTTTTTCCCTATGTCTGTCCTCTTTTCTCTCGTGTTTTCTCCCCTCTGCCTGCGTCAGATGTTCTCCTCTGTGGTCCACCTCCTGTTCCTTAGCTTGGGGTTTCTTTTGTGCTGTTTTTGTGTGATTAACATGCACAGGAGTTGGCACTGTAGCCTCCCACGATGTGGCCTTAGGTTTTCGGCTAGGACTAGCCCTAGAGTTTGACACACTACCAGAATTACTAACAGCCTTAGAGGTAGATTGGGAATGTGTACTATGGCCAGCGTTGGTTTCACGACTACCAGGAACTAAGTGCTTTGCTCTTGTGGGGCTATGTTGCAAGCTGGGTTGAAACGGAGGCCTGGGCTTGTGGTTGGAGCTGTGGTTGGATCTGCTACCCTGGGTTTGCTCAAATTGTAATGCTTGTTTGGCTTTGTGAGCCTCCGAGAGCTGTTTAGAACTTGGATGAAAGTTAGACTTGGGTCTAGATTTGTGGCCGTGACCCTGGTTAGAGTTTAAAACAGCAGAGGCCTTGGATTTGCTTTGTCTTTGGTCTTGGTCCTGTGTTGGCCGAGTCTTGGGCCTTTGCTGATGATTTGGCTGAGGATGACTACTATTTGTGGGCTTGTTCTTGGTATCGGTGTTAGGTAATGGGGCAATCCATGACCTAGCTTTTGTCTTGTGGGGATTGGTTGTAAGGCTAGGTTGCGTTTGGTTCTGACTCTGAACCTCAGGGTATTGACGAGGCCTTGAAGGAGGATGTAAGCTGGGACTTGGGCTTCTTGGAGGGTCCCTAGGTAATGGGCTAGGGCTACGGCTGCCTCTTAGGCTTCCATATGGACTGGGGCAAAAACTTAGAATCGGACTGATTGGGCTGTGCCTTGGGCTTGGGCTTGGGCTTGCACAGGTGCTGGGAAACGGGCTGGGACTTGGGCAGTAGCTGTAACCAGGGCTAGGTAAGGGGCTATTGTTTTGGCTGTAATTGAACTGTGGGCTGGGAATAGGGCTTTGACTAGGGCTGTATTCCTGATTGCTGCTCCAGGACCTGGCTGGAGATGGGGCTCGCTGGGCATGGGGAGAGGGCGCATGTCCTGTTGAGCTCTGGGGAGGATCCTGTTCACTGCTGGCAAGTTTTTTCCGGGACTTCTTTAGCCATTTATCCAACTGCCACTTGGCATTAGAGGGTTGGTCAGTCTCAAGAAAGCACAGAAAAAGAGACACAAATTACAAATTTTAATAATACGTGACATACTGTTAAACCAGAATGGCACTCATTATAGCAAACACCTCTGCCAAGGTTAAATATTGACAAAAATGTTGAAAGTGCCCTATCTTGCAAAGTGAAGGACAGTGATAACAAATTCCCGGATCAGTCTAGTAGACAGTAGATATACTATTAAGTCCCGCATTAAAAATCTGAGTCAAGTATTTTCATCAAAACCTACTTTTAAGTATCAAAAGTAAAAGTACAGAACAATGTTACATCACATATTTCATCATATTTCTATAGATATTATATCAATGGATTGTTATTACTGATGTATTCATATGTGAATGGCATTTTACTGCAGCAAGTGTAGCAGCAGTTTAGGGCAGTTGGCAATTTAGTCTCTAATAGTTCAAAAGCCACAATCTTATAAGACAATTCCAGCTGGAGCTGATTCCTAGAAAAATATGCAAGTGCGGTAAGAGTAAATCAACCTGTTTTTAATTCAAAGGAACCTGTCTCAAGATCTGACTGAATCTTAAAATCAGCAAGTATAAGTACACTAGAATTGTGAAAACTGAAGCCTTAGTTCAGAAAATCTCCATGGAAAAAAGGCTAAAATATTTATTCTGCACTAGTAGATTTCTTCACCTGAAAATAGGAGGTTGTGTGTTTATATAGCTGTTTTTGTACTTATAACTGTTTTTGCAGGGAGCATATGCATTATACTTTAAATAGTAGTTATGTGAAAGTTGAAAAATTCTAATTACTAGAGTAACTTAAGCTCTTGAATATAAATATAACTGTAGCTTGTATGTCTCAAGTAAAGTACACATACCTCAAAACTGCACTTAAGTACAGTACATGAGCAAATGTAGTTTGTTACATTTCACCACTGTATCCTGCTTTTCATGCACTAAGTAAGAGTTATGATGCAAGCAGAGAAGGAAGGATCACTTAGCCTTCCATCTAACCACGTGAGGAGTGACATACAGTATCTCAAACGAGTGTTTACATTCTACAACATCTGCACATTTCAACAGAGCCAGCTAAAACACACTACATTTATATCACCTCACAGACTCAGCCGCTGTTAAAACTTACGAAACTCCGAATAACAATTCTGGACTATGACTCGTGTCTAAAAACTTCAGCTGACATTGTAACCTACTTTAAATAGCTTCGTTACTACATAGTCTCACAGTCCACATCTGTGCTTACAGTAGCTCAACCCCCCAACTCCAATTATGTCAAATGACTCACTTAATGTTTGCTTAACAACCGTCTTGGTATTCGTAAGAATGAGAAGAACACAAGAGCAAACAGGCATTTTAACTCAAAGGAAAAAAAAAAAACAAAGAGGATACTCACGACTGGAGAGAAAACTTCTTTCTCTCTCACGTTCTTTTTCTCTCTTAGCTGACCAGGGGCTAAATTAAACCTCTACTCCTCAAGTCAAACAGTGAGCCCCCCTTCCTCCCCACATCCCTCGCCCTCTTTCCAGAGAAGACACTGCATCTCTTGTACCGTCTCAAGTGCCCTCCCTCCTTTTTTTTCTGCCCCTCCCTCTTTCTCTCACTACCTGGAACTCTGTATTGCTGTTTCCAGGACTGCAACCCCCAGCTCTTCCCTGGGAGACACTCAAACACTCCACGTAAATGAAAAACACATGGTATGTACCCCCCCCCCACACACACACACACACACACCGAAAACACGCACTCCAACGCCTCCCTCTCTATAGGGGCCCAATGTAGTTCATGTTTAGTAATACAGTCCGTTATGTTGTACAGGGCCTTCCATTCATAAAAGTGGAGCAGGTTTCCCCTTCATTCCCTGCTTGGCACACATCTCAAACCAACCCCCACAATGCCCTTCACCTCCGAATGCCCATCATAACTTTCATGCTCAACACCTCAGCACTATATCACCCGTTCAATGTTTTATCTAAGATGAGGGAATGCAGGATGGCCACTTTCTCTTTTGAGATGTTGTTTTCGAAAAAAGAGGGTACCTCTAGTTATAGCTGTCAGCATGAACCCGAGTCTTGATGACTTCCACCTCCTGAGGGCTTTCCTCTTTAAGACTCAGCCTGTTGATGTGACACCCAGGCACTAATTCCCAAAGCTACCCCTGCCCCTTGACTCCCACCAGCCTCCTCCTTCTCCTCCTCCCCGACTCACATGCATTCCTCATTCCTCTGTCCCTCCCCACACCTGCCGTCAACTGCCTCGTGGCCACCACTCCCTGTAGAGAACCAACCCCAAGGCACACAAACAGAGGAGAAGACAGACAAGCAAGACATGGACAGAGGAGACAGAGTGTGTGTGTGTGTGTGGGGGGGGGCTGTGTGGGTTAGCACTGGTACCTCCTTGTTGTTGCACGGTGGCTGTGCGTTGGGAGGCGACAGTGGGTCTGGGAGAACCTCTGAGTGAACCTCTGGGTGAACCTCTGGGCTCGAGCTCTGGGAATGAGGGCTGCTGCTGCCCGACTCGGCAGTGGAGTCCGAGCCCGAAGAGTCCGAGCTGGAATGTCTCACCCGCCTGCCATGTGTGTGTGCTCGCTGTGCTGACAGGCTGTCAGTCAACACACAAACAAACATCAGAGAGGGGTCACCGTAGGTACACAGCCGAGAGGAGCACACACCCCCAGGAAGACAGATACTGTTGTTATTCATGGCACAGGCGGGTTTCGCTTATGTTTACAGAAAAACACTCACACAATAATTTTGTAATCGAGTACCTGTGTCTATCCCAGGAAGCTGACTCATGAACAGCCTGCAGGGACAAAGAACAGAGAACAGACACTTATCATCCACAGCAGCAGCGTAGTGAACAACTTGCTACACTCAACATGTTACCTCCTCTCCTTTATGTCTTTATATAATTACCAGGAAAAAAAAAGGAATTCATATGGGTTTGTGTGAGCACACCATTAAGCACCACCAGAAAAACAGGCATCTCTCAGCAGGAGCTGCCAAACACTCCAGGCTTAGTCTTTGTTGTACTTTCTCTTACATTTTCAGTGCTCTCTCATTCTATCCGCCTCCTCGAGCATGCACAAAGATCAGCTTAGGTCAAAACTACAAATAAAGTAATATTTTGTTGAAAAATACTCTGAAACATAGTGACTTGTTTTCTTGGTTTCAGGGAATAATGCAGACTGTTACATACCCTTGGAGTGTCATCTTCATCACTGCTCAGCTTCAGGTCATCAGCAAGCATGCTATTAACAAACAAACACACAGTCAAGCCATTGAAATTCTTTTTTATGGGAGGTAACGGGATACAAGGGAATTGTATGACTGAACGATTGCAATCGTTTACAGAAACACCTAATATTTTAATGATATTGGTTAAGAAACTGCATAAATGTGGATAGGTCATATCATGTTCGACACCTGATCTGTTTAACATCCGATTTTTTTTTTCCCAAACCGTAATCTAATTTTGCATGTAATCTGTTCAGATTACCAATAAATAAAAATAATATGCTGCAAATTTCAATATTTCAATAAATTATGTAATTTCTCTCATATGTCCATATCTTCTGTTGAATATGATTACTAATGTACTTTTTTATTTAACTGTTTTGGGGGGTGGGTTTGCTTATATAGACATGACTAAAAACATTTCTGTTAAAATGCAAAAAGCGCTAAAAAAATTGTGGAAAATAAGACATTTTCCAAATGTTTGAAAATGTTAACTGTCATGAAACTGCTGTATTACATAACAAAGGCTGTTTGATAATGTGAGACATGCAGTGGGCTTACATTGCGGAACATGTGTTTCACATTAAAAAAAGGGATGTGAAGAGTTAACAAACAGAAGCACATCCGTCTTCACTGACAGATTTCTAGACTGTTCGCTGACCTTTGACCTGACTTATGTTACACAGCCTGAGACACTCACAATGTTTGCTGATTGACCCCTATATATCTACTCCGCTCTCTCTCTATCATTTATATTTCATTTTTCCTTGTGGCTGTTCAGATGATGATGGCCATAAATACATTTTTGGGAAAAGTTGCTGTGAGGAACATGTTAGTTATGTGCGTGTTGTATTTTATCATCTGTGTGTGTTCCACAGTTGCGGTTTTAGGTTTGATGACCTTTGGTGGATCGTGTTTCCTCATGTCCCACTTACGATTTGTGAGGTGCCACGTGAGGGTGACGAGCCATTCGCAGCTGAACATCCCCCCGACCTGATAAGAGAGAAAAAACATGTATAAAATATAAAATATTCAATGTAGTACCCGTCACAAATTATTATTGCATATATTTTATATGCCAATTTATTAATCTATGAACACTTACTTTGCCTTTGTTGTGCCGTCGATTGTTTTGCATCCTTAGGACAGAACATAAAATACTGCATAAAGATCTTCACACAGATAAAACCATTGCACTATCCATCACTGTCGGATTCACGTTGGACAGAAAAATGATCAAAATCAATGCAGCAGAATTAGAAATATTGTCCTTTTCATTCCGTCCATTCTTCTTCCTTGTCAAAACCTGGCCCCCACATTACCCACAATGCCACTTGATCATTTACAGTTCGGTTGGAGATTCAGGTGTGTTATGCTAGTGGAGGCTAATGAGCCTAGAGCTGCGAGCCTCAATCAAAGCTGAGGAGCGGGCTACAGAGGCCTTGTAAGCTCACGTCTTTTTAACTCCACGCCTCCAGATTTTTTTTTTTTTCCCTTTTTTCTTTTTCAAACTTGCGGTTTTCAACCCCAGCTGACGCAGAACATGGTGACATCACTTGAGGCAATTTACTTCACACAACTCCCCCTGCGAGCCACAGAAGGGTTTATAAAACTTTTTCACATGTGCAGTAGCACTCCCCGAGACCTGCAAACAGACTTTAATGTTTAAAATCGTCAGAGTTTCCTCTTTAATTACCAAGAGCTAAACAACCAACACACGGACATATACAACACACACACACACACACACACACACATACCTTAGAGCTGTAGAGGATTCGCTGAGCCTGGTCACCCCCTAAGGCTTGCTGGGACGGCCAGGACTGAGTCATGTCCTGTGCAACAGCAGTGGGGTTGGGAGTGGGGTGGGTGGGGTGGGGGTGGGGGGGGGTCAAAGGTGAGTTGTGAGATGTCAGTGTGAATGATGATCTTCACATACAGTATCCCCAGGCATCCTAAATCTGTCATCGCAACTTTCTTTATTTCTCTTTGATTTAGGAGTAACTTACGTCTCCAGTTCGCACACATACAGTACAGGGAGTCTCATCTGACAGATGCCTCTTGTTATCAGCACATCTCCTCCCCACCAGGGGGAGCGTGACTGGGTGGGAAATGGGTCTGCCTTAGTGTCTGGCTTAGCTTGAGAGATGTGATTTACATGCACGGGGCAGGGGATGTGTACTTTGCGGTGGTGTAAACATTTCTGTGCAGTCATCTTGTTTTGATTGATCGCTAGCCTCTATTGTTATGATCTGTGTGATCTTTTTGTGTTAGCCAAATGAATAATGTACCCTAGAGGTGGAACTTAGAAATAACTTTGCAGAATTTAATTGTTTGAACGTTTTTTGGGAAGAACTAGAAACGGAAGGAAGTAAAATAGACATCCCCTCATCAATCCTGAGCCGCTGCAGGAAACACTGATGCTGTACACGGTCAAATTTCAATCTACAGGCACTTGGTTGAGTCAGTGCTGTGACCCAGGTCAGCTGTTATCAGAACCACCAAATGGTCCAATGGGGAACTGAATGGAGACTAATGCAACTCAGGTCTCTTAAAACGGTGAAGTTATTAGTCGACTAAATAAGTAATTAACATGAAAGTAACTGAATACAATTTTGGTATCTAATTATTCATTTTACTCAGTAATGAATGAAACATTTGTTGGTTGCATCCTCTGGAATGTGAAGATTTTCTTGCTTTTTTCAATTTCTTATCACTTAATTGCATTTAGGTCAAAGAAGCACTTTTAGGTCATTTCTGCTAAGATAAATGTGGATGGTTACATTTCTTGTTATTTTTGACATTGTACAGACTATTTGTAGCTGTAAATATAGCAAAATAGAAAAAGTCAACTCTTATACTCAGTTGAACAGTTGTATTGTAAAGTAGAAGTGTGTAAACTATATTTCAAAGAAGTTAGTTCCCTGTTTGCACGCAACAGAATGCCTAACCACCCTGCAAAAATTGACGGTATTTCACCTGTAGTTGGTGCTACAGAGGCATGACACAATTTTTTTTGGCCATTGCTTTCTTGTAATTGGTCAAACTCTCCTTTCTGCACATCCCATCCCTTAACAAATCCTTAATATTCCTGGAATGGTTTAAAGGTGTTTACCAAAAATCTTGTCTGCCATCTTCTAAACAGTATGGTTTTCTGTTGCCTAGTGCTTTGATACAGATTAAATCCTGATGCAGTTAAAAAAAAAATGGAGAAGGTGTTTGAGGTGTGTGCATTCTCTTAATGGTCTCTAGTTTATGAAAGTCTTTACTCAAAAATGATAAATGAATCATTGCAAATTACCAAGAGGTAATTAATTCAAATACTTGTGGTGGAGGCTCACAGCTGGGTGACAGTGTCTGTCTCTGCATACGTTAACGGGCACATGTTACTGCTCAGCCCTGAGGGAAGAGTCTGTGATGATTACACATGATTATACACCTGGACCGTCAAGAAAATTTTACGCCGTTTCTTATTTGTTCTCTCTGCATGGCGCTCGAGAGGAAGGAAGAGAGCTCTGCAGCTACATCTCACTGCCTTTTCCCTGGCTCTGATTATTATCTCTGCTGATTAAAACGGCCCGCAGTCACACTCAGACAAAACCAGGCCTTGTGGTTGCTGACAAAATGGCCTGATTTTATACCACTCATTTACCGTGTTAGCCTGAGCTGGGTCCTCAGCTGTGTCAGAATGTGAGGACACGGGATTTCTGTGCGTAATGTACGCGTGTAACAGCCATTCTTTGAGGCAGGGCACGAGGTTGCTTGACTGCTGAAACAGTGAGCAGGCTCTGGAAAAGGTCATGTTTTATCAGCTCCGATGTTTGAGGGTTTGTGCATGCGCGTGTGTGTGTGTGTTTGTGTTAGTGTGTTAGTGTGTGTGTGTGTGTTTGTGTTAGTGTGTTAGTGTGTGTGTTTGTGTGTTTGTGTGTTTGTGTGTTTGTGTCTGTGCGTGAGTGTGTTAGTGTGTTAGTGTGTCTGTGAGTGGGTGGGTGATGGGCTTTGTCCAAATCAAGTTATGTGGCAACAGGAGCTGTTGAGGTCGTAAAGGAATCATTCAGTATTTTGAGAATGCGCTTTTCTGCCTTCATGCAGAGTTAAATGAGAAGATCCAGCCCACGCTCATATCTGGCTTTTCAATGTTAGCCAAAAGCCAGTTAGCTTTGTTTAGCATGAGAGCTGGAAACTTGGGCCCTACTTTACCAGAAAGTAACCAAATCTGCCTGAAAACGACACTGGTGGTGGTTTTTTTTGTACAAATTAAATATACAGGATAGAAAATGTCAACTAATGAGCTACCAGGTGCTGGTAGGTCCACAGAGGCAGCTTAGCTGTTATGCTAAGCTAAGCTAAGATAACCAGCTGCCGATTGTAGCATTTACTGTAAAGACATGTGAGTGGTATTGATCTTCTTGTCTAAATCAAAGCGAATACGTGTATTTTCCAAAATGTCGGCATTTTTTTGTTTTTTTCTTTTAAATCTTGAATGGGAGTAAGGCCATTCATTCCATTCACTGGCTGTAAGACCTTCATGAGAGGCCACATTTTTATGAACCTGGCGGATGACTATTAATCTTTTCTCCTTCCATTCTTCTCCTCTCTACAGTAAAACCCCGGAGGGTGAGTGTTTCCTCTCTCTGCTCATCCTTTGACTTCATTATCTCTCCTCCCTCAGTCACCAAGGACACAGCACCAGCCCTCACCCCTCACCCTTTTCCTCCTCCAACAACAACAAGGCTCCCAAGTGGAGCACTATGTGTTGCTATCTGCCTCCTAACCCTTCCCCACCCCATGCTCTCGATCCCTATTCTTCTCCCCCGCTCCTTCTCTCCATCCCGCACAAGTGGCAGGACATCCTCTGCACTGCAAAACCTCTTGTGAGATTAGAGCTGTAGTGATTAATAACCTATCGATCAATTGACAGGAAGCGATTCTGCAACTATTGATAGTTTAATTTGTTTTTTAATGCAAAAATGCTAAATATTCTCCTCTTCCACCTTTCCCTGCGTGAGGATTTTCTGCTTTTAAATGTTTTATAGCATTGTAAACATGAACATATCTCTGATTCCAGCCTCCCAGATACCATTTTCTGACATTTCATAGAGTAAATGATTAATTGATTAGTCAAAAAGAATAAAGAAAGAAAAGATTAATCCTCAATAAAAATATACCAAACCCTATGTGAGATGCTGGTGGTATTTTCCCCTCTAAGCAATGACATGCAATAATCAATCAACTGAACCTAAACACTCCAGTGACTCAAACCCGAGATAATCAAAAGCAAAAACTCTACATTATGACTTGATACACATGATGAGAGATTAAACGCATCATTGCAAACGGTGAAGGCCAATTACTCCTTCTAGCATACTTTAAAAAAACATAATAATTTAAGGTAAATAAGAGAAAAATTTAAAGCCATTCCTTACCTCCAGAATATCTTTGGCACAGCTGTTGTGTTGGCTTCTTGTGACCTGTGCAAACAGAAATACAGAGGTGATGATAAATGAGGCTAATGTCACGGGAGGTTAATACTGAAAGCTAATCGGTGGGAGTTTTCATTTATCAACTAGATGAGCATCTGGAGAAAAGACTCACTGTCGACTGTGCACACAAACCATATTTGAGCATCAGAATCACAGCAAAGCTCGTACAGTGTGTATCTTGTTTAAAATTCAGGTTTAGTACACACTTATGCGTGTTCAGCAGCAAATATAGCTAATATGCAAATATGCACACACAGTCACATACACAGTGCATAAACTCACTCATCTCTTTTACTAGTCTTTGCTGAAGATGTGAAGTTTCACGTTTCAGTCTCCATCACAAAGACAGATACATATATATTTGTATATATACATATATACGTATATATATACATATATACATACACACACACACACACACTAAACACATCACCTGCACTCTGCTTCCCGCCTTTTTGCTGTACCATTTACACCACGGTGTAGCACTTTACTGTAAACCTCTCAGTCACACTCAGTCACACTCAGTCACACACACACACACACACACACACACACACACACACACACACTCAGTAAATGTGAGAGCTGAGAGGACGTTGATGACTCATATCTCAGAAATCACAGCTGCAGATGATCAGACGGATGC
Source organism: Istiophorus platypterus (assembly GCA_016859345.1). NCBI lineage: Eukaryota > Metazoa > Chordata > Actinopteri > Istiophoriformes > Istiophoridae > Istiophorus > Istiophorus platypterus. The sequence goes on along the minus strand of CM029122.1, from coordinate 9,714,411 downwards.
TGATACTGTTGCAAGCAACTTTCTGTTTCCATCCACTTTAGGCAAACCCATTCTCTCTCTGTGTCTCTCTCCCTCTCTCTCTCTCTTGCCCTCCCCCCGTTTCTCTCCCTTTCACAATTCAGCTCACAATTCAAATTCACTTGGCTAGCAATAAAGCCAAGAACCTTGCTTCTCGAGCAATAATTCAGGAGTTAGATTTTGGTGATTTGCCTCTTAACTCTATGCTCCACGCTTGTCTTTGGTGCCATCTGTGCAGCATAAGTATGCACAGTAGAAAATGAGTGTGCAGTGTGGCGTGCATGCATGTGCATGTGTGTGAGTGGATGAATCTGTCTCCTCTTGCATGCATGACTCACTGAGGTCAGTGTCTGAGTGGATGGACTTTAGGCCATTGGATGGAAAACACTGTGTGTAAAAACTGATTATTACAGCCAGAAGGCAGTTATGAGGCCGTAGGCACTAGATGAAAAATATAAACACAGACAGACAGTATTTTAGCTCCCTGTAGTGTGCACAGGGCAAAATACAGACCTGCTTTACCCATCTTACACTCAAAGGCCCATTAGTAAGCACTTTGCACATTATCATGTGCAATGTGTTATACATGTGCATGCCCACTAGCATCACAGGCTACAGCTCTGGTGCAATACTCAGATGAATAAAATCCCTCAGGGCCAAACAAACCACAACCCATCATAACACCTGCAACAAGCAGCATGCAAGCCAACAACAATACCAACCACCTGTTGCATTCTTAAAGTATCTGCGAATACTTAAGTTATGTCCGTTTCTCTGGTTATATTTAGCACTCCCATCTGTGTTGGGTACTTTTTATAATAAAAAAAAAAAAAAGTGAAGACTTTTTAACTGAAAACTGTATCAGAGGGGGGAAAAATCGAGTACCTTATTTACTACATTATACTATAATCAGTTGGGAAAAAGGATTATTGTGTAAAAATAAAACTGAATTACTTTTGGGAAATTATAACTTTACATATGCACTAGTATGTCGCAAGAATACCACCGAACGACTCGGTAAAAAAAAAGCCAAACTACCGCCACTGAACCATCTAGATGTGTTATACAAACGTAAAAGTATAATACAGACATATACAACACGGTTTTCATTTATTTTACAAGCTAGATTATTCAATAATTCCATGCAAGCTCTCACCTGAGAATAAGCGCATCGGAGCAGAAAACAGACAATGGAAAGTTTCCCTTTGCCACCGAGGACAGTAGGCATGGTTCCTGGATGGTCAGCGCTCTCCTCCGGCGTCCATACCAGTGTGTGTCCTGGGTGGTGGTGTTGGAGGTGGTGGCGGTGGTGGAGGAGGAGGTGGAGGAGGAGGTGGCGGTGGGACTCGCGTCACCGGCAGCGGATACGGTGTCTGGCGCTGGCGCTGGCGCAGCGGCTGTTCGCCCGTGGACCCGCCGTGAAGCAGCCGCGCCGAGCGTCTCTGTGTCACCGAGGGGGGGGAGGGAGGGAGGCGAGAGAGAGGGAGGGGGGAGGGAGGGAGGCGAGAGAGAGATGTGGGGGGGGGGCGTAGGCGGGCCGGTAACGTCAGAGATGACACACGCGGGGAGATCACGACTCCGGGGCCGTCCTGTTGACGTCGGCTCTTATTTTGAAAGGCGCAGTTTTGGATGTCACGTCGCCGCAGAGCGCACAAGACGCGACGCCCGATGACCCACACGGGCGTAGCCATGAATTACGGGGCCCTCGACCCGCAGCCATTGATTTTCTTTTCCTTTTTTTTTATTGTTTGGCCACTTGGGGTCAGCAACAAGCTGTAAATATCTTCATAAAACCGATGCGGCGAGCAACGAGATCCCTGGCTATCAAAAAGAGCAACACATGCTTTGGTTAAGAATCATGACAAGTGTAAGCTTGATGTTCTCTTTCTTTTGTCTTTATTCTGGCCTCATCCCAGCTAAACTGGCCACGGTCTTCACCAGCTAGCGGCTAAAGGGCTTTTACTGAAAACATCAACCTTCTGTGTCTGGAAATTAGGTTGTTGAGAGAAGTGAATGTACAAAAAAAAATGGCTGAAAGATGCTAAAATGTTCCCTAGAGTGAGTAGTGATCATTTTCCTATTGAGCTTTCACATTACAAGCAGCCATTTTTAATTAAAAAAAAAATGTCGATTGAACACATAATTACATCTTCGGGATTTTTGTTTTTTATTATTTTGGATTTAATTGCCTATACTATGACTCAACAGTCTTTTTTCTGTTCCAATGCAAGGCAGCTATGCTTTATTCAGCCAGTAAAAGCCAATATTTATAACTAAGCACATTTCTTGCACACTCCACGGCAGATATCTCTCATAATCATAACAGGGTTTTTGTTCCTGGCTTGGTTAAGTTTGATTTCTTGAACTAGCATAATCGGTTCTGTCACACTGATTGAGTTTTGCTGGGGAATTTTAAGTCAGTGGTTCCTATTTATGTCCTGGAACTTGCATGGGACTTTAAAACTGTTTTACAAAGTCTCAATTTTATTATTTTTTTCCCCAGAATAATTGAGTAAGCAGACCTTGGGTTAATTTTGTTTTGTCAACTGCTTTTTCCAAGGTCAAAGTTTTAAGTCAACATGGATGAGAAGTCCCAAAGGTGCTCAGAATCATGCAATGTTTGGTGTAAAGTTTCAAGGCAACTGAGAAAACTCAGTCTGCTCATGAGGATTGCATGATAGGGCCAGAAGCTCCAGAGCAAGTCAGTAAGTGGACCCTGGTTTGAGCTTGTTTGTTTTTGGCAATAGATTTTTTTACATCTATTTTACTTGCTCTTACATTATGCCCCTCTGCAAGAGGAATGTCTTCAGGTGAGAGTATTGTTTACGGGGTTCATTGTTTGTATTGTGCACAGCCTTTACATTTATTGTATATAATTCTATATGTATGACAATATCTAACCAAAAATACACTCTGTGACTGAATGTATATTGTTAGTCAGTGACAAAGTTAAGTTTGTTGGCTACTGCTGTAGGCTACATCCCACTTTAGTCGCAGAAAACGTATGTCTGATCAACTCTCCTTCCTCCATCTTGGCATTGTGTGCTTGTCTAGTCCATCCATCATCCTGCTTAATGCATTCTTGCCTGTGAAGTGGCTCTGGGTTGCATGGAGTTTGCCTTGTCATAATAAAATATGAGCTGGCTCAAATGGCTCATGGGAAAGTCTGAGACAAGAGGCAGAGAAGGACACAAGAATCTTGAGATATTACAGCACTGACTGCATTGATATGAGGGACCATATAGGTGACACCGTGCTCCTTATAAAAACTTGTTTTCCCTTCAAAACAGCATTGTATTCTTAAGGACAGAGGACTGCATTATTAATTAAATTAATATGGAATTTATGGTTTGAGCTGAACACCCCTGACACTACCAGTAGCTCGTAGTTGTTTATGGCACCGGTCAGACACTGAACACCAGGGCAGCCCCAGACAACCGTTTTTTCCTTGTGTGCACAGCTGGTAGTCCAGATGTAGCAACTCAATTGTTCTGCAAGATGTTTAAGACAACAAAAACACTGGTAATGGAGAAAAAAGGACAACTTGGTGTTTGTGTTCATGACTGGAAATCATGTGCTTCTTCTTGGGTTTGGCACCCAAGCAAAAGACAGTAGAGGAATGTAAATGACTCTCTCTCTCAATCTAACTGATTCCATTTAGTTAGTTAGTTAGTTTGTCAGATCTGTTTTTTGTATGTGAACATTTTTTTGTCTGTTCCCTGTGTGTTTTCACGTTTCAAAGGGAACACTACATTTCTATTGTGTTTTTGTGCAATGACTCGGGGTGTGTTTATGTAACATGAGCCTGGCACCCACTGGAAAGACAGAAACGCTGACATATTTTGCCTTGTGGGTTGTTGACATTTGTCAATAAACGAACCTTGAAGAGGGAAGTCCTTGCTGGCTATTCTTACAATTTACAAGTACTTCACTTAGTTAGTTGGTTTGTTGGGTAGAAATGTACTGTATTTTAGCCTCACCACATAACACTAAAAAGGATACAAGAAAAAAATTCACAACATTGGTAACTGCATGAACATGGAACTAGGAAACACCATGACTGAAAAAACATTGTTGCCAATCACAGTTTTTATGCATTATGACAAATCCTTAGAACAGTTAAATAAATTGCAATAAAAAGCATCCACAACAGCCAGTTTTCTAGTTGTCTAGTTCAATGATTTTATGTTTTTATATGTCATAAGAGAGATAGTGTGACCATAGCATGACCATGACTGTGTTGGTCAGAAAAAACAACATCTTAAGACATTAAGTTGGGCTATATAAAATTATAATTGGCATTTTTTACTATTTTGTCTTTGACCATTTTACAGACAAAGCAACCCACTGATTAATTATCAATTAATCACAAATCGTAAGAAATGTCAGCCCTACTCTGACCCACATGTAAGCTGGAACATTTGGAAAGGAAATGTGAAAGCAGGGTTAAAATTCTATGAGTCAATGATTGAACCTTCATCCTTAACTAAGCCTTATTTCATCAGACATACAATCAGTAGTCAGTTTACTAGGTTCACCTGCACAATCTATTGTAATATTGCAGACACTCAATCTTTCTCCGAATCTTTGTGTTTTCTTATACATGGTCACAAACCTTACAAGCACAGAGGATACTAAAATAACACCATTTTCCTGTGGTGCAGAGTCGAAATGAAGATATGAACAGGGAATGGAGGGATATGTAAAGTCACACAGTTGCACCCTTGGTTACAGACCCTTGGCGACCAGACCTCCAAGGCGAAACGGCATCCCTCGACGCTGCCTGTTTAGAACACGGGAGGCCTCAGGAGTCAGCCTTCCCCTTAACACACACAGCCACTCACACACACTCACACACACTCACTCACAAACACCCACACACTCACACACAGAGGCAAAATTAGAAAGGCGGAAGTGGAAAGGTGTTGGGAGAAAACAAATAGGCCTCAGCTATGCTGTCTATCCATGCAGCTTGCTTATGTTACCATGGCAGTCCTGTGGTTATTTGGGATTCCTGCAGGTAGAGACAGAAAGGTGGACAAATTGGTAACACTGTATAATAAGGCACCCTTTATAAAGGCTTTATAAGCTGTAGGAACAGCTTTTAAATGATTTTTAAATGTTAATAAGTCATTACTAAAGGCTGTTCACACCAATGGAAAAGTTAACGAGTTGTTGTAAAAATGTATTTTGTTAATAGAGTTTTTCAGCCTTTCACCCAGAATATATGTAATTATGTGCTGGAGCAGTTTTCTGATAAACTTAAGACCTAAAAAGAGAAAGTGAGTGACCTGCTCAGGAGGAAAATGTCAGCCACAACCTGGCAACCTTAAAAAAAAAGCCAGATAATGGATCACAGTTGATTTATAAAGCATTATTAAATAATTCATTAGCCATTTATAAATCCATGGATAAAAAAAAAACGCCAAATAAATTTACAGAGCCTGGCTTGTTGCTGACTTTGCAGTTTGTGTAGTTTGTGTATATCTGTAGGCCACTTAGAGGTGCTTCAGGACAGCATCCATGTAACACTGGATGTTTAGATTGAGATCAGTGGATACAGTGTGCAGAGAGCCCCACCTTGTGACCAAAGTGAAAAGTGAGGATGCGCCCTACCACACTGCCACTTCCTCCATTACTGTGATATGTATGTTAAATTTTCTGTTTTTTTCCCCTTTTACCTCAGGACAGATACGGGGAGAGGGCTGAATTCATCTTATTTAATAACACATTCTTAACACTCACACGCACACATAAACACACACAATGCCTGTGACTATGTCTTTCATAACAGAAGACAGGCCATGTGGATATGATGTGATGTGATGTGTCTAAGGCTGCAACTAACAATTACTTTCATTATAATGAATCTGCCGATCATTTTCAGGATAAATTCTATTGAGAAAAAGTCAGAAAACAGTAAAATGATAACCCAGCGTCCTAAAGCCAAAGATCACATACAACCAACAGTCCAAAAGCCAAATAAATTCAATTTTACTGCCTTATGACACAAAGGAAATCAGCAAATTATGACTTTTGAGATGCTGTGACCAAGAGATCTGTGGCATTTTTGCTTTGACAAAAAGGTATATATCACTTATTTATATTTATTTACCAATCAAATGATTGACTAATAATCATTTCATTTCTTATTGTCAGGATAGCTCAATGGTCCAGAACTAGTCACAGCTGCCCAGTATCTGAGTATCTGGAATTTGCATATCTTTCATTTTCCTGTTCATGTTGGTTCCTGAGGTTCTCAAATTTCCTCCCACAGTTGAAAAAAACAAAAAAAAAACAAAAACAGGGGTCAGCTGAGGTTGAGCTGCAGAGTCTGTAAACTGCTTTTCAGTGAAACCCTGTTTGACCCTGCGACTGCAAATCCATGGTGTTTTCTCTCACTTATAGAGATAGATAGTGTTCTTGGGCTGTGGTTCCTTGAGATAAAGTGATGTTCTTGTGACCCAACATCAGAATTAGCCCCTTGGGCAGACTTTCGCTTCTCAGGTTGTTTCATTTGATGGAGATAGATTTGATAATGATGATGATAGAAGTATCAAGTATTACACAAGGAGGGGGGGGGTCAAAAAATAGAGAAAGGTCGAAAAATACACACAATTTTTACTCAGTACAGTGATGTTTAAGATTCACTGGGGTCTTTTCTGGTTAAAGTAGATCACCATGGCTCAGCGTTGAAATCTGGCCGCCTCGACTACATTTCCCGCTCGTTGTTGCGCTACCAACTGTTAAATAACGTCTTTAAACTGCAGCCAAATTTAGTGACATTTTCCTTCTGCTCGTCTGGTTCCTTTTTCTGAACTGAGACCTGTTCAAAAAAACAAAACAAAACAAAAAAAAAAAAAAAACAACCAAACAAACAAAAAGAAGAACCAACAACAACAAAAAAAAAAACCCTCCAACAAAACAAAACACCGAAGCCAGAGCAGACAACGACAGGTAGCTCAGTCTGTGGCGTGGTCAAAATAAACGGGTAAAAAAAGATAATAAAAGCAGGATATGCAAAGCCGCGCAGAGAAAGCCTGTCCATGTCGTGCTGAGGTGTCCTAACCACTGGTTGGACCGGCTTGTCCCTCCGGTGTGATGTCATCCAATGGATGAGTGGCTGGCGGCTGCGATGCGCATGTATGCAGTCCGTTGCCTGAACGCATCACGGCGAGCCGCACTTGACAGCCTGCCAGGTTACAGGGGGGGAAAACACACTCTCTCTCTCTCTCTCTCTCTCTCTCTTCGAGGGGAGGAAACCAGACCTGCTGAATCTCCACCAGGCCGGCCGTCGTCCGCATCCACCCGAGGTAGAGGCTTTTTTTCTTCTTTCTCCCCCCCCCGCAGCCTCTCTCTCTCTCTCTCTGTGTCTCTCTCTCTCTGTCTCTCATCGACATCTCATGCATCATTTTTTTTTTCCCCCCTCCGGGATTAACCGTGTTTCTCTTCTAACGCACAGATGACAGCGTAACCGGGGCGAGCAAAGCCGTTCAGATACCCAAACGCGCAGCCGCTTTGTCGAGTAGGATCTGTTGTGACTGGACATGAATTCGGCGGAACAGACGGTTACATGGTTGATTACGCTCGGGGTGCTGGAGTCGCCGAAGAAGACCATCTCGGATCCCGAAGCCTTCCTGCAGACCTCCCTCAAAGATGGGGTTGTCTTGTGCAGGCTGCTGGAGCGGCTCAGCCCGGGGTCCACGGAGAAAGTAAGGGCAATAACACCAACACCACCACCACCACCACCACCCCTCCTCCTCCTCCTCCTCCTCTCTCTCCCTCGCTCCCCTCTGCATTACCAACCGCCCGCCCCGTCGGCGCGTCTGTGTGCTGCCCAGATCCGTGAAACCGACGCGGTTTGTTGTCTGGCTTCTCTTTCTGCCCACTGGTCCATGAGGCGATTTCTTTTGTAGGTCACGGCAGCCCGGGTTATTGTCTGCGAGAGCAAACGCTATATGGTTGCACATACGTGTTGTCAGCGTGGAGGAAAAAGGGAGAGAGAGAGAGAGAGAGAGAGAGGGGGGAGAGAGGCCGTTGTTTCCATTGCGTATTGATCCGCTATAGACGGGGCAGCCTCGCTGCAAAAAAATGATTGATCACATTCATCAGGAGCGTTCAGATCCGCCACTAGGTCTCACTAACGAAGGCCTCGTCTGATGTGGTTCATTGCGGGTCTCGACATTCAATAGATCTGCCTCCTCTGTTGATAGGCTCTGATTTCAGTCCCCCTTTAATCTGGGGGGCATGTGTCAAGGCGTTTTGATACGCGCACGGTGCGATCAGCGAGGGGCGACCGGCGCTCGGTCCGCGGACCGCGGCTGTAGGAGCGGGCCGCCATTGACCGCAAAGGCGCACGGACGAGAGACGGACCCTCTCCCAACTTAAAGAAACAGCGCAGTGTCTGTGTCTGTCAACGTATAGGCTCGACCAGGTTAGACAGCAGGGCTTGCGTTAAAAACAACAACAAACAAACAAACAAAAACAAAAAAAGGAGCCAGTGCTGTTCCTTAAAAGAGGACGATCTGCTCAGGGCTGACTGCAGCTCCATATAAGCGTGAGAAAATTTGCCTGTTAAATGACAAAACTGGTTCCTCCAGCGCATCCCCGACTCTCACACTGACAACGGGGTGTTGTTTAATTTCTGTGACATAATCAAAGCGTGTTTTGCACCGTTTTTTGTACACATGGGCTTTTCATCGAGGTTGTGTCTGCTATTATATGTCCCCAGGCTTGTTTTTAAAAGAGAGAACAACTGGATCATTGTTCACTGCCAATGGATGAAATCCAAAATCATTGTGTGAATAGTCAGCCAATATGCTGCTGATCTAAACCCTGATAAATCCGTTGTCATCTAATTTCAGGGAGGATTTCATAGCTTTTTTTTTTTTTTTTTTTTTTGCAAATAACTGCTGAGAAGATTTTCAAAAACTTGGAAAAGAGTCATGATCTGAAGTCCTCTTTCCTGCCCTGCTACAACAATTTCATATGATTATACTAACTATTGTGATGATTATATAATCACTAATTTGATACAGATGGATGCATGCAAATATATTACTTACTTGCACCATGTTATTTATTAAATCACGATGTATGACATTGTTTGAAATGGCAGTAATGGATTTAAAATATGTCTTTTCATCCCTGGTCAGTGAAGACAGGTTTCTGTATCTCTTAATTGAAGTCTTAGGAACAATAACCACCCCTGAGGCAACAAATGTCACTGATAGTCAAACTGTAATAGAATAAAAAAGGAGTTAATAATGATAATAATAATAATAATAAGAGGAATTATAATACCAACAGCATTGCTTGTCCAATACTATATTTTTTAGGTTGATACAGATCATTATTTGAAGTTTAAAAAAAATCTGATAACAGTGTCTCAGCCAATACATGATAGTCTGTATGTTTTTTAAACTCATAACATAAACTGTTTCTTTTTTTTGGATAAGGAAGTTTGGTTATTAGAATCTAAAATTTATGACCAACATGTGCTGAGCAGGACAGTTAGAGATGAAAAACAGACTTGTCGCTGCTCTCTGGTGGACAAACTATGTAATGGAGGAACGGTTTTGTAATTACCTCAATCAGATTTGAGGTAATCACTGATTCTGGCTGATTTATCAGCCAAAAACTACTACTCCCACTATTTTTGCTATTACTACTAGGAGTGTTTTTACTTTTTCTTCACGCTATGCTTCCCATCACCTCCAATATTTTCCACCTTTCCTTCTTTCTTTTATAATAATGAGTAGGGTGTAATTCCCTGGGCATTATGTGACGCATCACTGGCCGGCCACATCCAGTCACTATCTGGCCCAGATCTTGCATCTCGGAGATGCCGTGGGCCAGATTTCTGTTTTGGCTGAGTTCCCGTAGCCACATTTAAGTGGAGTAATTGCTCTCAGTCCGGTCAGTAGGGGGATGCGTGTATGGGCCAAGAAAGTGGGAGATGTGGGCCACAACTGGGCCATACGTCAGTCGTCATCAAGGTAGATGCAGTTGATATTATCGTATAGACCAAAAGATACAAACAGGAGGCAGCATCAGGGTTCTTTCCTGTTAGCTATAAAAATCCTCTTTACCTCCTTCATTTGCATCTCTTCTTTGCAGTTTCCCTCCACTTACAGTACAGTGCAGTGCAAGGGAGCGATGCAAAGTCATGACATGAGGATGGTGGAGGCAGCTGTATGAACTCAATTATACCTGTACTTTTTACTTTTATCTAATCTAAAGAATATGTTATTTTATCTGTGACACGCACTCTATAATTGTTCTACCATGAATTAATCACTGAATGTTACACGCAGACTTCTTAGACCTACCTCTGCCCAGAACATACTCAGACAAAACGATCTTCTTGTCATCATAATATGTGCAATAAGGACAATGGGAAAAATGAGGAGAAAAATGAAACAGAGGCATGTGACAATGTGTAGGCTAATGAATGGACAATGTGAGGAGATGTGGTAAAATGGGAGGAAAACGTTTCGAGGAAAGTTTAAAGAATAGAAAATGTGAGAAAAATGCTAAATATGAAGAAAATAGTAGATTTTGGCAGGTAAGAGGCCCAGTCGCAAGAAAACAGAAGAGGAGGGAAATACAAGCATGTTTGCAATCCAAGGTAAATATACATTTTAGATACACTTTGTCATATATTTACCAACTTATATTGCAGATATATCAGTATTGGTACATATATTGACTGATAAGTAAGGAAAATTACCAGAAAAGAAACACCAGAGATACGGTAGATAAAGATGACAGCGGCTCCCTCGCACAGTTTGCTCCCCAGCGAGCACTGTTAGGTTTGTTTCTCAACTATTAAACTTCCTATTGCATACATCTCAGCGGCCACTTTATTAGGTACACCTGTACAATCTAATGTAATCCAGTAGAATTAGTTGATGGAGTTGTTTATTCACTATATGTTTTAGCACTGAGGTCATTGATAGTGATAGTGTTGTACTGGACTCCAGTTTGCGCTGTTTGTTTTCTAACTATATCTCCACTTATCCATTTTTTTTCAAAACGAGGTTGTTATATATATATATATATAGAAAATAAAATAAATAAATAAAACAAAACATAGCACCCATAGGTTGTAGTAACATCAGTGAGGGGAAGGGAAGGGGGGTCCCTATTTGTCAACGTCATTTCCCGCGACCCAATACTACAGCCTCCTCCACTTCCCCGCTGCGGGATTTGTGTCCAGCCTCCCCGGAGTGTCGGGCCCGGCGCAAACACGGAGCCTAGAATGCGCGTCGAGAAAGAAGATACAGTCTCAGGGCAAACGAACTCGCAGATAAAGGCGTTGTGAAAGAGGGAGCACAGCCATCGGCGCGACCCGGAGGTGTATCTCTAAACCAGAGTTTTGTTTTGTTTTGCCCCCCCCCCCTCCTCCTCCTCCTCCTCCTCTCCTCCTCCTCCTCCTCCAGATTTACCAAGAACCGAAGAACGACGGCGAGTGCCTGAGCAACATAAAGGAGTTTCTCAAGGGCTGCACATCGTTCCGCGTCGAGGTGAGTAACCTTTCCCACATCTGCGCCGCTCGTGTCCGGCGTCTCCTACCGCTTTTTGTTCCGTGCGTAAAAGAGGCGCGGCGTGAAACGCCAAGTGTTTATGTTCGGGAGAGGACCGCGGTGCGGTAAACAATGGGGGCTCCGTCGGACGGACGGACGGACGGAGAGCCCTGACAGTGGGAGGAGGGAGCGAACCAGCGGCCGGGGACGATCACCCATCGCCCGGGCTCGGGCAGCTTCGCTTTGTCGGCGATGCAGTTTTGCGACGCTCCGGCAACCTCGAGCGACGCCAAATGATAAATCTGCTACACCGTGGCCCCGTTTGGCGTTTGCCCACTTATATTCAGACGCGCCGCGACAGTGTTTACCCTATGAAACCGATGCAGAGCTTTGTCCTCGGGTTCACGCGTGGCTTTATTGTCACCAGCAGTTCACAGCAGACGGTGCATCAACTTTTTTGTTTCTTTGTTTTTTGTTTTTTGTTGTTTTTTGCTTTAAAAACAAATTACCACTGCAGCTATGACCACGGTTAAGTAAGTGGGTCCTGTTCCAACATGATAATTACAGTCTTATCATTGAAACTTGCAAAGTCTAGACATGTCCACAGATTAAGACCTCAACCCATGCAAGTCTGTATAGAAATCTTTACGTCCATCAGAGTTTCGGGCTAATGAGAACGCGTCCATAATCTTTAGCGAATTGAGGACAGCGTGCTGTTTAAGGCTGTGTTGCTGGCCAGTGCATAGAGGGGTCATTGAACCACCATGGTCTGACAATGTAACTCAGTGTTCCTGAGAGCTGCCTCTCTCCTCTGAGTTTCCAGCCACCGAACAAGAGGTGGAGATGGGGTGAGACAGGGCACTGTCATACTGTGTGTGTGAAACATGCCCTTTAGTAGGTTACAGGCAGCTGAAATGGCAGTGAAGCAAAAGGAACCAATCTTTTTTTTTTTGCTAACTGCACGGACAGGTTCTGGCAACAGTGTTGAGCGCGATAATCTTCTGTTTTTAAAGTATTAGATAGTCTAACTGCCCATCATAACCACTCCTTTATATCATTCTCGCTTGTGTCTTCAATCGGGAGTATGTGCTCTCCGCAGTACTGCCGCCACTTTCCTATATTTTCTTGAGACAATGTTTGGTCCTTGCCTGTGAGAACGCATTCAAACACGTGACTTTTTCTCTCTTTTCTTTTTCTTTTTCTTTTTTGAGTGAACTGAACAGTGCAGGATTATTGTAGTTTGGGATGTGGCAGTCCTCCCGCTCACCATCTGTAGAGAAGAGATGGATCTTCTCCAGAGCCCAGAGCACTGCTGGCTCTGACCCCAGGTAGCTGCGGCTGCAGATTAGAACAGACAGATAGACGCTGTGCTTTTGGAGCCCTGACCTACCTCGTTTTAATGGAGCTAAGCTGGACATTTGGCCGAGCATCAGCGTGCTGGAATCGCTGTGTTTGCTTGTCTATATTTCGACTGGATTGATCCTGTTATAGGTCTAATTTGGATTCCTTCCCCCGGATTAGACATTCAAGAACATGTCTGACTAATAGGCAGCTGCTGGTACTGACCTTTAACCTCTAATGCCTCTGACCACAGGAAGTAATCATTAGAGTTCCCATGAACCCACTGGTCCCTCTGGAACAGTAACCGTACCCTCCATCTACCCTGGCAGTAATTATAGATGCATCTGTCACGACTAATGGGTCGAGTTTGAATCAATGACTATTAAAAAAAAGAAAAGAAAAGAAAAGAAAAAAACCCCAGAAAAGTTTGTTGCTATAATTCTCCTGAGCTCAAGGTGAAAACTTCAAGGGTCTTGAGTTTCCAACCAACAGTCTGAAACTCAAAGATATTAAATTAGAAAATAATGTAAATCACAGAAAAGGAGCAAATTGTAACATCCTGAAACAGACAATATTTGCCAGTTTTTTCTTGATTAAACAAATGCAACAAACAGTTGGTTATGAAAACTGTTGTGCTCGTTGTTTCACCCGTAGTTTGCTCCAGCAATTTGGATTTGAACCGAAAAATTCAGCCTTTTTTCTGACTGCTTACAATTATTCGATTATTGGATTAATCTTTTCATTTAGGTCATTTTTTAAAGCCAAAATCAGGAACATTTCATGGCTTTAAAGTTCTCAAATTTGAGAATTTGATTTCTTTTGTATTAAGGCATGGTAAATTGAAGATCTTTGGGTTTTGAACGTTAGTCTGACAAAGCAAGACAATTGATGGCACATTTTTTGAACTCTAGGAAACTGCAATGGACGCTTCTCACACCAGAACTAGATGTATGAATTGGCCAGGCTGATACATCAAATCAAATGTAAAAACTCTCTAGTCAGGCTACAGTCTTCACTTCTCGCTTGCCTCGGATGCTTTTTGTCTTCAGCCACTTCTTCAAGAACTGAGACACATGATCGTTTGTTTTGAGGTCAGGTAACTGCCCTGGCCTGTAGTGAACACCCCACTGTTTAGTCATGAGGAAAAACACTTGTCTGCCTTGTCTGTATGTTTGGGCCCATTGACCGTGAGTCCATTGCTGTCCAGCCAAAACCCCATCGTTTTTGTTTCAATGCCATCCAGTGATTTGGGATTCACAGAGGCACTAATATTTAAATATTATTCAGAGATTACTATTATTCAAGTAATCTCTTACTGTGAAGTATGACATGAAGATATCCCATTAACCGTAGTGCACATGCAGTAGTCTGTTGTAATACCCTGTGCAGGTAAACACTTATTTCCTCAATCATGAAATGTGTTGGAGCAATTTGCTCTGCTGTTGCAGCCTGCTGAGTCACAGAGGGGTGTTGCACCATTGTCTCAGCCTGCGCTGAGGGATCATTACCTGACTGTGATGCTGAGGCCTGGCAGACATGTCTAAGCTTGTCATTTAAGTCATGTTCATTATCTCCCTGCATGAATGTTTAATGTGCACCATTCACTGTGCTTCACTGTTAAGAGATTTGTAACTTATTTTTCCGACGGGGAACCTGTTTAGAATGACTTTTAAAGCACACGAAAAGCTCACGTTCTAAAGTTATCATGGGGAAAAAAAAGTTAGGGACAAATACTGAATGTCGTGTTTAGTCACAGTCCCGCTGAAAGTATAAGATGGGTGAAGAAGGAGGTTCATTCACATGAATGCTCAGCAAGGACAGCGAGTCTTTCAGCTTGTACACACACAAACAGATACACACACATGCACTGTCTTTTGCAAACACACACTCTCGCATGCACAGTCATTCACATATTCCCTGAGGCCATATCTGCAATCAGAGCGGAAGATGAAAGCGACTCTCGCACTCTCCCTGTATCACAGTCACTCACCCTCTGAATATATATGTAAAAGTGAAGCAGGAGCAGCTAATCATTCAAGGACAACTACAGTCATCAACACAGATACAATCACTGCCATTCATACTAACCAAGAGGCTAGTGAGAGTCACGCTGAAAATGATACAAACAGTCCTCTTACTTCTACTGCAGCTAAGGGATAAGGCTGGCATTATTCTACATTTTTCTTGTTTTCAGCCAATCCTAAGAAAAAAACCCAAGGCCATTGGTGCATTAGTCTTCTTCTCCCTTCCCAGCCCTGTCTGTGACAACCATGCCCTGCTCATGATATCGTATTTAATGGCGTAATACGACGTCTTTCACGCTTTGAACTCAGTGACCCGAGAAGTACCTGAAGCCAGGCAAGCAGAGATACTTTACTTCAGCCAAACTCCTTTGTTCAAGGTGATTAAACCCGAATCTAACGGATATAGAGTTCTAGCGTCACCACACACAGCTGTTTTAATCCTTGCTTGAGCAATCGGCTGACTTTCTTTAGTTGTCTGATGTGAATGCCATTTCTCTCGGCACCTTTTCACTGCACATAACTCAACCAGTTTTACAGAGTGCCATAAATAGTGTCTGTCTGTAGCTGCTCCAGATGTATATGTGTCTCTGCTGAGCTTGTCTGTTTCACCGGTCACTTCCGTCAAAGTTAACAAGAGTTATTGATCAACCCCTCGGTGCTCGCAGTGTGGCCGACTGATGACACACTCCTGTTGCGCTGGAATCGGCGATTAGCTTAAAGAGGGAAACGGACTTGCCGATGACTCTCCGGCACTCATGCACTCCCCCTGTCTGTGTCCTCTCTCTCACCCACAGCCATTCGAAGCCAGTGACCTGCTGCTGGGACTTAACTTCTCAAAGGTGCTGAGCAGTCTGGTTTCCCTGAATAAAGTGACTGCAGGTTAGTCAAAATATGTGCAATATGAGTGAGTTTCAGGATGGTGTGTATGGGGGCTGTTTTTATGAAAGACATGTGGGTAGTTCTAGATGTGTGGGAGCTGACTGTAAATACCAGGTCTGGTTTATTTATATTTTGGCCTTTCTGTCCAGATATCGGCGTGGGCAGTGATTCAGTGTGTGCCCGACACTCTTCAGCCCACCGCATCAAGTCGTTTGAGTCACTGTCCTCTCAGGCTTCACTGGGCCGATCCTCCAAGTTGATGCAGAACCAGTTTCGCAGTCTGGTGAGATCACCACTCACTTCCATACCCTAACGTCACAGTTTAGAAACACAAGAGATTGGAGTCACTGGAAACATTTAATGTGTTTTTCTTATTTTTGTCACGGCAATCGAGTATACATGAATAATCAGTAAAAATACAAAGTAGTTAAATGGGTGCAATAGTTCAGTAATGGTTAATTACTGTTTCCAAGTTGTTACAGGACATAATTATATAAAGAGAAATGGATAGTTAAAGTCTATATACCCACACATTTTTTTAGTTATTTCTCTTGATTAGACTTCTGCTCAGGTTGAAGGCAGTCAGTCAGCAGGTTGAGATGTATTCACATTTATTTGCTTTGGTTGGGGGAGGGGAAAATATATCAGCAGCAGCCTAAGCAGCACTGCTCTGCTAGTTATACATGGGAAATTTTACAAGAAAATTAAGCTAGATTTTTATCAGTTATGGAAAAGTTTGCAATTCAAACAGCAAAAAAAACTGCAATCACAATGGAATTGCGATATGGTAAAGCCTTGGATGGACGGAAATGATGAATATGATGATGTATGATGAATAATAACTGTTGCACAACACCTTTTTTCACAAAACAGATGAAACCCAGTCACCGACTTTGTTTGTGCTCACTGCTTACGTTTTCTTTTGCCTCCTTTTCCCCTTGGTATCATCCTTGCCTCATTTGTCAGGACATGTCAGAAAACAGCGGACAGCAGCTGCTGGTGAAGGCACGTTTTAACTTCCAGCAGACCAACGAGGATGAGCTCACCTTTGCTAAGGGTGATATAATCACTGTGACCCGTCAGGAGGAGGGCGGCTGGTGGGAGGGGATGCTCAATGGCAGGACGGGGTGGTTTCCTAGCAACTATGTGCGTGAGGTCAAGGGTTCTGGTAGGTACCCCCTCTATTTCTGGGCAGCACGTACCTCGATTATGATTGGTGATAGGATGCTCCATCCCAAATTTCAGCCGTGTAATGTCATTAGAATATTCTGTAATGATACTGAAAACCGAAAACATTTCCTATTTTAAAACTAGGTCTCACTACACCAAGATTTTAATACAGTAGTGTAGTGATTAATTACATTATGCTATATATGGTACAACCTCCAAATTTATCAGTTGCATTATTCAAACCACGTCTTTCTGAAAAGGTCTCCTGCTCCTGCATTCCTCTGTGAACAAACACAGAGCAGCTTGACAGATTAAATAGAACTCTAACCAGACATTTTCACGTCTCTCAAGACAACATCACAGTTGCCATTGTCATCGCCATTGCATCTGGCTCGGTGACAGTAATGCTGCCCCACATCTGTTGCCTTAGAGGCCTGCTGTGGTTTGTTGGTGTTTTTTTTTTTTGGATTGTAAAACTGGCTGAGATGCCATTTTGCAAGAGGCAGAAGCGAAAATCTGATCCTTTGTTAGAATTATATTTATTTATTTATTTTAATATTAATTTAGGGTGATTGTAAGGACCAATGATTAAGATATTTCCAGTGATTTTAGACAATTCTGATCATCCCCCAACTGATATAGATATATTTTAAGTTCAGCCCAGATTGTTTTTATCCCACAGGAGGGAGTCTTTTTTTTGCAAGGCAGCACAGAAAGATAAACATATAAAGACCTGTTTTTTTCTGTTTTTGTTAATGGGACTTTGTTTTTTATTTAAAGTCAGTAGTGTTTCTTTATGCAGTCAGTTATATTTTTGATCACTGAATTTGGAAGTAGGAGCATCATTTTAAAAACACTGTAGTGTTTGAGTTGTATGAATGACCTCTAAAATGCATGCCACTAATCATTTTGTGCCTTTTGCTTTTAGTAATAGTAATAATTTATGCTTAAAGATTTTTTAACTAATTTAATACTAAATCAGCACTCGTCCACAGATAATTTGTCAATTACAGGTCATGATAAATTTGTAACATTATTTATAGGTACTCAACCAACATATAAATATATGTTGACGGGGCAGATAAGGCCAAAGTGCTGTTAATTAAATTATGTATTATCATTCAGGCATACATTACTTCAGGCTCAGTGTTCGGTGAAATTGTTCATGTTGCTTGGCTCATCTTGTACAATATAAAAAGGCACATGTTCCCTAATTCATTTATTTTCTAACTGGTCACAGACAAACAAGTGTCCCCCAAGTCTGGCACCCTCAAGAGCCCACCTAAAGGCTTTGACACATCTGCGATCAGCAAGACGTACTATAACTTGGTAAGGACGCATCAAAACATTTATTTGAAATGTTGATAATAATAACTTTCCAGCCTTTTTTGTTTCCTTCTTACTTCTCTGTCTCTTTTCTCCAAAATTATCAAGTTGAATAGGTTTATGTCTGTGTCTGTGTGTGTTTTTATTAGTGCCTGTTCTTTTTTAATCTCTCTGAATCTATGCTTTTTTTTTTCACTTCCGCTTTTGTAAATTCTCTTTCCTACAAGTCATTACATGGAATTTGAGGATAAAATCGATTTAACCTCCTCAAACACAGCCCTCTCTAAACAACTCAGTTTCTTTAGATGTTTGATTTTGGTAGAAGAAACACTTGCAGATTCAGCGCAGATTAAACCTCAGCATGTTTTCAGAATTTTTATGAAGAATTGGTTATATTGAAGAACATTTTCAGTACCGTGGAAATCTTGAGCCAGTCTGCAGGATCAGTTTAAGTGCCAATCGAGTCATATTTACCTTGATGAACAATATTGCAGTAAATTAGTTTTATAGTGTTTTTATGGTTTATTAACTCAAACATTTTGTACAGTAAACAACACTCCTAACTGTAATACCCATGAAGACTAAGGATAATGGAGAGCAGAGGTGTTTTATCCAAAGCCTATCCAAACTTTGAGATGTGGGCACTTTCTGAATTTGTGTTTTTTTCCCCCCCTTTCTATTGTAGGTGTTGCAAAACATTTTAGAAACAGAGACAGAATATTCCAAGGACCTTCAGAGCCTCCTGACGAACTACCTGCGACCTCTTCAGAGCATTGAAAAGTACATCTTATTTACATTTATTTCTGCCCTTTCCTGACAACCGTTCTGGATTGAGTGCCTGACTTTCCTTTACATGTCACTGACGTAACCGTTTTGGTTTTTCCCATCATAAATATTTTCCTCCAGAGTGAGCAGCTCGGACGTGGCTCTGATTCTGGGAAACCTGGAGGAGATCAGCACCTTCCAGCAAATGCTCGTCCAATCACTGGAGGAGTGCACAAAGTAAGCCCGCCTTGCACACACAGCCCCACTGCAGCAGCATCTTCCCTGTTTCATAATAAGCAGAGAGACATCTAGTGTTGAGCTGATTGTACTACAGGGATACTGGATTAAACCACTGTCTTTGGAATACAGAGCATTACATGTTTGTGATTTTGTAATTTGTTTAGCCAATAAGCGCAGGTTCCATATGCTTCTGTTCCAGTCTATTTTAGGAGAGTATGCACAGGTAAGGTATATTTTTATCATGTGGTTTTTTGTTTGTTTTTTTTCTTTCTTTCTTCAGGCTTCCAGAAAGCCAGCAAAGGGTGGGTGGCTTCTTCCTCAATCTCATGCCACAGATGAAAGCTCTTTATGTCGGTTACTGCTCCAACCACCCATGTGCAGTTAATGTGCTCAC
The DNA here is from genome assembly GCA_016859345.1 of Istiophorus platypterus. Classification (NCBI taxonomy): domain Eukaryota; kingdom Metazoa; phylum Chordata; class Actinopteri; order Istiophoriformes; family Istiophoridae; genus Istiophorus; species Istiophorus platypterus. The sequence continues at coordinate 9,694,726 of CM029122.1, read as the reverse complement.
CCAGTACAGGTACGTTTATACATCAGCCACGTTTAGTAGGATTTTCAGTGTTTTACACCTGTCTTCATGTAGTGCAGCAGGTCACATGGAAAAAGAAAAATGTTTCCATGTTAAACAGTGTTTGGTATTAGAGAAAGGGAAAGGGACTGTTGATATTGTTGGATTTTGTGGAGTTTGTCTTCGTTTTATAGTTGTAGTCCCCCGCTGTTTGCTGATTTTGGCAGCTATTGTGGTTCATCACTGTGGACAGAAAGTACATTGCAGTCTACTTTCCATTCTCAACAGCACTGCAATTGAATCAAGTGTTTTAGAAAGCAAATGAATTTCCTTACAGCTTAAAGGGAGAGAATGAAAGACAGAAAACGGCCCTGAAGGGTTATGAGCAAATTACAGAGAGCACAGTGCAAGAGGGTAAAAATTGCTAGAGAGGCAAAAATTTAGACCAGATCCTAAACTTGACCAAACCTGACATGTGTAAGCTAATTCTTAAAACAAGGGACATGGGGACAGCCAGAGCCAGAGGAGAGTCATCAGAACTGATGCAGATACAGTTTGCCCATAGAAAACCAGCACTGGCAGCAGCATGATGCTCCACCAGTTCATGAGCAGCAGCAGCTAAACACAGCAGTATATGTTCACACTCTCCATCTCACTTCAAAAATTTAATTTTCAGGCTGAATGTAATTATAACCCAGTGGTCTTTGTCACTTGGAACTGAGAAGACCTGTGAATCTATCAGAGGAAAACTCTATTATTGAGCTGGTGGAGTCTGACCTGAGGCAAATCTGGATTATGTGAACTGTCAGCTTTGGCAATGTTCTTTTTTTTTTTTTTTTTTTTAAAGATTATGTCATTCTAATCATATGTAGGGATTTTTTAAAATATTATCAATCATGACAGACTGAAACAAATAATGTGCAAAGTTGTGTAAGAGGGAGTGTTTAAAGTATGTTGTCATTTTTAAAAAATACAGTAGTGTCACTAAAAAATATCTTTTAAGTGTCTTTCATTCAGTTTTTTCTTTATCTTTGTCTCTACACTTTTTTTGGTATATACTGTAAAAGTTTTTGAGAAATATTTGATAATATAAAATTTTTCATAATAAACTATATTAGTTGCCTCTGCATCTGAAAACTCAATCAACAAAAAAATAACTGGCAATGAACTTGCAAAATGCCATGCACTCCCTTGTTCCAGCATCTCTCTATGAGGATTTGATCCTTTTGTCTGTTTTTACATCATAGCAGATTGAATATCTTTAGATTCTGGGCTGTTTGTCGGACAAAACGAGACATTTTAAGACATCCCCTTGGGATTTAGTAAATAGTGAAATGCAATTTTCAATTGTATGACATTTTATAGACCAACAACTAGTCAATGAATCAAAAACATAGTCTGCAGATTAATTGATAATAATAAAAAAAATTGCTAGTTCCAGCCCTAGCTGCATTTATGACTGTGTTTACTTATTCAAAGGTCATCAAGGTTGCATGATAAGCTAAATAAATAATTTATTCTCTCTCTCTCTCTCTCTCCCCCGTCCCCACTCTTTCAGTGAAGTATTGGGGGAGTTTATGGAGGGGAGGGGTGCAGTCAGCCCTGGCATCCTCACCCTGACCACAGGCCTCAGTAAACCCTTTATGAGAATCGACAAATACCCCACCTTACTCAAAGAGCTGGAAAGACACATGGAGGTGTGTGTCTGTGCAAAAACCTTTGTCTAGATCCGATGCTCTGTTATCTGTGTTTAATAACCAACCTATTTCTATTTTCTTTCAGGAGAGTTATCCTGACAGGCCAGACATTCAGAAGTGCATGGTGTCTTTCAAAAATCTGTCTGTAAGCTGAACATACTTCCTGTCTTGCCAGATGTAGCATCTAATCAGACGTTATATGAAGTGAATTAATTGCAGTCGTCGTTTTACCATCATGTCAGGCTCAGTGCCAGGAGGTGCGGAAGCGTAAGGAGCTGGAGCTGCAGATTCTCACCGAGTCCATCCGGCTGTGGGAGGGCGATGACATCAAGACCCTGGGCTCTGTGCTTTACATGAGCCAGGTCTTAGTCCAGAGTCCTGGCTCCGAGGTATGATCACCATCTACATCCTTCACCTGCACTTCACTTTGCTACAAAGTGCTTCAAATAGTTATTAGGTTGTGAATGTGATATCACAATGCATGAATTTTGGTGTATTTATTGTCCTTTAACTGATTAATTTTATAAAGCAGTACATTTTTCTTACTGCAGTGGCACACGGTTGACCGTCATTAAGCCCTTAGTGGCTGAGGAGAGTTCATGTTTGTTAACCAATTAAAAGGACATTACAGATGTAAAGAACTGTTGGTTAATGAGCAGAAATAGAAGAGCAGCCATTTTCTTTATATTAGATCAAAGTAACACATTATGAATCTTATGAATCAGTCACGTTTCCATTATAGAGTCATAGTATCCAAAGTGTATTACAGCTGATCCTTTTCTTCTATTCACTCTCTCCCATCCCCTCTACCATTACCTCTCCGTCTCGAACCTCTTCCAATGCGTCCAGGAAAAGAGTGAGCGTTACCTCATGCTCTTCCCCCACGTCCTCCTTATGCTGTCTGCCAGCCCCAGGATGAGTGGCTTCATATTCCAGGTCAGAAATTTAATACTTTCTCAGATAAATCTGACTTAAAAGTTTCCTTTCCGATCCCCTCTACAGTGTTTAAACTCAAATAATGGATGAAGGGTCATTTCTTTTTTTATTACACATGTATCATCTTGTGATTTCCCCCTGAAGGGAAAATTGCCTCTGGCCAGTATGACAGTGACCAAACTAGAAGACTGCGAAGCCCATAAAAACGCTTTTGAGCTCAATGGTAAGGCTGCATGAGAGGAGCAAGATTAAGAGTTTAATTTATTTACATGTAATGCCTTCAACAACATTGTGTCCTATCCCCGCAGGCACAATGTTTGACCGTCTCCATGTGGTGTGTACCAACCAGCAGGACCTGCAGGATTGGGTGGAACACCTCACCAGACAGATCAAACACACTACTGCCACAGCACCCAGCCACAAACCACTCACTGTTCCCTGCCACACGGTCAGGAGCTAATAATAACATAAGCACTTAAGGATAATTTTCTATGCATTTGATACCCAATGGAGCGTAAACAACTATGAATATGTATGTTGATTTCTCACTGATTTTTTATAGTGTGAACCCTAAAATCAGTATGCCACAAGAGGCTGGTTCACATAATGCCTAGCAATCATCTAAAATGACTCTACAGCCTTGAAGTGAAGTGGTTTATTTCTCTCACTAAAATAGCTGTAACATACAATTGAATTTAATGAAATGAATATATACACATATTTATCAAACGTTCAGCCTTGCCCCTCAGATAAATACTCAACAAATGATCGTTTTATCTACAATAGGCCACTCGTGTGATGTTGGTGGCTGCCTCGTGGCAAGGGGGAAAAACAGTTTTTAAAAATCCAGAAATCAGTCTGCAGGATCTCAGTGAAAGGGAATTATTTGAAATAGGGAAGTGTCCTGTAGAGGATGCCTCACTTTTCCAAATCGTGATGTATTTTTGGGAATGTCCCACTGGGAATGGACCTTGGGGTAGATGCAGGAGACACTGCACATTAGAAGGGTTGCATATCATGTCCGGCCTGTGAATGCTTTGGGATCCCCAGGAGGTGCTGCAGGATGTGGCTGGGGAATAGGAAGAGGACATCTGGTCCAATCAGGGCCAGTAGAAAGGACAACTGCTAGCATTTTTATGTCACTGAAAACTGAGAACTATTTACATGTTTGTCTGAATTTGTTCAACTTGAATTGAACACAATCTATGAATCTTAAGCCTGAACTATATTGCTGATTTGACCTTCCGTTCATTCATGTGCCATCATTGCCTCACTTGAATGACAAGCCGACATTTCTGTAAGGCAGCTTCATTTTACAAAATCAGCAAACAGCCTTTCCTTTAATACATATTACCATGTATGGTTTTGATTCCAAAAAGCTATCACACTTACTTCTCAGATTGTTTGGTGCCATGATTACCCATTCAGCAAGGCCTGCGAGATTTCTCAATTTTGGTTTGCAATGAGAACAGATTCAAAGTTTATTTATAGGGCAGTGGGGCTTGCAGTGGGCCAGATGGACAGTTCATATTCCCACTCGAGTACAAGGCATGGTCTGTTACGCTTATGTACTGAAGATTTTGAACTTCGACAGATAATTAAAAATTGTATATATTTAATTCGGTTACCCCAAACCCAGAAAAGTACATAGTGAGTTTTTTGTAGGTTCATTTACATGTTTCAGGTATTTAAAAGCAATAATAATATAATAAAAACAGGCCTTGTTGGTTCATTCCTCAGCTCCCGTCTCACCCTCTCACTCCATCCCGGCATGCTGAGGGGAGGGCCATGACAGTGGCCCCCACCTACCACACCCTGCCTCATCCCTCCTCCCATGGAACATCTCACAGCACCATGATGTGGGGTCCACTGGAGCCCCCCAACACCCCTAAACCCTGGAGCCTGAGCTGTTTGCGGCCCGCACCCCCACTACGGCCCTCTGCTGCCCTCTGCTACAAGGAGGTGAGGGACAGTCCCTTTCGATGTCTGTGTGTTTTAATATTTGTAGATGTCATTTTAAAATTTTCATTAAAAATTCTGATTTACAGGATCTTAGTAAAAGTCCTAAGAGTGTGAAGAAACTCCTGCCCAAGCGCAAGCCTGAGAGGAAACAGTCTGAAGAGGAATTTGCCTTGAGGAAGAGTATGTCTCTCCCTTTTATATCCAAAGTTTATGATAAACTCAGAGACAAAAATTGTGACATCTTTTCGTGATAAAGGAATAGTTTGACATAAACTCATATTCCACAAACCACATATTGTTGTTTTCACATTTCTGATTGTCTTTGGTTGATTAGTAAACTTGAGAGGGGCTGGTTGGCTGGTTGGCAGATTTTTCAAACTTTGGACGGAGCAAGGCTGGCTTTCATCTGCTCGCTCTAACTTTGTACATAACAGACAGCTATAAGTGTGGTACCAATCAACACATCTCGCTCTCAGCGAAAAAGGGAGAGCGTATATTTCCCAAAAAGTCAAACTATTCCTTTTATTGTTTGCCAATGGTGTAATTTATGTATACACTGGGAGGGGAGCAGTGACCAGAGATCTGCGGGACATGTGCTTTTTGCTTAAATTTTCTTCCCTTGCACCCTCTCGCTCTCAGGTACAGCTGCTCTGGAAGAAGATGCCCAGATCCTCAAAGTTATTGAGGCGTACTGCACCAGCGCCAAAACCAGGCAGACGCTGAACTCCAGTAAGATAACACAACATTTTGCTCATACATGTGCATGCACAAAAGAAGAGAGGTTCATGCTGGAGCTTGCTGTCTTTTTAATGGCTATATCTGTTTTCTGTGACTCGGTGCCTTTCTTTAACACTGGTATTCTGAACTGATCCTTCTAACAGTATCTTTTCTTCTTTCTGTCTCTCCTCCATTCCTCACTCTTTGGCATTGCTCTGGTTTACCTGGTGTTCCTTCTTTCTCTTTTTTTCATATTTTCTCCGTGTATTCTGATTTGCTCCATCATCTCATCCTCCACCTGTCATTGGTTTTATGATTTTCCATTTGTTGTGTATGCTACCCCCCCCTCCCCCAACACCGTCACTCGTCTTTCTTCGCCCACCATTTCTTCCCTCCACATTTACAACGTAACCCTTGGCCCACCTCAACCAGCCTGGCAGGGCACCGACCTGATGCACAACCACGTGCTGGCCGACATGGACAGGTCCTGTGTGGACTCGCCGGGCCGCCGTAGCAGTGTGTCACGGCCAGAATTGACCTCTGACCTTTCGGAGGACTCTGACTATGACTCCATCTGGACCACCCACAGTTACAGGATGGGCTCAGTGCCACGCAAGAGCTGCATCTCTCACCAGAACTGAAGAACGTACAGTACTGCCATGCTGTACTGTAATGTAACGTACAGCACGTTTACCTCTTTTACCTTCAATGTATTAAAGGAAACTAGATTTTTTTAATTTATCTATTTATTTTCTATTATATATTTGTTCAATTTTTTTGTTAAGTTATTTGGTTTATTTATTTTTTCAATGGTTTCTTTAAAGATGTTTAAAGCATCTCCCTGTTGCCTTTGCCACTTTCCCTTTTATGTGCCTCCTCTCTTTCTGTAGTTGTCATGCAGTAAGTGTTAGGTAATTCTTGTTCATTTATCTTGAATGTGATCACTCCCCTTGTTTGACCATAAATGCGATGGACTCTCTTAGCAGAGAGTAGGTGGATGTTGGGAGTGAAATATGGGGGAGGGAGACCCAGGGGAGGGAGAGATGGGGACTGAGCTTTTCCTGTCTGATATTCAGATGTAATTCAGGAACGAGTGTATTCTATTTACCATGCACTACTTCTCTCCGGTATCTGTTTTTAGAGTATGTATGCTCAAACATAGCACAGATGCGAGATACACAAACACAAACACAAACACAAACACAAACACACACACACACACACACACACACACACACACACACACACACACACACACACACACACACACACACACACACACACACACACACACACACACACACACACACACACACACACACACACACACACACACACACAGGTTCAGGCACATATGGCCCTGCTGCCTGGTAGTATAGCAGCATGAAAATATAATATCCAAATTCTTAACATTTTATATCATTGCTCTTTTCATGATTTGAAGTTTTATTTGTGTTGCCGGCCCTAAGCAGAATAATATTCAATATAACCAGACAACTGCTGGATATTCAAAGTCCGTGTTAACTTTAATAGTTTGTGAAACTCAGTCTGTTTTTTGTTGTAGCTGCTACAGAAAGAGGAGATCATCACATACACGTCACTTTCTAGTCAAGCTTTTACAGGCTGGATAAAAGCTAGTGGACTAAGAGTAGTGAATTTAGGGGTCTGTTCATCAACATTACAAAAGAAATATTTTCACTTACCTCTAGTAGTATCTAGCAGTGCAGATAGTTTGGGTCTTCTTTTTCCTGGTTTTAAAATATCCTCTTAGAGGATATTATTATTGCCTCCACACTACTGCTGTTTACGTGAATTGATTTCAAATGTGGCTATGAAAAATGACATGCTTAAAAAAATTAAGCACCAATAGGCCTTTTCAGAAAAAATAACTTATTACTCTGGATAATCTCAACTCATTGTTAGCAGTTTTAGTTGGAATGACTTACAACTGAAGATTTTATTTAATATTTATCTCTTCAATCTTGTGGGCAAAGCAAATGAAATTCCACTCACGTCTATTGTGGAGGGTGGAGGCGGAAGGCCAGGGCAAACTCTGAATGACTGAATACCACCACTAGAGTGAAGTGAGATTACATCTCCTTGTATTTTTTGGTGAACTGGCCCTTTTAAATTAACATTTAATCATTTACTGTGTTGTGTAGTCTCCTAAGCATCGTCCATTAAAGCCTGATCTTAGATCCAGTAATGTTGCTGTCTGTCAGTGGTTCCACAGGGTTGCATTTACAGTATGTTTTAAATCTGAAGTTACTCCATTAATGAAATAAAAAGATTCATATAGAACCAAGCATAGTGTGCCGGTCCAACACGAATAAACTGTAAACTACGACCTAATACAGCTATAGTCCTGTAACACAAATCGAATACCTTTGTTTGATAGGGATATGTCTCCCTGCTAGTTAAAGGAATAGTTTGACATTTTGGGAGATATGTTTTATTGGTTTCATGCTGGGAGTTAGATGCAAAGATCGATACCACTTTCATTTCTGTTATCATACAACCTGAATCAGGTTGGCAGATTAGGAAAGCAAATACATGTATTTAATTTTCCTGTTTTAATCTACTAGCTACAGGATCTGCCAAGAGAACAGGAAATAACTCATTGGTTTAAACTAACTAGAAAGGATTAAACTGAGCTAGATTCTGTCTGTCATGTTAAACTAACTAGCTTTTGGCTCTGGCTTCACATATACCATACAGACAAAAGAGTGGTGCCGATCTTCTATCTATCTAATCCATGGAAAGAATGCGAATAAGCCCATTTTCCAAAATTTTGAAGTGTTCCTTTAAGGTGTAGCTGTTGCTGGCTCTGACTATTTGATGCAGTTAGTGTATTGTTAGAAACAAACATCCTTTGTGTTACAACAAACTAGCGCCTATGCTACAGCCTCATAAGCCAGACATGCCTTTGGGTAGTCTGGCTTGTGAGGTTTCCTATGCTATCTTGCATTAATGACTATTTTTATGAAGAAGTATTTTTCCAGTATTGGTATTTAAGGGACAGTTTGGCCTCCACTTAGAGTCTATCTCCTCTTACAGTAAGCAATGTGAGTGACATATGGAATATATAGGTCCATGTTACAGTACTATTTAATGTTTCAGAAATTATTTCTTTATTGTATTCATTATTTTGTATACAAGCATTTTTTTTTAATTTATATGTTATTCTGTATGTCAATGTTTACAAAATGATCCCTGGAAGAATCATTTGTTTCCTTTTTTTACATTTTATGGGTCTGTATCAAAGCTAACACTGAAATTATAACATGAAGTGTTTTGAATTATTTTGCACAATCATGTAACGGGCCAGTGGGTGGGGGTGGGGGTTGGGGTGGGGGTTGAATCTGTTAAATTCTGTACTTTTTGTCGTCTACCTAGAGTGTGTATGATATAGTCCTTAAGGTAGACTTAAGTATTCAGTGTTACTGTAAAGTAAATGCTCATTCGTAGTTTAAATGCTCAACTTCGGTGTTTTTGAAAGCATTGAGGGTAAAGAAAAAAGGAAAAAAAAGAAAGAGACCGTGATTATACGGCAACATTTCTATGTGAACTATTGATTCAACCTCAGAATACTGTCAGAGTGGACTTGAAATATGAAGAGCACATAGTCTCCCTTTCTGTAAATACTAGTTGTTATGGAACAAGAAAAAAAATCCATTCTACCTTCTATGAGTATTTGAGCTAAGAATATCACTGTCCTTATATCATGTGCTATACTTTGTGACAGGTGTATTCTGTGATTTAAGAAACTAAGTCAAACTGTGGGACAGGCAGGGTGTAGAGACTAACATGTCTTTGACCAATATTGTCCTCTTTGTGCTCTAATGCTGTATTCAGTTCACACATTTTGACCATGTCTTATCTGCAAACAGCGCCTTCAGTGTATTTGTTCTACACTGCTGAAGTGTTCAAGTCCCAAACGCTGTATTATGAGTTTTGAATAAATCTGTCATTTGGTTAGACACTGGCATTCTGGTGATTTGTTAGAACGGCAGATTGTGTCTGGTGTGTGCTTTGATTTGGGGAATATGGTGGAGTTCTCATCCGTTTCAGATTGACAGAGAATTGTATTGTGAATGAATGAGGGGATTTGTGTGTGGGGTCTTTTTTTTGCCAAATATTTCTGCAGGCTCTCATTTCCTTTCAATTTCCTTTAGCTCTTGTCTGATATCTCCCCTGTGCATGACTAACACACTACTACTGCCAGTTGTGGTGTATATTTTCACCTCTCTTTGATGCTATCAGTCCAATAAAGTACCAGTTGCTGAGTGCTCTTCTGTTTTGATACAGGACCACGAAGGGAAACAGGGCTGCATGTGATCATACCTGGGGAGGAGAAAGTCCTTATGGAGGATCCCAGTCGCAATGGACAAAGTGCAGTGGAAGAAAAGTAAGATGAAATGCTTCTCCTTTTCCCCAGATCTTTGTCTATAGATCATAAATCCCATGTAAAGAGCATAAGTAAAAATGCTTTAGTTCACCTTTTACCCTTTTTGTGACACACAGTCCCAAACCCATTTGTTCCTATCAAAGACATGTTTTTAAGAAGGTCACAAAAGTAAAAGTCTCAGTAATTTTCGAAAACAGCTGTGCACTATATATTGTTATCCTTTAGGTAAGATGCCTCATGTCTGCTGCAACTCTTAATGTCATGGTTATTGTTATTCCAGCTGCTCTGAGCTAATAGGATAGGCTCACATCTTACCAAGTGTGTCTTAGAACAAAACTCTCGTCCCCTTATATAAAATGAAACATATTCTGGTTGATATAATTGTTCCTCCTGCCGAAACTGATTGTGGACTGATCCATTCCTAGTACAAAACTAATTTAAGAGGTTGGGGAACAGAATCCACAGCCTTCAATCTATGCAGATATTTAAAAAAATTAACGTGAACTTTTGCCGTGTGTGTATTAGCTTTTGGGTGCCGTTTTGAGAGAGCCTTGAAACAATGTGAGCCTATCCTTTAATAAGCAGTCTTGTTGTTCTGACCTGTAAATCTTGCTGTCTTTAAGGAGCCTGGTTGATGTTGTGTATGCCCTGAGGGATGAGGTTCAGGAGCTAAAACAGGTGAATGTTTGGGATGTTTTATGAGAGATCATGATGTTGAGATTTTTCTAATAGATTTAAATAATAACTATAAAGAGTCTTGACTTGACCTGCTCTACATGAAAAGTACCCTGAGATAACGTCTGTTATGATATGGCGCAATATAAATAAAATTGAATCGATGACATTAGGTTAAAATTAGCTGCTTTGATGTGCTAAGAAACGTCAGCTGAGTGAAAGAGAGGCATAATGTTAGCTATGTGGATTTGTATTGATCTGTAATTACCTTTTTTTTTTTTTTTAAATGGGTTAGGTTTTTTTGCCACAGAGATTTGAAACACAAGACGTTTCACATTAATAGAGCTAATGATACTGTCATCTTAGCTTCAGGTAGAGACAGGTTGACTAAATCTTCTCTCTGAATATGTTTTGCAACGATGTGAGTTACATGGTTGTTTTCCACAACAGGATAATAAGAAGATGAAGAGGTCACTGGAGGAGGAGCAGAGAGCACGGAAGGATTTAGAAAAGGTTGTGCGGAGGGTTTTAAAGAGCATGAACGACCCAACATGGGATGAGACGAACCTGTGAGGCTCTGGTTCACCCTCTCCATCTCAAACTTTGAAAGTAGAAAGAGCATGTACATGCGTGGACTTGCTTTAACTATGTTTGAAAGGCACCGTTCACATGCAGGATTTAAAGCTGGTTGTGTGAGTTAGAGGAAGAGTGAATCTCTAAGCAGGTAATTGTGTACCTGTTGAGATGGATGGGTGTGTGTGTGTGTGTGTGTGTGTGTGTGTGTGTGTGTGTGTGTGTGTGTGTGTGTGTGTGTGTGTGTGTGTGTGTGTGTGTGTGTGTGTGTGTGTGTGTGTGTGTGTGTGTTTGCTCGCTCTTCAGAGGGATGTCATTGCCGTCCCCTTTTCGTAAAACAGGAATCACTGGGACATAATGCTGAACGGCCTTGACCATTTATTCCACAATAACTTCCTTGAACTGCAAACAAGAGGGTGAGGAGATCACATGTGCCCTACAATTCAACGTCCATCATCAGCATCTCTGGTCGTGTTCAGTGCAGAGGACAACTGGGGAGAAATGCTCTCCCCTTGTTTGCAATCATTTCACAGGACGCTGTCCAGTGGTACATAAATGGTACATAAATGGTACATTAATGATGTTAAAGGCCTCAGACGAATTTTAACTTGAACCATGCCATTTCAAAACCTCTCTAAATGTATTTAATTTTTTTTAAAAATGAAATCGTTTTTGTTGGGTCTCTCTCCCTGACACTGGCCAAGCTTGTGCCAGGAAACTTGTCTTTTCTGTCCTCTTTATTGTTTGACCACTTTGCAGTTTTAACTTTATTTTTTGGCATCTTAAAGAAATTGTACAGATATTAACTGGTACTGTATAATGTAAATACTGCTAAAAGATGAGCCTTTGTCCTTTGGGAGAAATAAATTTGTTTTTAAAAGAATGACTTTTGAATGTTCATAAACCACACACACACACACACACACACAAATGCAAAAAGGCTGGATTGCCAACCAGGTAGAGCAGGCAATTGTTGTTAACTGCTATGGGGCTCCAGACCCCAGACTGAAAATTTAATTTGGAATTTGTATTCCTAATATACAGTGTCAAGCAAGGGGGGGTCAAAATTTAGTGTTAAGAGATTTTGTTTATATTGAAGTTACATGGAATTTATACATAATTAATCTACGTTGAATCAAACTGTTTCAAACAGACGCAATGGAAACCATGCGATCGAGTAGTACATCTTCATAGGAGTACTGGTTGTTTTTCTTTGTCTCTATGTATGCTGCAGCGGATGGGAACCTGAGGGTGGGTTGGGCTCAAACAAAATATTTATTGCCCCAGTGCCACATGATGGGTTGATCTAGCCATGAAGATCACTGCTACACTACCTAGATGGCCTCGTCCAGTCGTTCAAAACTTTTTCTTAGTTTAATATCCTTTAAAAATTATGCAATTTGTACTTGGGGCCCCTCACCACAGGGCCTTATTGTGGATGTTTATATATAAGCAGTTTAGTCAACAGGTAATATTTGCTTCTGATGTTTTTTAAAAGGATTTTTAGTGGATTTAGGAGATGAAAGTGTCCAGTATTCAGTGATGGAATTTAACTAACTGTGCAGTCAACCGGCAAACCTGGTATTTATTGACTGTTGGCACCTCTGCCTGCTCTAGATGATGCTAAAGAAAGACCAAAACCTTGAGAAAACTGCTACAGTGCCTTGGTCCTTTTCTGGCGTAACTATACTGTTGCATTTTTTTAAAAGTACTGAAGTACATTCCTAAAGCACTTGTGCTTTACTTGAGTGTATATGTACTTTTCACTCCACTTTAGTTACAAGTTAAATTGCTAGTTTTTAATTATTAATGCAAAATATAATCAAATAATAAATAATGATGCGATATTTTAAGCTACCAGCAGTATTCAAATTAGGTAGCCCCACTTTTACCGACTGCCACATTAAAGTAACGCCTTCACATCCATGGCTGTAAAATCAATGATATAATTCTGAAATGGCCCTTTCTGCATAATGAGCACTCTTACTGTTGTATTTCACAGAAAAAGCTAAATTACAGAAAAGTCAGAAGCCACAGGCCTAGTACACATTTAGCTAGCAGTTAACACCTAGCTAAAACTGATGCAGTCTAATAAACAAGTCCTGCAATAAATCCAGCATCGAAGAATGTTATAATGTTATAATGGAGTAACTCCTTACTTGAATAACACAAGTAGTTTGGCTCCAACATTTTTGAACGACCTTGGTCCGCCTCCATTGTGAACAAACGTACTAACCTCGAGTTTTTTCGCCTTTTTTTTTGGACCGAACTTTACGCGGGCGGGTCGCGAACTATATCGCGACCGAACGACGCAATTCGTGCTACTCCGCTCACGCGCGACACGTTCGAATCGCTGCGCGCGTCCAACGCGCGCTTTGCGAAAGGCGGTTGAAATAGAAACAAACCGTTTCCGTCCGCCATCTTGTCGCGGCTGGGTTGTGTTGGGTTGGGTTTGTTTGTGTTTGGTTTCTCTGCTCAGAACAAATTCTGGCAAATTACGAGTTAAAAACAAGGTGCAAGCTACGCTTCCCACCGCTGTTGCTAGTATTCATGGACTTGGTCAGTTTTTCATATTCTGTCATTGCACTGGGAGAAGAGTTTTCCTCTCAGCTAAAAGCTTCGGACCTCTTCCGCCTCTTCCAAAACAAAAAAGCCGCCATCGACGCCAAGATGCTCGGAATAACTGCTTCACTTCAGCAAGCTGAGTATGTAATGCTCTTTTGTTTGTTTGTTTGTTTGTTTGTTTGTTTGTTTGTTTGTTTAGCTCAGCGGGTGTTTATGTACTTGTCTAAATGAGTCATTTGTGAAGCTTAAACCGCTTACACTGCTATTATGATGGTCATCTGCTGCTGGTCAATGCCACAGGATTTCAGAACAAGAGCTATAATCCAAACCGTGAAGTTATTATTATTATTATTATTAGAATAAACGTCCGTTTTCATTTTGGTAAATGATTGCTGCTCTGCGTTTAGGTTGGTCAGTTTTAGTCCTCATGTCATTTACATTTCTAACTTTTATAGCTTCTTAAGACACCTAATTGAACAGAGACATTGTCAATGTCTATGCTTTTCCCTTTTATTGACGTCTGCTCAAGTTTGAGCTATTGATAATTGATTTTTTTTTCTTGAACCACTTGCGGGAAAATGAGGCTTATAATGCTTATGTATCGTACATGTTATCTACACATCCAATGGTCATGGAGCTATATTATCATTTATTAGTTTTATTTCTGGAAAACCCTGCAAGTTCCCTTTATTTTAGCTCTGTTTTGGCCTACCCCAGACTTTTCTATTTTTTTTTAATTTTCAGCTGCTCAATTCTCCACTCTTTTCACCAGCTAGTTGCTAACTTTGCCTATCTGCTGCTCAGGGCAGCAGACTTTGGGTTTATCGGCCTGCTGTAGCTTGAAATGAGGCTGATGAGAGTGGAGCGATTGAACCAAAACAGTAATGCGGTATCATGTCGGCAGTAAACACCTCTGTTCAAATTTGGAAGTAGTCAAGCACTATCCTAATATGATTACAGTAGCGGTCACACCAGATGATTAGTCCAAATTACTTTTGTTGAGAGATATATGTAGCAGTTTTTTCCCCATTTGGCTGCTTGCAATTATGTTTTAAATGATATGAAGTCAACGCAGCAACGCGATGAATCCAAAACAGTTAAGCAACAGATGTGCCAACCCAAAAAAGTTACTATGGGGAATATTTTTGGATTAATTGTCAGGGCATTTTAATTCCATTTACCGTGAAAGATTTCTCATTGTCCTGTTTTATCCTACTTTATATGTTGAAGGTAAAGTTATCACTTCACTGATCACACCGATTCTCAGGACTCTGTAGGCGTATACAGACTTCGCCTAATTTACATCTCCTTCACTCTCCCTTTGGCTTTATTACACCAGTGAGCGTTGGACAACTTACACCTTTATCTTTCTTATTGATACATGGAGTTCTGATGGCCTGATGTAATTCCTATTACAACTCCATCATATTGCATTTTATAAGTCCTACTTGCCATATCCAGCTGAGAGCTGAGTTTCTCACTTATTTCGTTCTTCATCATCTCCGGTTTCCACTGTGCCAACATTTATGTATGTTTGATCAGTTCCACACGAGTTTGCGGACTAAAATTAAAACATGAAAATGACCTATGGTGGCGTTTTCAAATAAATGAAAGCCATACAAATGTCCAGAGAGTGTATTCTTATGGCAGTGATATTGATTGCATCTTGTCTGTGACCAACAAAAAAATCATTCATGCTCATGAGTGTGTATACAGTTTGTCTGTGTGTGTTTGTGCACATGCCGCCTCTTTTTTAAACGACCCGCCTATTGAAATCTATTGTATACCCTGATAATCCTGACAAGCTTTGTGGGGGAGATGATCCCATTTTGCTGCTGTTGGGTGAATAAGCACAGATGTCAACCTTTTCACTGTGATTCTCACATTGTCCACTCATTAGTAATGAAAACAGTTGCCTTTTGTTTCACATTGAATATTCCCTCATAGGGACAAAGGCAAGATTCACATTCATTCTGTGAAGCAGATCCCGGCAGATAAAGCCAGGCCAGCACTGTCGTGCTCTGACCTTGCTGGCCTGACTCTCACAGTGTTTGGCTGGCTGACAGCCACTCAGTCCCTAATAATGAACCAGAGCTTTAAAAAGAGCCACTGCTTTCATATTGGGAAGTTTACCTGCACTTCTTAGCCACAATTACCTGCTATCCAGGTGGAGGTACACGAATACAAATTGCAGTAACACTTGGGCTCCAGCTTTTCCTGATTTTTACTCCCACTTTACCGGGACAAACTCAAGAGCCTTCTTCTTCATGTCAAGTGTCTGGTGGGTGAGAAACTTGTGAATCGAGGAGGCAGACGTGTATTATCAAGGTTCTGACCTGCCCCAGCCTCTCTTCACTCTCTCTGCCTCTTTCTTCCTACCAGGATGGAGTGACAGCTTGTCACCATGGGTGCTCCACAATACCCCCTGACTATTGTGGAGCTCAGAAAAAGCATCAAGGTCTTTCTCTCTCTTTCGTTCACTCTTTTCTCTTTCTTTTCAAAGCGGAGAATCAATCAGATTTACACACACACACACACACACACACACACACACACACACACACACACACACACACACACACGACTTACTTCTTCTCCGTTCCCTCTGTCTATTCAGCAGCCAGTGATCATTTAGACTTGACATGTATTGTGAAAAACTGAGCTGCTCTGCCTCTTTCTTCTTCTCTTTCTTTCACTCCCTTTCTCTTTCAACTGTCTGTCATTAATGTCCAGGTCTTACAATATAGGAACAGAGGAGAAGAAGAAAGCGAAGAGTGAGGGATGAATTGATGGATGGGAGGATAAGCACTCAGTGTCCTTTCTTTAAAGATTTGTTATTGTACAGTACTGTCTCCCAGTCATTTTTGGTTGGTGTTTCAGTCTGAAAGCCCGTCCACGTGCTCTTTTGTAAGGGAAAGCAATAAGGCCCCATTGAATGAAGCTGAATGGACCTGCCATCCTTAGGGGCTGAGGCCTGAGGACTCCTATTCTTTAGCCCCCAATCTAATTGGAGCTGAAATGAAATGGAGGTTTCTTATGAAAATAGGCTTTGTTTGGCCGCAAGGCTGGTAATTCATAAACAATAAGCAGGGCCCCATTGTGTAGATAATAATATATTCATGCCGCTGGAGATGGGGAGAAGGCAAAGCGAAGGCTGAGGATATATAAGGAGGATAGGCAGAGACAGGGATGGAGAGTGGAAGGATGAGAGGAAGGGGAGGAGGAAGACAAGGGGCTAATAACAAATAGTGGGTCAGAGAAAATTGGTAATGGTTGGGTAGAGGCAGAGGACTTATTAGGGGAAGTGAAAGGACTAAAAGTGGGGAGGAGTGAAAAGTGAGTGGGTGTGACGGAGGTGAAAATGAAGGGAGTAGGAGAGATAGACTAGACAAGAAAGAGGTGACGAGGGCGGGAGAATGGGAAATGGTTTTGAGTACCTCAAAGCCTACAGGTGACTGGTTTTTGCAGCAGTGGGGGGAGAAGGCAAGTGAGTTACAGTATCAAAAATGAATAGGTTGCACAGTGCAAATCTGTGTAGAGCTGAGTGTGTAGGAGCTGATAGAGTAGATTGGTCAAGTGCGTAGATGGAGCAGAGCCGAGCGGAGCGGGGGGGGCAGCATGTCTGCGGTGGTATAAAACTGACAGAGAGGCTTTCACTGCCTGGAGACATGATGGGTGGCTAAGAAAAACAGGTGAGCTTTCTTCGCCACTTAACTGCATCAGTTTATCTAGATTGTCTGTCATTGTTATCATCCGTAATCGTACAGGTCAAAGCTGCATCCATGTGATGATCTTCAACATGAGTCTACAGATTCTTAAAGAAGTAAGTTTCTCTGTTTGACGTTCTCAAACAGCAGGACCATGAAAAGTGTTGGACTTCAGTGCTCTGTGGAGTGACGGGCTGACTGAGGAGACTCTGCTTCTTGTATATGCTCTGAGCAGCTGTTTCAGTTCATGTCACAGGCTTTTTACCATTTAACTGGGGAGTGATTCTCACAAACTGTTTAACTGGAGGCACCCATTCCTTAGAATGCTTTGGGAAGACACTTTGACTGCGCTGCAATCTTGCCTTCAAATTTTTGTCCCTTTTTTTTTTTTCACAAATTTTTGACTGATTGCATATCCTGAGCAGAATTTTGTGACAGAGGAGGCAGAGGATGTTGAAGACATGAATGCAAAACTGAAAATGTAAACACGGGTGATTTGATTTTACTACTTAAGAGATAGACCTCTTAACTAATGGTGAGTATACCTGAAATGGCACCTTTCGGTTGGACTGATTTTGTGTGTGTGTTTCTGTCTATCTGAGTGTGTCAGGGGTATTTGCATGCTCCCGCACTTGCATTTGCAAACAGCATAGAGGAAAATACAAAATTCAAGTGCAATGTCAAGTGTGAGAAGTAATCCACATAGCTTAGCTGTGATCCACAGTCCCCACCATTTTCTTTTCTTCCGAAACAAAACATCAAAGTTATTCTGTTAACACTGTGTGCAACTTCTTAGCAGTGAAGGAGTCTCTGAGGTGCAGAATATGCTTTTTTTTCCTTTACAGATGTGTTTTTAAATGTATCCCCCTGTGCTAACATATTTAAACTACACACAGGTGTGTGTGTGTGTGTGTGTGTGTGTGTGTGTGTGTGTGTGTGTGTGTGTGTGTGTGTGTGTGTGTACATGTACATGTGTACACACGTGTGTGTGTGTGTGTGTGTGTGTGTGTGTGTATATGTGTCTAAAATAAGTTATTAGAGGACATTTTGGGAAAGTGAGTGCATTTTGGTCTTACCTCATAAATTCAGAGGGCTGTTTTAGGGTTAAGACTTTCAGGGTTTCAGGGTTCAGGTTAGAATTAGGCTTATGTTTTGGTAAGTGTAAGGGTTGTGGAGTGCATTATGCCAATGAGTTTCCTCAAAAAGAAGTACTATTGTAGGTGTGTGTGTTCAACACAAGTACAATGGAGCATAACTTCTTATATAATTAACAATTTTGTTAGGGAAAGTTAACATTATCACCATTCATCTTCTGAAAAATGCAAAACACATAAATGCTTTTCAAATGTAGAATAAACATGGTTATTAAAATGTTATTATAAGAAATTAACCAAAAGATTGTGGCGAGAAAAAAAAGAAGTATTCAGCCTCCTTCCTGACAATGGTTGTTACATGGGTGTATTGGCCAAGAGGTGGTGGTATTTACTAAGATCCAAGTCTGCGATTCTTTGACACCTGGCACTATGAATATTTGGTTTGAGCCACTAGATGTCAGTATTTATCAACATATGAACCAGATTTGCAGCAACTCCAGAATTAGACCAAATTTAGCATAAGGCTCAACAGATAGTATGTCCTGATATTCTCTCAGTTTACTTGCTCATGTGTATGCATGGTGTTTATGCAAATTATTATAGATCTGAACAATGTTAAGACAGAAACTTAATATGAAGATATTATGCGACTGAATTGGAGCTAAAGCTCTGTTGTTAATGCTTTAGCAATGTTTTAGATATTTTAAATAACACTACTTTCACTATCCTAATGTCAGCATGCAGATTGGTCTAAAGCCCCTGTAAGAGAAACAAAGAAATTGCCTTAATGTTTTTGCCTGGGCTAAGAATAGATTAGAATGTAAAATAGATATTTGATTGCATGTCACAATAAAAGTCATGTATTGATTCTTAATTACATGATTACTCCTACCACGAGATGGCAATCACACATAATAAAAATCCTCTTAGCTGTCTGTGTTTTTCAGAAGAGGCTGGGTGTGTATTCTCTCCAGATGCATGCTTTTGCATATCACAATGTGTCTTTACATTCATGTGTTTTGGATTCTTCTTTTACATCTTCAACCTGCAGTATTTAGTGGATATCAATGCAAGCAGAGCTGGATGTTTCCCTGCTAGAGGTCCTTGTTTATTTTGTTTATTTGCATGCAGCAAAGTGGTTGCTGGCGGTGCTGGTCACTACAAGTGGCTGGCATTCAGAGCCTGGTAATCAGGCTGCGGGCAAACTGGGTGGCAGCGCTCCGAATGGTTTGCTGGAGATTATCCCAAAATTATCCATGAATTATCCCCCAGAATTATGCCATTCCAGTCAGGCCTTGTCCATTGATGGGAATGGGAAGAGGGAGAGCGCTGGACGAAGAAGTGTATGCATGTGCACGTTGTAAGGGAGATTTGGATGGAGCTGTGTTGGTGTCTGTGTCATGGAGCATATTCCTGCCTGTGTGTGTGTGCTCTGTAATGATTCTGGCAGTGTTGATGCATGGGGGTAATGGAGCATGTTAATCTACATCAAACAGCTATTACTCATAAAAGTCACTAGTTATAGGAAGAGGAAGGACACAAAATTAACATACATCTAGCAACCTGTTTACTTTTTTATTCTCTCTCTCAGTTGGCCAGTGTTTTGTTTTCCAAGAGACATTTTTTTTGTCCTGCCAAAAAGAAACACAATTGTGCTCAAAATCTAATGCAACAGAAGTTTGGCGTTTAGCCCTCCAACTAAACATCGTCAAATCCCTAAAATCTGCAACAAACTATAGTGTAAATGTTGTATATGTCAACATTGTCATGAAAGGTGTTTATTCCCAGAGCTACAGGTTTTCAAGCTATTTGGAGCATTGTGTTGAATTCATTTCAGCATGGCTGATGTCACTGCACACTGTGCTGTCATTAAAGTCTGGGTAGATAGGAGGGACTAGTTGCTTGCTTGTGTGTGGCTGCTGGAGCCCCGGGTGGATGAATAGTGCTGGTGAACCTCTCTGCGATAAGTGTTCGGTAAACGGGTCAGTGGATTGTCCTCTGAGGCTCAATCTGAGCTATTTTCCCCGACTGAGAACACAAATTATCCTCCGTATTCATCCCATAAACAGACCACCACTGGCGCAGACTCCACATAGTTTGTTGTGACTGTGTTTGCGTGCTCAGTCACCCTGTTTTCTTGTTCCTAGCTGAACACAGTTGACTAGTTGTATATGTGAACCACAATATGGGATAACACATGTGCACTTCTCACCCACTCAACAACAAAGCCCAAATGCAGCGCTGGCGAACAGATGAAAGCACAACTATTAAAGATGAGGAAACAGTTAGATGTAGTGCAGGTGCAAATGGAAGATCACAGTGAAACACACACTGGCAAGGAAGAGGAAAATGGTGAGAGGCAGAGGGGCAAAGGGGGGGGGGCCGAGGTGGGGAAAGGTTAAGTACCCTTTTTTTTGGATGCTGTACTTCCTGCAGGGCCTTGTGCCTTGACCCGCTGGTTAGAGGAGGGAGGTAAAAAAAAGAAAAAATCGGGAGGGAGGGAAGGAGGAAGAAAAGACTAAAGCTGCATGTGAGGTTGCAAGGTGAGAGGTGGAAGAGCTAAAATGGGAGGAGTATTTGCCTCTGGCTGATTCGGAACAATTGGACACACAAGGACACACACAAGGACACACACAAGGAGAAACACAAGGACACACACACGCACACACAAAACCAGAAACAAAAATGGACATTCTCGAACAGACACACACACACACACACACTCACACACACAAACATGCATGCACTTAGAACTACAGTCCCAGCAGGCATATGAACTTCAGTACAGTTGTTGCCATGGCGATACACTGAGTTGCTGACCCCCCGACTCCATTTTTCCTGCCGCTTGGCTATTGAAAGAGATGATTGACAAGTGTCCAAATGTCAGCCGACCCAGCCGGCCACACAGATGGGGGGGCAGCCATTTTATGCTACTTTCACTCACAGGGAAGAAGGTGCATGTGTGTGTGTACATGTGTACGCACACGCAAACACACACGCAACCACACGCTTGTACACATGCACACATACACATATATACACGTATATACATACTCACACAAACACACACACACACACACACACACACACACACACACACACACATATATATATATATATATATATATATATATATATATATATATATATCCTTAACAGACATTACCATTTGTTAAGGCTGAAAAGTACTTAAATAGAAATCCCAATAAAGCTTATCAATCCCCCCTAACAAATCAACACACACACACAAACACACACACACAGTAGATTTTGCATTCACATGTAAACACACATATCCTGACCTGCACAAAGAAAGCTTCCAAATAAAGCCCTTTTGTGTTGTAGACAGGGTCATATATTTGGTTTGTCTTTAGAGCTGCACTGATGACCTATTCAGTGAAAGGCTGGATTGGTTGGTGCGGCTATTAAGTTTTTAGTGTATAGGACTCTGCTTTGCTGTGTGCATATTTATGTGCCCACCACTGATGGACTGAATCTGAATGAGTGAATCCAGTTTTTCATAAATTAAATGAATTAATTAATTTCCCAGGGCAGTACGTCTTACATGAAGACCTCCATGTCTCACGTCGAGAATGGTTTTTTCGAGAATGGTTTTGCTTATTTCTGTGTGTGAATATATATTTTTATTTTTAGATTTTTATTTAGATATATTTATATTTTTATATATATATATATATATATATATATATAAATGTGTGTGTATTGATATATTTTATATTTGTATATATATATTCTATATATATTTATTTATATATTTATTTTAACTCCTCTGGCTCTGGTTTTTGTATCCTCTCTCCCTTACTCAGTGTCTCATTGTCTGCAGGTTTGAAGGGATCTGTCTTATCTTGATCACCCACAGCAACACATTAACCTCTTCTCTCTTATCTCTACACTGGTCATTAGTACCAAAACTCTTAACGTCCTATTGACAAGGGGCAGAGAACTCCTGCGTTTATTTGTGTGTGTGAGTGTGTGCTTGTGTGTCTGTGCGTGCATGCGTTGAGTTATCGTAGGTGACATGCAGTTGAGATCTGCTGAGCTGGTGATCTGAGCCGATAACATTATTAGCCTGTCGTGTGTGTGTGTGTGTGTGTGTCAGTGTGTGTGTGTCAGTGTGTGCGATTGTGTGTGCGATTGTGTGTGAGTGTGTGTGTGCACTATATTGATCTTTGCATCCTACAAGCTCTGATTGGCAAATATTTTTGTTGATTTATAATATTTATTACTGAATACAATGCAATTTGTACTAAATGTAGTGAGTATATAAAAAAAACAACTTTGAATTATGCTCTCCTCCCACTTGAAATTTTTGCAGGAAAATGCAAAAAAGCTAGTTTTGCTACGAGGCCATTTAGAAAATATTGATGGAAAATAAAATGTACTTCCTGTCTCTAATGCAGCAGTATTGGTGTTGAATGGGTTTTTTCCATTTGCTGCTGATGGAGCATTACACTTCAGCTCTGTCAAACAGCTGTATACTGCAAGTGTATCACAAATGAAACCAAGTCAATGTTATCATGTCTTCACACACAGCAATCAAATCACTTAGAGCAGTCATTTTAGCACCTGTTTTAAATGTTCCTAGTACATCTGATGGGTTTTGATATACAGAAAAAAAGGTAACAACAAAATAGAGGTTCACATAAATTGGTTTATTCATTTGTTGCTTTTTACTTGAATCTTTTCAGGGTCACGGGCTCTACAATTATTTTAATTCAAAAATGAAGGGGAAAAACCAAGAAAAAATGTTGAATTGCATATATGTGTCTCTTTTGCTGGTACATAATCATTAAAACATACTGACTCTAAATAAAATCATGTGTCTTATATTGTATGTCATAAGTCATCTATGTCCTATATGTGAGACTGTTTGACTGTTTGTCGCTAAATGTCTGTCTGTCTCTGTCTGTTTTGTTTTTTTGGGGGGGGGTTTTGTTTGTTTTTTTTGTCCCCCCCTAGCTCTGTGTGTTAGTGGGCCTGACAATCTAACAGGTTAAAAGAATAATTGGAACTCTATTTACCCCAAACAGCCTCTCCTCTGCACATAATTGCATCTGCGCACACATATGTGCACAGACACACTATCACATACTGAGGCACACTCGGTGTATGAGAGAGGGAGGGAGGGAGGGAGAGTCCCTGGACTAATATTTAGGTAGTAACAGTCATGTGTGTGAGTGTACCCTCCTCTTGTCCTCCTCTTCAATGCAAAGTATTGTTAACCACTGGCACTCACTGAGAGAGGAATATACCCCACATTGACCATACCCATCGAGCTTTGGGTGTGGATGTGCTCTGTGTGTGTTTGTGTACTGTAAGATAGAGACAGAGAGATATGTATGTGATAATATTATGACACTACCATCCTCTAAGGTGAGGGGTTCTATAGTAGGTTGATATCTGCAACCAACAATTATTTTCATTGATTACTGTTTAATTTTTTTTAAATTAATGAACTGACTGACTATTTGATCTATAAAATGTCAGGTCTATTTCCCAAAATCCAAGGTGACGTCTTTATATAGCTTGTTTTGTCTGACGCACAGTTCAAAATCCAAAGATATTAATTTTATGGTAATATAAAACAGAACAAAAAAGCAGAGAGGAACCACCGAATCTTTAGTATTTTTGCTTGATAATTGCTTGATTTTTCTCAAAATTGCTGTTGATTATTTTTACTCTTACAAAATATTTTACATATATATGTTTTTTAGGGGCCAAGGTGATGGCAGATTTTATTACTAACAATCTGCAGGTATAATTGTTGTTGCAATATTAAACTTTAATAAATCCCCATGAAACAGAATCAGCATATCTAGAAATAACTCAATTTCTATGAGGCTTCCCTTTGCTCTGTAATCAGAATCAGTTTCACTGACATTTTTTGTTTATACACACAAGGAATTTGACTCTGGATTTGTACTTAACATGCAGTAAAAAGAACAGGATTCAGGAACATACACATACACTAGACATGCGGCCAAATCAAAGGCAAAAAAGCCGAGCAAAGATGAACAAATAACCATTATGTGTATATATACACATATATATATATATGCACAGAAGAACAACATAGTCAACAACATACAATTTAAATACAAGTTAGATTGTTACTGTAAGCTATAAAACAAGGATGCAAATAGTGCAAGGGTCTGTAAGGGTGTAAAGAGTGCTGGAATAAATATTGTATGAGTGTTGTCATAGTTAGTTTATATACATAGAGTAGAGGTTTATGTACAGTATATGCATGTATATAGAGCTGCAATGAGTGGTTGATCGTTTAGTCAACAAACAGAAAGGATTTGGCCACTATTTTGAAAAGTGATTTAATTGTTTAAGTAATTTTAAGCAAAAATACCATTCAGACATTCCAGTGTCTCATTTGTCAAGATTTGCGGTTCCTCTTTTTTTATGTGATAGAATGAGAATATCTCTGTATTTTGGAAGATTGGTTACGCACAATAAGCAATTTGGTTGAATAATCTTAACTCATAGGAAACTGTGTTGGAAATATTTTTTTTAAATGTATTATCATTATTATTATTTTTTTTACAATTTTCTGATATTTATGAAACCAAATGATACTCATTAGTTGCAGCCCTACATGTATAGGTATCGATAAGAGTTGTGATTAATGTTTACAGGTACATGTTGCTGCACAACTGTAGGTTCAGTAGATGTAATCAGCATTCTGGCCGTTTTAACATAGAAACATAAACCTAATTTCAACACTTCTATGTTCTGTACTGCTTCAGGTGTAGTCCCTGTATCAGGTCTTCAGGTGTATGGTTTCAGCCTGCAGCTCAGTATTGCAGTGCCTGTGGTTGGACATTGGTGGCGCTGCTGCTACATTGTGATTAATGACTGCTGCAGCTACAATGTGGATCCACTCACTGCCGACATTAAATTAGTAGACATTATCTAAATACTCAACAAAGTGAAATTGAATTTAGGCTCCTTCTTCAGCCTCCCCACCCCTCCACACCCCCACCTTTCTGCTGGTTCAACCGGCCCGCTCTAGGACCCCATTCTCTCCTTATTGTTAGAGTGAGTCAAACAGGATCCTCTGCTCTTCATCCACTCTCAAATTGAATCAGTCTCAATTTGACCTTTTTATGTACCAGAATCTTCTACAAATGTACAGTATGTGCATGCAAGTAGCATTTGACACGTGTGTGTGTGTGTGTGTGTGTGTGTGTGTGTGTGTGTGTGTGTGTATTTCTGTGCCCATATGTGTCCCTGTGTCAGCTCACGTTGCTTACAGTGAAGTGGGAAACAGCATCTCCCTATTTGCTGTAGAATAGACCAATTAGTGTTTAGCAACAGAGCAGGAACCCATGTGAATGTGTCATTGATTAGCAGGATTTGGCTAATCATCACATCTCATAAACTCACCCGCTAATGTCAGCTGGATCTCCTACAGTACGCCTCTCTCTCCTCACTCAATCTATCCCTCTATCTCCTCTTCTTCTCCTTTCAGCTCCCTCTTCCCGTCTCTTTCCGCACTCGTCTTTTTGCCCATCTGTCTCCGTCAGTCTTTTCTCCCTTTAACCCCCTGTTTTTCTTCCCTCTTCTGAATTTCTTCCTTCCTCTCTTTCTCTTTCTTCTCCTTATTTTCAACTTTTTTTTTTTTCAACACTGGAGGGTTTACAGTAGAAGGAGCTGAGTGGATGCAGACTTTTCCAGCTTCCACATCAGGAAACGAGAATAAGAGTCCGCACTGCTGCTAATCTATAAAGCAAATATGTACTTTTAATAAAAAATTTCCTCTCTGAAGTTTTTTTTTTTTTCCACTGTGAACTTTTACATTTCATCATGGCTAGAAAAAACAGCTTTTTGTATCTTAGGTTGTGAAATCCATTAGAAGTCATCGATAATGAGAGAAGTACATAGAAGCTAACTCATATGATCACTTTTAACCACCCCAAACTGTGTTTAATTGTATAATTAGCATATTTAATTAAAATCTCCTTTTCCATTTGGGCATTTTAGGTCAAAACGATAAGGTGAGGTTGTTACAAAAACAAAAGCAGATGTCTTATCCCAAATCTAACTACATTGTAAGACCTTGGCTTCATGAAACTGGGCAACGTCTTGTTTGTTTTAGAAACAGCAGTGACCTGACATTTTATATGACTGAACAACAGTAATTTAATAAAACAAAAAAACAACTATATATATATATATATATATATATATATATATATATATATATATATTTAGAATAATAAGCAAAATCTAATTTTCTTTCAGAAAATTTTATTCAATAGTATTAGCAATAGTAAATAATTATTTACATTATCATTTAATATGTTGACAATTTTCCTTATTACTTAATTAATTATAATTAATTAATTGTCTATAAAATGTCACAAGTTTAGGAAAAATACCCTTTAAACTTTCCTAAAGGCCAGGTTGACATCACTGAATTGCTTGTTCTGTTCAACCAACACTCCAAAACCTAAAGATACCATCACACAAAACAACAAATCCTAAAAATTTGAAATCTTAAACAATTAATCCATTATCAAAATAGCTGCAGATTATTTTTCTAAGTAATAGACTAATTTTTTCAGCTATGGTACATTTTCAAAATGCATTCAATAACACAAATAATTTGGTTACAGAAAACTTTTGATATTAATGGAAATTCAAATTTGCTAATAGTGACAATATTCGATATTTATTTTTTGTAACCACCTACTAACATATTTACTGGATCAGATAAGAAGGACGAACATGAAGAAGACTTATTAATTCATTTCATCTCTTTGCTTTTAAATAATATGAAATTAAATGAACAGTTTTGGCAGTTTGTGTGTCATGTAATAGGTACACAGTATGGCTGCCAGCTGGGAGCATGAAGGAGGACATGCAGTGTGTTTGGTGTGTGCATGTGTGTATGCGTGTGCATGCGTGTACGTGCGTGTGCATATCTTTCCATGGTTGTGTGGACAAGGTCCTGACAACTCCAAAGGCCTATTTGAGGGTTAAGACTTGGTTTTAAGCATCATGTTAAAATGAGATTTAGGTTAGGTTAAGGGTTGGAGTAAGTCATTTATTTGTGGTGGTCAAGGTAAGGGTAAGGGGCTTGGGAATGCATTTTGTCAACTAGTGTCCTCATAACTTATGTAATACAACAGAGTGTGTGTGCGTGTGTCTGTGTCTGTGTGTGTGTGTGTGTTTGTGTGTGTGTGTGTGTGTGTGTGTGTGTGTGTGTGCATGTATGTGAGAGGTTGCAGGGGGGAAACTCACAGTGTTTGATTTGTTGTGTTGCTAATGTGACACTGATTATACAGGTCAGAGTAAATCAAAGCGGTGAGACGCTGCAATGCTAATACAGACGCTATGATAACAGGGTTGCCATCACATGCATTCACACACACACACACATACACACAAGCACTCTCAAACACACGTATGCACACATATATGAACGTATACACAATTATGTATACACATGTACATGTACGCTTTTTTGTGTCCATGTGAAACACATGCAAAGAGAAACCAACACCCTCATGACACATATTCACCGTTGATGGAAAAACATTTCACAATGACTTCAACAAACCACACTAAGCTTTTTTTTGTAAGAGGAAGACTGTTGCCATGGAGAAAGGAGGTTAGTGAATTTGACCTATGCTATCATGCTAGCTTTGGTCCCGCAGCTGTAATTTCAAATGAGAGAAAAAAAAGGTGTTTCTCACTGAATTGATTTATCCCTATGTTTATGAGTAGATAAGTGCAGTGATGCTTAGATGGAGGGTTATTTTCATGGGGTGACTCTTTTGTGTGTATTGTGTTTATCTAGGCCACTGTTGATGTAGGGAGTACTGTAGCTCTTTTTCTCACAGCGGGGACACTCTTTTTGTGTTTGTGTGTACATGTTTTCTGTACGTGCGCCTGCGATTTGTTTGCATTTGTGTGTGTGCCAATCTCTGCTGCGGATATGGCAAAGGCATGGGAGACATCATGGTTTATTAAAAGGGGTGCGTGATCAGACCGATCACAATAGGATGGAAAAAGTAAAAGTGACTGAAGAACATGTGGGTTATTTGTTCTGATTTAGTCACCACACATCCTGTTCTTCCATTTAAACTGAGCCTGTCTTGTAGCCTTGGTTTAGCTTGCTCTACCTTTGATGCCCTCAGAAAATAGAACTCATCTCTTACTTGCAGCTCCATCCAGTTTTACATTATTTGACATAATTATCGAGAGAGAGAGAGAGAATGTGTGTGTGTTCGTGCAACATATGGACGATGACAAGAGAGCAAATGGGAAGCCAAAATATGGTTGTGTGTCTGGGTTTTGGGGTAATTTGCTGGGGTGGGTGTGAATGTTGGTCAAGATGGGCGGGGGACATGTCAATCATGTGTCTGACAGGGTCTTGTATAGGTTGTCATGTTGCCCAGCAGCCGAGGCAAAGGAACCACGGGCCTGGGGGCCAAGTAGGGGTCACCGTCTGCCCTAAATGGACCCCTCGACAGCATGGGGTGCAGATAGGCGAGGCGTTGCTCCGAGGAGGTCAGCCCAGGGGTGATCCAATTCTCTGTGTTTGGGCGTTGGGAGATTGTGTGCTCACCTCTGTCAACCCCACCACATACAGGTCAGCAAAAATAAGATGGAGAATCACAACAGCAGTGAGAAGGGTTGATGTGAGAGAGAGAAACAGAATAACCTGTGTGTCGGTGTGTGTGTGTGTCGTGTGCGTGTGTGTGTTGGTGGGTGTGCGTGTGGGTGAATGTATGTATAATTCACCAAACAAGGTTGTCTCTCCCATCCTTTTTCCAGTCTGTGAAGGCAATGTACTAGTCACCAGTGTGCCTCTTGGTTCTCAGTTGACCCTTAAAGGCCCCAGTGGGTATACTGAGGGGGTGACTTTGCTCCTGCATCCTAAGAGACTTCAATATTCATTGTTTCCTTTTTATTCTCTCCATATACCTGTTATCTCTCTTTTATTGTCTCTGTGCACTCTTTCGCTATGTACTCTCAGTCTCTCTTTCAACTTTCCTCCTCAGGGAAACTTCTCACCTTGCACCTTACCTCCTATATGCTAAGGATGCTTATGCAGGTCAGTTTTGGTCTATTCCTGTGTGACCCATCCCTATTGAAGTATAATGCAAGTCAATCAAGTGGTAATTCCTTCAGGTTTTGCTTTACCTTCAGTAATGTCAACAAAGTGTGGATGATGGAGGTCAAGATGTCTGCATTTGTGATCAGTTTGTGTTGAATAGCTTGTTGAACATAATATTGTATCTGCTGAATGACAGAGAAGTAGTATGTCCTTAATCCCAGGATATTGTGGACTAGAGCCCAACTGATGCAGGATTTTTAAAGCCAATGCCAATTTTGATATTTGAAGGTTAAAAAAAACAGATATATTGGCTCATATATATTCCTATTTTAACTGAAGCACATAACATAAAAAATGATTCTTTTATATGGATTCCTTACATTTAGTTATAGAGGGGCATGGAAATTGTCTGCATCAGCATTTACTGACATTTGCTTGTCATTAGCCAACTTTGTGGCTAACAAATTTAGCAACAGATAAACTGCAAGCATTTGTTTTATAGCGACTGTCAGTGCTATATGTTGACGGAGGAAATAATAGGGCCATAGGCCACTTACTCAATAGAACTGTGTTACTGACAAATAAATTGAAATCAAGTTTGTCAGCGGGCTATATCCTACACGGCTGACAGGACTGCTTTCAGGTTTATTCAGTTAATAAAAAAGGGGAAGTGAGAGGATATATTTTATTATCACTCAACTATTGTACTACAACTGAAACTGAGAACCATACCATGAAGACACAGATCTGCAAACTCCTGCTCTGTTCTGCTCTGCGACGGTAGGTTGAGCTGTGTTGCATTCTGTGATGTCAAAAGTGTAGTGGAAGTGCTGTCTGGTGGAAGAATAGCAATACTGGTAATAAAATTTAACAAGCACCTATTGTTGGCTTCCCAAAGATAGATCACCTGCAATTAGTTTAAATCGACCAATAAAATTGGCCCACCAGTGTCTCAGTCAGGCTCTGTTATATGGGCAATATGACTATTATTCAGGACTTACGTCAGTTGAATGTGTCATATCATGTCTTGGCTAGAAATGTGGGCTCTAAAGGAGCCTGATCTGTGTGTCTTTGTGTGTGTCTGTGTGTGTGTCTGTGTGTGTGTCTGTGTGTGTCTTTGTGAGACAGAAAAACCACTGGGAACTACCATCTGGTAGTGAAGGCCTGTAGACCGTTAGAGCTGTGCGGCCCTACCCTTGTCAGTGGCAGCTGTGTGTGTGGTGTGGGTGTGTGTGTTTGTCTATTTGTCTGTTGCACATGTACATGTATGTGAACGTGAACGCTTAAAACTGTGTGTTTGTATGTGCTCACATGTGTTCACTAATTACGACTGTCATTTGTGTCGCAGTACGATTAGACCAGCAACGGTCATCATGTGTTGACACATCTAGTTTCTAACCAACTGATCCGTTGCTGTCTCCTGTGGATCTGCAGTAGTGAACCTCTGACTGACTTGTATAGTAATTGCTGTAAATTGTTTAAATAACTAAGTTATTTAAACTAATGATTATATTTTTCAACATGAGCAGACTGAATCTTTTTGAAAAAAGCACCTTTTAGAAATTGTGATAGGATTTGTAGACCAAATGATCAATCAGTCCAGAGAAGCACTGGTTTGTTGCAATCAACTTGAGGACTGACCTTTTCTATGAGGTACTAGTTAATGTGACTGATTATCTTAGTGCAGATGAGATGTGTCACTACCACCTTTTTGTAACTTAAAAAAGTTATGCAATGTTTAAATTGAGAAAAGAAAAAAATGTAATGTTTGGATAGTTAACCTAATGTTTACAGTATATGGGGTCCTTTCATAAAAAAAAAAAATAAAAATTGTCTAGCGGAATTTGAAAGTTACTCGTGACTGGTATCCCGTCACAGAGAACATTCAGTCCAGTTTATTTATAACATCATCATGACCAGGAACACTTTTGAAAGCACTCCCTTTTGGTGCATTTAAGGATGTCTGTGTCTGAGATATAAGCCCTGTGTTTATTTGTTGTCTTGTGGTGATAACTCTAGGACCACTATGCAACAAACTCTCAGTATCAGAGCTTCCATGAGCACACCACCAAGGAAGATTCAAGGATGTTTTCCACTTGAAACACAATTACCAAAATCGTGTATTTTTAATATAAATTAAGCAGACAAAATGTTAAGGTTAATATTAGGTAGGGACATTTTAGTGGGTTAAAACAAGGTTAAAACATTCAGTAGGTTTATGGTTGCTTGGTCAAGCACAAACAGTCTTTTATTTTGAGGTTTACTTCTAACTTTGATCAAGTTGGGAAACTTAATCATTTTTATTGAGGTGGATGTCATGTTCTAATTAAAATAAAATGTACCTGAATTTGAAATTTTTACTCACAAGAGAATTATTGGCATGAGTTGGGAAACGAACCTGGAGCATTGGGTCTGAATTAAATAGTCTATATAAATCTATCCACGGCCCCAGTCACCCCTTATCTTTAACTGCACAATTTCCATATCAGTATACTCACTGTTTCAAGTCAGACATCCTTCACATGAGGAAGAAAAGATGTTGGATTCCAAAGCAAAACAGGAACAAAGAACATAAAGGTTCTCCATGGACTTCATTTTGATCCTTGTCTGACAGTGAGCTTAAAATGTACTTTTACACTGCTAATAAACAATTTAGAAATGTGTATTAATGAAGTGATAATATGAGTTAGTAACAATCATCAAGGCTTTTTTAGCATCCTAAGTCTAGCATTTGTCAACCTTTTTCAAATCCAGCCCAACCAGCTAAGGGTCTCTTCTGCTCTTCTTCCCCTTCATCTCTACTTGTTCATTCTACCCCCTCCTCTGCAACCCCCATCACTCCAATCCCAAGGGCAAGCCAAAGGCTGACAGCTTTGTTTGTGTTCTCCACTAAGTGATTTTTAATCAACTGGTCTGCATGAGTCCTCCCATGGGCCGAAGCAGCAGAGGCTGTGAGAGATTGAGCTGAGGGCTGGTGGTTGGCCGGCTGGTGACAGTGGAAGTGAGGAGAGCTACAGAGCACATCCACAGTAAGTAAGTAAGCCAGCTAATTTTAAAAATGCTGGTCCTGTGAGAAACCAATGTGTTCCCACAAAAGAGTTTACCGGTCAATTTTTTTTAAGATCTCCATCCATGTAAAAAATGTCTCTTTCCGTGATAACATATGCTGTGTTCAAAATCAATATTTCATTGTTCTCATCTACATATTTTTCGGTTTCTCCTCTGCCTACACTGCATGTGGGTGCGCATCTATGCAACATGGTAGACATTCTTTAAATAAAGGTTGAACAGGAATGCGCCTTTTAAGGTTTTTGCTGGGAGCAACTGTGAAATGATAAAAATATTATCTGAGAACAAATTCAATGTTGGTTATCACAAATTTAAAAAAAAAGAAAATGAGAAAGCATAAGGACGAGTTTGACAAGTTAGAAGAAAAAAAAAAAGTAAAAACTAAACTAGATTGACTAATGTTAGCTGAAATCTATCTAT
This sequence comes from Istiophorus platypterus, assembly GCA_016859345.1. NCBI lineage: Eukaryota > Metazoa > Chordata > Actinopteri > Istiophoriformes > Istiophoridae > Istiophorus > Istiophorus platypterus. The sequence goes on along the minus strand of CM029122.1, from coordinate 9,661,808 downwards.
TCTATCTATCTATCTATCTATCTAAAAGTCTATCTAATCTTCTTATCTATCTCTCTATCCTATATCATCTATCTATCTAGCTATCTATCTGTCTATCTATCTATCTATCTATCTATCTATCTATCTATCTATCTATCTATCTATCTATCTATCTATCTAGCTATCTATCTAGCTATCTAGCTATCTATCTATCTAGCTATCTAGCTATCTATCTATAGATAGATAGCTAGATAGCTAGATAGATGTATATATAGATATATATATGTATATATATATATGTATATATACATATATATGTATGTATGTGTGAGTTGTATATATGTATGTATGTATATATGTGTGTATGTGTATATATATGTATGTATGTATATATGTGTGTGTATGTGTATATATATGTCTGTGTATATATGTGTATATATGTATATATGCATGTATGTATATATATGTATATATATGTATGTATGTATATATGTGTGTGTATGTGTATATATATATGTATGTGTGTGTATGTGTATATATATATATATATATATATATATATGTATATATGTATATGTATATGTATGTATATATGTATGTATATATGTATATATGTATATGTATGTATATGTATGTATATATATGTATATATGTATATGTATGTATATGTATATATATACACATATGTATAGATATATATATACATATGTATATATGTATGTGTATATGTATATATACATTTGTATAGATATATATATACACATATATGTATATATGTATGTATGTATATGAGTGTGTTTGTGTGTGTGTATATGTAGATATATAATATATAGATATTATATAATATATAGATTCCCCGTCATTTGATCATTTTGTCAATAATCATGCAAAATGCTGATTTATTAGCTCATTATAAACTGTTGAGTTTCTTTTATAGAGCGCCTAAGTGAAACAGGAACTTCCTGGTAACTCATTAACTCATTAAAATCCCACTGGTCTTTTTATTAACTGCAGTAATAACTAAAGATCCAGCCTCTCTCTGCAATATGTCATGTGGTTCATTTCATAAATCTAGAATAAGGATAGTAGTTTTTTTAAAAGGGTTTAATCTGGTTTATGCTGTATATGTAATAGCCTTTTATGAACATCATTTCCCATCAACAGAAGAGGCAAGTCCATGAGTCGAGGGTTAGCGCAGACATATCTGTAGTAACAGCAGGACTGAGATGACTGTGAGGTTTTTAGACAGCAGATTATAACCAAGGAGTTGATTTTAGACTTTGATTTTAGAAGAGAGCACTGATTGATAGAGTTTTAATGCATCAAACGATAGCAATTTGTGTTGAAGTTAGTTCCTATGCTGCTCCGCTTTTAATTTTTCCATGGGAGATGTTTATTTTTCCTTGTTCACAATTTCAATTCAGTTCAATTTTATTTATATAGCGCCATATCACCAGAGGTTATCTCCAGGCGTAGACCGTACTCTTTACAATGCAATTATAAACAACAAGCAATTGCCATTTAACTTTATTAGAAGCCCAAAGGCTTCAATTTCCGATTGCTAGTGCTATAGTAGATGCAAATTGGTCTTAGAATATAGAAAGTAAAATCTAAGACAACCGTTAAATTTTTTTTTAGACTGATAATAGGGGGTTAAAGAAGCTGGTGGAACAGGAGCTGGTCTGGATGTGACGTTATGTATTCACCTGTCTATGTAGAGCATAGTGATCTCTCTGAAAGAGTAAAAATAAAAAGAATGAATAAAATACAAAAGTTATCTCATCAACAATTTAACAGTTGGAATTTTGCATTAGTAAAACCTTAGCCTCCTCCAGCTACTATTACAGCTAGTTTGATTAGCAGTCATCACAGAAAAACTAAATTCTATCAAATCACAAATTGATAATTGCAAAACAGCAATTATTAATAATTATAAATAATGCTCCAACAAGTGCATTTGAAAAGTAGATAAAAAGATACTTGTTAATACATGTTCAACTATATCTGACAAAATAGTGGCTGTAACATGGTCAGTTAAACTGCTGTAGATCTGTATGCAACATAATGTTAAACTGAAACCAATTGCTGCAGCTTCTGTTCAGGTGTTTAGACAGAAAGTGAAGCATCTGTTACACAAATTTCATTGTTTGCAGTCCTTGTTTATTCACTCCAAACAGGCAATGAAGCTGCTGGACAGACGATAGCTGTCAGACGGCTAGAAAAACAGACACAAACTGCTTGTGTTGGTGTGTCAGCAAATATGTGTTTGGGCCAGACTGATCTCACAGCAAATCAAGAACTCCAGTTTTTTCTCTCATTTCTCTCCAGTTGCTCTCGTCTCGGTACATTTACTAAGACGACTCATAAAGCCCCGGAATATGCAACAAGTTTTTGCTCATGGTTAAACATATTTTTTTAACTCACACAAGCACATTTTGGGAAAATTGCCCTTTGGTTGCTTCCTTTTGCATCTTTGTATTCACCTTATGCAGTCATGCTGCCAATAAAATCCATCTCACCTTTTGAATAAGCACTAAATAGCAATTCATTCATGGTTTCAATAGCTACTTGCTGCCTTGAATTATTGGTCAAATGACAATTTTATGGGTCCAAAAGCATCACAAGAAATCACCATAAACGCAGCTGCCAACAACTGTATTTTGTGATCAGCTATATTAACATCTAAAACTCGTCATTGCAGACAGAGTTAGAAGACATAGGAAGTTCTTGACAAAAAGGTCTTAGAGCTATACAGCCCCCAGTTGTGTCTTGGCAGGCCCAGGATGGGTTTAACAAGTTTGTGAAATGTACTGTAAGATCATGTCAGACATCAAAACTGCTTATACCTGATCTGAATGGCCACACTCGCAGGTAGAGTGAAAAGCTTTCCCCCACACAAAGGTGGTGGGGACTCAATATCGTTTAAAAATAGGGATAAGGACATTTTCTAACAGTTTCTGAAGGAAGTCATTCTTAGTATGGCACTCAGTTGTTCGTATGAAAAGTACTACAAATAGCTGTGTAACAAGTGAAAAAAGAGAAATGAGAGAGAAGTTCAATTCTTGGCTCCTTTCTCACCTCTCAGCACAGCTGGCCAGTTATGGTGTGAAGTGGGTGTGAATGTTGGATCCATCATTTTTGGAAAGTTAGAAAAATGGTCGGACACAGACCCTCCTTATCTGAAACCAGTATGGGGAGAAGGGGTTTCTGAAGCCTTAGTCCTAAGCACTTAGGACGGAGCATAAAGCCTGCTTTACTGTATATCATCCTTTTCAACGAGATCAGTTTCCCCTGTTCATAAGCAGCGTTTTTTTTTTTTTTTTTTTTAAATTTAGTTTCTTATTAAGGATTTAGATAAAGCAGCTGTAGGCTGGTGCCAGCCTGCAACAAACAGGTGGTATATTAGAGGTCAGGTTAGAATTAGTATTTTCAGTGTCCCATTAGTGTTATTTCATCCAGCCAGGATATCAGTGACATTGAATTAGATTCATGTGTTTTGGGTTTTTTTTTTCTCAGTATATCAGTCTTTTCTATGGAGGACAATGAAAAATGAAAGTGCAAGGCTTGAGATAACAACAGATCAGTAAGCTTCTAATGTCATCACTGAGAAATCAATTTTGTTAAGACTGGGCTAGAACATAATATGGGCTTGTCGAATGGTTTTTGTTATACTCTAGGCATATCTTTACAGCATTTATCAGGTATTAGCCGAAAATTTTCATTTACATCTGTTTATGACTATCAATGGTATAAGATTACATCCACCATGATAGATGATTTTATCCTGATTGCTGTCCTCTTGTCACAGTCATGAAAATGTCAGGTTTCATACAGAGATTTCCCTGCCACTCCGCTGACATTTTAAACTGCGTGGAGCAATATAGCATTCAGGGGAATGTTTATTAGTGAACAGTTGAGTTGTCGTCTGGCGGCTGTCAACCTGGAGGCGTTGGAGTCTATGATGCCACTTATTAGGAGATGGGATTAGTCTACAGATTATTTATATTATTATTGATGTGGTAATCCACAGACGGAACGGCGACAGAAAATCTTACTTTCTCAAAACAAACAACCATCGAATGCATCCTCTCTCCATATGGAACAGATGATACATGCTACATAATGCATATGGCTCTGAATCTTGAATGTCTTAAGGAGCCTGATGTGAACCAAAAGGAGAAAACAGAAACTGAAGGATTATAGCAGGCCCTGCAAGCTGGATCGGTTTTACCTGAATTTATTTTGCTCTATGGCTACCACAGTGTCATATAGAGCACTTAAAGTTCAGGTGTATAAATATCACGTTACAAGCCCTGGAGCAGGATAGAGACTACATAAAACAGGACAGGAATGACAACACTTACCATCTCTTAGTAAATGAATCGGTTAGCCCACACACACAGCGGAAGAGAAAGAGGCCACGGGCTGTGGTCTCTATTCAGTGTTTTTACTCTTCTTATTTCATTCGGTCTACTCTGAGCAAGTCAAGGTCTTGAGACTACAGGGAAATGGAGAGAGAGTGGGTCGAGTGTTACAGTGCTGGAACACAAGGGAGCTGCGGTGGGGTGGGGGCGTGTACTTATAAGGGCTATACTTGTGTTTTCCAATTGTTAAACAACCTTTAAGGAGAAAGGCGGCTATAACCAATAGTACCAATTAGGCCTTCAGAGTAAAGGTAGGGTGAAACGAGAAATGATGTAGAGGATGCCTCTTTCCCATCATTTTGCTCTCCTTTGAAATAAGCAAAGCAAGACAAACTTCTGCTTCCTTTTTCATGACGGGATTTGTTCAGTGATTGCATCAGAGACTACCAGCTGATCACATTTGGAAGGAGCCCAGGTAGAAAGGAGATTCAGCTACCTCTGTTGCTCAACTTTAGCACCAACAGACCATGGCATACAGTGGGGATGTAGTGAATGCATTCGGCATCCTATACACTTTCACTCAGCTGTTTGCTGTCGTGAGTGTCTGGTCTCTTTCCCTCTCTCTGCTCTGCAGAAGCAGCTGCGGAGGAGCAGAGATAACTCTTAACTTTGTTTTGACACTTTTGATTAAGGACCATTGAAGGAACACCTGTATGGCGGTAGGGAACAATGCGCCGAGCCCGTAGAGAGATTGATTTTGTGCATTAGAGAAGCAGCCTTTGTCTAAAGCCACAAGGCCCTTTGTTATGCTAACCAGCCGTGGAAGATTTCCAATTCAATTTCACCTGAACGCTGGTCAGCCGCACGCTCCATTGTATGGCGTCCCTCGGGCCCGGCAGCCCCCACCACCACCGCTGCCACTGCTGCCTCTCCCCTGTCGTCTCTCAAACTGCAATTTAGCCACTGAGGAGGGCGCATTTGTGTTTGAGTTGAGGAGTGTGTGTGTGTGTGTGTGTGTGTGTGTGTGTGGTTGTGTGTTGATGTGTGTGTGTGGGTGGTGGCGGTGGCCACGGCGGCGGCGGTTGGGGCTTCAGCCTAGATTGACAGCCGCCTGGATACTCCCGCCACAGTGTTCGCTGCATCCTGTCCTTGTGTGTGCAATGGGCTGCGGAGAGGATCACAGTGAAATGAGATGATATTAATTATCCTAATCCTGATAGCTCTCTCTGGAACTCTGCTTCCACTCAACTGTCTCAGGAGAGGACTTGGATGGTCAGACAGAGAGAATGTCAGAGAAATGAAATGAAAGCTGGGAAATTCAGTAGAGAATACCCTCAACAAAAACACTGCTTTCTGGATAAGGTAGATTTGCTGGTCTGTCTCTCGTTTGCTTTTCTTTTCATGATTTCATGGTTGCTTAATTGTCCTTCTGTTTCTAATATTCCACTCATCTTCTAATTGAGAGTTCTTTTTTTGGCTCAATGAATATCTTAATTATGAAAAACTGTAGGAAGAAATGCTGTATGAAAATAAACAATATCCCATTTTGCTTTAATTGATCATTTTATTACCTCTGCTAAGGGAGTTATGTTTTAACCGTTGTCTGTCTGTTTGCTGGTTTGCTTGTTTATTTGTCAGCAGGATTGACCAAAAAGTACTGAACCAATTTCCACCAAACTTGATGGAGGAATGGGACACAGGCCATTACATTTTGGGGCAGATCTGGATCATTTACTATGAATTTGAATTTTTCTCTGAAGTTTGGTGTATGCTGTTTTTAACATTGACCTCTGTAGATGGTTGCGCTCAACTGAGTGCTAATCTAATTTGTCTTCTTACACCAAAATTGATAACTTGTCAAAGCAAAAAAGTTGGACTAAACAAAAACATCCACACTTTTATCCACATTCCTAAAAGCAGACAGCGTTTGTTTAAATTATTATTTATCTATTGCAATTTTTTTTCTGATAAAACTAAAGGAAGAGCCTTTTTAATTGAATTTCTCTCCAAAAGAGCACATGATAATTGAACCAGAGGGGAAAGGCAGGCTGCATGAATAGGCCTGTATTACATAGAGATTTGTATTAAGATCAAGTCTCTAGAGTGATGAAATAACACAATGCTCAGCTGCAACCATTTACTCTGATACATGCATTAAGAGAACTTCTTAACTTGCTCATTATGCTTGATGATTGTATTATTTTAGGGGTGTCACACTCCAGTGGGCTGGATTTGATAACACGACTCTCAGAGCACCCAGTTATTAATTAGTTTTTTTCTTTTTCTGTCATGAAAAAAGTTGCTTGGTTTTGCTGGGTTAAATGCAACTTAAAATTTCTTTAAAGTCTGTTCGAAGTTGCAGTTAAAGTGAGTGTATACTGTATGTATACATAGCCCCCCCCCCTGGTTTTTGTGTCTGTGCAGTATTTAAGTATATTTTACACAGTGGGGAATCTTGATCTCCTGTGTATATTTTTTTTATAATAGCCATTCATATTTTAGCAATCAAATACAATGTTGTTTGTACAGTTTATTTCACCATGATAAAAATGAATTGATTTGTCATTTATCTGTGTATGCACGGTTGTTTTCGATTCTGATAGTTCTTTGTTCCATAATGCAGCACATCAACACAAATGTGAGAGCAGAAAGGCCTAATCCTGGCCTGAAGTAGAGGTACAGTATATTTAGAGCGCTTTTGATTGTGAAGGTTGTTATTATTGAATTTGAGTGACGATCACGGTCGTTTGATCATGAATCAATGCCTCGCTGTTTCCTTGTGATGTGCTTGAGGGGACACAGAACTGTAGAAATTGTTTTACGGGGCATTTTGTATTTCTTGGTCTCTGAGGGGCTCTTGTCTTTCTTCTTGAGCTTGCCCTGTAGCCTGATGAGACCTCACCCCCCCCCCTTCCGACTTACTCACTCACCCCCTGAAACCACTGCACTAGACAAAGTGAAGTGAGGAGAATAGCTGTTTACCCCTTGTGCCTGAGGTATCAGTGCCAACACAGAGTGGCACACCCCCCACCCCCCTACCCTTCAATAGGCTTGTGAAGTGTGAAGTATATTTTTGTTCTTGTGTTTTTATACCAATTTTAATTCCACAGCTGCATATCTGAGAAGCAGGATTTCCTTGGTTAGCTTCCCAGATTTTCTTTCTCTCCATCTTGCTATTTCCCTCCCTTATATCCTTCCTCACCCACCCCGTCTCCTTCTCCTACCCCTACAATCCCTAACCTCTCTGTGTCTCTCTTCTCTGCAACCCCTCCACAACATCCCCCACCCCCTTCCGTTGCCTGGGGGCTGATTATTTTAGTGGAAATACCGCCATCGTGTATCGCTGCCAGATTCTGCCAGCCCAAGCCTCTGCCACCCCGCCCCTCCCTCCCCACCCCCATACCCACAACCCTCCACTTAGAATAACCAATCTGATGATGTGACAGTTTCTTTCTCCCTGTAGAAAATCTGCCTCTAACCCTTTTTCTCTTCCTCTTGCGTTTTGGATTCCAGCGTTGTTTGACATGTTATAGAAGGTTTGAGCTTCCCACCTCCGCAATCCTTATTCTATCCTAGGGAAGCAGTTGGCATGGGTATCTAATACTTGGCAAAGAGGGCAAGGAAGGAGGTGGTGATGGGGGGGGGGGGGGCTTGATATTTAAAAAAAATCTTTTTAAACACTTATCCTCCTCATTTCCAGAAATGTATTTGCTTTAAACGGTGATTTCAATGTGGCTTCGGCCTTTTCTTATACTTGGATTTGTTATTTTGTGACTTTACACAAAGTTTGAAAGTAAAGATTGTGTCCAGTTCTGTGTCTCAGAGTGCATGCGTGTGTCTCTTTGCTTGTGCGTCAGGTAACTATGCCACTGGTCTCTGGTCCTTAAGTCGATGTCCATCAGTTACCATGGTGCTGGCCATAGGAGAAATCCGATCCAGTTACGAAGCTTTGATGAAAGAGAGCCTCTATTTTTGTAACGCCTAAACAAACCGTATGAGTTGCAACCCTGCTGCACCCGTCGCAGCCTGCAGTGAAGCTGGCCTCAGTTTGTAGACATGTAGCTCATGCTAAAGCACGTCTGAACGCTCACTCAGATGCCAATCACATACTTAACCAGGGAAAATGCACCTTTAAAATTTCACTTTGGCAACCGGTTTGATGGTGGTCATTAACTAATTTTTTGCCATCATCCGTCATCAGCTTCATTGTCATGCAATCATATAGTTAGAATTTGCTAATTATGAATCACTTATGTTGGTTTAAGGTATTTTAGGCACAGGGCAAGCCTAGCAAAGGTTAATCAACGTTCTCTTGTTACATTGTCTCAGTTAATGTATTGCCTAAAAGTCTCTCTCTCTATCTCTCTCTCTATCTCTGTCTGTCTGTTCTTTCTCTCTCTCTCTCCCTCTCTCTTTCTCTCTCTCCCTCTCTCTGTCTGTGTCTTACAATGGCTCAGCCTTGGTGGGATCTGGCCGCCTACAGATAACTGCAGTCTTTGTGCAACCCATTCTAAGCAGATACGTTCGGCACCATTCAGACAGTGTAAGGTTATTTGTTTGTCCATTCTGTTTATTTACATGCATTTCCATCATACGTCCATGAACTCATATGCTTACTTGGACACAGGTCCGCATGGTTTTACCTCGCATGTAATGCTTATAAAAGTGATCCTATTGTGGCTACAAATATAAAACAGTGTTAATTTAATCTCTCTTGATGCAAATGCAATTGAGCCACATATGTGTTGCCTCAAAGTCCATATTAACATGTATGGGAGAGGAGATGGGTGTAGATAACCCCATCTACACTGACTTGTTTATCAATGTGAAGTTCTTCTCAGCATGCAGAGCAGCCCAGCGGCCCCCAGTGTGGGGCTGAGCAGGCAGAGCTGTCATTGTTTAACGCCTCCCCTGATTAGTTTACTCTCGCCTGATTAGAAATTAATTAAAATGATGACACAGATCCCAGCAGAGGAGAAGGAGAAGCAGGAGGGGGTGGAGGAAAATGAGGGCTATGTGTGTGAAAAGAGGGTGAAAAGAGGGTTAGTGGTTTGTTGGTGACATCCATTGGGAAGGGGTGATGTTAAGTCAGGGAGCATTTAGCAGGAGAGTGTGCAGTAGGGAGGGATTTGGTGTGGAGTGTATGGCAGGCATGAGGGGTAAGTGTTTTCGGCCAGAGGGGGGTAGCGTGCAGGGAGTGGTGCTCTGGCGGGGGACAAACATGGCTTAATGAGTGACTCTTGTCGCAATCAGAACATCGTTTCCTCATGCATTCTAATGAGCTGGAAGTTGCAAAGGAGATCGGTTCACGCTCTAATTTATTCAATATATTTTGTGTATTCACCCTGTTTATTTAATAACAGGGACCGCGCACATTAATCAACATCTCAGCCATCATCACATCAGCGCAAATATTCCAAAGTGAGTTTTCTCTCTGTTCTGCCCGGGTCATGTCATGGCTTCTCAGGACAACATCGCTGGCAAAACATTATGCTGCTGCTATCAGCTTCTCGGTTATTGCATCTGTAGACATGGTGAGTGTTGCCGTGCAAGTCAGAACAAAAGCTTTGAGTATTACACTGAAGCCTGATAACATCACAGTTGAGCAAATATCAGTGTTGTAAACATTTGAGTGTGTGGCTCGGGCTTACATGTCATCCATGGATGAGCCTGTAATTCTCTCCGCTAATAATTCTCCCTGGAGTCCCGCCCCTGTTATCCCTCTACAGCCTGTTAGTTGCTTTTCCGTTTCGCTCTCCCCCTCTCATGTTTGCTCTTCCTCCACAATTTTCTCAGTGATGGTTTGGCTGACCAGAGGATGCGCTTTAAAACCACAGGGAGACTGTAAAAGTTTATCCCTCTTAGTAACCAACTTTTTATCCCTAATGTGAACTGCCGCTTCTCCCTCTGACTCAACCTTTTGCTCTCTTGGCTCACGACAACCATTTTGTCCTTTGCAATGCAGTGTCATCTCCTCTTTTCTACCTTGTTGTTTTTTCTTGGCCTCCCCTTATTCATGTCATAATGTAATCAAAGGGTTGAAAAACCTAGCGGATGAGGCCATGGTGTGTGTGTGTGTGTGTGTGTGTGTGTGTGTGTGTGTGTGTGTGTGTGTGTGTGTGTGTGTGTGTGAGAGAGAGAGAGGGGGCTGTGTGGTACGGAAACTAGTGGGTTTCCCATAGCAATGAGGGCCCGTGGTTCTCCTGGAAACGTAATTGGCATGTGTTTCCTGGCAGGTCTTATTGTGGCCTCTCCTAATCACTGTCCCCAGCCCTAACAAGAGCGACCTACAGTATTGCTCCTGCACTGAAGGAGCATGTCTTTTGTTGTTTTATTTCTTTCTCTTTCTTCCTCTTGTCTGTCCTCATCCCCCTCGTCCTAAGAGAGGGACTCGTTGAGACGGCCTGATTACCACAGTCAGATCCAGAAATGTGCGTGTGTGTGCGCCCGCACATGCATGTGTATGTGAATGAGCTCGACGTTCTTCCCCCACTATAAAACCAGTTGGTTTATCAAGACAGACTCCTGCCCAACTGAGCATGTAAACCCTAATTGGGAAATGCTTTAAATAATTTCTAATTAGTACAAGTGTGGTAATAATTGGCTGGGTAATCTGAGGATTAATTAGTGGTGTTGTGTATGTATGTGTGTGAGTGAGCGACTGTGAATGAGTGCATGCATGTGTGCTTGGTGAGCACGTGTGTGGGTCATTGTGTACGTGTGCTTGTGCATGTGTGTCTGTGTGCTCACAAGCACACTCAGTCAGGCCTGGACGGGCAGATGAATAGACCCCAGGTTCTGCAGCTTGCTAATGGAATCCTGCCCACTCAAGGAGGTCTGTGGAGGAGGGAGGCCAAGACAGAAGCACCTTTGTTGGCCAAGTTGTACTGTGGGTGGCCCCCCTGCCTGCAGACCCTCATTTGTATCACGGTGGGCATCCACCCCCTCTCTTATGACCCCCACCTTATTTAACAGCTAACCTCGCCTCCACCTCCCCTTCACCTCGCCCAGCCGTCCCAGCTCTAACCCCCCCCCACCCCCCCACCTCCATCATGCACACTGCTCTCATCTTCTTTCTTTGGCTAAATGACACGTTTTATTTTCTTTGACCCAATATGCTCCCAAGCCCGGCTGCTGCTCCCCCTCTCTCCGTTTTTACCTAGATGTATTCTTCTGCCACTTTCTCCTCTCCAGTCATAGCCACCCTGTTCCACCCTCCTCCACATTTCCCTCTTCCCATCTTCCTGTGGAGAAGAGGGCGAGCTAGCACTGGGCTCTTGAGTTGTGTGCTTCCACCTGGTCTACCCTCTAATTACTGCATCCTTTATTCTGAAAAAAAAGGAATGGAGAAAAAAGGAGGAAGTGTGGAGAAAAAGAGTACAACCACTTGTTACTCCAAGCATTGGTTTTATAACACTCCCAACTGAACTGGCATCATTGAGCAACAAGAACATAAGCTTTTATGGATTCATTGGATTAAGAATTTATATTTGAAGTAAATTTCAAGCTCTGTGTCAGAAGGATCTCTTTGCCATCCTTATTTCGACCCTATATTATATTAAGTCTCCATGCACAATCTATTGAAAGTTTTTTCCATTCAGCTTTATCTCAGCACTCACATTGTAAATCATTTTCCCTCCCACTCTGTCACCTCCAGCCTCCCTTCTCTCACTGTCTTGCCTTGTGACAGATGGCTGTCAAGGCCGTCCAAATGGGAAGCAATAAGCAAGTAAACAAACAAGCCGGGATCAATATCCCAGGAGACTAATTGAACAATGACACAAACAATTTTGCTGAAGCCCTCTCTTAGTCATTTGTTGTTCTGTACAGCTCTCGCCAAGCTAGACAAAAGTGCGGCTGGCAGGCAAGAACAGTTTTTACAAATACGTGTTAGCAGCTATAAGCCAGTGTTTATTTCTAAGTAATGTTCCAATTCATGATGCTAATTCATACATAAGTAATAGTCAATAAACAACACAAAATGAGGAATATATTGACATAAGAAATAGGTTTAATTTGTTTTTTTTTCTCATCTTTCTGTTAATGTTTTTTTTTCTTTTCTTTTCAGGGGTGTGATTTGATTTATATTGTTGTGTATTGTGTATAAGATTTGGGTCAGACAGGTTAAAATGATAATTTTTGATTTAAAAACTCGGCCTCTATGGAATTAGTTACTGCTAGAATGAAAAGTCAGATAAAAAAGTGGAAATATGTGTACTGCTCATTGTTTTGAGAAACACTCTTTCAGAATTACTGTTTTTTAAAGTTATCTCCATCCTTTCTAAAACTTAGCATCTACTAATAGGTTTATATAATATACCTTACTGTGCTTTAACATGATTCTTTGACTGATGACACACTCAGATTTAGCTAACGGTGCTTAAAAGTGCTTATCACTTCCTTGCTAATCTGGTTTGTTAGATACATTTACAAAGGTTTAAGATTTAATTTGGCCGAACCTCCCTCCGTCACTAGCCTGGCTAAGGCACATATAGTGAGGATGTTGGTTTAGCAGTGGTTTTAAAACTGTCCCCCTTTTTTTCAGAGGTGCATACTCAATCCATGAGGCTAGTTCAGGTGCCTGGCCCCTTTTCTGACATTTACTGGGCTGGTACAAGGACGTACCCTTTCCCTTCCCCTCCTCTTCCTCCCATTCCTCCCAGTTAATCAGACTGGTGTGAAAAGGAGGCTGATAAGCCCATTGTCTGGCTGACAATGTCTTGGTGATAGGCCCGCAGTGGCCAACTGGATGGTGCTCTGTCCCCTCTCCTTGCACCAACCCATCCCATATGAACCCCTCTGTCCTCACCCCTACCTTCTCCTCACCCCTTTATAAACCCTTCTTCACCCTTTTCTCAAACTCTCTCAGCCCATCTTCGCCTTTGCCATCTCTAAACCTTGCCCCCCCCCCGCCAAAGCCCTATGCTATCCCTCCCTGATCCCTCTCCGCTTTCCCCTTTGGCTCACCCTGCTCTTCCCTCTTCTCCATTGAGCAGTGCAGAGCCACCAGAGGGAACTCATTAGTGCACTGCACCCAGGTTAATTGGCTAGCTCAAAGAAAAGGACTGAGAAAGAAGAAATGAATTAGAAGAACACCCACTCTGTCCAGGGAGAAAAGGGAATCGACCTGTGTGTTTCTCACGCTGGCAGCTCCTCTAAACAGTGATGCAGCTGCTGTCAGGCCAGATGTGATCCTCTCCCACTGATTAGTGCTGCAGTCCCTCTAACTCAGCATGCAGAGGGGGCAAGGCCTTGGCCCTTTTGTTGGATTTATCTAGCATGGAACTATGTAACAAATCTGTAAGGCGCCCCATGTGACAGGTTCATATTTCTCTAAGAAAAGGAAAGCGATAACATCAAGCTGAATTGAAAGTGTTATCCACTGGCTATCTGGATGAGTCTATGCAGAGATGGTGGCTGTGGATTTGTATGCATCCATGCTTCCATATGTCCATAAGAGACTCACCAGAGTGTGCTTCACTGCCCTGGAGGGCAAGGCGCAGCCCGCTATATCCTGAGAAACAGAGGGAAATGACTCTTGAGGGAGTGTCTTGTACGAGTGGTGCTTATGACAATACCAGGAGTGTGTGAGTGGAGTCTGGAGTGCTGTCCATTCTTTAATTAGCCACACTGCTTCCTGTCACCTCGGACAACCCACAAATGGCGGCCGGAAAGTAACTGGCCTCACAATGTCAAAACAATAACAAAAAATCAGGATTAGGCTATGTTAATTCTGGTGCATGTTTGGGCTGGGAAGAATGATATAAATCATTATCATCAGTGTCAACCTCATACTACTGAGGATATTTTTCCAGTATTGATATGTATTATTATATAACAAATATGCAAAATCATGTATCGTGTAATTGTGTTCCTCTGTAATGTATCACAAATTCATCATCCTTAAATATCTCATACTGGTGTAGTAAAGCTCTCTAGGAATAATTCATTTGGACAGGAGAAATTAGTTCATCACATCATCCTGCCAAGAGTCAATAAAATAAAAATGATAAAAGTAAAGGGAAAATTTCAACAATATATAGAACAAAGTGCTAAGGATGTCAAGAAAGCATCGTCTGGATCTGCTGGATCTGATGATTTCACTCAAACCCTGACAATATTGACCAGTGCTACAAACCATCTGCCAGCATTAAAAACATTCTAAAAAATAGTCTTTCTAGCCATTTCTGGCGTATTTGTTCAGTGTTTGCGTATTCAATGTCTTGCTCAAAGACCCTATTAGTTGTATATAGCAGAAGCAAGAGATTGAGCCACCAACCTTAAAATTAATGGGCAACTGTTCTCTATCACCTGAGCTACGCCCACTGATACGAATTACACACTCGATAGAGGTCCCTTGAGGTTCGAAATTATATAGGAATTAAGTGTAAAGAGCGGGGTTATGGGTCGTCAAAGCAGTGGCGGATGACACAGGAGGTGTGAGCAAACAGTAAATAACACACCTCCCTTATTCCCTTTCTTTTTCTCTGTCTCTCCTTCTCATTTTCCTCTCTTTCTCTCCGGTGAGATGATAACAGGATCAGTGGTTCACTGGGCTTCAGCCAGCACAAGGATCATATTCATATGAGAGGGGTTGAGACTCTCTCCAGATTGGCTGCTGCACCTAAAAGAGTGGGGGGGATTAGGAGTAGGGATAGCAACAGCGTTAGTCACAAGCTCATCTTTTGCCGTCTTCACTTCTCCTCTGGCTCCGCCTCAGTTTGTTGGACATCACTCCTTGTAACCCCACCGCCACCACCAATACACACACACACACACGCATGAACACACAAAGCTCCCCCCTTGTCTTTTCAGCTGGGAGAGAGAAAGCAAAAAGCAAGACGGGGGGTGGGGGGGGGGGGGTCTGCATAGATTCGCTTCCATTGTGTGTCAATCATAGTGTGTGTGTGTGTGTGTGTGTGTGTGTGTGTGTGTGTGTGTGTGTGTGCGTGCATGTGTGTGTGTTGGGTATGTGAGAGAGAGGGAGGCTGTGCCTCTCCAGTGATTAGCTCTGTCAATGCTGGGCTCTTGCTGCTTACAGAATAATACAGTAAGGCCTTGAGGAGCAGGAGGGAGAGGAGAGGAAGGTGGTCTGCCTGTGGGCCTGTCAGTTCAGCGGTCAATGGTTTGTGTTATAGTGTGTGTGAGAGAGAGGCACTCACGCACACACAGACTGTGTTTACTCATCTGTCTTGTGAACTGTCTGTTTGTCTGGGAGTGTATATTTTTGGAAGTGAATTCAAGCTGAGTTGTTTGGTTTTGTTAGCCGGCGCATGAAATAAGGGGTGGATGTCTAAGAGTCAAAGCAAAAGGTCTGAGCACATAAAAAGAAAATATAACAATTAGTACAGTCAGATCACACACAGACAAGCACGCACACACATACACACACACACACACACACACACACACACCACACACACACTTGGTTTTCCTTCATCTGCTGGTCAGTTAGCTGCATGCAACCTTCTCTCTGTTTATTCTGTAGTCTGTCTGTCTGTGTGTGTGTGTCTCTCTCTCTCTCTCTCTCTCTCTCTCACACACGCACACACACTCACACACACATCTTTTTGCTCATGTCATAAGTGGGTGTGCAGAGTATCGCCTTGAGCTGCAGATGAACATGAAATAAACACAAACTAGGGTAGTGACAGTTTTAAATCGGCTTTAGATCACTATGAAAGGTAAAGGATTAGGATGCTTTTTTCAGTCCTGAGGAGATAGGACACAGTCTTGGAGGAGTGCCCACTCCTCTCAGCCCACTGTGGGCCGGGTGTCTATCTTCTAATCTTCTAAAGCACTCTTACATCATTTGCATGTAGTATGGCCTACATAGTTAGCATATTCCCGTCTATATAGGCTATGATAAAAGCAGATATTTTACACAGCGATGGAAGAATAATTTCCTTGTGTGATGTAGTCATCAATTTCACCCTGTTTTTGTTTTATTTCTACATCAATATCTAGATTACAAATTGTCCACTGGAGGCTGTTTTAAATTTTGTAGGCTAATGCAACTTCTGTTCCCAACACAATTCCACAGTTAAGTTTTTTGTTTTCTTTGAAGAGGGTCGGCCTTTCACATTTGATATAATATGGGCAGTTTAATGTTTTGCCCTCTGATCATTAAAATCCTTTAAATATGTATATGTGTATGATTTATTTATTATTTCACAAATAACCTCACTGCAGTCTTTTTCTTTTTCTTTTTTTTTACACTTTTCTGAACTTGATTTAACTCTCAGTATTTCCACTCTGAGGACCATTAAAGGCATTTATTGAAACACTATTTTCAGGTGTTGATTGAATCAAAATAACATTTTTATTTTAATTTCAAACCGGCTTTTCACACAGAAAGAGGGGAAACAGTAATAAAACTTTTAGTGACTGCTTTCGTAATAAAACAGGCTGTTTCATTTAATCCATGTTTAGTCGATATGTTTTGCCATCTACTCGCTCTCTAATTATGACGATTTAAGCTACCGTGCAGGCCGTACTCTCCTCTTTTGATTACTGTGGGATTTGTCAGCTTTTTTCCTACCAAATCAGGCATGAAACCGTCCCGGGAAGACATTTTTCTTCTTCTTCTTCCTTTTTTTGTTTTTTTTTGTTTTGTTTTGTCCTTATAATGCTTTCTCTCACTTTCCCTTTCGAGTGCACGGAGGGAACTCGCAACAAAATCAAATTAAATTTTCTATTGAAGATGTTGCTCTTGTTATTCAGATGCTGGTTTAGGGTCTTTTGTGTAAATCTAATTATTCTCCACTATCAGGAGGGTCCACGGGGTAATTAGTCACTTCTCACCGAAGTCCTCCCTGCATCCTCAGATTTTTATCACCATAACTCTGACATTTTAAAAGAGACATTTTCGTCTCTTTTAAGATAGCCTGGGATGTGTTTTTTATATAATTCCTTCGCGCTCGCTTGATTTTTTTTTTATTAAGCAATTTGGTGATACAGTATAAGCGTAAATAGCCACTGTTTCCCGAAAATTCACCTGCCTGTCAATTGTGTCGTGTTGAAGGAGAAAGAAAGAAAAATACTGAGGACGTTGCTGTGTGCGTGGGGATCCGTTGTTTTTTTTCTTTTCTTCTTTTTTGGGTTTTTTTTTTTTTTGCAGACAGGCAGGATTGATTCGCCTTCCCAGTCAGAGCAATAATACGGCGCAGAGTTGGTGGGTGAGGATGGAGCGAGCGAAGGGGGAACTCCGCTCCGAGAGGAGCAGATGAATAGGTGCTTTAAGGTCCGGCCGCGGCGAGAGGTCCGGGGCCGGACGGAGGACAATTCAGCGCCTGCGTGACTCTCAGTGGATTGCAACACTTCCACTTGGGGTTAAATTGGTCAGTTTGAGTGGCTGTCTCCACAGTCTCCCTTAAAGGAGGAAACGCGCTAAGTGAACGTAGATTATTTTTATTAGACCGAATCGCACCCACCCCCCCCAAAAAAAAGCATCCTTGAATATCATAATACTGAAACAAATGGGTAAAGATCAAGATCATTAAGAGTATTAAAGGAATTTAGAGGGGCTTTGGTTTGAACAGACCTAATACAGTGCTCCCCATTATCTTTCCCCATTATCCCAGTTCCTCAGTTTCAAAAAATAGCCCGTAAAACATTCATATTTGCTTCATTCCCAAAACGCATGACGTGATTTTTTTTTCTTCTTTTTTTGTCCGTAAGCATTTATTTTATTTTTGGTCTGTGTGTGTTTATAAGCATTTTTATCTCAATTAAAGGCTGGGGACTCGGGACTAAAACTGGCTCTTTGTAGTTTGATTAGACTTGGTCACCCCCCTGGTTCTAATTTAAAATAACTTTTTTTTTTTTTTTTTACATCACAAATTGTTTAATACCATCTGATGCATTGGTTCCTGTGGCACCAATCACCTCTATGGTAGCATTGGCTTCTATATATTTATTTTTTTCAAGGCCAAGTATAACTTTTATTTTTTACTTAAATGTTTTACAGCAATATCATAGTGCTGACTTCATAGGCTGCTGCAAAACATCTGCTCCAATCCATAATGCTCATTTCTGCCACCTGTAGGCTGTGACCTTTAGGCAAGAGGGCAAATTATGCCTTATAAAATGCCTGAAATATTTGTGTGCATCAAATCAAATATTCAGCTGAATAGCAAGGGCCTTGAAGTGCGTGCTGACTTTAAGGAAGCAGCTAAAATATGACTCTGGTCAAAATAACACTAATAATTTTTAGAAATCACAGACGGTGAGGCAGTGGAAACGGGGGAGACAGGACAGGCAGACGCCGGCAGTCAGATCAGCAGATCATGGCTGAGACTGACAGCTGGAACAGTGATGAGTTACCAGTAATTAAGATGGGACGATAACAAACGCAACATAAGTGTGTGTCTGTGATTTTGACTTTGGCATGTCTAAATGTGTGCCCGCAAATATCAATTTATTTGTGTCTCACACACACTACCTGGCAAGTGTTGATAGTATGTGATTTTTGGTGGTTTTAGAAAAAGAAAGAAAGAGAGAGTGGTGGTGCTGGGGGAGAGAAGGAGGGTGTTTTCTAATCAGAGTCACTGTCGTTTTGTTGTCACCTGCTTCCAGACAGACAAAGTGGCATTTCCTGACTGTTCCCATCCCCGTCTGAGTTATCTGACACCCAAAAATACGGCTACGGGGAAGCAGGGAGGCGAGGCACCACAGCCTTATCCCGGTAAGGAGATGGCTTCTTATCAGATCAGGCTAGGAAGTTTATTTTATGGAGTAAATCTGGATAGAGGGGATAAAGAAATGACACATCCCTTGCGGACACAAAGGGAGAAGGAGATTAGTCCTCCAGCAGCATATATGGCTTTAGTTCAACCTGACAGGCAGCGGATTGAAAGGTCATGAAATAATAATCCCCCTATTCTTCTGCTCTAATCCTACGAGGGTGTGTTTCACTATGGGAACGTATAGGCTGAGAATATGTGCTGCAGGGAGGATGTTCATTTTGTGTTGTCACTGTATTTAGATAGGCATCCAACACTGATTTAAATTAATTAGACTAATTATGATTGAAGAGGGTTTTTTTATGATGAATGTCAGTGCCAGCATGTCTGTCTCTGATGTTAGGGTTTTAGGCTTTTTTCTATTTTTGTAATTCATGTTTGTACATATGCTGGAGGTTATTTTCTGTGTGCCTGGCTTTTTTATCAGACAGGTTTGAGGTTAAAGGGACATTTCAAAAATCTTCCAATCAGCAGGAGCCTTTTCCTCCAGCACCTCTCTCGCACATTAAGCATTAGGGTTGTTGTAAACACACACTTTAGCCCACTGTATGTTGTAATGTACGTATGTGTGTGTGAGTTTGTATGTGTGTCCATGCATGCATGCACATGAGAAGGAGGGAGGGATTATGCCTTTTAGGGGAGTGTGATCTAGCCCTTGGATTTGTGTGTGTGTGTGTGTGTGTGTGTGTGTGTGTGGGCATCTGTATGTGTTTGGAATAGGGGCGGGGGTGGAGGTGAGGTGAAAGGAGGGGTAGAGTCTGCCCAATAGCCTGATAATCAAGCATTGAAAATGAGAGAGAGAAATTCAATGCAAACTAATGTGTTCCACACAATTACTCGATTAATAATTCTTATTCCATTACAGTGCCATGGAGACTCGGAGAAAGAAAGAGACAGTGGGAGAGAGAGATTTTTGGAGACGGGAGTGGGAGGCGGGAGGGGAGAGAGAGAGAGAGAGAGAGAGAGAGAGAGAGAGAGAGAGAGAGAGAGCACATCAGGCTAAAAGATCTGCAGTGGCTGTATATTTCCCAATGCCTAGTTAAGGCTGCAAGGCAGGGGTCAGGAAACTTAATTATAGCGTAAGTGGATAGAAACTGCAGAATGATAAAGAGAAACATGCAGACCGATTGGAATGGCAAGGACAGGTTTAATACTATCTTCTCCTGTCTGCTTCCCTCCCACAATACAGGCCAGACCTGCAATCACACAAGGAAACAGCCCATACACTCCGCCTGACAATAACACTAATGCATATCAAAATTACATACTCCACAACTGCAAGGCATTTTGCATGGCCACTATTACTTTCCAATTTTCTGAGTTCAAGAAAATACATATCCCATATAATGGTAATATCAGAGGAACTTATTTCCATGCTGTGTCTGTCAGAGCTTCAGATAAGCATTCACCTGTGGTCGAACGAGAGTTATTATAAACCATATCTACCATGATGGACCAGCTGAATAAATAATCTGTGTTTTTTTTTTATTTTTAGATCCACCATTAATTCTTCATTCAATCTTTATTTATTTCCCTTAATATCTGAAAGTGTGGATTTTTTTAGGAAGCCACATGTGTGTCTCGTAATTCCAGTTCTTGATTTGGATTTCAAATCTGTGGGGCTCAATGGGCGGCCCAATACACACCGTCCACTGTGTGAGCTTTGCAATCTATTTGCACTGTATAAGATTTGCATATCTGCTGCTCATGAAGCAAGGCTTTAATTTCCTCCTGCTGGAGATAAACATCACCTTGTTGGAGCAGATGGGCGAAGGGAGGATGGGGTCAATGAAGAAGGGGGAGGACAATGGCATTGGTTCAGACACTGAATGGCCAGAAGTAATAAAATTGCGCAATTTCCATACATAAGTTTTTTTTTGGGGGGGGGGTAAATTGGAATAAAATGTGATATAAAGAGATGATGCAAATTCTGTAAGGTGAAGACAGATTGGATGGTGAGGTGGGAGATATATTCACTTTGTTAAATGTCTGCACAGAGAACCTGAATTTGTGACAGTACATTTGTAAATTATCCTTGGTTGTTATGGTGATTTAAAGTGCGAAAAATCAGTACTTTTCAACTTTTTGATTAAAACTCCTAACCTGATTTTGATCTTTAATGTTAAGAGACTATATTTCAAGGTAGTTGAGTTTATACCATCATCACCAAGACTCCAAGTGTGTGTGTGTGTGTGTGTATGTGTGTGTGTGTGTGTGTGTGTGTGTGTGTGTGTGTGTGTGTGTGTGTGTGTGTGTATATATATGTATATATGTGTGTATATATATATATATATTTCTTGCTTTTTTTGACATATTGCATTGATCACATAAGACGATAGATGCCATATAATGTGAATAAAGAGTGTCAACTAATTATCTTTCTTGTGACGTATTACCACAATAGATTTTTTAATTAGCTTCAGATAGATCGAATTTAATCGCTGTCTGAGCTGGAATGCATTAGATATGTAAGGAGGTAAATTGGACGTTAGGTTTGACAAAGTGAACTTTTCTAAATTTTCACTATAACTTATAGGATGTGCTTTGTGGGAGCTCACAGATTGTTGAACGCCATTTGTATTAGAGGGGGGAGACAGGGATAGCAAGAATAGTTTCTGAATAATGAGCAGCTCATGCGGGAGTTATGTAAACCTCTTGTTATTTGGATGTAGAAACCTTGTAATTAAAGTACTTCTACAGGGGATGGTTCCGCTCTCTGCCTTGAGGAGAGCTGGGTGAGGCTCGAGGTTACAGAAGGTTAGAGGGGGTGGATGAGGTGGAGAGAGGAACACTCTATAGTCTTTTATTAACTCACATTATCTTATATTTATTTATTTATCAAAGACACCTATGCAAATCAGGATCCCAAGTCATGGATCCTGCTAATGACACAGACAAGAGTAATTAATTAAAATTCAGACGCACATACGGTATACACACAAGCGTACACATTATACAAGGGCAAACCCTCATGTAACAAGTTCATCTAATTTTCAAAGCTGCCACACAGTCGGATAAGGCGAGAAGAGAGAGGAAAAGGCAAGAAATCTGCATCACAGTGTTAATTTAATCAGACTTCAGTAATACCTCTTCTTCTCCTCCCTCTCCAGGCAGCTCGCGATTTCTCTGCTAGCTTGAGGAGAAGATGAAGGGAGCTTTCAGCCTCTTAGAAGATGAGGGTTAAAGAAGGGAGAGATTAAGGAAGTGAGAGAGTGGCTGAAAAGAGGGCTGGGGATTATGTCATCTACAATTGATGTGCTCTCTTAATGTACCTTTAAACATGTGCCACTGGGGCCTGCTTTATAATGTCTATTCACTTATAGAAGGGGTGGGTTAAAGTATTAACCCAGAAATACTTTGCAACATATGTGTGGCTCATGTATTGAGAGTAGTTATCAGGGTTTATGTCACTTTGATATGTATACAGCATGTGGAAAGATCGTCTTTATCAAAGGCAGTCCATTTCTGTTCAGCTTCTCATACACTGCCATGCATTGTACTGATCTCCCTATCAAAAAAGAGATCCTTTATCGAATGATCATAGGGACAAAATGTGTCTTTATTCCGCGTCTTTGGCTCCAATGAAAATGTTCCTGCAATCTGGTCCAACTTGGACTATGAGCAAAGGATTTATTAAATTGACTGAATTCTCCTCTAACCGCTGAATGAATTGTCTCTCAAATTGCTGCTTGTTTCAACAAAATGACAGCGGAGAGAGTGTGAGGAAGATCTGCAGATCTTATCCATAAGAATGTTATGGGGTTAAGTGTACTTGAAGGTGTGTGTGTGTGTGTGTGTGTGTGTGTGTGTGTGTGTGTGTGTGTGTGTGTGTGTGTGTGTGTGTGTGTGTGTGTGTGTGCACGCGCGCACACACTTTTCTCACTGTCTGAGCATCTGTAGTGTGCAACCATTCGATTAAATCCAGCTATCACTAACAGGATTAGCTGAGTGGACAGCAGAAGTCTATCATTGCTTATTGATTTCCTCTGATTCCCATCAGCCCATCAGGGCAGGACATTTTCTGAGTGGCCCCAGTGGGAATCACTTGCTGCAGGCCAGGGTTAACGCATTGTGGCTAATGTTTCTGAGACGCATCAAAGCAGGCACCCATCTTTCTGTGTCAGGAAAAGTCAAATAAGTCAAAGCTATCAGGGGCAACAGATGCTCCCGTCTCTCCTTCCCGTGTGAAAAATACAGTCTGATTCCATCTCAAGTGAAACGCTTGGGGATCAATCTAATCAATGAATCAGTAGTGTTGAGCAACAGCAAGATAAACTGCAGAGGTTGGACCTTCTCTTCTCTCTCAGTCAATTTTTTGTCTTATTAAACAACAAACTCATTGGCATTTGGTCTTACCTCTTTCCCAAATTCCCGCTGCTTACATTTCACAGTTTATGTGACCAAATGTTTAGTTGCATTTATACTTGACAGAAAGGTTTAAAAGGAGTCCAAGAATGTAGGTTTTGATATGTAATTCACCACATGATATCACCACTGCATCACTAAACAGGTGTATCACACATGATCAGGCCAGATTGTGATTTAATAATGTTTTTATATTCTCCCATTTAACTTGTGATACCAGCAACATTGGGAAGGTCCTCAGCCTGTTCCCATATTTACATTATTTCATTCATTGCGATAGAGAGTTTTCATAGATAATGGTGGTCGTGTTGATGATGACGTGACAGAGGTCATAAAGCAGGAGCTTTACAGTGGAAAGGACGTAACCAGATGTGTGTTACTGAAAAGTAGAAAAGAAATTGGTGTTTTTAAAAACATGTTTCATGTTCTGTTCACTCAATTCTACAGCGTCAGCCCATGCTGACTAAGAACTAACTAGTTATTTGTAGACCACGTGTAGAAAAATCACCTGTATTATTATTATTATTATTATTATTATTAT
Organism: Istiophorus platypterus; assembly: GCA_016859345.1. Lineage (NCBI taxonomy): Eukaryota > Metazoa > Chordata > Actinopteri > Istiophoriformes > Istiophoridae > Istiophorus > Istiophorus platypterus. Next base: position 9,637,815 of record CM029122.1, on the reverse strand, counting down.
AATTATTATTATAATATGCCACCAAAAATCTATGTGATTATGTGTACAGCAGATAAAAAAAATTAAATCCTCTTTAATGTTATCCACAATAGAGAAATGTTATCTTCAAACTACATAGGCTAACTGAGTCAAACGTAAGTGGTGACAAGGTTGCATTGACTGGGCCATTTGTCCAAAAGATTTCGTACACAAAATTGAAGCTCATTTGTTAATTGCAATCACTTTTCTCTGTCACAAATGACTGCACCATTGTTTTCCTCTTTAAAGAATAAAACATGAAGAGGTGATGGAGCACAGAGTTTACTCTCGGTGGTTCAGGTGTCAAAGGCTAAAAGATATCCAGGAAAATTTGTGAAATTAATAATAGCGTTTGTGAAAGGCTGAAAAAGACATGTATGAGGAGGTTTAAAAGTGTACCTCTGGATGCAGCTGCGACAGGACGAGAAATTGGTCCAATTAAAAGTAATAATTGCATTGCTAATTTCTTCCATTAATTTCTCAGAGTGTAAGAAAGAATGAGAGCATAATAGGTGAAATGTTTTAACCCTTCATTGCCTTAATTCCTTCATTCACCTCCTCCTTACAAATGTCTGTATGCTCTCCTCATCTTCTAATGGCTCATCTTAGCTCTCCACCCCATATGCACTTACGAATGATTTCTCTTCATCCTAAATAATTTCTTTGTTCTTTGCTTTATTCTGTACCTTTTTCTCTGAGGATTCCCAATGATTTTTCTCATACTGGTAGTTTTTAAGATAAATGATAATTGCTAAATGGGTGATGTTTTATTTAGATTATGATTTCACAGGTTTATTGTTCACCTTCATGACAAAATAACAACATAATACTCAGAATTGAAAGGAATGAAAGGAATTGAAAGGAATTAAGAACTATGATGGTATTGCAGCTACTGTTCATAATTTTCCAACTTTTAAAAAAAGGATAAAATCACTTTTGACATAGTTGTGGAGATGATGTCGAAGTTTCAGGCATTCAGGTGGGCACATCCAAAGGCAGCAGTTGACTGGCATTTGAGGACCAGTGTTGCTATGGGGACGTGCTATCAACTACCATGATGTGCTTATGACTGCAGCAGATGGTGGCCCTGTAGCCTTCGTACGCTAAATACAATACTCACTTTTTTCTACAAGCCCACATAGCTTTGGTTATGCATCATTAATGATATCAAACATCTGTCCCTTCATAACATGTAACATTTGGGTTGATCCACTGACTGCAGTCCACTTGGAAAGTGTAAACCGACCTTCAAACCCACTTCACACCATGATTTGCCAGCTGCTTTGAGGTGTGAGAGGAGCCAAGAAATCAACTTCCCTTTACCGCCCTCTTTTTACATTTGCTACAAAACTATTTGTAGCACTTTTCATGTGAACAACTGAGTGCCACACGAAGAACATGTTTCCAGAGATAAAATCTAAAAACGTGCAGTTTTATCCCGATATTTAAACAATACTGTGCCTCCCCTCTCTCTCTCTGACATTCAGCTTTTCACTGTCTTCGATTTTGCCCGTTCGGATCCGGTATAAACAGTTTTGATATCTGACATTGTCAGGCAGCTCGTCTTACCAACTAATTGTGACAGAGCATCCACAGGTACCAACAGTGGGTCTACACATGAAGTGATTCACCCGCATTTTTAATTCATCCATCTCATGCATGTTTGAGTGAGCAGATACACTTCTATTTTAATCAATCTTGCTGTCTACACAGGGTGGGAACTATTCACATTTCATTTGTGTTATACACATAAATGTGACCCAAAGTGTATTTTTACATTTCAAGTTTATTTTCTTCTGGTGTACATGCATAACTACTGTGACTATAATTATACCCTGAGTATGCGGTTGACATAGTCATTCTGTGCCTGAACACATCATGTGTAGAAGCTCACATAGGACTGTAGCTGCTGCTGCTCCGATAACATGCTTGTTTTGCTATGCAGACAGTGTAGACACTTTGTAAGTGGCAGCTGACAATGTCAGCCCCATTCTGGTTAACAGCCTATCTTGCCAATGGAATTAAAGTGACGAACTTAAACAAACCTTTTTTACAAATCAAATCAGGAGAACGGCTAGAGAATGCTCATGCAGGAGGCACTATCATGCAATTAAAATAAAAAAACTAGAATTTCTTCTTTTTGTTTATACAATCTTGACTAAGACTTGACTATGCCAAAGGATACATAGTAATTTTCTTGCAAAAAAATACATTTTAATTTCAGTTTGACTAAAGTTGGAGTTAAACATTCATTTCACTGGTGGACTGATTGTTGAACTCTTGTCTCTGCAACCTGATGTCACAGGTTTGAGGAACACCAAAGCACTTTTTTACTCATTAATCATATCATTCTCTTTTTGCCTGGACATTAGTGTTGCAGGGTCAGGGAGGAGGATTTCCCCAACAATACTGTCTTGTCAGACTTGATTATATTCCCGACATGTGTCAAAAAATATTCTGGGAACAAATGAATCTTCTTCTCGGCTTTAGCCAACAAGGTGGTTAGCAACGTAATTTGTTCCCGTCTAGCTCAAAGTGTGTAGAGTAGGCAGTCCATTGAATTCCCATCCGTCATGGTTAGTTACACGCTTGTCAGCTGCTCTCCCACTGCCCAGCAGTCTAGCCATCACCCCTGACCTGGAAGCATTATATCTAAATCACATTACATGGCCCTGTGTTCTTTATTTCCCTTTTGAAGTCACCAGAGTGAGACATCTGTCCAGCCCTGTTTGAGTTTACTTCCCACTCAGCCAACACATCTTAATTAGCTGATCTGATTTTCCGTGTTAGTGTGTGTGTGCGTGCGCCTTTTGTGTGTGTTTGGGTGTATCTGTGTTTGTGTGCGTTTCGGTGGGGAGCATCTATGTTTGTGTCGACAGATAGGGGTTTGTTTGTGGGCTGCGGCGATTGACAGGCTGATGGGAAGATGATATGCTGAGAACGACAACCAAAAGGACCTGGAATTCATTCATTGTGACGATAATTAATCTGAAAGAAAATCTTTGTGTTTGTTCATTAGCTATTGAGGCTGGATGAGACGGCCTTCCTGGTGCTGTCAGCCACAGATGTCCCTCACTGAAGGATTCTGCGCCACCTGAGTCCCTCTTGGCTAATAAGGTTGTAATTAGCATAGCAGTAAGAGGTGCACAGCCCTGAGATGAGCCTCTCCATTTAAAAAAAAAAAGCAAAAATTTTCTACTTATTTTTGAATAAATGCAATTTCAGCCCCACTCAGACGCAATGTACATTTTTTTCCCATGAAACCTGTAGTCTCTGAGTGTGTCTGTAATTGTGCACTTGCATGTGAGGTATGTGCTCCCTACATGAGACCAAATGCTTTTAGGTGTAACCCACATTTATTCGTGCCCTTGCAATCACCATGTACAATTTATTGCAACTGAATGCTTGCCTAATGTTTGTTCCTATACTGAAGGGAAATTGGTCTCAGTTCTCCTCCGTCCTTGTCAGTACTCTTATGTTATTATGGCTTAAGTGTATGTACTGCAGTGTCCCTTTTCATTGCTAAGGTAGGGAAAAGTCTATGTAAATTTTTAGCAATGTAAAAGACTGAGAAGTGAGAGGTAGAGGTAGAGGTGGAACAAAAGACTTGCGTCTCTCCACATTAAGGCCATCGCCTTGAACCCTAGAATCTAGCTAAGACATTGTGCTGTGAAATAATCTAATTTGTACTCTGCAGAAAACTAATTAGCCTAGCAGTACTCGACCTATACCATCACATACAGTCTGTAGTCTTGTAGTGCTCAAGGTGTACTATTACTGCATTACAGTAATTCTAAATGGCAACACTAAGACATTTGTGTGATCTGGGCCTTTAGCCCTAAAAATTAGACCTCCATGTTGCCCATTTTTTTGTTCAGAAAGTACAAATCTGACACTTAATAAAAGATAACTGATAGGTCCCTTTTAAACTGAATTGAGTGCTGTCAATGCCTGGTTGAAATGGAAAACACAATGAAATGCATATCGTAGATATCGTACATGACAGACAGATGAACATATAGACAGAAATACCTAGCTGACTTTTTCCACTTCATCTCTGCTCAGTGTCTTTTACAGCTGACGCAAATACAGCATTTACCCCAGTTAAGGTAATATCCCTGTTCAGTCCGTGGCGTGCCCTCAGGATAAGCGAGGCAAGCATTGCTTGACCAGTTAAAAGTTGAAAAAAAAACAAAACATCATTTGGAACGATCCTTAAGTGGAAGCGATATCTCTCCTTACATCTCAGAACAGCGCTCCGTCCCAAAAAGAGTCTGCTATTACCAGTTTACATACATCTTGTAATTTACTGCCGTCTTACCTATATACCAGCTGTTGCATTTATCATTTCTGTTATTTTGTGGTCATGACCGTGTCCTCTTGACAAAAGCTGGGGATGGTCAAGCAGAGAGAGGGCAGCAATGTTTGAACATTTGTGCATTGTTGGAAAATCCTGGGATCTATGACTATTGACTAGCTATAGCTAGCTACAGACAAGTGTGCTTGTCAAGCTGACATTTATTCAGCTTCCAACGTCTTGAGATCAGTTCTGATATTTCACACATTATCCTACACATGTGTAGATGAGTTTGGAAACTGTAGTTGTGCATTAGGAAACTACTTCAAGATTTTCTTCGTCAGTGTTAAGAGGTAGCAATAGCAAGTAAATGAACACATTACACTGTGATTTATCAACTCAAATTAGTATAAGTTGTCTTACTAATCACTTTGATCGACGTTCTACAATGCCGAGCAGCTTTTATAAATACTTTTGTAAGGAATTCTTTCATAGACCTACATTAAGTAATCTGTTGACACTTTCAGTGGACACAGTTGGATAACTCGCTATGCTGCGTGTTATATTAAAGTACTCCCCATTTACCCCTGAGAGCATTTATATAGAATTGGGTAAATTATCCTTTGGGAAAAAAAAAAATTCACAACATGAAATGAATCAACCTGTAGATTGCTGATTCTGTTTATTTTGTTATAACATTGGTTGCATCACAGCTAAATTGAGAGCCCTGCTTACTGTTCACATGGGTTGAGTGTGGCATGGTAAAATAACTTCATACAAAACAATAATGACTGCATATTGCGTAAACTATTAAAAAAAAAAAAAATCCTGATGTGAGTGGTTTTAAGTCTGCTTTAAAATTGCAGTGAACAGTGAAAAAGAAATATTGAACATCAAGCATCACCAAGAAATCTGATCATTGTATTTTTATTTTTATTTTTTTTGTGACTTTGCATCGTCATAGTCATAGTCATGGTCATTGTGAGTATTTCTTCCAGATCTATTTTTTTAATCCTATGAGCGATTAACCCTCTAAATTCTACATTTTAACTGAAAGTCTGAAACATACCAGTGTAAGGCGGTCAAATAAGCATTTACAAACACATACTTTTTCAAGTGTTATACAAGCAAACAAAACCAAATTTAACTGGATGTAATAAATTAATTTAAGATTAATAAATCAAGACATGCCATGGAGAGCACATTCGCATCAACAAGCTGTGGACGCTGCTGTTGGTAAAAAAAAAAGAAAAGAAAGAATATATATATATATATATATATATATATATATATATATATATATATACTTGATCACATTTAGGTGAATTGATAGGAACTTTTCTCTCCAATCATATCTACCAACCCACGCTATAGCTGATGTCACTGCACAGCAGTTGGAAGGTGGGATGGATGTTGTTTGTCAAGTAGTAGTTACACCACCCTCACTAGAATCAGGAAATGTCACTTTCACATTTGTGTAAAGATTAGACAAATGAATTCCAACATGTTAATTAGTGCACTTTAGAGTTGCTGGTAAGCAGATTTGAGGACAGAGCTGTTTCCCCATTTCCAGTTTTCATGCTAAGATAAGCTAATTGTCTCACTTTGCAGTTAATACACAGACATTAGTGTGGCATCAACATTCCTGTCTAACTCTCTGTCAGAAAGTTTATAAACATTCCCAGAAAAATTTAACTAATATGACTATATTACCTAATGGGTGAGTTTGATGTAAAATGCTTGCACACTGCCATTCAACCATTCAGCTTCTAGGATGTGCACTGGAGGTATTATTTCATGTAATGCGCAAAATTTGATTTTTCTCCTGACCTACCCATATCTACTTGCCTATATTGCCAAGACTAGCAGGATGTTGAAAACTTGGAGCAGTGAACACAGGAGCAGTATTAAAATACAGGATAAGGCAACCCGTTGAATGGCATTCAACCTGAAGAGGCGAGGTCATAGTGTGTCATCCCTGGATATATAGGGATTATTGCTTTGGAATAAACCAATTATAACGGATAGAATCTATAAAGAATAGAATAGAATAGGGTTTCTAAGCAGGTGTGTCATTGAGTGGGGAATAAGTGGTTGGTGGTTAACCACGGGCTTCTACTTAGGGCTAAACTTCTTGTTGCAGTCACCCAGCCATCCTAACTTCCTGGCTACTTGGCACCTGCCGGGGGGAGAGTACGAGCTACGCTGTGTCGGCTCACACCGGCTACTTAAGGCTGGCTAACTACCCCAGCTAACAATTTGGTTTCCATGGTGCAGAGCCATGCTGATTCACTAAGCCTTGCCTCCATCGCTGCAAAGAAACTGCATTTATTAAATGTACCCTTATTGCCAAAGGAGGCAGAGTTATAATTAAACATTAGAAACGAGAGCAAGAGAGAGCAGGAGTATGAGTGAGAGAGAGGCCTTCACTAACTACTAAGCTAAAGTAACTGGCTGATCTGAATAGCGTGTAAACAGCTGTGAAGTAGTGAGAAAATCGCTGCAAGAAGGTGGGAGCTTAGAGTGCTAAAGCAGAACTTATGAAGATTTATAAGTACAGCAGTAATAAGACACTGTATGAAGAAGAAAGAAATATTAACTGAATAGAGGCAGAGCAGCAAAACTTGCTTCTATTCACACAAATGCCAGCAACTGAAGATGATACAGTACGCCTACCACTGTCTTGTTTTTTGGTCTTTTTTTTTTAAATTTATTTATTTTTTTATATTATCCATATATTAACCCAAAATCCCAAATAAGACATGAAATAAGAAATGGTCCAACATTATTTATCATACATAAACATTATTAGTTATTCGCAGACAAGGACATTTAATCTTAGTGATAGTTTTTTACTGTGTTTCTAGGACCAGCAGGGCTGAATCAAGTTTATGAAATAAAACATTTTTGTTCAAATTCAATTCAAATTCAGATTTAGATTTATTTAATGACTAGCTTCTTTGTGTTATCTCCTCATGTCCTCAACCATTTTATGATTTTTTTTTAAACAAAATTCTAAGATTATCCTTTTTCTAGCTTATAACTGAATTTTTTTTTTATTGCGTTGATACTTTTTAAAATTGTTTTAGTCCTTTCTACTCTTTGAGATGTACCTCCTCGAACTGTGAATTGCTTTGAGATGTGTATCACCCTGGCAGGTCGGTTACATTTTGTGGCTTGGAGTCAGTGTGCAGGCATTACTTTATCATTTATGCTGCTTTTCAAACAGTGTCACACCTATGCATGATATTTGTATAATTACATACCTTTAAAAAAATCATTATTTTCCCAGAGCCCAAGGTGATATCTTAAAATGTCTTGTTTTATCCGAGCACTAGTACAAAACCACAAGATATTAAATTTACTATCATATATGACAAAGAAAGCCATGAATTCCTCACATTTGAGAAAATGATACCAGAGAGATCTAAATGTTCCATCAAATTGTCAAAATTGTTCTCAAAAGTTATCACACTAAACACTGCTATTTAAATACATGTGCAATAAAGACAGAAACAAAACAAAAATCACCCTAAGAAAATAAAAATCATGCTTGACTTTGTGTGTTACACGCTCCCCCAAAAAAACAAGCCTAGGTGATTGGCAGGAAGATTGTCAAACTATCTCAGTCACACACATGCAAATCACACATACGACATGCCTGTCTTTATTGTTCAATTAATGAGTTGCTGTCAATTCCTGGCTTGAGTGGAAATTTATTTCCACCGCAGCCATGTTTGCAAAGATTTTCTGGAAAGAAATATGAAAGTGGAACTGTAAAAATTAAAAAAAAAAAATCAAAGAGAAAAAGAAAGAAGAGAAAGAAACTGCTGGGATTTTAAACAATGACATTGCGGCAGACACAAACTTCCTCAGGTTAGCAGGCTAGTGAGCAAATAATGACAAGCTCAAAACAATTAACGTTATCATGCACACTTCCAGATAATCATGAATTTGAACTTTAACACTTCATAATAATAGTACAAATAATATACTTAACTTATCATGAGTCATAATATTACTTCACTTAATGCATGAATTACTGCAGTATGTATCATAAATAGTTAATATGAATTTATGTGATTGACTTTATATGATTAGTTCACAAACATTTGCTAACCCTATCTTTAAATAAAAAAATAGAAAAGAAGCTTCATACTTCTATGAGAATAGGCCCAATTGTATTTTTGATACATTTACAACATATTGGGTGGAACATTGCTATTGTTATTTTAATTTTATTTGTATTGTTTTTGAAAGCAGTCAAGTGAAGCAGAGTAGAGAAAGATGCATTAAAACCAAAATCCTGTAGCAGGTACCAATTTACAAATTAGAGCAGAATGATCAGACGTTTTTAAGCTCATCAGAGGTGCCATAGGCTTAGGTTTTATCTGGATGACATTTGATTGCTTTTGTTGAATATTCAGTTTTCAAGGGGATACAAATTATTGAACAGATAATGAAGTAATGGTGACCTAATGATGAATCAAGAATAACTATGTGAAGAATTTAAAGTAGCAAATACTTACTTTTAGTGAATGTTCATCAAGTAACCTTTTACAAATGAGTATTTCGAAGTGTCCTTACTTGGGGGGGTGGGGGGTTAGGTCAGGTAAATAGTTGTGACTACATGTGTGAAGTGATTATTAAGTAATGAACACTTCTCCTGTTCTTTACACTCAGTTGTCAGTTTATTGGGTAGGCCTATGGTGTCTCTGTTGAACTTAAACATGTCGGATCATTCTCCTCTAATCTGTCAGTTGCCACCTGCTTGATAATTTTGGTTTTAGTGCAGCAGACAGAAATGTTACTGCAGTCCATCCAATGACAATTGTCTCATTGTGTTGTATTTTTATGGTGTAGGAAAAATATACTTAAAGTCCTGTTAAATATGAATATATCAATAGGTAGGCAATATTCATGTGTAATTGAGTAGCTATATAAAAAAAGTTGTTAAGGTAATAATTGAAAAAGTTGTAGCCGTGGGGCCCATGGTACTTTATTGCATCCTTTTGTGTGTGAATATTTGATATTGTGCACAATAGATACTGTATTGGCAGGCTCTATAACCATATCAGGTTCAGGTATGTCTGTCCTTACTGCCGCTCATTGCTTGCACCTGTCTAAAATAACAGCATGGGAACTGCCTTGCTTATGTTTCGTAACCACATATTAATTATCAAATTCAAATATTTATGTTTGTTTCAACAGCCTAATGGAAAAAAAAAGATCAAGAGAGGTGGAGAACAGTGGCAGACAGAGGGGGGGCCGGATGATCGGTAAGGATTCTGTATCATTTGTAGATGTCTCTAACCCAGTCCTCTCTCTATTGTGAGAGGGAGGCAGGGAAAAATTGAATTCCAAGCTACTTTGGTGAACAAGGAGACACTGACTGACACTCATGAGTTAAATGCTAATTGAAGGCAGCAGAGGTTTGGATGTGAGCTATGAGAGCCCAGCCTGAATGGCACACGGCCTTGGACACAGAACACCACAATAGAAGGAGCTAAAAGCGGTGCGCATACTCATGCTACTAGTGGGTATACGGACACTTTCGTTGTTGTTGCTGCTGCTGTTATTGTTGTTGATGACAGAGAATAAGAGATAGATTCCATTTATATACACACACACACACAATAGTATAGATATTGCCAATATCAATTAAACATTCAGTGTTAAAACTATAATCTAATAAATTCAAGCGAAGAAATTAATTATTCATTATTTTATTTGGGAGTGTATGTCTGTATGAGAGTTAGATAGTGAATATAGAAAAGGGCAGTTATTTTAAATAAAATTGATATTCACGAATCCAGATGTTCTTCCCATACATATGTATAAACATCAGAAATTCCAAGTTTTAGAAACTGGAAATATTCGCAGAACATGGAGTGTCAGGGATAAATAGGGGAGTATTTGGCAACCACTATTACAAACATGTTAACTGATGGTTTTTTTTGTTTGTTTGGTTTTTTTTAGCTTTAAAGAAATGTGATTGGGGTATTAATTTATTAGAGATGAATGATTAAAAACCCCATCAGTTTTCTTTGTTTCTCCTAGCCTAGACCAAAATATGAGGTGTATTTTCCCTTTTGCTCCTAGAAAAGTTGGATAGGCTTTTTTTTTTTTAATTACTGTCTTCTATCTCGCCCTCTACATCTGCCTTCAATCTGTAAGTCAATTCCATTTAGTGTCATTTATACCATACATTTCTGCAAGGCATAATGAAAGAGCATGTCTCTAGGGATTAAGGCTGCAAAAAAAGAAAAACATAACATACACTTTAATAACATAAGTAATGCTATAGCACCTTAAAATATTAAAAAAAAAAAAATGCAAAATAGTAAAATAATGTGCAAACTGTAGAGAATTGAAAGTACATGAGATTTTCGATAAAATGGGAGATTTATAACTGTGCAAATTAAGTGTCTGTTATTGCTCCGACTGATCAGAGAGAGATGGATCAGCTATTCATCAGCCTGATGGCCAATGGGAGGATGCCGTTTAACAATCTTGTGAAGCTTGCTCTGATGCTTTGAAACCTCCTGCCTCATGGCAGAGAATTGAACAATCTGTGAAGGGGGTGTGAGGGATCCTTTATAATGGGCCTTATGCAGACATTGGCTGTGGTAGAGGTCCTGCATGGAGGGTAGGGGGACGCCTGTGATCTTCTAAACTCTCCTGACTATTCTCTGCAGGGCTGTGGTGGCATTGATATCGGAGCTGAGGCACCGAGTGAAGATGCAAAACCCACTCACCAGTGGCTCTGTAGACAGTTTTGCAAATGTTAGTGGGGTGTTTAGCTTCTGTTAGTTTACTGAGAAAGTGCAGTCTCTGCTGGGCTCATTTGAAAATCTTGGTGGTGTTCATCAACCAGGTGAGGCTGTCTGAGATCTGCAATCCAAGGAACTCTCTCCACTGTGGAGCTGCCCATGCTGAAGGGAGTGTGCTCAGGCTGTGGCCTCCTGAACTCGATGATCATCTCATTAGTTTTGTCGACATTGAACACCAGATTATTGTCATAAGCTCATAAGGTTTCTTAACCTCCTCCCCTGCATGATGATTCATCATTTTCGCTGTTGAGTCCCACTACTTTGGAATCATCCGGAAATTTGATGATCTGGTTTCTGCTGAATCTGGCTGTAAAGTCATGTGTTAGCAGGGTGAAAAACAGTGAGCTGAGCACACAGTTTTGGGGGTTCTGGTACTCAGTGTGATGGAGTCTGATGTTCTATTGCCAACTCAGACTGTCTGCGATCTTTCAGTAAGGAAATCAAGAATCTAGTGACAGCTGGCAGTATTAGGTTGTACTAAAGAAAGTTTCTCCACCATCTGTGTGGGATGAGTGTATTAAGAGCTGAACTTAAGTCAATGTACAGCATAGGTCAGAACTTATTTCTTTTGCAAGTGGAATTGCTGGGGTTGTCATGAAGTATCTAGGGACAATGGCTTGAATCAGAGACAACTTAAGGATGCCTGGTAGAACATTTGCATCAGCACATTCTCAGAGCACAAGTCCTAAGATGTTCTGAGTCTTGCTGCTTTCCTTGGGTTGACCCTGGATAAGGCCATCTGCATATCTCCTTTAACAATACTAAAAGCACACCGGTTTGATGGTGAGAAGGTCAAGCTCATCCCCCAAATGCTGAGTATGACACTTCAAAATGTGCAAAGAATTTGTTGAGCCGGTCTGCAAGAGAAGCGTCAATGTCATCAACCTGTTGCCTGGTCTTCTACTCCATCATTGCCTGGATACCCTGCCAAATCTTTCTTCTGTCCCCTGTGTCACAGAGGTTACCGTCTATTTTTCCCGCATAGGCCTGCTTCGTGTCGCCGATCCAAGGGCAGCCTTGTCCCTTGATCTTTAGGCAGCATCTTGAGTCTTCAGTGGTGAACGGCTCTCTGTTTTCATCCGTGGCAACATGGCGAATATGAAGATACATATTTAGATACACCACAGTACACAAAATCCTCCAGACCATTTCCAGAGGCAGTAGCTAAGGGAGACTGTCATTCTAAGAAAGGCAACAGATTCTGGCATTTCACCCAGTGAGTCCCAAAACAATATATGTTTACCCTCCAAAAGTAATTATAATGTGAACAAAGGAAGAAGGAAACAAAGAAAATGTATGTTTCAAATACTTACAACTGCACACTGCTGTTTCATTACCAGTTGTTTATTCTTGAATTTGTACACGTCATATTTTGACTGACCGAAACTGGTCTTCCTCAGGTAATGGTGGTGGTATGAACACCCTTGTTTATATAAGCACATATAAAAAGATGTGAGTTACTACAAGTCTACATGTGAGAACAAAGGACACTTGTCACATAAAACCTATATCAGTCTTAAACACAGATACATAAAAAGAAGAAAATACATACAATGGTATGCTACCTAATATTCAATCATATACAGTGGCATGAAAATGTTTGGACACCCTTGGTCAGAATTTTCTGCTACTGCGAAGAGTTAAGTGAGTACAAGATTAACTCACCTTCAAAAGGCACAAGTTAGAGACAAAACATTATTTTAATAATTTCAAGCAAGATTAGTTTATTATTTTTGATTTGTGCAATTTTAGAGTGGAAAAAAGAAAGGAACATCACACAAAAGTTTGGCCACTACAAGTGATTTCAACTCTTAGGTAACTTTTACCAAGTTCTCAGACCTTAATTAGCTTGTTAGGGCTATGGCTCGTTCACAGTCAACATTAGGAAAGGCCAAGTGTTGCGAAATTCAAACTTTTCCAACTGTTGAGCCTGGGGTATGATCTATCAAGCTTTGGTCTTTCGTTGTAGCCAGTGACACAAGGAACATTTCACTGGGAGAGGGAAAAATGGGTTCAGATAAATCCCAACAAATTCTCTGAGCAAACATCAAACCATCTGTAAAAAAACTGCAGACAAAAAGAAGATTACTCCT